>CM062290.1:116973305-117573305 GCA_031216915.1 Pictodentalium vernedei | reverse complement strand
GTTAACATCTGACTGATCTTTGTGCTTTTAAATCTCAGTTTAAATGATGCCAGACACATAAATATTAGTGAAATGGTGATTCTAAGGAGGATAGAAAAGGAGGAGAGGAAAAGAATGTGTGACAGAATATTATCAGGGCTGTAACTTAAAATTTTTTAATGAAATTATGTTAAGTTACCTATTTTCAAGGCAGCAGCCATTTTGTTGTCATTCTGATTATTTAGTTACACTGTTTTTTCAAGTGTTTTTCCTCTCTCCCTGTCCTTTAAGTTCCCCCTTGCTATTCTCCCATGCTTTTGGCATAGTTTCTGTAATTATTATTACTAAAATTTCTTGGGAGTTTTAGCTGAATAACAGAATGAATTCTGTTCTTTCCCCATGTTTACGTCTTCACCTACGGGTGGTTAGGCGTTGTGTTCTGCATCTACCATCTGATGTTCTGCAGTTTCTTCCCTGGAAGTCTCTGTTTTGCATCAGATGGTGTATTTTTGGTAACTGATTTCGGGCCTGGGTGCCTGGAGTCTTATTTTAGTGTTTTTACACTCATTGTTTACATTTACAACAGCCCTCTGTGTGAGGGGGGGATTTCTAAATAATAATATCTTTATGTTATTTTAATCATAAATAGATACATTATTATTGTTCGTAAGTGTTGAATAAATTGTTTAAAATATTTTTTAAATTTTTGTCCACACTTAGGCTTGGGATCCATTGGGGCTCAACGTTACTTTTCAGAAACTTGGGCTGTTCTGAAAAAATATTTTTTCAAAATATTTTGATTTCAATTATTTTTTCTATATTAATGGATCATATTATTATTATGTATTTTGATTGCCAGGGGTTAGTGCGAGTACCAGGACTTGTTTTCTTTTCACATTGAAAGGATATTGATCAATTGTTTTAAGAGGAAGTCTTCCTCTGACCTTATTATCATTCTATATGTGGTCAGTGTACTCGCATTAACTCCTGTTCTGTATCGTATGATTTCGATGACATTATGGGAAGCGTATGTCACGGTATGTTGTTGGGGATTTGGACACTCCGGTCCTTTCCCCGCAGGGTCACTCTACTTTATCAATTTCTATTTCAGACGATCAAGATTAGGGTGATGTATCTGTGATGTCTTCCAACAGTGTGCCTCCGTCGTCACAATTAATGAAGGGCTAGCGGAAAAGTGCTCATGTAATACGCCAATTGCCTAAGAGGACCCTAGTAGGTTCGACGGCCTTTGACGTCCGCTAGCTCGCCCGGTGTAGCGTCCATTCACCGAATGGTTCGGCAGCCGGGTTCGTCCGTTGCGGTCTAGAAGGAATTTTGGGGTGATGCGAGCACTATAAAATTAACTTAATGCACACCCAGTGACGGCGGATCGGAGGGAGAACGGAGGAAGCCTTTTAGTCCGGTTCATAGCTCGTTCCGGTCCATCCGGACGGCAAGCGAGAGAGGCCCCTCTCTCGTTCAACAACATCTGGCCCCAGATGTTGTGGTACAAATGTGTCGTTAGCGGAGCATACGTCCGTCGCTCGGGACGCTCCGTTGTATAGGCAGTCCGCTGAGACTGCTAAGGCTTCCTCTTCTCGTCAGCGCACACGACCGCACCTTGGCTGCGTGACCGCCGATATATTACCAGCTTCGCCGATCAAGGATTCTTCGGCGACCAGGTCACACCATCCGACAGCCAGGGATTCGAGACCGATGGACTCCGGACGTTCGCATAGGAAGTATGCGGGAGCCATCTGATGCGGAGCTACCCTCGGCGAAGCAGCGATAGTCGGCGCCTCCGCAGGTCTCGACGCCGGACATTCTTGTGCACATAGCACAGCTTATCGCAGCATCCCAGCAGCCGACAGAAACGGTGTCGGATCGAGAATTATCCGACAGCGCTGGGTCGGTAGCCGGGGACTCGAGGACTGCAGACTCCGGACGTTCGCATAGGAAGTGTGCGGGAGTCAACGTACACGGAGCTTCCAGCGGCAATGCATCGTAAGTCCGCTACTGCACAGGCCTCGGGAACGGACGTGCTTTCCTTAATAGCACAGTTTATCGCAGCATCCCAGCATCAACTGAATCTGTCGCATATATTTTATCCGACGATGCTGGGTCGGGACGCTCCGCGGAAGCGGGTACGGACGTCCGAAAATTTTCATCCGGTCCGACGGGATACCGAAAGGGATTCGGTGGATTTCAAGCTTTCCCTTTCGGAACAACATATGCTGCGATGCCGGATAAGAAACTGATAGCGTCGGTGGACTTAGAAATTTTTGGTTCGGTTCAGGGACATCGTCCCTCAGTTCCGACATAGTCCAATAATGTCACGCAAACTATCGAATTATTGAACGACGCTATATATATTATTATTTTATGCTTGCTATCCAAGCATTTCTGGTTTCTTGTTCGAAGAGTTATGGAGATGTCTTTCAAAAGTGTGCCTCTGTCGTCATAGTTAATGAAGAGTTAGCGGCAATATGTGCTCATGGAATATGTCTATCGCTTACGGAGTGACATTCGCTAGCTCACCCGGTGTAGCGTACATTCATCGAATGGTTCGGCTGCCGGGTTCATCCGTTGCGGTCTAGGAAGGAGATTTGGGTGATGCGAGCACTTTAATTACTTTAGTACTCACCCAGTGACGGCAGATTGAGGACAGATCGGAGGAAGCCAACAACATAGGGGACCGCATGTTGTGGTTCAGATATTTTACATTCGGAGCATATGTCCGTTGCTCGGGACGCTCCGTTATATTGACAGTCCGAGAGACTGTCTTTAATGCTTCCTCATCCTCACAGCAGGGCACACGACCGCACATTGGCTACGTGACCTCGAGTATCCGATCAGTTTCGGCATTCAGTGATTCCACAGCGAATAGGTCGCGCCATCCGGTAGCCAAGGGACACGAGGCCTATACACTCCGTTCGCTCGCATATTGGAAGTATGCACGGGGTAACGATCTCGGAGCTTCCTGCGGCAATGCATCGTAAGACCGCTGCTCCTCAGGCCTCAGTGACGGACGTGCTATCCGAGTTAGCACAGTTGTTTCGCAGCATCCCAGCAATTGACGGTTTCTCGGTCGAATCAGGAATTATCCGACGGCGCTGGGTCGGTGCGGTCCGCGGTTGCATCAAGCTACGGACGACCGAACGCTTTATAGGGTCCGACAGGATGGCGAAAGGGATTCGAAAGATTTCGAGTTTTCCCTTTAGTTGTATCGGAAGATGCCTTTCTTATCTTCTGGCATTTCTTCCAGTGATTATTTTTCGGACTTCATTGCTGCGATCTTGGATAAGAGACTTATAGCGTCATTGGACTCGGATTTTTCGATCGGTACAGGGGCTTTGTCCCTGACTTACCGACGCAGTCCAATATTGTCATTACAACATGTGTTTTATTTTTCGACGCTATATATTTATATATACAAGCCTGCTACTAAGCATGATAGTTTAGTTTCTTGTCCGCGTAGCTCATTTCTGCCATTTTATCTTTTTTACATATAGTTTATTTTGGCAGAGCAGGGCATACCGAGAGTTCATATGCGTCTAGACGGTGATTAAAGACTGCATATATTCTTTTTCGCCGTTTATGTCTTTTCCAATTTCAATGTTGGGAACGACATTATGTATAGTAGACTTAACTTAGACGCTTTATTATACGTAATCCGCCTTACTGAGGCGTTATCATTACGTCTTCAAGAAAAGATTTACGGGATATTATTCTCAATGTAATTTCTTTTGAGGGCAGTAGTTTGTTCACGTATAACTCCGCCCTTCAGTGGCTGATTGGAGTTGGTTAGACGTGATGCAGCCCTAGCTACATCCACGCGTGGATAGTAAGGTTAAGAACTCTCTCAGAGTCGCTTCGTTCTCGGAGGAGCTTCTCTTCGACGGCAACTTTCCGGCAATCCATGAATTGCTTGAATTTTACATTCTCTTGTCTATCTAGTGTTACAAGAGATTCAGACTGGGGCAAACATTCGGTGGTTGACTCAGAGAGTGCCGCCGCAGTTGCTGGACCCGAGTGTGGCTGTTATGACGGTTGCCAGTCAAACAGATTGGGATATATACTGATCCCTACGGATTCGAAGTGCCAGGGTCTTTGGGTTCCGCAGTCTTTTAGCTATCAGTTTAACTTCCGCGGAATAATGTTTTTTAGGCTTGATTTATGTCATTGCATGAACATTATTCAGAAACGCATGCCCAAATTCCTGTCCTTTAATTCGACAGTAGTGGCGTATCTCCGGAACCAGGGAGGCACTCTTTCGTTTCCGTTATTCTATTTAATGGAAAGAATCCGTCTGTTGGTTATAGTACACCAAGTTCAGTTTTGGTCCGTCATATTCTGGGTCGTCTGATTGTTTTATCGCACTCCCGTTCTCTTACGGGTCGCTTGTTGCTGTCAGAATGGACTCTCAACAAACAAGTATTTAATCAGATTTGCTATCTATGGGAGCGCCCAATGATGTTTTATTTATGACACAGCTTGCTAATCAATTGCAGACGTATGTGTTGGCTTGTCCAGATCTCTGAGCTAATGTTGTTAACGCTCTATTGATCTATAGGACGGAATGATAGGATACGCGTATCCTCCGGCGCTGTTGTTTTAGCAGGTATTGCTAAGATAAACAACCACTATACATTTCTGTTGATAGCATCTCTATCTTCACAGAGATCATGAGTAATTTACTCTCTTGTCTACTGTGGATCTTAACGTGAAATCTTCCTCTATGTGAGGATCTTTTTTCACTGGGTAAATCGTGTCATCTTTATCACAACCAGCAAGGTCGCAACCTTCATGTATTCCGTTGTGTGGTCCGTATTGCATTGTATGCACTGTACTGGACGAGCTTTGGACGCGATTTCTTACTATAGGAGATCCTCTTCTTCGCTATTCTATGCGACTAAAGTGGAGGCTCTTCCGTCGTGGTGTAGGGATCATTATGTTCATATGGTTGATCCCTCCATACTACTCATTGCTATTTTTTAGTATACTTGTTTCACAAGATCTACTGCAGCCTGTGTTATTTAGGTTATAGGTTTATGTTACCTCATACCTATGCACTCTACTATAGTTTACAATTGAGTCTTTTGTCTCTTTATCTAAGTCAGTTAGTAACTTTTTGATAAATAGACTTAGAATCTTTAGATTAAATTCCTATACGGATTTTAACTTCGGTTCTTATTTAGCTAAGTAATCATTTGAGCCTCTGGAAACAGTAGTTTTCAAATTCTGACCTTTTAGACAGTAATTCTGTTGGTTTCTCTTTTACTGTAGAGTCAGTGAGTTTCATGCACTATCGATGGATGATTTTCACTTTCATAGTTTCGGAATCAATACTTCCGTTACTATTTAGGTTGGATTGTTGCATAAGAGTTAGGCTCCTATTATCCGGAACCTATTATTTTAAGGTCCTTCCGTCTTCGTATGGGCATAGGCCTTTACTCTTTCCGGGTACAGTTTATGTATTTATAAACAGATATCTGTTTATTACAAGGGCGTAAGCTTCTTCTGTCTTTGATGTCTAGTAGAAGGACGTTACGCTCCATTTTATTGTTAATGGATTCTATTAACTAGCGTACTGCTTATGGTATATCATTAGCTTAGCAGTTGTGCTTAAGATTTCGGCTCATGAAGTAAAAGTTCTTCTACTTCTTGGGCTTACATTAATAGTGTTGCTATTATAGATTTTTGAAGGCTGCTCATTGCGCTCAGCCATCCATTCATGAATTTTATCTCAGAAATATCGAGTCCATTTCTGGAGGCCTCTATTGTTAGGTCTATTATCTACTGCTCAGAATGTCATTCTCTTAACAGTTGCTACTATAGCTAGGTAGGCTGTCTGTTTCGGCAGTGTCTCCGTTCGGCTGCCCTCTTCGCTCTGGGCTATTTGACCCAGGGCAAGAAAAAGGGGGGGGGGGAGGGTGTTCCCTTGGGTCACCTGTTTTTACTATGAAAACAAGGGGATACCTCCTCCGGAGTTAGTAATTCTGAGCTGTTATTGGGATGGTTGTTTAGTGAGAAGTTTAAGTTTATAAAATTCATTCAAGTCTTAGTTTTTAAAGTATAGCCTTTGAATATTGCATATGTCAACGGACATGATTATGCAATTCTCACACACTTTTAGAAGTATAAGAGTCTCTATTCTCTAGACTTACTTTATTATTGGCTTACTTTAAAAATTATTAGTATAAGGATTATTGGATATTAATAGAGTACATGGATGTATGAAGCTCAATTTTTGGAAGGTGTTGTATCTTTCTAATTTATCATAAATAAGAAAGATACATGTAAGGCCTATTACTTCTTTTCCCTACAGGGGATGACTCTATTTTATTTTATTGAGCGTATTCCATTTTGCTCTATGTCCTTGGCCCTCCAGCCTTTTTACTATTCAGCTATGTCTGGGTCATTGGTACAGTATAAAAATGTTAAAAAATTTATAGTAATTTATATATTTTTTATACTTACCAATGACCCAGACGGGGATGGCCCTCCCAGGAGTTGGGAACTCTTGCCTCCCCGCTGAGTACATAGCGCTTACCAGGCACTGGTTATTAGAATGATTAATGGCGCCAATTTCGGAACGTCCTTGACACTGCGCATGCGCAGTAGGGGCGAAGTGTGGAGGGCCTTTCAGGACATGTTTTCTTTAGTTTTAGATGCAAATTTTGGGGATTGGGGGGCAAAATTTGTGTTTGGCCCTATATTTTAAGAGTTAGCACCAGCTATGTCTGGGTCATTGGTAAGTATAAAAAATATATAAATTACTATAAATTTTTTAACTTTTTCAAAATATTTTGATTTCAATTATTTTTTCATTATTAATGGATCATATTATTATTATGTATTTTGATTGCCAGGGGATAGTGCGAGTACCAGGACTTGTTTTCTTTTCACATTGAAAGGATATTGATCAATTGTAATAAGAGGAAGTCTTCCTCTGACTTTATAATCATTCTATATGTGGTCAGTGTACTCGCATTAACTCCTGTTCTGTATCGTATGATTTCGATGACAATATGGGAAGCGTATGTCACGGTATGTTATTGGGGAATTGGACACTCCGGTCCTTTCCCCGCAGGGTCACTCTACTTTATCAATTTCTATTTCAGACGATCAAGATTAGGGTGATGTATCTGTGATGTCTTCCAACAGTGTGCCTCCGTCGTCACAATTAATGAAGGGCTAGCGGAAAAGTGCTCATGTAAATACGCCAATTGCCTAAGAGGACCCTAGTAGGTTCGACGGCCTTTGACGTCCGCTAGCTCGCCCGGTGTAGCGTCCATTCACCGAATGGTTCGGCAACCGGGTTCGTCCGTTGCGGTCTAGAAGGAATTTTGGGGTGATGCGAGCACTATAAATCAACCTAATGCACACCCAGTGACGGCGGATCGGAGGGAGAACGGAGGAAGCCTTTTAGTCCGGTTCATAGCTCGTTCCGGTCCATCCGGACAGCAAGCGAGAGAGGCCCCTCTCTCGTTCACAACATCTGGCCGCAGATGTTGTGGTACAAAATGTTTCGCTTTCGGAGCATACGTCCGTCGCTCGGGACGCTCCGACATATAGTCAGTCCGGAGTAGACTATCAATAAGGCTTCCTCATTCTCATAGTTGCGCACACGACCGCTCTTGGCTACGTGACCACGGATATCCAGTCAGCTTCGCCAGTCAGAGATTCATCGGCGACCAGGTCACACCATCCGGTAGCCAGGGACACGAGGCCTGCAGACTCCGGACGTTCGCATAGGAAGTGTGCGGGAGTCAACGTACACAGAGCTTCCGGCGGCAATGCATCGTAAGACCGCTACTGCACAGGCCTCGGGAACGGACGTGCTTTCCTAAATAGCACAGTTTATCGCAGCATCCCAACATCAACTGAACCTGTCGCATATTTTTTATCCGACGATGCTGGGTCGGGACGCTCCGCGGAAGCGGGTACGGACGTCCGAAAATTTCATCAGGTCCGACGGGATACCGAAAGGGATTTGGAGGATTTCGAGCTTTCCCTTTCGGAACAACATATGCTGTTGTGTATGTCATCTGACTTGGTCTTCTACAGCTTCTTTCGTCGGACCAGAATGCTGCGATGCCGGATAAGAAACTGATAGCGTCGGTGGACTTAGAAATTTTTTGTTCGGTACAGGGACATCGTCCCTCAGTTCCGACATAGTCCAATAATGTCACGCAAACTTTCGAATTATTGAACGACGCTATATATTTTTATTATATGCTTGCTATATCCAAGCATTTCTGGTTTCTTGTTCGCAAGTTACGGAGATGTCTTTCAAAAGTGTGCCTCTGTCGTCATAGTTAATGAAGAGCTAGCGGCAATAAGTGCTCATGGAATATGTCTATCGCCTACGGAGTGACATTCGCTAGCTCACCCGGTGTAGCGTACATTCATCGAATGGTTCGGCTGCCGGGTTCGTCCGTTGCGGTCTAGGAAGGAGATTTGGGTGATGCGAGCACTTTAATTACTTTAGTACTCACCCAGTGACGGCAGATTGAGGACAGATCGGAGAAGCCTGTTAGTCCGGTTCCTGGCTTTTCCAGGTCCGTCCGGGCTGTGAGCAAGAGAGGTCCCTCTCTCGTCCAACAACATAGGAGACCGCATGTTGTGGTTCAGATTTTTTACATTCGGATCATATGTCTGTCGGTCGGGACGCTCCGTTATATTGACAGTCCGAGAGACTGTCCTTAATGCTTCCTCATCCTCACAGCAGGGCACATGACCGCACATTGGCTACGTGACCTCGAGTATCCGATCAGTTTCGTCATTCGTCGGTAGCCAAGGGACACGAGGCCTATACACTCCGTTCGCTCGCATATTGGTAGTATGCACGGAGTAACGATCACGGAGCTTCCAGCGGCAATGCATTGTAGGACCGCTTCTCCTCAGGCCTCAGTGACGGACGTGCTATCCGAGTTAGCACAGTTGTTTTGCAGCATCCCAGCAATTGACAGTTTCTTGGTCGAATCAGGAATTATCCGACGGCGCTGGGTCGGTGCGGTCCGCGGTTGCATCAGGTACGGACGACCGAACGCTTTATAGGGTCCGACAGGATGGCGAAAGGGATTCAAAAGATTTCGAGTTTTCCCTTTAGTAGTATCGGAAGCTGCCTTTCATCTCTTCTGGCATTATCTTCCAGTGATTGTTATTTCGGACTTCATTGCTGCGATCTTGGATAAGAGACTTATAGCGTCATTGGACTCAGATTTTTCGATCGGTTCAGGGACATTGTCCCTGACTTACCGACGCAGTCCAATAATGTCATTACAACATGTGTTTTATTTTTTCGACGCTATATATGCATACAAGCCTGCTACCAAGCATGATAGTTTAGTTTCTTGTCCGCGTTGCTCATTTCTGCCGTTTTATCATTTATTCGATTAGTTTATTTGGCAGAGCAGGGCATACCGAGAGTTCATATGCGTCTAGACGGTGTGGTTAAAGACTGGAAATATTCTTTTTCGCCGTTTATGTCTTTTCCAACTTCAATGTTGGAAACGACATGATGTATAGTAGACTTAACTTAGACGCTTTATCATACGTAATCTGCCTTACTGAGGCGTTATCATTACGTTCTCAAGAAAAGATTTACGGGATATTATTCTCAATGTAATTTCTTTTGAGGGCAGTAGTTTGTTCACGTATAACTCCGCCCTTCAGTGGCTGATTGGAGTTGGTTAGACGTGACGCAGCCCTAGCTACATCCATACGCGTGGATAGTAAGGTTAAGAACTCTCTCAGAGTCGCTTCGTTCTCGGAGGAGCTTCTCTTCGACGGCAACTTTTCGGCAATCCATGAATTGCTCGATTTACACGTTCTCTTGTCTATCTAGTGTTACAAGAGATTCAGACTGGGGCAAACATTCGGTGGTTGACTCAGAGAGTGCCACCGCAGTTGCCAGACCCGAGTGTGGCTGTTATGACGGTTGCCAGTCAAACAGATTGGGATATTATACTGATCCCAACGGATTCGAAGTGCCAGGGTCTTTGGGTTCCGCAGTCTCTTAGCAACCATTTTTCTTCCGCGGAATAATGTTTTTTAGGCTTGCTTTATGTCATTGCATGAACATTATTCAGAAACGCATGCCCAAATCCTGTCCGTTAATTCGACAGTAGTGGCGTATCTCCGGAACCAGGGAGGCACTCTTTCGTTTCCGTTATTCAATTTAATGGAAAGAATCCGTCTGTTGGTTATAGTACACCAAGTTCTGTTTTGAACCGTCATATTCCGGGTCGTCTGATTGTTTTACCGGACTCCCGTTCACTTACGGGTCGCTTGTTGCTGTTAGAATGGACTCTCAACAAACAAGTATTCATTCAGATTTGCTATCTATGGGAGCGCCCAATGATGATTTATTTACGACACAGCTTGCTAATCAATTGCAGACGTATGTGTTGGCTTGTCCAGATCTCTGAGCTAATGTTGTTAACGCTCTATTGATCTATAGGACGGAATGATAGGATACGCGTATCCTCCGGCGCTGTTGTTTCAGCAGATATTGCTAAGATAAACAACCACAATACATTTCTGTTGATAGCATCTCTATCTTCACAGAGATCATGGGTAATTTACTCTCTTGTCTACTGTGGGTCTTAACGTGAAATCTTCCTCTATGTGAGGATCTGTTTTCACTGGGTAAATCGTGTCATCTTTATCACAACCCGCAAGGTCTCAACCTTCATGTATTCCGTTGTGTGGTCTGTATTGCATTGTAAGCATTGTACTGGACGAGCTTTGGACGCGATTTCTTACTATAGGAGGTCCTCTTCTTCGCTATTCTATGCGGCTAAAGTGGAGGCTCTTCCGTCGTTGGTGTAGGGATCATTATGTTCATATTGTTGATCCCTCCATACTACTCATTGCAATTTTTTAGTATACTTGTTTCACAAGATCTACTGCAGCCTGTTATTAGTAAGGTTATAGGTTTATGTTACCTCATACCTATGCACTCTACGATAGTTTACAATTGAGTCTGTTGGTTTCTCTTTTACTCTAGAGTCAGTGAGTTTCATGCACTATCGATGGATGATTTTCACTTTCGTAGTTTCGGAATCACTATTCCGTTACTATTTAGGTTGGATTTTTGCATTAGAGTTAGGCTCCTAATATCCGGAACCTATTGTTATTAAGGTCCTTCCGTCTTCGTACGGGCATAGGCCTTTACTCTTTCCGGGTAGAGTTTATGTATTTATAAACAGATATCTGTTTATTACTATGGGCGTAAGCTTCTTCTGTCTTTGATGCCTAGTAGGACGTTACGCTCCATTCTATTGTTAATGGATTCTATTAACTATCGGTACTTCTTTCATTGACTTAGCAGTTGTGCTTAAGATTTCGGCTCATGAAGTAAGAGTTCTTCTACATCTTGGGCTTACATTAATAGTGTCGCTATTATAGATTTTTGAAGGCTGCTCATTGCGCTCAGCCATCCACATTCATGAATTTTTATCTCAGAAATATCGAGTCCATTTCTGGAGGCCTCTATTGTTAGGTCTATTATCTACTGCTCAGAATGTCATTCACTTAACAGTTGCTACTATAGCTAGGTAGGCTGTCTGTTTCGGCAGTGTCTCCGTTCTGCTGCCCTCTTCGCTCTGGGCTATTTGACCCAGGGCAAGAAAAAGGGGGGGGGGGAGGGTGTTCCCTTGGGTCACCTGTTTTACTATGAAAACAAGGGGATACCTCCTCCGGAGTTAGTAATTCTGAGCTGTTATTGGGATGGTTGTTTAGTGAGAAGTTTAGGTTTTTAAAATTCATTCAAGTCTTAGTTTTAAAGTATAGCTTTTGATTATTGCATATGTCAACGGACATGATTATGCAATCCTCAGACACTTTTAGGAGTATAAGAGTCTCTATTCTCTAGACTTACTTTATTTATTGGCTTACTTTAAAAATTATTAGTATTGGATTATATTGGATATTAATAGAGTACATGGATGTATGAAGCTCAATTTTGGAAGGTGTTGTATCTTTCTAATTTATCATAAATAAGAAAGATACATGTAAGGCCTATTACTTCTTTATCCCTACAGGGGATGACTCTATTTTATATTATTGAGCGTATTCCATTTTGCTCTATGTCCTTGGCCCTCCAGCCTTTTTACTATTCAGCTATGTCTGGGTCATTGGTACAGTATAAAAATGTTAAAAAATTTATAGTAATTTCTATATTTTTTATACTTACCAATGACCCAGACGGGGATGGCCCTCCCAGGAGTTGGGAACTCTTGCCTCCCCGCTGAGTACATAGCGCTTACCAGGCACTGGTTTTTAGAATGATTAATGGCGCCAATTTTGGAACATCCTTGACACTGCGCATGCGCAGTGGGGGTGGGGTGTGGAGGGCCTTTCAGGACATGTTTTCTTTGGTTTTAGATGCAAATTTTGAGGATTGGGGGGCAAAATTTGTGTTTGGCCCTATATTTTAAGAGTTAGCACCAGCTATGTCTGGGTCATTGGTAAGTATAAAAAATATAGAAATTACTATAAATTTTTTAACTTTTTATTACAAATATTTTTATATTGAAATATATCTTTTGACCAATTTAACAGCTTATATTTTCTTTATGTTAATAATTTATTCAAATGTGGATAATGTTATACTTTGTGTTTGATAGTGATGAATGAAGTGAATGAAAGGTTTTAGCGCGCTGAAGGCGCGCAGGGACGATGTGGGATTTACAAATCCCTTGTGACCCGGTTAACCTTATTTTATTTCACTTGGATCACACAAGCCTAGTTTTCCTGTTGCCTCAAATGGGGTCTGCGCGGGTATGCACGCGATTAGAATTCCCGGCAGTTTGCGTTGGCGTGATAGGTTGTCAATAATCAATCCCTCAACGCCATTAAGACTGTTAGAGAGTGGGCTCTATTCGGTTAATAGTATCATTGTGCAGAATCTTTTATTGACCATATGTGGCTTGTGTGCTTGTTTTTATTTTTTTTATTTCTTTCAATAGCATTCTTAAATCTGTCAGAGGATCTGAGAGGAGTGTTTACATTTTACTATTGTTTGGACAACATTTTCACAACTGTTTGATGTCTCTTGGTGGTGCCTATACAACAATTATATCTTTTCTACTGATCCGTGTTGTGATAGTAATGAATTAATATTTTAAGTTTGTCTTGTTTGTGTAAGAATATATCTTAGCTTGTTATCAAAGACTCTGCAGAATATATTTAAGATGTAGGATCATTCCTGATTTATTAGTCACAATGGATAAGGAGATCAATTTTGTATCTACGTCTAAGGCAGCAAGAGCATTCATTAGTAGTTGATCATTTCAAGTATAATAAGATCAGAATGAGTAAGGACTCAAAAACTAATTGGAGATGTTCAAAGTGTTTTGCAACAAAATGCACTGCTAAAGCTTTGGCGGAAAATGACAGCCTTCTTTCTATGTCTGGTTACCACAATCAGGCTTTGGAACTTGGTAAGATGCTTGTGGATTCTGCATTATCAGAGATGAAAAAGAGGGTCTTTGAAGAGACAAAACCAGTGCCCCGAATTTATGACAGTGTTGTGGAGGCAATTGCTAGACAAGCAGGTTGTGGCGTTCGTGAATTTGCTTATGCACTGCCTACTTTTGAAAGTGTGAAAAACTCACTTTACTGTGAACTGCACAAGAAGTATCCAAAATTACCAAATGATTGAAATGAAAAAGATTTCTCTGGCACATGGTGTCAAACAGAAAATGGTGATAATTTTCTCTTAGGCAGGAGTGATGATAACATTTTAATCTTTGGTTCAAATGATGGTTTGGCTAGAATCTGTGATGCAGATGTTGTGTTTATTGATGGAACTTTTTATTCATGCCCTAGGTTATTTTACCAAATTTTCACACTACATGCATTCATTGATGGTCAGCAGTTTCCGCTGATTTATTTACTTAGTGAAAAAACTGCCAATATTTACAAGACTTTTACTTCTTAAGGAGCTTGCCGATAGCAGAGACTTGATTTTTAACCCACCTGAAATTATGTCAGACTTTGAATCAGGCTTGATTTCCTCAATAAAGATAAGTTAAATATGGAAAATAGCTAGAAAATAATCACCAGCACAAATTTTATGTTACAAAATAGAGTTGTTTACAAATTACTATAGAATATCTTTCGACTTCCTAGGATAATTTTTTACTGTTCCAAAATTATCAGTGTAATGTACAAATAATAAAACAATATCATGATTTTGAAAGGCATTACAATATATTAACACCTCAACAGAAATAGTTAACAGCCCAAAAGCATTTTCTGGAGGGCTTTTAACCATTTCTGATGAGCCATTGATACACTGTAATGTAAACATATTATGAGTCTGTGATGAAGTGGTAATTGATGAAAAGGTTATTGAAGAAGGGGTAACTGATGAGGTGGTAATTGATGAAGTGGGAAGACACCATTTGCACGTCTGTTCGTCCATCTGTACCAACATTTTTCCTTGTATCTCAACAACTGCTACTCCGATTTGAATGATATTTGGTGATGTGATAGAGCACGATACCTGTATAGCATGAGTTTCTTCCACACGTTTTTAGCTCAACTTTGGCAAAGCCAAATTTGAGGTATTGTCATGGCCCATCGTCAGTCTGTCCATCCGTCACGCCGTCAACACAGCTCGGGCTGCAGCCAGCCATTTTGTACAAAATTAGGTGCAATCAGATTTTTGCGCAGAACTTCCATATGAAAGTTCTGATTTGAATAATTTTTTGTATGAATGTTTAGTACCATGGGATACATCACATATAATACAGGTGTTTTTCTTGTGCATAAATTATGCAAATTAGACTAACTTTGATTTATTTCGTGTTACTTTCAGCACTGTAAGTGCAAATGCCAATACGGCTGGGGCTAGAGGCCATATTTATGAACCGATCTTTACGAAAATTTTTGGGTACCTTTGTTATCACTGTGGGATGAGAACAAGTGTTTTGGGGTCTGGTCTGAAATTCAAGATGGCCGATGGCAGCCATTTTGTACAAAATTAGGGGCAATCAGATTTTTGCGTAGAACTTCCATATGAAAGCGCTGATTTGAATAATTTTTTGTTTGAATGTTTAGTACCATGGGATACATCACATATAATACAGGTTTTTTTCTCGTGCATAAATTATGCCAATTAGACTAACTTTGATCTATTTAGTGTTACTTTCAGCACTGTAACTGCAAATACCAATACGGCTTGGGCTAGAGGCCGTATTTATGAACCGATCTTTACGAAACTTCTTGGGTACCTTTGTTATCATCGTGGGACGAGAACGAGTGTTTTGGGGTGCAGTCAGAAATTCAAGATGGCCACCAGCAGCCATTTTGTACCAAAATTAGTGCAATCGGTTTTTTGTACAGAACTTCTGTATGAAAGTTTTGATTTGGACAAATTTTTGTGTGAATGTTTAGTAACATGGAATACATCACATATAATACGGGTTTTTCTCTCATACTGAAATTATGAAAATTAGATGAACTTTGATTTATTCAGTGCTACTAATACACAGAAAGTGCACATGTCAATACTGCTCGGGCTAGGGGCTTTATTTATGAACCGATCTTCACGAAACTTCTTGGGTACCTTTGTTATCACTGTGGGACGAGAACAAGTGTTTTTGGGTGCAGTCCCAAATTCAAGATGGCTGCCAGTGGCTATTTTGTACAGAAATTAGATAGAATCAGTTTTTTGTTCAGAACTTCTATATGAAGGTTCTGATTTGAATAAATTTTTGAATGAATGTTCAGTAACATGGAATACATCACATATAATACAGGTTTTTTTCTCGTGCAAAAATTATGCAAATTAGATAAACTTTGATTTATTCAGTGCAGGTCTCTCTCTCTATAAACAATGTGCTGCAAAATTTATTTTAGAATTATAATAAAATTTTTGTGAAGTACAGTTGAATCCTGTTGGACTTAAATTAACTGCTTGAGTGCTGATTGTTTTTTTTGGTGGCCAAAACTTGTTCACATGTTTTTGCCTTGTTATAATTTATGGGAGAGTGCCTAAAGGCACTCTCCCATAAATTGTAACAAGGAAAATCCACACAAAATAAATAATTTCACTTCAAAGATAACACGAAGAACTTCAAAGAATACAAAGCCTTTAGACGGCCTCTTCTGCGCTCCAGTATAAAGCCCAAATATGGGCTTCCAGCATTCTACCAGTTAGCAGAGATTTTTCATTATCTAAAATCTTATCTGTTGCTTGCTCTTCGGTGCTAGTTTGAGAAATTAGTTTGTTATAGTGTGTTTGTTGGGGGCGCGGTGGCTCAGTTGGTAGAGGTGCAGGCTGCAATCCGAGAGGTCCTCGGTTCGAATCCCACCTGCGCCAACCGCGTTGTGTCCTTGGGCAAGACACTTCACCCCGATTGCCTACATGGGGGCACGATGACACTGTGTACTGAGGCGTACTGCACGTCGATGGTGCGCATGTCTTCAACCAATCTAACCCTGCCTGTGCTGTGGTGCAGAGTTCAGAGTTACGATGTTGGAGAGCTGACAGCTGCTCGTCGTTGCTCGGTGGTTCTCTCCGGGTACTCCGGCTTCCTCCACCCGTAAAACTGTCACGGTCACGATTAGCCATTGTGCATAAGTATGTGACCTTAAACACCAATAAATAAATAAATAAATAAATAGTGTGTTTGTCTGACCGGGAAGCTTAGTCAACAAAAGGTTCAATTTTTAACCCTTATTGCAACTCAAAATTTTACTAATTCAATCTTGTTATGCCCGAATCTCCTAAGGAGGATTTAGACCTTTCTAATAGAGACCTCCATTTATCCTTGTGTACTGTTGAGCCTCCAGACTCGACCCTCTGCACACCTAGGTCAAAATGTAAAAAATTTACCCTACAATGTCCTCCCATAATGCAACTGTCAAACAAGATTGAATTGGATAAATTCCTAGTGGCATTATGGGAAAAATGATGGCTTGAAAATTTGGTATTTTAACATTGCTGTGAAGAGGGTTAAATACTGGTGTGGTGAGAAATCGGTAAAATTTCACAAGTTATTTTTCAACTAGGCCATATAAAATGCATTCTTAGTCCATTGACTGGTTTTGAAAAGAAAATGGGTAAAAAGGAATGGAATTTGTTTTTTTTTTCTTCTTTTCAATGGTATTGCCTTGATAACAAAGAGGTGGGGGAATTTGAAATGACTTGGACAACTCAGAAACTTATGCCATAAGCATCTATTATGCCTTCAACATCTGTGACAGTTATCAGTGTGACGATTTGATAACTAACAATAAATGTGAGGATCTGTGATACAATTATCATATTTTCCAAGTTATATTACATAAATCTCATATTAAAATGACTGTAATTATACGTGAAATACAGAAATGGAGAACCCAACACTCATAAAGAAACGGCAAAAAATAAAACTGAAACTAAAACTGATAATATGATAGGAAATGCACAGACCAACATACGCGTGTGAATGGGATAATTGACATTGCATGAGTGCCAGCACAGAAGGATAGAACGAGAGGTCACAGGCCTGTATTATCCTTCTGCAATGGCGCAAGTTTTATATTGATTAACTCATTCACACATGCATGTCATTCTGTGTTTATTACATGCCTTCACATCAATAAAAAACATTATTAGAAGGACACTCAACAATTCATTGACAACTATCAACAAAAAGAACACATTTTATCGCCAACCAAATTTGCAAGGGGAACGCGTGTACTATTTCATCCCCTGAGCTCCAATGTGTTCTATGTGCCTACTCACACATTGAACACATTGGAACTCAGGGGACGATTTTTATCTATCACTAGTGATTCAAATTGTAATTGCAATGCACAATTTGTAGAAAATTCCAGTGAAATTTTGCTTCTTTATAAAAAAATAGTTCTTCAATGATTTCCGTTCCGCACATATGTGCGGAACGGATTTTAATTTTCCACATGGTTTAGTGTTGCTGTAGATGGGGATTTCATAGAACAGGCGCGTCATTCTAGTACGAAAAGCGCACTTTTACTTTTATCCTTTATTCCAAGACCCAAAGTTGGTTGATTACAGAGAAGGACTACGTTGGGTGTTTTGAAGTACAAGCAGTATTTTCTTGAATCTATCACCCACAATGCACTGTGGGTCACTCTGACAACATCTGAAATGCATGTGCACTTTGCGAGGGGAACCTGTGTTACTACTTCGTCTCCTGTGTTCCATTGTGTTCTGTGTGCCTTCTAGAACACATTGGAATTCAGTGGACGATTTTTATCTATCACTAGCGATTCAAATTGTAATTGCAATGCACGATTTTTAGAAATTTCCAGTGAAATTTTGCTTCTTTATAAAAAATAGTCCTTCAACTATTTCCGTTCTGCACATATGTGCAGAATGGATTTTAATTTTCCGCATTGTTTAATGTTGCTGTAGATGGGGATTTCATAGAACAGGTGTGTATTAAAACATAATTGCAACACTGATTTTCAATTTTTAAAGAGTAATTACAATTGTGCAAGCAGAATTTTTCAAGAGGGTAGGGATGAGAAAGTAAGAATCAGTTGTACTCTACTTTAACCCTAAAAGCTTGGAGATTTTTAAACATTTTTGCTACACTTTGAAAGTCTACATTCTATGACTTTATAGTTGTCTCTAGGTAAGTTTTGGCTGTCTATATGGACAACCAGTACTCAGGCCTGTTGATTTGAGGCAATTGGCCATTTGGATCATGTGGAGCTGAAAAATGAAAAACATGCAAACGAAAAACACATTGTGCCCAATGGTTACCAAATCAAGCAAAATTTTTGTCAAGTTGAATGATTGGTGGAATGATGCTGAGCATCAGCCAATCATTAGCTGCATAGGTGTTTGCATCTACCTGAAGTATAACTGCTTTGTTGGCCAATTATTGGCCAACAGAGCTGCTATACTTAAGGCAGATGCAAACACCTATGCTGATGACTGGCTGATGTTTAACAGCATTTTAAAGTGTTGATCATGTTAAGATGTAACATAGGTACAAAATCAGAAAATGGCAATAATTCATATCTCTGCCTCAAATTGTGATTATGGATGCCATACTCTTCTGCAGTACACTAGCCCATGCCAAGATTAGGCTATAATTGCAACTAATTTGTATTGGGATTACTGCTACATAAGTTTCATTATTGTTCCTAAGGGTTCACCTCTATTCATCAGGATATTACCCTTAAGAGGAAGAACTTGGCTATGATAGAACTGTTCATATATCAGCATAATTGTAATACATATATATTTAGGTCACCTAATTGCTTACCGGAATCAAATACAGGGAATGAACGATAGGTTACCAAAGCTCAGACCAGGTGAACGATAAATGGGTTATGCAAAATTCCGAAAACAAGAGGCCTCAATACTTGCATAGAAACACCTCTCAGCGTACCTAGAAGCTGACTTGAAAAGTTAACAACAAAGACTGCATATTAGATCAAAGTTGGAACTAGGTCCCAAAAGATTAATTTTGGAGCATCTGTTCTGTTTTTGTGTTCAGCATTTTGTGGATTTTTCCAAATTCAATATGTCTAGGGTTAACTCCTTGCATGCTTGTGGCAGATATTCCTGCCCTGGACAAGAAATATCTTGTCTACTAAAATAAGTAAAATCTGAGCACATTGAAACAAATTTTCCCCTGCAGTCTGTATCAACATTTTGACCATCGATGTTGCAAGTCAACTGTTCATTTATATTTCATTAAATTTAGTCATGGCTGCTGTGAAGTAGCCATGACTAGATTTAATGAAAAATATTTTAGAAATACTCAACGGGTTAAGAGTTAAACAAGATTATAGAGAAGGCAAATAGAGCTCGAAATAAATAAGTCACAAATCCTGACTTTTTTTGTTGTGAATTTTGTAACTGATTTTCAAGGTAGGTAAGTTTAAATAGATTTTACCAAGTTTGTTTGAAAATGAATTTATCTTTTTTAGTTGCTGGCTGTGCTGCACAGGTAATCAAGTATGATGTTTCCACTCAACCTGTCTCTGTCCATTTACCTGTCACAAGGTTAATAGCAGGTAATTATAAAAACAAATTCTATTGTATTTTGAACATTTACTTTTTTTGTAATTTCCTGGAGAAGAAGCCAATAATCTGACTACATTCAGACATTTTATTATCAGATAATCAATTTTATTCATTGTAAGTTTTTTCAAATCCCTCCTCCATCACTCATTTGATACTTGGACCTGAGCTGGCTGTTTGGAAATTTGGCTCTTGAGATGTGTTGCGATGAGCTAAGCTCTTAATTTTGTGACTTGCAACACTTGTGGAGTGTTAAAGATCCAAGACCGTTGTCAATTTGTGATGAACATCTTATGCAAATACATCTATATATGGAGGCGCGGTGGCTCAGTAGGTAGAAGTGCAGGCTGCAAGCCGGGAGGTCCTCGTTTCGAATCCCACCTGCAGCAACCGCGTTGTGTCCTTGGGCAAGACACTTCACCCCCATTGCCCATGTGGGGGCACGATGACGCCGTGTACTAAGGCGTACTGCACGTCGCTGGTACGCATGTCTTCAACCAATCTAACCCTGCCTGTGCTGCAGTGCGGAGTTACGATGTTGGGGAGCTGACAGTTGCTCGTTGTTGCTCGGTGGTTCTCTCCAGGTACTCCAGCTTCCTCCACCCGTAAAACTGTCACGGTCATGATTAGCCATTGTGCATAAATATGTGACCTTAAACATCAATAAATAAATAAATAAATAAATAATACATCTATATTCTTTGAAAACTGGGCAATGGCTTTTCTTTATTTCCCTCTGGCAGTCATTTTTCAGAAGGATGATTGTCATATTTGCCTTAGATGTTCACCAGAAATCCAGTATTATCTCTGATCTTCATACTTTTTAACCCCTACATTACAAGTGTTAAATGACACAAAAGTGTATAGTTTAGCTATCACAGCACATCTATTGAAGCTATCAGGAAGGCAGGCAGTCAGTCAGGAGGAGTGCCTCTCAAGTGGTAATAGGGGAGCTTACAGATATTTTTTGCTTTGGAAAGCAGGCATGTTTGGAAAGGAGCTTAGGTGGAATATTTTTGCATTTAATTCTTTTTGTTCAGAAACAGAATTTTACTTTACCTCAATTAATTTTATAATTGTCCCCCGAAAAAAAATTTTTTCAGGGGACTATTAAAATAGCCGGTGTCCATCCGTCTGTCAATCCATCCATTCCACTATGGTTTCCCGATGATAACTTTTAGTTATGGTTGGCCAAATCAAATGAAATTTGGTATGTACATGTATCAACATTCAATACAGGCCAAGGTCGAATCGGGGTATGGTCCAACAATTTTTGCCAGAGTTTTGCCCCTTTTCCAACTTCAAAAATTCTTCTTTTTTTTGTTTCCCATCGATAACTTCAGTTATAGTTGGCCAAATCAAATGAAGTTTAGTGTGTAGATGTATCAATATAAAATACAGATTAAGTTCGAATCGGGGTGCGGTCCTACATTTCTTGTCAGGGTTATGCCCCTTTTTTGACTTTGAAAATTCATTTTTTGGGGTTTCCCAATGATAACTTTAGTTGTTGTTGGCTGAATGAAATAAAATTTGGTGTGTAACAACATAAAATACAAAAGTTCAAATCGGGGTTTGGTCTGACATTTTTTACCAGGGTTATCTTCCTTTCTGGACTTCGAAAAATTCATATTTTTATACTGTACCAATGACCCAGACTTAGCTGGTGCTAACTCCACAAAAACCAGGGCCAAACACAAATTTTGCCCCCCAATCCCCAAAATTTGCATCCAAAACAAAAAGAAATAATGTCCTAAAGGACCTCCATAATACGACTCTACTGCGCATGCGCAGTGACGCAGTCGTCCCGAAATTGGCGCCAAATATCATTTCTCTGTTTGGCCCTTCATCAGTCAACATCTCACTGATCTTTGTGCTTGTAAATCTCAGTTTAAAGGATGCCAGACACGTAATTCTTGGAGAAAATGTGATTCTAAGGAGGATAGAAGGAGGAGAGGAAAAAAGAAGTGGCAAAAAATAATCAGGGCTGTACTTAAAATTTTTTGTTAAAATTATGTTAAGTTGCCTATTTTCGAGGCAAACGCCTCTTGTTGTCATTCTTGCTAATTGTTGCACTGCTTATTCAGTGTTTCCTCTCCCCTAACCTTCTAAAGTCCCCCCTTGCAATTCTCCCATGCTTTTGGCATATTTTTGAGAAGTTTCATTTCTAAAATTTCCCTGGGAGAGTTGCTTGGTTACAGAATGTTTTCTGTTATTTTCCCCATAGTTACGTTTTCACCCATGGGTGTATAACGTTTGTGTTCTGCATCTTCCATCTGATGTTCTGCAGATTCTCCCCTGGGAGTCTCTGTTTTGCATCAGATAGAGTGTAATTGAGGACTGATTCCGGGCCAGTTTTTTCAGTGCCTGGAGTCATGTTTTCTTCTGTGTTTACACTGTTTGTTTTCATTGGCAACAGCCTTTTTTGAGGGGGGCTGTTTGTCTTTGAGGTAGTTTATCTCATTATAAGATACATTTATATTATCCGAAAGTGTCTCATTAATTATTTTATATAATTTTAAAATTTTTGACCACACTTTGCCATCGGATCCATCGGGGCTCAACGTTACTTTTCAGCAACTTGGGCTTCTCTGAAAAAATATTTTTTCAAAATTATTTTGTTTTGCAATTGTTTTTTCATTTATTAATGGATCATGTTATTATGTATCTTTGTGTCAGGGGTTTTTGCGAGTAACTAGGACTTATTGTTGTTCCTTCACAATGAAAGGAACTTGTTCAAATTGTAATAGGAAGAAATCTTCCTCTGACTTTCATGATTATTGCATAAATTGTAGTCAGTGTTCTCGCATTAATCCCTGTCCTGTATGTGAACATTGGGATGAGAAACATTGGAAACGTGTGTCACGATATGTTGTTTCTGGAGAAAGAGCGATGCCGGCTCTTTCTCCACAAGGTCACTCTACTCTCTCAGTTTCTATTTCAGAGGAACCAGAACAGGGTGATGTTTCCATGTTATCCTCTTCAAGTGTGCGTCCGTCGTCACAATTAAATACAGAGCTAGCGGCAAAAGTGCTCATGGAGATTAGACAAATGTCGTCCGCTAGCTCGCCCGGTGTAGCGTCCATTCACCGAATGGTTCGGCAGCCGGGTTCGTCCGATGCGGTCCAAGAGGAAATTTTGGGTGATGCGAGCACTATAAAAATAATAGATGCACACCCAGTGACGGCGGATAGTGAACGAGAACGGAGGAAGCCTTTTAGTCCGGTTCCTAGCTCGTCCAGGTCCAGCCGGGCCGCGAGCGAGAGAGGCCCCTCTCTCGTACAACAACATCTGGGACCAGATGTTGTGGTACAAAATGTGTCTTTAGCGGAGCATACGTCCGTCGCTCGGGACGCTCCGTTGTATAAGCAGTCCGCAGAGACTGTTAAGGCTTCCTCTTCTCGCCGGCGCACACGACCGCACCTTGGCTGCGTGACCTCCGATATCTTGCCAGCTTCGCCGAGGAAGGATTATTCGGCGACCAGGTCACACCATCCGGCAGCCAGGGACTCGAGACCGATGGACTCCGGACGTTCGCATAGGAAAAGTATGCGGGAGCCTTCCGATGCGGAGCTGCCCTCGGCAAAGCAGCGAAAGACCGCTCCTCCGCAGGTCTCGACGTCGGACATTCTAGTGCAGATAGCACAGCTTATCGCAGCATCCCAGCAGCCGACAGAAACGGTGTCGGATCGAGAATTATCCGACGGCGCTGGGTCGGTACGCTCCGCCGAAGCATCGGGGGCGGACGACCGGGAACATCGGGAGGTCCGACCGGATGGTGAAAGGGATACGGATGAATTGGAGCTATCCCTTTCGGAACAACACAAAGCTGCCGTAGACTTCATCCGGCACTTTCTTCCTCAAGTTGTTCCGTCGGGCCAGACTGCTGCGCTTCCGGACAGGAGAATTATAGCGTCATTGGACTCTGATTTTTTCGAGCGGTTCAGGGACATCGCTCCCGAGTTTCCGTCGCAGTCCAATAATGTTGCAAGAACATTTGAATTATTGAACGACGCTATTTTTAAACTTGCTTCCAGGACAGGGAAAGCAGGCTTCTTGTCCGCAAATACTCTCAACCTGCCTTTCATTAATGCAAGGAATAAATTCGACACGGCAGGTCAGGGTATACCGAGAGTTCCTCTGCGTATGGACGACGAGGCGGAAGACTTAGAGCTATCATTACCGTCGTCAGCTTCTATTCCAACCGCAGTGTTGGAAACAGCTATTGCGTCTAACAGAGCCAATTTAGATGCCTTATCTTACGCAGATCACCTTACGAAGGCGTTATCACTGCGTCTTCAAGGGGAAGAGTTTCAGGATATACAATCCTCCTTAAGACTTCTTTCAAGGGCAGTAGCTTATTCCACGTGTAACTCCGCCCTTTCAGTGGCTAATCTGGAGTTGGTTAGACGTGACGCAGCCCTGTCTACATCCACACTAGTGGATTCTAAGGTGAAGAACTCTCTTAGAGTCGCTTCGGTCTCAGGAGATCTTCTCTTTGACGGCAAGCTTTCCGCTATTTATGATAATATTAAAAAGAAAGCTAGTGATTCTCTGTTGTTTAGATCCGCTCCTAAAAGGTCGGATTCAGCAGACACGAATAAGGCGGGCACTTCTGGGTCTTATCCGCCCAAGAGAGGTTCCTATAGAGGTTCCGGTGCGTCCTCTAGCTCTTATTCGAGAGACCGTCAGGATAGCGACTCTCGTTCGGGACGTCCTTCAGGCCGGGACAATCGGTCGGACGCCCCGAGGTCGACGAGGCGAGGTGCGGGTCGTGGAAGACGTGGTTTCTCCTACCGCAGGCCTCGCAGATCCAGGAGGTGATGGCTCAAACCTCTATCGCGTTCCGGTTGGCGGAAGGTTGTCGAGTTTTTCTCAAGAGTGGGCGTCGATTACGGACGACCCTTGGGTGAGAGGAGTGACTTCGGAAGGTCTAAAGATATCCTTCAAACGAAAGCCTCCATTAACTCGAAGTCCAAAGTGGACTCATCTTCCGTCAAACCCTCAGAAAAGAGACGCTCTGCTATCAGAGGTGCAGTCTCTTTTAATGAAGAACGCGGTAGAGGTCGTAGAAAACCAGGAATCGCTGGGATTCTACAGCCATCTGTTTCTGGTTCCGAAACCAGACGGCTCGTTCCGTCCAGTAATAGATTTGAGCTGGATAAACAAGCTGATCATCGCTCCGAAGTTTTATATGGAGACGATTCGATCGGTCAGAGCGAGTATTCGGGTGAACGATTATGCAACGAGCATAGATCTCAAAGATGCGTACTTTCACGTCATGGTACATCCGACATTCCGAAAGTATCTACGCTTCGCAGTCCTAGGAGTGGTGTATCAGTTCCGGGCCATGTGCTTCGGATTGAATCTAGCACCCTGGGCTTTCACTCGAGTAATGAACTCGGTAATGATTTACTTCCGAGCTCATTCGTCTGCGGTAACGTCGGCCTACCTGGACGACATTCTTCAGAGGTACGGCAACGAGTTAACGCTTCAGAACGATGTTCAGAATCTTCTTCTATTGCTCCGACGTCTCGGTTTCATAGTAAACGAGGAGAAGTCGGATCTGGTGCCGTCCAAGTCATTCACTCATCTGGGAATGAGCTTCGAGACGCACAACAATCTCGTTCGTCTGCCGTTAACCAGAGCGAAATTAGTCAGTTGTTACGCTCGCTATTGTCTAAATACAGACAAAGTCACAGCGAGAGAATTTATGAGACTGATAGGTCTGTGCGGAGCCGCTGCGGATCTCATTCCGATGGGACGGCTACGCACACGGCCTCTTCAAATTTTCTTGACTCAGAATTGGAGTGTGAAAATTCATTCGCTCGATGTAGACGTTCTCTTGTCAGATCAAGTGAAACAAGAGATTCAGACTTGGGCAAACATTCAGTGGTTAACTCAAGGAGTTCCGCTGCAGTTGCCGGATCCGAGTTTTACCATTATGACGGATGCCAGTCAAACAGGTTGGGGTGCATCATTAATCCCAACGGATTCGAGATGCCAGGGTCTTTGGGATCCGCAATTCCTGGGCAAGCACATAAACATCAAGGAAATGATGTCAATTTGGCTTGCGTTACGTCACTGGATGGACATTATTCACGATGCTCATGTCCAAATCCTATCCGACAATACGACAGTAGTGGCGTATATACGGAATCAGGGAGGCACTCATTCAGTTCCGTTGTTCAATCTAACGGAAAGAATCCTTCTGTTTGCGTTGGAACATCACGTTCTTCTTTCGGTCCGTCACATACCGGGTCGTCTGAATGTGCTAGCAGACTCCCTTTCTCGAAAGGGTCGCTTGTTGCCGTCGGAGTGGACTCTCAACAAACAAGTATTCAATCAGATTTGCTACCAATGGGAACGGCCAATGATAGACTTATTTGCGACACATCTCAACAATCAGTTGCAAACGTATGTGTCCCCGTGTCCGGATCCAAGAGCTTTTGCTGTAGACGCTCTATCGATCCCTTGGGACGGAATGATAGGATATGCGTATCCTCCAGCGCCGTTAATTCAACAAGTATTGCTAAAGATAAAACAATCTCAATGCAAGATTCTGTTGGTAGCATCTCTGTCGCCACAGAGACCGTGGATAAATCTACTCAGGTGTCTGTTGTGGGACCTACCGCGGAAGCTCCCTCCACGAGAGGATCTTCTTTGGCAGGGGAAGTCGCGCCAACTGCATCACAACCCGCAAGGTCTCAACCTTCACGTTTTTCCGTTGTGCGGTCCTTCTTGCATGGCAAGCACTTTACAGGACGAGCAGTGGACGCGATTTCTAACTGTAGGAGGACCTCCTCTTCGCTAAACTATGCGGCTAAGTGGAAGGTTTTCCGTCGTTGGTGTAGGGATCATTCTGTTGATATATTTGATCCCTCTATACCAGACATTGCTAACTTTCTAGTATACTTGTTTGACGAAATCAAACTGCAACCGGTTACTATAAAGGGTTATAGATCTATGTTATCTGATACCTATGCACATCATGATAGTTTACAAATTGGATCTAATGTCTCTTTATCGAAATTGGTTAGAAACTTTTCGATAAATAGACCCAGAACTCTTAGATTAATTCCTAAGTGGAATTTAGCTTGGGTTCTCCTTAAATTGAAGGAAAAGCCATTTGAACCTCTTGGGACAGTAGATTTCAAATTCTTATCTTATAAGACAGCTTTTCTCTTAGCTTTCTCTTCTGCCAGAAGAGTCAGTGAGCTTCATGCACTATCGGTGGATGATTCTCATTATCGTAGTGTTGGGAACACTATCACCTTCACTACTAACGTCGGTTTTTTAGCTAAGAATCAGGCTCCTAATAAATATCCGGAACCTATTGTTATTAAGGCTCTTCCGTCTTCAGACGGGCGTAGGCCTTTACTCTGTCCTGTTAGAGCACTACGTATCTATAAACAGAGATCTCAGTTCATCAGAAAGGGACGGAAACGTTTCTTTCTGTCTTTGATGCCTAATAGAAAGGACATTTCAGTCCATTCTATTGCTAGATGGATTCAGTTAACTATCCGTACTGCGTATGAAGATTTATCTTCTTCTCAGCAGTCTGTGCTTAAGATTTCTGCTCATGAAGTAAGAGCTCTTTCTACTTCCTGGGCTTATGCTAATAGTGTTGCTATTACAGATTTAATGAAGGCTGCTTATTGGTCTCAGCCATCCACATTTACTAATTTTTATCTCAGAAATATTGAGTCCATTTCTGGAGACCTGCATTGTTTAGGTCCGTTATCTGTTGCTCAGAATGTCGTCCACTAAACAGTTGCAACTATAGTTATGCAGGCTTTCTGTTCCGGCAGTGACTCCGTCCGGCTGCCCTCTTCGCTCTGGGCTATTTGACCCAGGGCAAGGGGAAGGGGGGGGGCGGGTGTTCCCTTAGGTCACCTGCTTTATAGTGAAAAGCAAGGGAATGCCTCCTCCAAGACAGTATTTCTGAGTCGCTTCCGGGATGGTTTTAAAGTGTAATATTAATGTTTAATTTCATTCATGTCTTATTTTTAAAGTGTAGCTCGGTGTGAAGCATTTGTATATGTCAAGTGTCAAACGGGCTTTAATATACAATACTCGGACACTTTTAAATGATTATAAAGAGTCTCAATTCTCTGGACTACTTTATTTATTGGCTTGTTTTAATAATAATTAGTATAAAGGTTATACTGGATATTAATAGAGAACATGAATGTTATTGTGCTCAATTATTAAGGGTAGTGTATCTTTCTAATTTAAATATTAAATAAGAAAGATACATGTAAAGCCTAATACTCCTTTTCTCCTTAAGGGGTTATCTCTTTATTTTATAATTGAGCTTATTGGATTTTCCTCTATGTCCTAGGCCCTCCAGCCTGTTTACTATTCAGCTAAGTCTGGGTCATTGGTACAGTATAAAAATGTTAAAAAATTTATAGTAATTTATATATTTTTTATACTTACCAATGACCCAGACGGGGATGGCCCTCCCTGAGTTGGGAACTCTTGCCTCCCCGCTGAGTACATAGCGCTGACCAGGCACTGCCAGTAAGAATGATATTTGGCGCCAATTTCGGGACGACTGCGTCACTGCGCATGCGCAGTAGAGTCGTATTATGGAGGTCCTTTAGGACATTATTTCTTTTTGTTTTGGATGCAAATTTTGGGGATTGGGGGGCAAAATTTGTGTTTGGCCCTGGTTTTTGTGGAGTTAGCACCAGCTAAGTCTGGGTCATTGGTAAGTATAAAAAATATATAAATTACTATAAATTTTTTTAACTTTTTTCAAATACCTCGAATTGCAAACTTTTTTTTTGGGGGGGGGGGGGGGGGAGTGTGGGGGGGGGGGGGGGGGGGGTGGCAAGTGGCCGGATGGCTTTTTATTTTTTTTTTTATAATGCCACAAACATATCCCCTAGCAGATCAGTATAAATTTGTTTTATTATGATTATTTCGGTTCGAATCCCTCCTGCGACAACTGCGTTGTGTCCTTGGGCAAGACACTTCACCCCCATTGCCCACGTGGGGGCACGGTGACGTTGTGTACTAAGGTGTACTGCACGTCAATGGTGCACCTGTCTTCAACCAATGCTAACCCTGCTTGTGTGGAGTTAGTATGTTGGGGAGCTGACAGTTGCTCGCCATTGCTCGGTGGTTCTCTCCGGGTACTCCGGCTTCCTCCACCCGTAAAACTGTCATGGTCATGATTAGCCATTGTGCAGAAATATGTGACCTTAAACACTAATAAATAAATAATTATGATTATCATTTAACATTTTCAGTTGCAAATTTTACTCTTAACATGAGCAGCAGTTAACACTCACCATTTTTCTCTGAAATATTTGTTATTCAATTTTTACACATAAAATGTAGCTTTTGTCCTCTCTATTGGATAAACTTGTCATGCTCATGCTAATGATGGTCCATAAGCTATGAATTGGAAAAAAAATTCCATAAAATTTGAAAGACGACTTGTGTCTAGCAGTTCAGTGATTTTACCATTTTGTTTGGTAAAGCATTTTATCTTACAGTAAGTATGTATTGAGTCTGTAGTTACCCAAATATAGCATGTATCATGGGTCCCTGAAACAAAATTTGTAGCCTGCAACTGCATAATATAAGTGCATGTTTGGTTATAATTTGTTTACTTTATATAGAGCATTACATGCTTTCAAAAAGCATTTGTGTGAGACTATATACATTTATATATGAAAAGGAAAGAAAACTCTTCTCAAAAGTATAATTATTGAATTATTAAGCCACATAACTTTAATCTTTCCATATCTGAATCATTAGAAGCATTGAAGTTACAACAATGTGCCAGTGCACAGTCTTTTCAGAATGTTGAACAAACTCATTCATTTAAGTTTATTCATTTATCAGGAAAGTTTAAGACAGCTGTTGGCCTATTCAGTTTCCAGCGAAACAAGCTGTGTTTTATGAGTGTGAAAATGAAAACTGAAACTAAAAGGCTAGTTAATCAAATTATTGGCACTACAGTTGAAAATTGTAAGATAAATCATTATGTTTATCTACAAAATGTTTAATCAGACTTGCTCTTGTTTCTAAGGCAATATCTTGACTCGTCAAAATATGGCCTTTGAAACAAGAGCTTGTTGCCTCTGATGCAATATTTTGTTCATAAATATAATGGTGATATATGTATAAATTAAGCTAATGATATTCTGTTTTGTTATACACCTGTCATTGATATGGTGTGTTTTTCAGCTTTCAAATCTTGAAATAGTTTTTCACAGCATTACTTTTTAACAAATTCATTAACTTTCCATTGAGGAAAACATTGACAAGTTTGCATTGAGTCAGTTAGTTAAAAAAAATATTAATTGGTCCACTCTACAAGTTAAAGGAACTGTCATTATTAGACATAATAGTAATAGAACTTAACATGGTGCTAGATTGTAAAAGAGGACAACGATGATAAATCTGTTCATGTATTTTGAACACAGTGCACACAGGCTTTTAGTTATGAATCACTTGAATATTAATTTTTTTCAACATTTTCTTCTATTTTTTTCACCAGGACTTCATGTGTATCTGGAGAAGTTTGGTTTGTCATTTGATTCAGATGACTTCAATATTCCTGTAAGTAATATAGATAACAAGAAAAAATCCTTTAGATTTTCTTCTCCTCCTAGAAATCCTGGAAAGAAGAGTAGAACTTGTTCACTGCAGTAAATAAGTTATATTTGACTGGTAAAATAAGGTCTTGTAACCATCATCTTTGATGGAAGCAAGCCAGAAAATACGCAGACTGTTATCTGCAAAATGTGGTCCCCAGAGGGTGAATTTAGTGCTTTGCAGGGTAGCATCACTAAATTTACCCTCTGTGAACCTCAATCTGAATCAGGGTCTCAAAACTGAACAGAAAGAGGTACCCAGAAGATAAATTGGCCCACTGTATGGGATAGCATCATCAAATTCACCCTCTGGGGACCTCATTCTACAAATGTCAGACTGCTTATTTTCAGGCCTGGATGGAAGACCTCTAAAGTGGGCAGCTTGGGTTTTAACAATTGGCAGAACTTGTATTTACACTTGTGTTGCGGTCATGCATAGTAAAAGGTGGACAGCAAAGGTATAAACAATTGGCTAAACTTGCATTTACACTTGTGTGGTGGTCATGCATAGTATGGAAACAGTTAAGGTGTCCCGCTACTGGTTAACAACTCTGTTATAACCATTCAGTTAATGAGTAACGTTCCATTACTTTGGGAAGGAGAATACACATATCTCTTAACCTGCTAATTTTAAATGTTTTACATCAAATTTAGTTATGGCTGCTTTAAAGCAGCCAAAACTAGATTTGATGAAAAATTCAACTCAAAAAAACATTGGTCAAAAATGTAATTCAATTTACAAGGGATAAATGTTCCCAAATTATACTTGCTCTTGTGGTAAAAGATTTGCTGTCCTGGGCATTAATATCCGCCAGTAGAATGCAGGGAGATATGCAAGGATGTTGAAGCATGATAATGTAGTTGGAACCAAAATGGAAATAATTTGTATTAGTGGATTCAGACAATCAGAAAATTCAGTGTAACTTTGCAAATCTTTCACAAAAAATTTCAGGATCTGACAGAATGTAGCATCTGTAAATCTTGTGGAAAATACTTGAGTCTGATGATCTGGGCTGTGTATTTTATGCACTATTTGTACAAGTTACATTGTGCATATTTCCCATTGTCAGAATCTGAAAAGACGAAAGGTTTCCTCACTTTTGTCATGAGTGCGCAGTTAATCTGTAGCAAAAATCATGACCAGAAAAGGTTTGTACCAGTTTATCAATCAACCCTAATCATGATACTGTCATGGATGCTGAAAATTATCCTAAACATCTACAAATGAATAAATGATTGAATTTGGTTCGTCTTTTGATCTAAACTTCACATTTTATCATTCATGGATACGTAACTCAATGTTGTAAGCCTCTTAAAATAAGGTTTTCAGTGTCTAGGTCTGGGAATATGTCAATAGGTTTTGAAGATATTGCCTTTGATGAAACCGAGATTTTTACCTCATTTTGTATAGTGCTTTGCAGTGGTGATGGGGAAGATATTGCTAGTTGCATAGTTTGTTAGTGACATAATATGGTACATGTACAGTGTCAGTTAATCCTGTATTGGGCAAGAGTGACACTCAAGCCCAATTTGGTATTAACTGATACCATATTAGGTCACTTACAAACTGTATATCGAGTATATTTTTGTGACTACTTTTTATATCGACAAAACTAGCAATTGTGATGAATAATAAATGATAGAATTCTTGCTTGTTTAACAAGCATTAGTTATTGTGTGCTACAATTTTGATAGATGAACAATTACAGAGGTGATCACTCTGAACATCATTTTTGTATCTATAGGAGGTAAGATGTGATGGGTGATACTGATAGGAAAAATGGTTGTACAGCAATTAAAAGGATGCGAGTCACAATGCAATAGTTCTAGTCAGTTAGCATAGATAAAAAATTATGTCTACATTCTGAAATTCATCATTATTTTTTATATTCTGATGTTTTGTACTAGTCTGAATGCTAGAGAGGGGTATCCTAAAAAAAGACGTGTAAAACATTTCTTGAGCATTTCTAGGGTAACTTTTTTGTTTTTTGTGCTGATTGCAAATCTTATTGATGCCACACTGTTACCCTTAGGCAGATTGAGATATTTAACCCTTAAGGTCCCAAATCCGACTTTGATAACTTTTCCATGCAAAGAAACAGGTGGCAGCCAAGACTTGACTGGAAACAACTCCAAAGCCACTGGCGGTAGACTTTCAAAGTTTTGCGAAAATGTATAAAAATCACCAGGCCCTTAAGAGTTAACCCTTTTCAGACCTATCCAGTATTTTTTTTGTAGTATATTTGGCTTCACATTTATACATGTTGACAAGAGACAAAGGATGCATTTATCACAAGCTGCTATTTGTTTTGGTACTTTAGTTGGATTTAAAGGTGAAAACATGATGAATTTTGAACAAAACATCAACATAGTCAATATAATATCAGATAACATAGATGTCTTTTTTATATTTTTATACTGTACCAATGACCCAGACATAGCAGGTTCTAACTCTTAAAAATCTAGGGCCAAACACAAATTTTGCCCCCCAATCCCCAAAATTTGCATCTAAAACCAAAGAAATCATGTCCTGAATGGCCCTCCATACTTTGCCTCTACTGCGCATGCGCAGTGTCAAGGAGGTCTCGAAATTGGCGCCAATTATCATTCTTTGTTTGGCCCTTCATCAGTTCACATCTGACTGATCTTTGTGCTTGTAAATCTCAGTTTAAATGATGCCAGACACATAAATATTTGAGAAATGGTGGATCTAAAGAGGAAATAGAAGGAGGAGAGGAAAAATGAGTGGCAGGAAATTATGATAAGTTGCCTAATTTCAAGGCATGGGCCTGTTGTTGTCATTCTTGCTATAAAGTTACACTGCTTGTTCAGTGTTTCCTCTCTCCATTTCCTTTAAGTCCCCCCTTGCTATTCTTTCATGCTTTTGGCATATTTTCTGTAATATTATTACTAAAATTTCTTGGGAGTTTTAGCTGGGTAACAGAATGAATTCTGTTCTTTTCCCCATGTTTACGTCCTCACCCATGGGTGTTTAGGCGTAGTGTTCTGCATCTACCATCTGATGTTCTGCAGTTTCTTCCCTGGAAGTCTCTGTTTTGCATCAGATAGTGTGTTATTGGTAACTGATTTCGGGCCATGGTTGTCAGTGCCTGGAGTCATGTTTCTGGTGTCTATACACTTCTTGTTTACATTGACAACAGTCTCTGTGGAGGGGGATTTCTTGTCTTTGTATTAGCTTAATCATAACCAGATACATTATTATTATACGTAAGTGTTGCATTAATTTTTTAAAATATTTTTAAAATTTTTGTCCACACTTAGGCTTCTTGGGATCCATTGGGGCTCAACGTTATTTTTCAGAAACTTGGGCTTTTCTGAAAAAATATTTTTTCTAAAAATTTTTTTGATTTCAATTATTTTTTCTATGTTAATGGATCATGTTATTATGTCTCTTTGTTTTCAGGGGTTGGTGCGAGTACTAGGACTTCTTGTATTCTTTTCACAATGAAAGGATATTGTTCAAATTGTAATAAGAGGAAATCTTCCTCAGACTTTCATAATCATTGTATTAATTGTAGTCAGTGTACTCGCACTAACTCCTGTTCAGTATGTGTCAATTGGGATGACAAACATTGGAAGTGTGTGTCACGGTATGTTGTTAGCGGGGAAAAGGCCATGCCGGTCCTTTCTCCGCATGGTCACTCTAGTTTATCAGTCTCTATTTCAGAGGAACAAGAACAGGGTGATGTTTCCGTGATGTCTTCCAAAATGTGCCTCCATTGTCCCAGTTAAATGAAGAGCTAGCGGCAAAAGTGCTCATGGAAATACGTCAATTGCCTAAGAGGTCCCTAGTAGGATCGACGGCGTTGACGTCCTCTAGCTTGCCCGGTGTAGCGTCCAATCATCGAATGGTTTGGCAGCCGGGTTCGTCCTTTGCGGTCCAGGAAGGAGTTTTGGGTGATGCGAGCACTATAAATAGACAAAGTGCACACCCAGTGATGACGGATCAGAGGAGAGAACAGAGGAAGCCTATTAGTCCGGTTCCTAGCTCGTCCAGGTCCATCCGGGCTGCGAGCGAGAGAGGTCCCTCTCTCGTACAACAACATCTGGGACCAGATGTTGTTTGTACAAAACGTTTCGCATTCGGAGCATACGTCCGCCGCTCGGGACGCTCCGTTATATAGACAGTCTGGAGAGACTGTCGATAAGGCTTCCTCATCCTCACGGCAGCGCACACGACCGCACCTTGGCTACGTGACCACGGATATCCAACCAGCTTTGCCAATCAGGGATTCCACGGCGACCAGGTCACGCCATCCGGTAGCCAGGGACACGAGGCCTGTAGACTCCGGACGTTCGCATAAGAGAAGTATGCAGGAGTCAACGTACACGGTGCTTCCAGCAGTAAAGCAATGTAAGACCGCTACTCCACAGGCCTCAGTGACGGACGTGCTATCCCAAATAGCACAACTTATCGCAGCATCCCAGCAAACAACAGAATCTCTGTCGGATCAGGAATTGTCCGACGACGCTGGGTCGGTACGCTCTGCTGAAGCATCAAGTATGGACGACCGAGAACTTCATAGGGTCCGACAGGATGGCGAAAGGGATTCGGAGGATTTGGAGCTATCCCTTTCGGAACAACATAAAGCTGCCGTAGATTTCATCTGGCATTATCTTCCACAAGTTGTTCCGTCGGACCAGAATGCTGCGATGCCGGATAAGAGACTGATAGCATCATTGGACACAGAATTTTTTGATCGGTTCAGGGACATCGTCCCTGAGTTTCTGACACAGTCCAATAATGTCACAAGAACATTCGAATTATTGAACGACGCTATTTATAAGCTTGCTACCAAAACAGGCACGTCTGGTTTCTTGTCCGCAAATGCTCTAAATCTGCCTTTCATCAATTCAAGGAATAAATTCGAAACGCAGGACAGGGCATACCGAGAGTTCCTCTGCGTCTAGACGACGAGGCTGAAGACTTGGAATTGTCTATACCGTCGTCTATGTCAATTCCAACCACGACGTTGGAAACGACAATAATGTCTAACAGAGTTAGCTTAGACGCTTTATCATACGCAGACCACCTTACTAAGGCGTTATCATTACGTCTTCAAGGGAAAGAATTCCAGGATATACATTCCTCATTAAGACTTCTTTCAAGGGCAGTAGCTTATTCCACGTATAACTCCGCCCTTTCAGTGGCAAACCTGGAATTGGTTAGACGTGACGCAGCCCTAGCTACATCCACGCGCGTGGATAGTAAGGTGAAGAACTCTCTCAGAGTCGCTTCGGTCTCCGGAGAGCTTCTCTTCGACGGCAAGCTTTCAGCAATCTATGATAAGATAATTAAGAAGGCTTCGGATTCTCTGCTATTCAAATCCGCTTCCAAAAAGTCGGATACAGCAGAAAAGAGTAAGACAGGCACTTCTGGGAAAAGTACGCCCAAGAGAAGTTCCTATAGAGGTTCTTATACGTCCTCTAGGTCTTATTCTAGAGACCGTCAAGGCAGCGACTCACGTACGGGACGTTACTCTGGCCGAGACAACCGGTCAGACGTCCCTAGGTCGACGGGACGAGGTGCGGGTCGTGGAGGACGTAGTTTCTCCTTCCGCAAGCCTCGCAGGTCCAGGAGGTGATGGTTTGAACCTCTATCGTGTTCCGGTAGGCGGAAGATTATCGAGTTTTATAAACGAGTGGGCGTCAATTACGGACGACCCCTGGGTTCGAGGGGTAATTTCGGAAGGACTAGGAATATCCTTCAAACGAAAGCCTCCATTAATTCGAAGTCCAAAATGGACTCAGCTTCCGTCAAATCCGCAGAAAAGAGATGCTCTTTTATCAGAAGTGAATGCGGTAGAGGTCGTAGAAGACCAGGAATCACCGGGTTTCTACAGCCATCTGTTTCTGGTTCCGAAACCAGACGGCTCGTTCCGTCCAGTCATAGATCTGAGCTGGATAAACAAGCTGATCGTCGCTCTGAAGTTCTATATGGAAACAATTCGATCAGTCAGAGCGAGTTTTCGAGTGAACGACTATGCTACAAGCATAGATCTCAAAGATGCGTACTTTCACGTCATGGTACATCCGACATTCAGAAAGTATCTATGCTTCGCAGTCCTAGGAGTTGTATATCAGTTCCGAGCGATGTGCTTCGGCTTGAACCTAGCACCCTGGACTTTCACTCGAATAATGAACTCGGTAATGATACATTTCCGAGCTCATTCGTCTGTGGTAACGTCGGCCTACCTGGACGACATTCTTCAGAGGTACGGCAACGAGTTAACGCTTCAGAACGATGTGCAGAATCTGCTTCTATTACTCCGACGTCTCGATTTTATAATAAACGAGGAGAAGTCGGATCTGGTGCCGTCCAAGTCATTCACTCATCTGGGAATGAGCTTCGAGACGCACAACAATCTCGTTCGTCTGCCGTTAACCAGAACGAAATTAATCAGTTGTTACGCTCGCTATTGTCTTCACTCAGATAAAGTCACAGCGAGAGAGTTCATGAGACTGATAGGTCTGTGCGGAGCCGCTGCGGATCTCATTCCGATGGCGCGGTTACGCACTCGTCCTCTCCAAATTTTCTTGACTCAGAATTGGAGTGTAAAGATTCATTCGCTCGATATAGACGTTTTCTTGTCAAATCAAGTGAAACAAGAGATTTAAACTTGGGCAAACATTCAGTGGTTGACTCAGGGAGTCCCACTGCAGTTGCCGGATCCGAGTTTTACGATTATGACGGATGCCAGTCAAACAGGTTGGGGTACAACATTGATCCCAACGGATTCGAAGTGCCAGGGTCTTTGGGATCCGCAGTTTCTAGGCAAGCACATAAACATCAAGGAAATGATGTCAATTTGGCTTGCACTACATCATTGGATGAACATTATTCAGAAAGCACATGTCCAAATCCTGTCCGACAATACGACAGTAGTAGCGTATATCCGGAACCAGGGAGGCACTCATTCCGTTCCGTTATTCAATTTAACGGAAAGAATCCTTCTGTTTGTTCTAGAACACCAAGTTCTGCTTTCGGTCCGTCATATTCCGGGTCGTCTGAATGTATTAGCAGACTCCCTTTCACGGAAGGGTCGCTTGGTGCCGTCAGAATGTACTCTCAACAAACAGGTATTCAATCAGATTTGCTACCAATGGGAGCGGCCATTGATAGACATATTTGTGACACAACTCAACAGTCAGTTGCAGACGTATGTGTCACCATGTCCGGATCCCCGAGCATATGCAGTAGACGCTCTATCGATCTCGTGGGACGGAATGATAGGATATGCGTATCCTCCAGTGCCGTTGATTCAGCAAATATTGCTAAAGATAAAACAATCACAATGCAAAATTCTGTTGGTAGCATCTCTGTCTCCACAGAGACCGTGGATAAATCTACTCAGGTGTCTGCTGTGGGACTTACCGCGAAAACTTCCTCCACGAGAGGGTCTTCTTTCGCAGGGGAAATCGTGTCAACTTCATCACAACCCACAAGGTCTCAACCTTCACGTATTTCCGTTGTGCGGTCCTTCTTGCACGGCAAGCATTTTACAGGACGAGCAGTGGACGCGATTTCTAACTGTAGGAGGACCTCCTCTTCGCTAAACTATGCGGCTAAGTGGAAGGTCTTTCGTCGTTGGTGTAGGGATCATTCTGTTGATATTTTTTATCCCTCCATACCAGACATTGCAAACTTTCTAGTATACTTGTTTGACGAGATCAAACTGCAGCCTGTTACTATTAAAGGTTATAGGTCTATGTTATCTGATACCTATGCACACCATGATAGTTTACAAATTGGATCTAATGTCTCTTTATCTAAATTAGTTAGAAGCTTCTCGATAAATAGACCTAGAACCCTTAGATTAATTCCTTAATGGAATTTAGCTTGGGTTCTTCTTAAACTAAAAGAAAAGCCATTTGAGCCTCTTGAGACAGTAGATTTCAAATTCTTGTCTTATAAGACAGCATTTCTCTTAGCTTTCTCTTCTGCTAGAAGAGTCAGTGAGCTTCATGCACTATCGGTGGACGATTCTCACTATTATAGTGTCAGGAACACTATTACCTTTACTACTAATGTTGGATTTTTGGCTAAGAATCAGGCTCCTAATAAATATCCGGAACCTATTGTTATTAACGCCCTTCCGTCTTCAGACGGGCATAGGCCTTTACTCTGTCCGGTTAGAGCTTTACGTATTTATAAACAAAGATCTCAGTTTATCAGAAAGAGACGAAAACGTTTCTTTCTGTCTCTGATGCCTAATAGAAAGGACATTACGGTCCATTCTATTGCTAGATGGATTCAATTAACTGTCCGTACTGCTTATGATAATCTATCTTCAACTCAGCAGTCTGTGCTTAAGATTTCGGCTCATGAAGTAAGAGCTCTTTCTACATCTTGGGCTTACGTAAATAGTGTTGCTATTACAGATTTAATGAAGGCTGCATATTGGTCTCAGCCATCCATATTCACAAATTTTTATCTCAGAAATATTGAGTCCATTTCTGGAGACCTGCATTGTTTAGGTCCGTTATCTGTTGCTCAGAATGTCGTCCACTAAACAGTTGCAACTATAGTTATGCAGGCTTTCTGTTCCGGCAGTTACTCCGTCCTGCTGCCCTCTTCGCTCTGGGCTATTTGACCCAGGGCAAGGGGAAGGGGGGTGGGGGAGGGTGTTACCTTAGGTCACCTGCTTTATAGTGAGAAGCAAGGGGATACCTCCTCCGGAGTCAGTAATTCTGAGTCGTTACCGGGATGGTTTTAAAGTGTAAAGTTGATGTTTAAAATTCATTCATGTCATATTTTTAAAGTGTAGCTCGGTGTGAAGCATTTGTATATGTCACGTGTCAAACGGGCGTTAATATACAATCCTCGGACACTTTTAAAAGAGTATAAAGAGTCTCAATTCTCTGGACTAACTTTATTTATTGGCTTACTTTAAAAATAATTAGTATAAGGGTTTTACTGGTTGTTAATAGAGAACATGAATGTTATTATGCTCAATTATGGAGGGCATTGTGTCTTTCTAATTTATCATAAAATAAGAAAGATACATGTAAAGCCTAATACTCCTTTTCTCCTCGAGGGGATGACTCTATTTTATATAGTTGAGCTTATTGGATTTTCCTCTATGTCCTAGGCCCTCCAGCCTTTTTACTATTTAGCTATGTCTGGGTCATTGGTACAGTATAAAAATGTTAAAAAATTTATAGTAATTTATATATTTTTTATACTTACCAATGACCCAGACGGGGATGGCCCTCCCAGGAGTTGGGAACTCATACCTCCCCGCTGAGTACATAGCGCTTACCAGGCACTGCTTGTAAGAATGATAATTGGCGCCAATTTCGAGACCTCCTTGACACTGCGCATGCACAGTAGAGGCAAAGTATGGAGGACCATTCAGGACATGATTTCTTTGGTTTTAGATGCAAATTTTGGGGATCGGGGGGCAAAATTTGTGTTTGGCCCTAGATTTTTAAGAGTTAGTTAATGTCTGGGTCATTGGTAAGTATAAAAAATATATAATTTGCTATAAATTTTTTAACATTTGGTCATTTCTATTGAAAACAGAACATGAACCTTTCACTTACGAGGGAATCAACAAATGGTGACAGAAGGGTAATAGATCTGAAGGAGACCATCCAAAAAAACACAGAGTTGATGCCAAATCTAGTTGTAGAGCATGCGGTCTCCGGTTGTCACACTTTTGCCCATTGTTCTGGCATAGGGAAGACAACAGCTATTAAATACTTTAGATCCATCTAACTTCCTGCACACACAATACATTGATATCGGTTAGCAACAGTCATGAAATCTACTTATTTTTTGTAAATTTTTGCTCCATTTCTGTTATAAAATAATTGTTATAGGACTCCCCCCAACATTTCTAGAGTGTTAGGGATCAGATTGTGAATAAATGGTCACATTTATCCATGAATATTAATAAAACACATTACACACTCGATTGTTATGTTTTTGTGCCCCCCCCCCCCCTCCCGACTTGAACGGGTGGCATATAGTGATTGAAATGTGAGTGTGTCCATCTGTCTGTGTGTGTGTGTCCGAGGCAATAACTCGAAAACGGTTAGGGCCACAGTCATCAATCTTCACACAATTATAAAGGACCATGGGAGGATGTGTCACACACCATAGCCGGGTTTGTACCTTCAAGGTCAAGGTCACACTAAAAATCTGTCAATATTCGTGTCTCAGCCATAACTCAGAAACGAATCATAGTACAATTGTTAAACTTTTTACAAATGTTAAGGACAGTAAGAAGGTGTGTCGCATATAATAGTTTCCGCTGCAAGGTGAAGGTCACAAGGGGGGGGGGGGGGGGGGGGAGAGGGCATGTGTTACCTTAGTAACATTCTTCTTGTTTTCTTGACAAATACTAAAATCCAAAAATTTATTTATTTTTTTTTTTACTAAATTCATCCACTTTTTAGCTCAACCTTGACGTAGTCAAATTTTTAGCTCAACTTTGATGTAGTCAAATTTGAGGTTATGCCATGGCCTGTTGTCCATCGTCCATCTGTCCATCCATCAACAATTCTATAGGGCTCAGGCTAGAGGCCGTATTTATGAACCGATCTTTACGAAACTTCTTGGGTGCCTTTGTTATCACTGTGGGACGAGATCGAGTGTTTTTGGATGCGGTCCGAAATTCAAGATGGCCACCAGCAGCCATTTTGTACCGAAGTTAATGCAATAAGTTTTTTGTACAGAACTTCTGTATGAAAGTTCTGATTTAAATAAATTTTTGTCTGTTTAGTAACATGGAATACATCACATATAATACAGGTTTTTTTCTCGTGCAGAAATTCAGCAAATTAGATGAACTTTTGATTTATTCAGTGCTACTTACACACAGTAAGTGCACATGTCAATACGGCTCGGGCTAGGGGCTGTATTTATGAACCAATCTTCACAAAACTGCTTGGGTACCTTTGTTATCACCTTGGGACGAGAACAAATGTTTCTGTGTGAGGTCCAAAATTCAAGGTGGCTGTCAGCGGCCATTTTGTACCGAAATTAGGTACAATCAGTTTTTTGTACACAACTTCTATACGGCTCAGGCTAGAGGCCGAATTTATGAACCGATCTCTACGAAACTTCTTGGGTACCTTTGTTATCACCGTGGGACAAGAACGAGTGTTTTTGGTTGCGGTCCAAATTTCAAGATGGCCAATGGAAGCCATTTTGTACCAAAATTAGTGCAATCAGTTTTTTGTACAGAACTTCTGTATGAAAGTTCTGATTTGAATAAATTTTGGTATGAATGTTTAGTAACATAGAATACATCACATATAATACAGGTTTTTTTCTCGTGCAGAAATTATGCAAATTAGATGGACTTTGATTTATTTAGTGCACATGTCAATATGGCTCGGGCTAGGGGCTGTATTTATGAACCGATCTTCACGAAACTTCTTGGGTACCTTTGTTATCACCTTGAGAGAGAACGAGTGGAGTGTTTTTGGGTGCGATCCGAAATTCAAGATGGCTGCCGGCGGCCATTTTGTACCGAAATTAGGTACAATCCATTTTTTGTACAGAACTTCTATATGAAGGTTCTGATTTGAATAAATTTTTGAATGAATGTTTAGTAACATGGAATACATCACATATAATACGGTTTTTTTTTATAAAAGACGAAGGCACTGGAGGCGCCCGAGTTGAGACAGAGGCAAAGCCATGTCGAAACTTGTGAGTTCTTTATACTAATTTCACACTTTTTTAACGTAGGAAGTAGTTAACGAGATGAGACTTCATGAGAATGACTCTGGCTGATTAAACTTTTAGGGATTTTTCCCAAAGGAACCGGGGACAAATGAGGTTACATTTTTTCAAGGATACTCGGATGCTAGAACAAGTGATGTCTCTCCACCATTGCTTTCACCCTCATTGGGTCAAGGGACCCTTTATATATTGGGTGGGGTGTGGGGGAGATGGGGGCTAATGGGTCACTGATTATGTCACGTGACGTCCATAGCAAGTAAGGCACGCCCCTAGCAATGGGCAAACTACTGGACCAATTTTGATAAATTTTGATACATGGACCCAACATGCATTGCAAGCGAAAACAGACATGTCAGTGGTGTCATCACATGACTTCCCTAGAAACCAGAGTGTCCCCTTAGCAACGGGCTAACTACTTGGCCGATTTTGACCAAATTTGGTATACAGACCCAAAATGCATTGCAAATGAAAACAGACCGATCAATGTTGACATCTCATGACTCCCCTAGCAACCAGAGCGCACCTTTTGCAATGCTCTAACTACTGGACCGATTTTGACCAAATTCGGTATACGGACCCAAAATGCATTGTAAATGAAAAAGACAGATCAGTGTTGACGTCACGTGACTTCCCTAGCAACCAGAGCGCCCTCTTAGCAATGGGCTAACTACTGGGCCGAGTTTGGCCAAATTCGGTATATGGATCAAAAATTCATTGCAAATGAAAACAGACAGATCAAAGTTTACGTCTCGTGACTTCCCTAGCAGCCAGGGCGCCCCCTTAGCAACAGGCTAACTACTGGGCCGAGTTTGACCAAATTCGGTATACGGACCCAAAATGCATTACAAATGAAAACAGACAGATCATTGTTGACGTCACATGACTTCCCTAGCAACCAGAGCGCCCCCTTAGCAATGAGCTAACTACTGGGCCGATTTTGACCAAATTCGGTATACAGACCCAAAATGCATTGCAAATAAAAACAGACAGGTCAATGTTGATGTCACATGACTTCCCTAGCAACCAGAGCTCCCCCTTAGCAACGGGCTAACTACTGGGCCAATTTTGATCAAAATCGGTATATGGACCCAAAATGCATTGCAAATGAAAACAAACAAGTCAATGTTGATGTCACGTGACTTCCCTAGCAATGAGAGCGCCCCTTAGCAACGGGCTAACTACTGGGCCGATTTTGACCAAATTCGGTATACGGACCCAAAATGCATTGCAAATAAAAACAGGCAGGTCAATGTTGACGTCACGTCTTTTTTCCTCTTCCCTGAAATGACCCAAATGCACAGGATTAGCTGTTTCGTACAGTTAAAACTAGAAGTCCTATCATGAACTGTGCACTTATCTAGGCTTAATTGCACGTAGGAATTGCATGCAATTGCCATATCGAATGCACGGCAGGTTCTCCTGGATAATCATAGCAAACATAGGCAATGTTTCTGTCAATGGACCTCCGGGTTACCCGGAGGTCCGTTGGCTGAAACATTGCTTTATACACAGGCCATATGTACAGAATTTGACATCCTTACTATGGCCATAACACATAGATTAACGCACAGATCGATGTGCTATTTCTGCGCATTTCATGCCAGGACTTTTAGTTTTAACTGTAATTACTCACAGAATTATCTGTTGTGATAACTCCAAACAATACCAGTACGTCGGTATTTTTTCAGTGAAATTTATGAAAATGGATCACTGAAATTGGCACATAAAGCTCTAGGCCTATTTAATTCAAAAGACAAGTCTGTGCTGTCTTGTGAAGTGTGTATGTCTGTACTGGCTTGTGTAGTTTGTGTGTCTGTTGTGCAAATCACCCAGAAACCTGGTCCGAATCGACCACAAACATGGTCCGACTCATCCAATAATCTGGTGGGAATCGGCCAGAAATATGGTCCGAATCGGCCATAGATCTGGGCCAAACGTCCTTTATAAAAATCTGGTCCGAATCATACACAGTCCGAATCGTCCAGACACCATGTATCGAGTTAATTTTCTTACCTTTGACGTGTACTCTGAGGTTTTTGATAGAAAACCCTGATAGAACTGATCGTATTTACGGAAAATGTCACTCGTATTCAGAATGTTCAGTGTTGTTGGAAAAGCGAATGAAAAAAAAATTTATGGTGTGTGTTTAAAGAAATCATCAAGACTATGTGATTTGCATACAAAATAATCTTTATATTTGCTCTTCATGTCATGTTTTTTTTTGTCAAATCTACTTTGTCATTTAGGGTTTGATTGAATTTCTAATTTTTAGCTCAACTTTGGCAAAGCCAAATTTGAGCTTTTGTCATGGCCCGTCGTCCGTCTGACCATCTGTCCGTACGTCAACAATTGGATACGGCTCGGGCTAGAGGCCGTATTTATGAACTGATCTTTACGAAACTTCTTGGGTACCTTTGTTATGACCGTGGGGCGAGAACGAGTGTTTTTGGTGCAGTCCGGATTTCAAGATGGCTGCCAGCCGCCATTTTGTACCGACGATACAGAAATTTGTTTTTTGTATAGAACTTCCATATGAAAGTTCTGATTTGAATAATTTTTTGTATGAATGTTTAGTACCATGGGATACATCACATATAATACGGGGTTTTTTTTCGTGCGTAAATTGTGCAAATTAGACTAATTTTGATGGTTTTTGGTGTTACTTTCTGCACTGTAAGTGCAAATGCCAATACGGCTCGAGCTAGAGGCCGTATTTATGAACCGATCTTTACGAAACTTCTTGGGTACCTTTGGTATCACCGTGGGACGAGAACGAGTGTTTTGGGGTCCGATCCGAAATTCAAGATGGCCGATGGCAGCCATTTTGTACAAAATTAGGTGCAATCAGATTTTTGCACAGAACTTCCATATGAAAGCGCTGATTTGAATAATTTTTTGTGTGAATGTTTAGTACCATGGGATACATCACATATAATACGGGTTTTTTTCTCGTGCAGAAATTATGCAAATTAGATGAACTTTGATTTTTTCAGTGCGACTTACACACAGTAAGTACACATGTCAATACGGCTCAGACTGGAGTCTTTATTTATGAACTGATCTTCACGAAATGTCTTGGGGTACCTTTGTTATCACCTTGGGACGAGAACGAGTGTTTCTGGGTGTGGTCTAAAATTCAAGATGGCTACCAGTGGCCATTTTGTACCGAAATTAGGTCTAATCAGTTTTTTGTACACAACTTCTATACAGGTCAGACTAGAGGCCATATTTATGAACCAATCTTTACGAAACTTCTTGGGTACCTTTGTTATCACCGTGGGATAAGTGTGTTTTTGGTGTGGTCCGAAATTCAAGATGGCCATCAGCAGCCATTTTGTACCAAAATTAGTGCAATCAGTCTTTTGTACAGAACTTCTGTATGAAAGTTCTGATTTGAATAAATTTTTGTATGAATGTTTAGTAACATGGAATACATCACATATTGTAAGGGGTTTTTTTTCGTGCAGAAATTATGCAAATTAGATGAACTTTGATTTATTCAGTGCTGCTTACAAAATGTAAGCACACATGTCAATCTGGCTCAGGGTAGAGGCTGTATTTATGAACTGATCTTCACAAAACTTCTTGGGTACCTTTGTTATCACCTTGGGATGAGAATGTGTGTTTCTGGGTACGGTCCAAAATTCAAGATGGCTGCCAGTGGCCATGTTGTACCGAAATTAGGTCCAATCAGTTTTTTGTCACAAGTTCTATACAGCTCGTATTTATGAACTGATCTTCACAAAACTTCTTAGGTACCTTTGTTTTCACCTTGGGACAGGAACGAGTGTGTTTTGGGGTGCCTTTGTTATCACTGTGCTATGAGAACAAATATTTTGGGGTTCAGTCAGACCCACTCTGGGACTCAAAGATTTCTTTTCTAGTTTAGCATCTGACTGTCACCCACCTTTACAATACTTTACCTATACATTTGTTACAGGCTACGGTCAGTATTTATGTACAGACCGTTACAATACTTTATATGTACCTTTGTTATCAGGTCATTACCTAGATGTTTGTCATTGCAGTGTCACATACTATACATGTACATGTCTTTGTCTTGACAAGTTGAGCTACAGTGTCATTGACACTTTCATTTTCCTGAATTGGCGCTCGGCAGCTTGCACCCATCGGCTTATCATCTCGAATTTATTCTTTCATAATATATCTCTCAGGTTGGTAATGTGGTGTAACTATTTAAAATGAAAAATGACAATGCCAGTGAGATGGAAATCATTCGTGTGTGTGATTTTCAACATGACAGCGTGTATCTTTAATATCCAAAGCCCACCAGTTTGGTTTCAAAACATAATAAGGGGGCTTAACTCTCAACAGTGTCCTTGGTTACGGTGACATTTGACAAAATTCAAGATGGCAGCCGGTAGCCATTTTGTACCAAAATTAGGTACAATCAGTTTTTTGTACAGAACTTCTATATGAAGGTTCTGATTTGAATAAATTTTTGAATGAATGTTTAGTAACATGGAATACATCACATATAATATGGCTTTTTTTCTCGTGCAGAAATTATGAAAATTAGATGAACTTTGATTTATTCAGTGCTACTTATACACAGTAAGTGCACATGTCAATACGGCTCAGGCTAAAGGCTGTATTTATGAACCGATCTTCACGAAACTTCTTGGGTACCTTTGTTATCACCTTGGGACAGGAACGAGTCTTTTTGGGTGCAGTCCGAAATTCAAGATGGCTGCCAACTACGTGCAATCAGTTTTTTGTACAGAACTTCTAGGACTACGTTTGTTATCATCATGGGATGGTAATGAGTGCTTTGGGGCTCGGCCAAAAATTCAAAATGCCTGTTGGCAGTCATATTTACGGGAATTCTGTGTATTACATTTTTAGCTCACCTGACTGAAAGTCAGGGTGAGCTTTTCTGATCACTTTTCGTCCGTCGTCCGTCGTCCGGCGTGAAGGTGGTGTTTGGGTCTTTTTCTTCCAAACCACTGGCCGCATGTTAATGAAATTTCATGTGAGTAGGGGTTATATAGCGGCATTTTGATTTTTGGGCAAATTAGGTTTCGGCTCATATTGAGCAGAGGGGTGGGGCAAAAATGCTCCAATTCTTAAAAAATCTTCTTCTCAAGAACCAGCAATAGCAGAGACTTGATATTTGGTATGTAGCTTCCTTTTGAGGTGTAGACTCAAGTTTGTTCAAGAGAAGTTTGTAGGTCTATACTTGGCGATGTTATGGGAGGAGCAAAAATTTTGGCCCCACCCCAAATTTCTATTTTTTAAACCGAGAGGCCAATTTGAACCAAATTTTATGTGAGGGCTTATTGGGTCATAAGTACCTAATTTATGCAGAAATTTTTTTTCCTGTAGCCCCGTGGGAACCACAGGAGCTAAAAATAGAAAAAAATTAAAACGCCTATATCTCAAAAACTGCACGGCAGTGAGAATTTTTATTTGGTGTGAAGCTTTCTTGGGACCAACAGAAAGGATTGGTAAAAAAAAATTGCTATCTGTTTTATCATAGGGTACTTTTACGGGACTCTGAAAAAGTGCTGAGTCAGTATTTTTTAACGCAGTAGGCAATGGGAAAAAAATAAAGAATTGTTTTCTTCCAAACCACTGCTCTAAAAGCTTTCATATTTTACATATAACATCTTTGGAACATTGATTCACATATTTGTAGAAATCAAATTCCTCGGTCCATATTTGGGTTCCCTATTGGAACCCAAATGTTCAAATTAGTGCAATATGAGGGATATATTTTAAAAATCTTCTTCTTCGGATCCACAAATCAGAATCTTTTGATATTTGCTATGCATCATCCTTAGGGGGGTGAGATTGATGTTTGTTCAAGCCAAGTCCCTGAGTTCATATTTGGACTCCCTTTGGGAACCCAAATTGTAACTTAGTGCAATACGAGGTATATTCTTTTAAAATCTTCTTCTTCGCATCCACCGGTCAGAATCTTTTGATATTTGGTATACAGTATGCTTAGGGAGGTGAGATTCAAGTTTGTTCAAGTCAAGTCCTTCGGCTCATATTTGGTCTCCCTGTGGGAGCCCAAATTATAACTTAGTTCAATATGAGGAATATTCTTTAAAAAAAATTTTTTTTTCAGATCCACCAGTCAAAATGTTTTGATATTTGATGTACAGCATTCTTAGGGGCTGAGAGTGAAGTTTGGTAAAGCCAAGTACCTGGGTTCATATTTGGGCTCACTGTGGGAGCCCAAATTATACCAAAATTTTTATTTTCCAAACCAAAAAGTCGATTTGAACCAAATTTGATATGAGGGCTTATTGGGTCATAAGTACCTAATTTATGCCGAAAATTGTTTTCCTGTCCCCCACGGGAACTGCAGGAGCTAAAAAATTTTTTTCTTTTTAAATGCCCATATCTCCAGAACTACATGGCACTGAGAATTTTTATATGGTGTGAAGCTTCCTTAGGACCGGAAGAAAAAAATGGTAAAAATTTTATCATAAGGTTCTTTTCTAGGACTAAAAGTGCCGAGTCATCATTTTTTAACAGTGTAGCTAATGGGAATAACGTTGAAGAATCTTCTTCTCCCAAAACACTGCTTCAGAAGCTTTTATTTTTGGGCTCCCTATGGGAGCCCATGTATAACTTAGTTCAGTATGAGAAATATTCTTAAAAAATCTTTTTTTTCTGTTACTCCTGTCAGAATCTTTTGATATTTGATTTTTGATTTTCTTAGAAGTGGCAAATTGAAGTTTGTTCAAGTTCTGGTTTATTGATAAAATTGGGCCCAGTAACCAATTCCTGCGTTGAAAGCCCTGTAAAGTGGGCAGTAATAGGCATAAACGATTGACCAAACCTGATATTATAATTATGCCTCTGTAATGATGTAGCCTTAGAAAGTGACCTTAAATTCCAATAAATAAATAGATAAATTATTGAGTACCCAATATGGGGATCTAACATATGAACACTCTGGGTTACTAAGTAGAGAAAACACTTTTATGTTGAAAAACTGATAATAACCACAAGGCAGAATCCCTTGCTATTTTGGTGATATGACTCGGCCAGTATCAGGTGAGCGCCCTCAGGCCCCGTGGGGCCTCTTGTTTGATTCAGAACCTCTAAAGAAGATTTTTTATGTCAGTAATGTTTGCTATTAATTTATTGGGTGCCTTTGTTATCACTGTGCTATGGGAACAAATATTTTTGGATTTAGTCAGTCCCACTCTGGAACTCAAAAAGGGAGATAATTAAAAATCTTTTCCAAAAACACCAGACAAAATAATGTTTCTTGAATTCAGCATCCCTAGGATGTGTATATTCAAATGTGTTGAAGCCAAGTTCCTGTGTTAATATTTGTTGTTGTTTGGGGAGGGTAAACATTATTAGCACAGCCCGATATTTTTACACTGTAAACCAATGGCCCAGACTAACTAGCTTGTGCTTAACTCAAAGTTATTAAGGGCCAAACACAAATTTTGAACCCCCTCCAATCCCCCAAATTTGCTTGCAAAACCAAAAATTAAAAGTCCTATCTGGCCCTCCATACATTTACTCTCCACGCATACGCAGACGTCAGGAAGTGACCGGAATTGGCGCCAACATTATTTCTTTGTTTGGCCCTAAAAGTCATCAACAATGAAATGACATCTGTACTTTAAAATCGCCTTTTTTAAAGATGCCAGACACAAATCAATGCAAGAATTGGTGGATACAAGGCTGTTATTGGATGAAGGAAGTGTTTAATGGTGGTTTTGAACGTTCAGGGCTGTAACTTTATAATATTTATAAAATTATTTTATGTATCCCAATTTTGGGACATATGCCAGACGTCATCATTTTAAAAATGATTATTCCACTGTGTGTTAAGTGTTCCTTCCCTATCCTTCCATGAACCCTTCCTGTTAAACTCTTAAGCTTTTTGGCTATTTTTTATTGAAATTTTTTATTAAATTTCTTGGGAGTTTAACATTTATTACAGAATATTATTCTGTTTCTTCCCCAGGGTTACATCCTCACCCTAGAGGTGTTAGGCTGTTTTGTCTTGCATCTTCTATCCAATGTATCGTTTTTTCTTCATATGAAGATTTAGCTTTGCATTTGATAGCATTTCAGTTGGTTCTGATTTTGGGCCTTTTTGTGTGCCTGATGTCTTGTTTACATTGACGTTGTTTACATTATCAGTGTCCTCATATATAGATAGTTTCTTATATTCTATTACTGTAATATACTGTAGAATACATGGATTATTATTCTGGTAGTGTAGCTCAAAAAATTTTGGATTTTGTCCACACTTCGGCTCTGTCGGGATGCCCTTGGGCTCTTCATGTTACCTTTGGGAACTTGGGCATTTTTGAAAAAAAAAGTTTTGTTTACAAAAAATATTTTGAATTTAATTATGATTGCTACTATTCATGTATCTCATTTTTATATATATATATTGTTGTGGAGTTTGGACTGATATTGACTTTAGTTGATACATTCCTGCGGACTCTTGTCATTCTTGTGTTGCACTGGGATGACTGATGTTGGAGTCGGGTGTCATGGTACGTTGTTAGCGGTGAGGTTCTGAGGATCAGAGCCTCTTACCGCATTTTAATTAATCTTATTCATTTTGTCAGTTTCTATTTCAGAGGAACATGAACATGGTGATGATTTTCTGACACCCATCCAAGTGTGCTACCGTCGTCACGGTCCGTGGAGCATATAGTGCTAGCTGCAGTGCTCATTATTGCAAGAGTTAGGTCCTTTGGGTAAAGGTTTTAATCTCTTGCAAGCAGATAGCTCGACCGATGAAGCGGTACTCCGTCCGTGGGTGCTGTGACGCGAGGTAAGTCTGTTGCAGTCTAAGAGGTGGATTGGGTAGAGCGAGCACTATAATATAAATAGCTCACCCAGCGACGACGGAAATAGGGAGGAGGTCTGCAAGTTCTTGTACTCGGCAAGGTCTGATAGACTGCAAACGGGACAGACCCCCCTCTCTAATAGCAGCGTCTGGGTTCAGATGTTGTTTTGAGAAACTTGCACAAGCCAGAGCATATGTCCGCCCTCCACTCGGAATGCTCTGTTTAGTCTGCAGCCACGTCGGCTTCAGTCAAGGCTTCCTCTGCTATGTTTCACAAGGCCAAAATGAAGTTTTCTGGTTGGAAACTTGCACGAGATGGAGCATATGTCCGCCCGTCGCTCGGGATGCTCCGTCTAGTCTGCAGCCGGGGTCGGCTTCAGTCACGGCTTCCTCCGCTACGTCATTTAAGCACACACAACCACATCCTAGGTACCCGACTTTGGATATCCAGCCTGCTGCACGAAGAAGGAACCACTCTTTGCTTGTGAAGTCAGACCATCCGGGAGCTAGGGAGACGAGGCCTTGATCAGCACGACACTCGGAGAAAGGATCCATTTCTGACACACCGTCCCTGCAGCATGCGGCTAAGGAATGGAAAGCTGCTGCTCCTCAGGCCTTGATGACGGACTTGCTGTCGCAGATTGCGCAGCTAACCGTAGTGTCCCAGCAAGTGCAAATGCAGCCTCCCTCAGACTCAGAATCTGAGCTGTCGGACGGTGCTGGGTTGGTCCAGTCGTCTGTTCGCCCAGATGCAATGGACCGTGATTCGCAACTGATTCTCTCGGATGGTGAAAGGGATAAGGAAGAGGATTACCCTTCCCTTTCGGAACAGTACATGGTTGCGATGGCTTTCATCCAATACCACCTTGCTTTTGTTCCGCCGAATCAGAATGCTGCGATGACAAGAGAGAAACCGCTGACGTCGTTAGGCGCAGACTTTATCCTGACAAAGAAGGAAGTCCTTTCATTTCTGGTTCAGTTTAAGCAGGTGTCGCAGGCCTTCAGCCATTCAGACGATGCCGTATTTATCCTCCTGAGTGTGAGGAAGAAGGCGGTTTCTTATCTTCATCTTCCGTATACATACCATTTTTTGGACCACGTTCATTTAAAAACGGTCGAGGAAGATGTTCAGAGAGTTCTTCTGCGTTTGGATGAGCAGGCCGGGGATCTAGAGGTATCCTTACCTGTATCATTCACTATTTTCTCAGATGCAATTGAGACGGCAATTTCTTCAAATAGAGCGAATTTGGACGTTATGTCTTACGCAGATCACCTTACAAGAGCTATGGCGCAACGTCTCATGGGAAAGGAATTTTGAGGACGTTCATACCTCTCTTAGAGTTCTTTCCAGGGCAATTATGTATACTATGTATAACTCCACCCTAACAGTGGCTGATCTGGAGTTAAGCAGACGTGATGCTACCCTTGCGTCGTCATCACTGATAAGATGACAAGGTGAAAAGCTCTCTCCGAGTCGTTCCAGTTTCCAGACATTTTATTTTCAACGACTAGCTTTCGTTAGTCTATGAACAGGCTATTAAGAAAGTGTCTAGTGCTCTGCTTTTGAAGGCGGCATATCAACGACCTGCTTCAGCAGACAAGAATAAAGGAAGGCATTCCAGAAAAAAATTGTCGAAAGGAAACTCCTCACGAGGGTACAAGAAACTCTCTTATAATTACTCTGGAGGTCGTCAGTATAGCGACTCGGAAAAGGAGCGTAGGTCTGATCGGGACTATAGGTCAGACGCCCCTAGGCCGACGAGACGAGGTTTTTCGGGGTGAGGACGTGGTTCCTCCTCCCGTAAGCCTCACAGGTCGTACAGGTAATTGGCGGAAGGTTATCAAGCTCCACCAAAAACTGGATAACAATCACGGAAGATCAGTGGGTGAGAAGTGTAGTCTCGGATGGCTTACTGCTATTATTCTGAGTAAAACACCACTAACAAGTTGTCCGCGTTGGACAAATCTTCCATTAAATTCTTGCATAAGAGAGTTTCTCCTACCGGAGGTATAAGCTCTCTTATCGAAGGAGCAATGCAGGTCATCGAGAATCAGGATTCTCAAGATTTTTACAGTCACCTGTTCCTCGTACCAAGCCAGATGGCTTGTTCTGACCGGTAATAGACTTGAGCTGGATAACGAGCTTATCATGGCTCTAAAAGTTTATTTATGGAAATCATTCAGTCGGTAAAAGCGAGCGTTTGAGTAATCGACTATGTGGCAAGCATAGATCTAAAGATGCGTACTTTTATGTTCTGGTACATCCGGCATTCTAAAAGTACCTGCGGTCCGCCGTACAAGGGAAGGTGTATCAGTTCAGAGCAATATGCTATGGTCGGAATCTGGCCCCTTGGGCATTTCACTTGAATAATGAACTCTGTAATGTCTCCCTTACGAGCTCATTTGTCTATGGTAACATCGGCTTACTTGGACGACCTTCTACAGGGATATGGCAACAGAATTATTCTTCGGAACGATGTTCAGAGTCTGCTTCTATTACTCTGACGTCTCGGTTTCATCGTAAATGAGAAAAAGTCGGGTCTAGCTCTGTACAAGTCATCTATTCACTGGTGATTGAGCTTTGGGACTCACAACAATCTGGTTCGCCTGCCGTTATCCAGAGCAAAATTAATCAGTTGTTATGCTTTCTTTTGTCTACATTCAGACGCATTAATAGTGAGGGAATTCATGCGACTGTTGGAGATGTGCGGAGCGGCTGTGGATCTCATTCCGATGGGCCACCTACGCGCACGTCCCCTCGAGATATTCGTCACTCAGAACTGGAGTGTGAAGACGCTTTCGCTTGAACCAGTATTGTTTTAACGGACCTAGTAAAACAAGGGTTCAAATTGGGTAGATATTCAATGGTTAACTCCGGGAGTTACGCTGCAACTGCCGGATCCGGCTTTCTCGATTATAACGGATGTGAGTCAGATGGGTTGGGGCGCAACCCTTAGTCCCGCAGTCTTGAGGTGTCCGGGTCTTTGCGACCCTCGGTTCCAGGAGAAACACATAAACATCAACAAGATGATGTTAATTAGCTAGCGCTACAACATTGGATTCACATAATAATGGACCTCCATGTTCAATTTGGTTGGACAACTCGACAGTAGTAGCGTACATTGGGAACCAGGGCGGCACCCATTCGTTTCCGTTAATGCCAACTAACTAATACTTCATGAATCATCATGTTCATCTTTTCATCTGTCACATACCGGGTCGTCTGAACTTACTAGCAGACTCGCTCTCTCAGAAAGGTCGCCTGTTGTAATTGGAATGGATGCTCAACAAGCAAGTATTTGGACAGTTTTGCTACCAGAGGGATCGCCCCGTGATAGATCCGTTTACGACGCACCGGAACAATCAGTTACCGTTGTTTGTGTCGCCATGCCCAGACCATTGAGTGCATGCAGTAGACGCTCTGCCGATCTTATGGGGATGGATGATAGGATACGCGTATCCTCCCAATTAATTTCATTCAGTAGATTATGTTTAAGATCAAACAGTTTTGTTGTGAATCCTACTAGTAGCACCTCTGTCATCACAGAAACCTTGGATCAGTCTTCTCAAGTGTCTGTTATGGGACATTCCCCGGAAGCTTCCTTCACAAGAGGACCTTCTTTATCAGGGGAAGTTTTTGCTCTTCACATCCTTCTCCATCCATAGTGACATAATGGAGTCGGTTAAACGTGAGGGAACCATTGCGCTTCCTATATTATTTTATGACTAACACAAGAACGATTAAGTAATGCGGGTGAGGAGGGTTTGATATGACTTTGAATTTCCCCCCCCCCTCCCCTCACCCCCACCCCACACTGCCAATGTGTTTAGAGGCGATTACCGTGCAAGACGTAGTTTTCCTCCCGCAAGCCTCGTATAAGTTTAAATACATACATGCGTTTCTTCACTTCTTGATTGGCGGCTGGGTCGTGTTCTGTGGCGTCCTCATGGGTACATCCACTTTTAGTTGGATTGTTTTTCTGTGATTATTTGTCTATATGTCATGTATGAGTGCATGTTTCATCATAATTTAGTCTTTGGGTACCTCGGAGGCTGCATAACCAGTTAACTGGTATTCAGATGATTACATGTGGGATTTTAATGCTCACGCGCATAATAATTTTTAGGCTGACGCTTTATTGTATATTATGGACCTTTGAAATTATGAATTATTTCGGGGGCGGTCCGTGTCGGAGCCTGTTAATCATACCTACATCCATTTCTAGATCCAGGTTTCTATTAATGTCGGTACTCAACTCGTATATTCCCACATTTATAGTGTCATAGATATCGTATAGTACACGTCTGGGAGTATTGTTACTGGAATTTATTATACACCTGAATGAGGTCACCGGTGGGTTACCTCGGAAGTGTGTTTACTCTCCAGAGATCGTTCATTGTGGTTTGATTAGACATGTGTATGTTATATATTATATCACCGGTTTTCGACCTATCTGCGTATGCCGTCTTCGGTGTACATTATATAGCGGGCAATATTAATTACCGGGATCGTCACTATAGCCTTAACTTCTGAAGTGACGTTTATCACCATTTATTAATAATAAATTAATACCTGAGTGCCTGTTCAACGAATATTTATATTGTTTTTTGGTACCCGCTTTTACTGATTCCAGAGCACTCTCATCTTTTTGAAGATTCCTTCAAAAGAAAGTGGGGGGGGGGGATTTTTTACCTCTCCTCCGGCTTGATAGGTATGTATCTATGAGGGAAGCTGTTTTGTCCGTAATTATATCCTGCATACAGCTGGAGTTTTATTGTGTATGGCGTATGTTTGTGGGGATATTCGCTCATTCTCAAATACGCCATCCTAATTTTTGGAGCTTAGTGCGGGCTAACTTTAAAAATTGGGAACTCGTTACATCCAATTAGCATAGTCTTCATGCTAAGTATATGGAATTACTTGAACTGGGCTCCTTTGTATGATATGTCTTCTCTATTACTGTATAGAGAGAAATACATGTAATTCCTAATAATTTTAATTCCCTTTCACCTTGGATTACAGGACTGGAACTATGTTGATACACTAATTCTGAAGTGCTAGGTCCTCCACCTTTTTACGATTCAGCTAGTCTGGGCCATTGGTTTACAGTGTAAAAATATTATAAATTCATAGTAATTTGTATATTTTTATACTTACCAATGGTCCAGATGGAGATGGCCCTCCCATGAATGGGCACTTATTCTTCCCGCTGAATTTTTATGTAGTACTCTCTTCTACAAAGAATGATGTTGGCGCCAATTCCGGTCACTTCCTGGCATGCGCAGAGAGTAAATGTATGGAGGGCCAGATTGGACTTTTAATTTTCGGTTTTGCAAATTTGGGGGGGTTCAAAATTTGTGTTTGGCCCTTAATAACTTTGAGTTAAGCACCAGCTAGCTAGTCTGGGCCATTGGTAAGTATAAAAATATACAAATTACTATGAATTTATAATTTTCTATTTATAATGAGAAAAATAAAACCTCCTCACTCGTGGGAACCCTGTGAGCTAAAGATAAAAAATTCAAACACCTATATTTTATGAAGGACTGGACAAATATTTATTAATTAGTATGAATCAACCTTAGAAGGGTTTGAATCAAACAGGCCAAAACAATTGCTAACATTTGGCTTATGGTGCACCATACAAGGATCCCCATTGTAACATTAACCCCATGAAGATTTCTTTTCTAGTTTAGCATCTAACTGTCGCCCACCTTTACAGTACTTTACCTATATATAAGTTGAGCTACAGTGCCATTGACACTTACATTTTCTTTTTTACCCAACAAAAGTACCAAAAACAAATAAAATCTACCAATAAATGCATACCAACAAACATAATTGTATATAAAGCAAAATTTGAAAACAACGTTGAAATATCGCATTGACTTAATTGGGTAGGTCCGAAAAGAGATAAATATCTCAGTTTGCCCAAGATTTACAGAGTGGCAGTGGCGGTGGAGCCACAGGGAGCACATGCCCCTCCACTTTTTTTCCCATAGATATGTTTCGCAGTTACACAATGAGTAAAAATGGGTGCATGCAACGTGTCAATATGCAGGCATTCCTGTAACATTATTTGCAAATCCAAAAAATATTTAGCCAAAGAATCCCACTTTCGGTCGCTTCAATCAGGTTCTTCTACTTCAACTATCTTCCAACTCAAAGGGTAGCCTTTGGGTTGGAAGATGGTTGAAGTACAAGAAACGGACATGACAGTGACCACATGGGCATATTCATCTAAATGGGAGACTAGGGTGAGTCATGGTACATTTACCGATATACGATCGAGCTTCTGCCACCCCTGTAGAGTGGATCAGCTGAAACAGTTATACTAGAAACACTGATAAAATGCTTCATACACACTTTTTTGCGAGATATGAGATAACCCCCCCCCCCCCCCCCCCCCCCACCTCCCAACTGGCTTTTGGCATCTGGACTGTGTGTCTATTTGCCCATCTCTTCATCCATATTGCCATCTGTCCTCCTGTCCATTAGACTAGCCTTTCTTGCATCTAGTTGTGTTATTGATAGAAAATTTGCATACAAAATAATCTTTATATTTGCTCTTCATGTCATGATTTTTTTTGTCAAATCTTTGTCATTTAGGGTTTGATTGAATTTCTAATTTTTTTCCTGAATTGGCGCTCGGCGGCTTGCACCCATCGGCTTATCATCTCAAATTTATTCTTTCATAATATATCTCTCAGGTTGGTAATGTGGTGTAACTATTTAAGATGAAAAATGACAATGCCAGTGAGATGGAAATCATTCGTGTGTGTGCGATTTTCAACATGAAAGCGTGTATCTTTAATATCCAAAGCCCACCAGTTTGGTTTCAAAACATAATAAGGGGGCTTAACTCTCAACAGCGTCCTTGGTTACGGTGACATTTGACAAAATTCAAGATGGCTGCCGGCAGCCATTTTGTACCAAAATTAGGTACAATCAGTTTTTTGTACAGAACTTCTATATGAAGGTTCTGATTTGAATAAATTTTTTAATGAATGTTTAGTAACATGGAATACATCACATATAATATGGCTTTTTTTCTCGTGCAGAAATTATGCAAATTAGATGAATTTTGATTTATTCAGTGCTACTTATACACAGTAAGTGCACATGTCAATACGGCTCAGGCTAGAGACTGTATTCTTGAACCAATCTTCACGAAACTTCTTGGGTACCTTTGTTATCACCTTGGGACAGGAACAAGTCTTTTTGGGTGCGGTCCAAAATTCAAGATGGCTGCCAATGGCTATTTTATACTGAAATTACGTGCAATCAGTGTTTTGTACAGAACTTCTAGGACTACGTTTGTTATCATCATGGGATGGTAATGAGTGCTCTGGGGCTCGGCCAAAAATTCAAAATGCCTGTTGGCAGTCATATTTACGGGAATTCTGTGTATTAGAGTTTTTGATTCAGAACCTCTAAAGAAGATTTTTTGTCAGTAATATTTGCTATTAATTTATTGGGTGCCTTTGTTATCACTGTGCTATGGGAACAAATATTTTTGGATTTAGTCAGTCCCACTCTGGGACTCAAAAAGGGAGATAATTAAAAATCTTTTCCAAAAACACCAGACAAAATAATGTTTCTTGAATTCAGCATCCCTAGGATGTGTATATTCAAATGTGTTGAAGCCAAGTTCCTGTGTTAATATTTGTTGTTGTTTGGGGAGGGTAAACATTATTAGCACAGCCTGATATTTTTACACTGTAAACCAATGGCCCAGACTAACTAGCTTGTGCTTAACTCAAAGTTATTAAGGGCCAAACACAAATTTTGAACCCCCTCCAATCCCCCAAATTTGCTTGCAAAACCAAAAATTAAAAGTCCTATCTGGCCCTCCATACATTTACTCTCCACGCATACGCAGACGTCAGGAAGTGACCGGAATTGGCGCCAACATTATTTCTTTGTTTGGCCCTAAAAGTCATCAACAATGAAATGACATCTGTGCTTTAAAATCTCCTTTTTTAAAGATGCCAGACACAAATCAATGCAAGAATTGGTGGATACAAGGCTGTTATTGGATGAAGGAAGTGTTCAATGGTGGTTTTGAACGTTCAGGGCTGTAACTTTATAATATTTATAAAATTATTTTATGTATCCCAATTTTGGGACATATGCCAGACGTCATCATTTTTAAAATTGATTATTCCACTGTGTGTTAAGTATTCCTTCCCTATCCTTCCATGAACCCTTCCTGTTAAACTCTTAAGCTTTTTGGCTATTTTTTATTGAAATTTTTTATTAGCTCAACTTGACAAAGTCAAGCTGAGCTATTGCCATCACTTCTCGTCCGTCGGCGTACGTACGTACGTATGTATGTACGTACGTTAGTACGTTAGTACGTTAGTACATTAGTATGTACGTCCACAATTTCCTTTGGCACACCTCACAGGTCACATTTATGATCAGATTACTTTGAAACTTGGTATGCTTGTTTGGGGTGACCTCTAGATGGGAGCTATCGATTTTCTTCAATTTCCGTCAAAAAATGTTGCCGCGGCCAACGTTCTTAGAACTTAGTTTAGTCAAACCACAATATTTCCCTTTGGCACACCCTACAGGGCACATTTATGATTTGATTGCTTTGAAACCTGGTGTGCTTATTTAGGGTGACCTCTAGATGGGAGCTATCGATTTTCTTCAATTTCCGGCAAAAAATGTTGCCACGGCCAACGTTCGTAGAACTTAGTTTAGTCAGACCTCAATATTTCCCTTTGGCACACCCTACAGGGCACTTTTATGATCAGATTGCTTTGAAACCTTGTATGCTTGTTTGGGTAGACCTCTAGATGGGAGCTATCGATTTTCTTCAATTTCTGTCAAAAAATGTTGCCGCGGCCAACGTTCTTAGAACTTAGTTTAGTCAGAAGACTCAATATTTCCCTTTAGCACACCCTACAGGGTACATTTATGATCGGATTGCTTTGAAACCTGGCATGCTTGTTTGGGGTGACCTCTAGATGGGAGCTATCGATTTTCTTCAATTTCCGTCAAAAAATGTTGCCGCGGCCAACGTTCTTAGAACTTAGTTTAGTCAAACCACAATATTTCCCTTTGGCACACCCTACAGGGCACATTTATGATTTGATTGCTTTGAAATGTGGTATGCTTATTTAGGGTGACCTCTAGATGGGAGCAATCGATTTCCTTCAATTTCCGGCAATAAATGTTGCCACGGCCAACGTTCGTAGAACTTAGTTTAGTCAGACCTCAATATTTCCCTTTGGCACACCCTACAGGGCCCATTTATGATCAGATTGCTTTGAAACCTGGTATGCTTGTTTGGGGATACCTCTAGATGGGAGCTATCGATTTTCTTCAATTTCCGTCAAAAAATTTTGCCGCGGCCAACATTCTTAGAACTTAGTTTAGTCAGAAGACTCAATATTTCCCATTGGCACACCCTACAGGGAACATTTATGATCGGATTGCTTTGAAACCTGGCATGCTTGTTTGGGGTGACCTCCAGATGGGAGCTATCGATTTTCTTCAATTTCTGTCAAAAAATGTTGCCACGGCCAACGTTTTTATAACTCAGTTTAGTCAGACCACAATATTTCCCTTTGGCACACCCTACAGGGCACATTTATGATTTGATTGCTTTGAAACCTGGTATGCTTGTTTGGGGAGACCTCTAGATGGGAGCTATCGATTTTCTTCAATTTCCGTCAAAAAATGTCACGGCCAACGTTCTTAGAATTTAGTCAAGTCAGACCACAATATTTCCCTTTTGTACACCCTACAGGGCACATTTATGATCGGATTGCTTTGAAACCTGGCATGCTTGTTTGGGAAGGCCTCTAGATGGGAGCTATCGATTTTCTTCGGTTTCTGTCAAAAAATGTTGCCACTGGCAAAAAAAAATGACACTGGTACAAATGATCTTCAATTTTGCCATTTCATTTATAACTTACCAAGTTCAAGTTTGTCAAGTTGAGCTACAGTGTCATTGACACTTTCATTAAATTTCTTGGGAGTTTAACATTTATTACAGAATATTATTCTGTTTCTTCTCCAGGGTTACATCCTCACCCTAGAGGTGTTAGGCTGTTTTGTCTTGCATCTTCTATCCAATGTATCGTTTTTTCTTCATATGAAGATCTAGCTTTGCATTTGATAGCATTTCAATTGGTTCTGATTTTGGGCCTTTTTGTGTGCCTGATGTCTTGTTTACATTGACGTTGTTTACATTATCAATGTCCTCATATATAGGTAGTTTCTTATATTCTATTACTGTAATATACTGTAGAATACATGGATTATTATTCCGGTAGTGTAGCTCAAAAAATTTTGGATTTTGTCCACACTTCGGCTCTTTCGGGATGCCCTTGGGCTCTTCATGTTACCTTTGGGAACTTGGGCATTTTTGAAAAAAAAAGTTTTGTTTACAAAAAATATTTTGAATTTAATTATGATTGCTATTATTCATGTATCTCATTTTTATATATATATATTGTTGTGGAGTTTGGACTGATATTGACTTTAGTTGATACACACCTGCGGACTCTTGTCATTCTTGTGTTGCACTGGGATGACTGATGTTGGAGTCGGGTGTCATGGTACGTTGTTGGCGGTGAGGTTCTGAGGATCAGAGCTTCTTACCGCATTTTAATTAATCTTATTCATTTTGTCAGTTTCTATTTCAGAGGAACATGAACATGGTGATGATTTTCTGACACCCATCCAAGTGTGCTACCGTCGTCGCGCTCTGTGGAGCATATAAAGCTAGCTGCAGTGCTCATTATTGCAAGAGTTAGGTCCTTTGGGTAAAGGTTTTAATCTCTTGCAAGCAGATAGCTCAACCGATGAAGCGGTACTCTGTCCATGGGTGCTGTGATGCCAGGTAAGTCTGTTGCGGTCTAAGAGGTGGATTGGGTAGAGCGAGCACTATAATATAAATAGCTCACCCAGCGACGACGGAAATAGGGAGGAGGTCTGCAAGTTCTTGTACTCGGCGAGGTCTGATAGACTGCGAACGGGACAGACCCCCCTCTCTAATAGCAGTGTCTGGGGTCAGATGTTGTTTTGAGAAACTTGCACAAGCCAGAGCATATGTCCGCCCTCCACTCGGAACGCTCTGTTTAGTCTGCAGCCAGGTCGGCTTCAGTCAAGGCTTCCTCTGCTATGTTTCACAAGGCCGAAATGAAGTTTTCTGGTTGGAAACTTGTACGAGATGGAGCATATGTCCGCCCGCCGCTCGGGACGCTCTGTCTAGTCTGCAGCCGGGGTCGGCTTCAGTCACGGCTTCCTTCGCTACGTCATTTAAGCACACACGACCACATCCTAGGTACCCGACTTTGGATATCCATCCTGCTGCATGAAGAAGGAACCACTCTTTGCTTGTGAAGTCAGACCATCCGGGAGCTAGGGAGACGAGGCCTTGATCAGCACGACACTCGGAGAAAGGATCCATTTCTGACACACTGTCCCAGCAGCATGCAGCTAAGGAATGGAAATCTGCTGCTCCTCAGGCCTCGATGACGGACTTGCTGTCGCAGACTGCGCAGCTAATCATGGCGCCCCAGCAAGTGCAAATGCAGCCTCCCTCAGACTCAGAATCTGAGCTGTCAGACGGTGCTGGGTCGGTCCAGTCGTCTGTTCGCCCAGATGCAATGGACCGAGATTCGCAACTGATTCTCTCGGATGGTGAAAGGGATAAGGAAGAGGATTACCCTTCCCTTTCGGAACAGTACATGGTTGCGATGGCTTTCATCCAATACCACCTTGCTTTTGTTCCGCTGAATCAGAATGCTGCGACGACAAGAGAGAAACCGCTGGCGTCGTTAGGCGCAGACTTTATCCTGACAAAGAAGGAAGTCCTTTCATTTCCGGTTCAGTTTAAGCAGGTATCGCAGGCCTTCAGCCATTTAGACGACGCTGTATTTATCCTCCTGAGTGTGAAGAAGAAGGCGGTTTCTTATCTTCATCTTCCATATACATACCATTTTTTGGACCACGTTCATTTAAAAACGGTCGAGGAAGATGTTCAGAGAGTTCTTCTGCGTTTGGATGAGCAGGCCGGGGATCTAGAGGTATCCTTACCTGTATCATTCACTATTTGCTCAGACGCAATTGAGACGGCAATTTCTTCAAATAGAGCGAATTTGGATGTTATGTCTTATGCAGATCACCTTACAAGAGCTATTGCGCAACGTCTCAAGGGAAAGGAATTTTGAGGACGTTCATACCTCTCTTAGAGTTCTTTCCAGGGCAATTATGTATACTATGTATAACTCCACCCTAACAGTGGCTAATCTGGAGTTAAGCAGACATGATGCTACCCTTGCGTCGTCATCACTGATAAGATGACAAGGTGAAAAGCTCTCTCCGAGTCGTTCCAGTTTCCAGACATTTTATTTTCAACGACAAGCTTTCGTTAGTCTATGAACAGGCTATTAAGAAAGTGTCTAGTGCTCTGCTTTTGAAGTCGGCGTATCAACGACCTGCTTCAGCAGACAAGAGTAAAGGAAGGCATTCCAGAAGAAAATTGTCAAAAAGAAACTCCTCACGAGGGTACAAGAAACTCTCTTATAATTACTCTGGAGGTCGTCAGTATAGCGACTCGGAAAAGGGGCGTAGGTCTGATCGGGACTATAGGTCAGATGCTCATAGGCCGACGAGATGAGGTTTTTCGGGGTGAGGACGTGGTTCCTCCTCCCGTAAGCCTTGCAGATCGTACAGGTAATTGGCGGAAGGTTATCAGGCTCCACAAAAAACTGGATAACAATCACGGAAGATCAGTGGGTGAGAAGTGTAGTCTCGGATGGCTTACGGCTATTATTCTGAGTAAAACCCTACTAGCAAGTTGTCCGCGTTGGACAAATCTTCCATTAAATTCTTGCATAAGAGAGTTTCTCCTACCGGAGGTATAAGCTCTCTTATCGAAGGAAGCTATGCAGGTCATCGAGAATCAGGATTCTCAAGATTTTTACAGTCACCTGTTCCTCGTACCAAGCCAGATGGCTTGTTCCGACCGGTAATAGACTTGAGCTGGATAACGAGTTTATCATGGCTCTAAAAGTTTATTTATGGAAATCATTCAGTCGGTAAAAGCGAGCGTTTGAGTAATCGACTATGCAGCAAGCATAGATCTAAGGATGCGTACTTTCATGTTCTGGTACATCCGGCATTCTAAAAGTACCTGCAGTCCGCCGTACAAGGGAAGGTGTATCAGTTCAAAGCAATATGCTATGGTCGGAATCTGGCCCCCTGGGCATTTCACTCAAATAATGAACTTGGTAATGTCTCCCTTACGAGCTCATTTGTCTATGGTAACATTGGCTTACTTGGACGACCTTCTACAGGGATATAGCAACAGAATTATTCTTCGGAATGATGTTCAGAGTCTGCTTCTATTACTCTGACGTCTCGGTTTCATCGTAAATGAGAAAAAGTCGGGTCTAGCTCTGTGCAAGTCGTCTATTCACTGGTGATTGAGCTTTGGGACTCACAACAATCTGGTTTGCCTGCCATTACCTAGAGCGAAAGTAATCAGTTGTTATGCTTTCTTTTGTCTACATTCAGACGCATTAATAGTGAGGGAATTCATGCGACTGTTGGAGATGTGCGGAGCGGCTGTGGATCTCATTCCGATGGGCCACCTACACGCACGTCCCCTCGAGATATTCGTCACTCATAACTGGAGTGTGAAGACGCTTTCACTTGAACCAGTATTGTTTTAACGGACCTAGTAAAACAAGGGTTCAAATTGGGCAGATATTCAATGGTTAACTCAGGGAGTTACGCTGCAACTGCTGGATCCGGCTTTCACGATTATGACGGATGCGAGTCAGACGGGTTGGGGCGCAACCCTTAGTCCCGCAGTCTTGAGGTGTCCGGGTCTTTGGGACCCTCGGTTCCAGGAGAAACACATAAACATCAACAAGATGATGTTAATTAGCTAGCGCTACAACATTGGATTCACATAATAACGGACATCCATGTTCAGTTTGGTTGGACAACTCAACAGCAGTTGCGTACATCGGGAACCAGGGCGGCACCCATTCATTTCCGTTAATGCCAACTAATGGAGAAGATTTTCCTAATACGTCATGAATCATCATGTTCATCTTTTCATCTGTCACATACCGGGTCGTCTGAACGTACTAGCAGACTCGTTCTCTCAGAAAGGTCGCCTGTTGCAATTGGAATGGACGCTCAACAAGCAAGTATTTGGACAGTTTTGCTACCAGAGGGATCGCCCCGTGATAGATCCGTTTGCGACGCACCGGAACAATCAGTTACCGCCGTTTGTGTCGTCATGCCCAGACCATTGAGCGCATGCAGTAGACACTCTGCCGATCTTATGGGGATGGATGATAGGATACGCGTATTCTCCAATTCATTTGATTCAGTAGATTATATTTAAGATCAAACAGTTTTGTTGTGAATCCTACTAGAGCACCTCTGTCATCACAGAAACCTTGGATCAGTCTTCTCAAGTGTCAGTTATGGGACATTCCCTGGATGCTTCCTTCACGAGAGGACCTTCTTTATCAGGGGAAGTTTTTGCTCTTCACGTCCTTCTCCATCCATAGTGACATAATGGAGTCGGTTAGACGTGAGGGAACCATTGCGCTTCCTATATTATTTTATGACTAAAACAAGAACGATTAAGTAATGCGGGTGAGGAGGGTTTGATATGACTTCAAATTCCCCCCCCCCCCCCCCAACACACACACACACACTGCCAATGTGTTTAGAGGCGCTTACTGGGCAAGACGTAGTTTTCCTCCCGCAAGCCTCGTATAAGTTTAAATACATACATGCATTTCTTTACTTCTCGATTGGCGGCTGGGTCGTGTTCTGTGGCGACCTCATGGGCACATCCACTTTTAGTTGGATTGGTTTCCTGTGATTATTCGTCTATATGTCGTATATGAGCACATGTTTCATCATAATTAAATTGCTAGTCTTTGGGTACCTCGGAGGCTGCATAACCAGTTAACTGGTATTCAGATGATTACATGTGGGATTTTAATGCTCACGCGCATAATAATTATTAGGCTGACGCTTTATTGTATATTATGGACCTTTGAAATTATGAATTATTTCGGGGGCGGTCCGTGTCGGAGCCTGTTAATCATACCTACATCCATTTATAAATCCAGGTTTCTATTAATGTCGGTACTCAACTCGTATATTCCCACATTTATAGTGTCATAGATATCGTATAGTACACGTCTGGGAGTATTGTTACTGGAATTTATTATACACCTGAATGAGGTCACCTGTGGGTTACCTCGGAAGTGTGTTTACTCTCCAGAGATCGTTCATTGTGGTTTGATTAGACATGTGTATGTTATATATTATATCACCGGTTTTCGACCTATCTGCATATGCCGTCTTCGGTGTACGTTATATAGCGGGCAATATTAATTACCGGGATCGCCGCTATAGCCTTAACTTCTGAAGTGGCGTTAATCACCATTTATTAATAATAAATTAATACCTGAGTGCCTGTTCAACGAATATTTATATTGTTTTTTGGTACCGCTTTTACTGATTCCAGAGCACTCCCCTCTTTCTTTTTGAAGCTTCCTTCAAAAGAAAGGGAGGGGGGGGGTGGTGATTTTTTACCTCTCCTCCGGCTTGATAGGTATGTATCTATGAGAGAAGCTCTTTTGTCCGTAATTATATCCTGCATACAGCTGGAGTTTTATTTTGTATGGCGTATGTTTGTGGGGGATATTCGCTCATTCTCAAATGCGCCATCCTAATTTTTGGAGCTTAGTGCGGGCTAACTTTAAAAATTGGGAACTCGTTACATCCAATTAGCATAGTCTTCATGCTAAGTATACGGAATTACTTGAACTGGGCTCCTTTTGTATGATATGTCTTCTCTATTACTGTATAGAGAGAAATACATGTAATTCCTAATAATTTTAATTTCCTTTCACCTTGGATTACAGGACTGGAACTATGTTGATACACTAATTCTGAAGTGCTAGGTCCTCCACCTTTTTACGATTCAGCTAGTCTGGGCCATTGGTTTACAGTGTAAAAATATTATAAATTCATAGTAATTTGTATATTTTTATACTTACCAATGGCCCAGATGGAGATGGCCCTCCCATGAATGGGCACTCATTCTTCCCGCTGAATTTTTATGTAGTACTCTCTTCTATAAAGAATGATGTTGGCGTCATTTCCGGTCACTTCCTGGCATGCGAAGAGAGTAAATGTATGGAGGGCCAGATTGGACTTTTAATTTTCGGTTTTGCAAATTTTGGGGATTGGGGGGGGGGGGGGGGTTCAAAATTTGTGTTTGGCCCTCAACTTTGAGTTAAGCACCAGCTAGCTAGTCTGGGCCATTGGTAAGTATAAAAATATACAAATTACTATGAATTTATAAATTTTTATACTGTACCAATGACCCAGACTTAGCTGGTGCTAACTCCAACAAAACCAGGGCCAAACACAAATTTTGCCCCCCAATCCCCAAAATTTGCATCCAAAACAAAAAGAAATCATGTCCTAAAGGACCTCCATAGTACGCCTCTACTGCGCATGCGCAGTGACGCAGTCGTCCCGAAATTGGCGCCAATTATTATTCTCTGTTTGGCCCTTCATCAGTCAACATCTCACTGATCTTTGTGCTTGTAAATCTCAGTTTAAAGGATGCCAGACACGTAATTTTTGGAGAAAATGTGATTCTATGGAGGATAGAAGGAGGAGAGGAAAAAAGAAGTGGCAAAAAATAATCAGGGCTGTACTTAAAATTTTTTGTTGAAATTATGTTAAGTTGCCTATTTTCGAGGCATGGGCCTCTTGTTGTCATTCTTGCTAATTGTTGCACTGCTTATTCAGTGTTTCCTCTCCTCTAGCCTTCTAAAGTCCCCCCTTGCAATTCTCCCATGCTTTTGGCATATTTTTGAGAAGTTTCATTTCTAAAATTTCCTGGGAGAGTTGCTTGGTTACAGAATGTTTTCTGTTATTTTCCCCATAGTTACGTTTTCACCCATGGGTGTATAACGTTTGTGTTCTGCATCTTCCATCTGATGTTCTGCAGATTCTCCCCTGGGAGTCTCTGTTTTGCATCAGATAGAGTGTAATTGATGACTGATTCCGGGCCAGTTTTTTCAGTGCCTGGAGTCATGTTTTCTAGTGTGTTTACACTGTTTGTTTTCATTGGCAACAGCCTTTTTTGAGGGGGGCTGTTTGCCTTTGTAGTAGTTTATCTCATTATAAGATACATTTATATTATCCGAAAGTGTCTCATTAATTATTTTATATAAATTTAAAATTTTTGACCACACTTTGCCATCGGATCCATCGGGGCTCAACGTTACTTTTCAGCAACTTGGGCTTCTCTGAAAAAATATTTTTTCAAAATTATTTTGTTTTGCAATTGTTTTTTCATTTATTAATGGATCATGTTATTATGTATCTTTGTGTCAGGGGTTTTTGCGAGTAACTAGGACTTATTGTTGTTCTTTCACAATGAAGGGACATTGTTCAAATTGTAATAGGAAGAAATCTTCCTCTGACTTTCATGATCATTGTATTAATTGTAGTCAGTGTTCTCGCATTAATCCCTGTCCTATATGTGAACATTGGGATGAGAAACATTGGAAACGTGTGTCACGATATGTTGTTTCTGGAGAAAGAGCGATGCCGGCTCTTTCTCCACAAGGTCACTCTACTCTCTCAGTTTCTATTTCAGAGGAACCAGAACAGGGTGATGTTTCCATGTTATCTTCTTCAAGTGTGCGTCCGTCGTCACAAATAAATTCAGAGCTAGCGGCAAAAGTGCTCATGGAGATTAGACAAATGTCGTCCGCTAGCTCGCCCGGTGTAGCGTCCATTCACCGAATGGTTCGGCAGCCGGGTTCGTCCGATGCGGTCCAAGAGGAAATTTTGGGTGATGCGAGCACTATAAACATAATAGATGCACACCCAGTGACGGCGGATAGTAAACGAGAACGGAGGAAGCCTTTTAGTCCGGTTCCTAGCTCGTCCAGGTCCAGCCGGGCCGCGAGCGAGAGAGGCCCCTCTCTCGTACAACAACATCTGGGACCAGATGTTGTGGTACAAAATGTGTCTTTAGCGGAGCATACGTCCGTCGCTCGGGACGCTCCGTTGTATAAGCAGTCCGCAGAGACTGTTAAGGCTTCCTCTTTTCGTCGGCGCACACGACCGCACCTTGGCTGCGTGACCTCCGATATTTTGCCAGCTTCGCCGGTGAAGGATTCTTCGGCGACCAGGTCACACCATCCGGCAGCCAGGGATTCGAGACCGATGGACTCCGGACGTTCGCATAGGAAAAGTATGCGGGAGCCATCTGATGTGGAGCTGCCCTCGGCGAAGCAGCGAAAGACCGCGCCTCCGCAGGTCTCGACGTCGGACATTCTAGTGCAGATAGCACAGCTTATCGCAGCATCCCAGCAGCCGACAGAAACGGTGTCGGATCGAGAATTATCCGACGGCGCTGGGTCGGTACGCTCCGCCGAAGCATCGGGGGCGGACGACCGGGAACATCGGGAGGTCCGACCGGATGGTGAAAGGGATACGGATGAATTGGAGCTATCCCTTTCGGAACAACATAAAGCTGCCGTGGACTTCATCCGGCACTTTCTCCCTCAAGTTGTTCCGTCGGGCCAGACTGCTGCGCTTCCGGACAAGAGAATTATTCAGAGAATTGGACTCTGAATTTTTTGAGCGGTTCAGGGACATCGCTCCCGAGTTTCCGTCGCAGTCCAATAATGTTGCAAGAACATTTGAATTATTGCACGACGCTATATTTAAACTTGCTTCCAGGACGGGGAAAGCAGGTTTCTTGTCCGCAAATACTCTCAACCTGCCTTTCATTAATGCAAGGAATAAATTCGACACGGCAGGACAGGGTATACCGAGAGTTCCTCTGCGTATGGACGACGAGGCGGAAGACTTAGAGCTATCATTACCGTCGTCAGCTTCTATTCCAACCGCGGTGTTGGAAACAGCTATTGCGTCTAACAGAGCCAATTTAGATGCCTTATCTTACGCAGATCACCTTACTAAGGCGTTATCACTGCGCCTTCAAGGGGAAGAGTTTCAGGATATACAATCCTCTTTAAGACTTCTTTCAAGGGCAGTAGCTTATTCCACGTGTAACTCCGCCCTTTCAGTGGCTAATCTGGAGTTGGTTAGACGTGACGCAGCCCTGGCTACATCCACACTAGTGGATTCTAAGGTGAAGAACTCTCTTAGAGTCGCTTCGGTCTCAGGAGAACTTCTCTTTGACGGCAAGCTTTCCGCTATTTATGATAATATTAAAAAGAAAGCTAATGATTCTCTGTTGTTCAGATCTGCTCCTAAAAGGTCGGATACAGCAGACACGAATAAGGCGGGCACTTCTGGGTCTAATGCGCCCAAGAGAGGTTCCTATAGAGGTTCCGGTGCGTCCTCTTGGTCTTATTCGAGAGACCGTCAGGATAGCGACTCTCGTCCGGGACGTCCTTCAGGCCGGGACAATCGGTCGGACGCCCCGAGATCGACGAGGCGAGGTGCGGGTCGTGGAAGACGTGGTTTCTCCTACCGCAGGCCTCGCAGGTCCAGGAGGTGATGGCTTAAACCTCTATCGCGTTCCGGTTGGCGGAAGGTTGTCGAGTTTTTCACAAGAGTGGGCGTCGATTACGGACGATCTGTGGGTGAGAGGAGTGACTTCGGAAGGTCTAAAGATATCCTTCAAACGAAAGCCTCCATTAACTCGAAGTCCAAAGTGGACTCATCTTCCGTCATATCCACAGAAAAGAGACGCTCTGTTATCAGAGGTGCAGTCTCTTTTAATGAAGAACGCGGTAGAGGTCGTAGAAAACCAGGAATCGCTGGGATTCTACAGCCATCTGTTTCTGGTTCCGAAACCAGACGGCTCGTTCCGTCCAGTCATAGATTTGAGCTGGATAAACAAGCTGATCGTCGCTCCGAAGTTTTATATGGAGACGATTCGATCGGTCAGAGCGAGTATTCGGGTGAACGATTATGCAACGAGCATAGATCTCAAGGATGCGTACTTTCACGTCATGGTACATCCGACATTCCGAAAGTATCTACGCTTCGCAGTCCTAGGAGTGGTGTATCAGTTCCGGGCCATGTGCTTCGGATTGAATCTAGCACCCTGGGCTTTCACTCGGGTAATGAACTCGGTAATGATCTACTTCCGAGCTCATTCGTCTGCGGTAACGTCGGCCTACCTGGACGACATTCTTCAGAGGTACGGCAACGAGTTAACGCTTCAGAACGATGTTCAGAATCTTCTTCTATTGCTCCGACGTCTCGGTTTCATAGTAAACGAGGAGAAGTCGGATCTGGTGCCGTCCATGTCATTCACTCATCTGGGAATGAGCTTCGAGACGCACAACAATCTCGTTCATCTGCCGTTAACCAGAGCGAAATTAGTCAGTTGTTACGCTCGCTATTGTCTGCATGCAGACAAAGTCACGGCGAGAGAATTTATGAGACTGATAGGTCTGTGCGGAGCCGCCGCGGATCTCATTCCGATGGGGCGGCTACGCACACGTCCTCTTCAAATTTTCCTGACTCAGAATTGGAGTGTGAAAATTCATTCGCTCGATGTAGACGTTCTCTTGTCAGATCAAGTGAAACAAGAGATTCCGACTTGGGCAAACATTCAGTGGTTAACTCAAGGAGTTCCGCTGCAGTTGCCGGATCCGAGTTTTACCATTATGACGGATGCCAGTCAAACAGGTTGGGGTGCATCATTAATCCCAACGGATTCGAGATGCCAGGGTCTTTGGGATCCGCAATTCCTGTGCAAGCACATAAACATCAAGGAAATGATGTCAATTTGGCTTGCGTTACGTCACTGGATGGACATTATTCACGATGCTCATGTCCAAATCCTATCCGACAATACGACAGTAGTGGCGTATATACGGAATCAGGGAGGCACTCATTCAGTTCCGTTGTTCAATCTAACGGAAAGAATCCTTCTGTTTGCGTTGGAACATCACGTTCTTCTTTCGGTCCGTCACATACCGGGTCGTCTGAATGTGCTAGCAGACTCCCTTTCACGAAAGGGTCGCTTGTTGCCGTCGGAGTGGACTCTCAACAAACAAGTATTCAATCAGATTTGCTACCAATGGGAACGGCCAATGATAGACTTATTTGCGACACATCTCAACAATCAGTTGCAGACGTATGTGTCCCCGTGTCCGGATCCAAGAGCATTTGCAGTAGACGCTCTGTCGATCCCTTGGGACGGAATGATAGGATATGCGTATCCTCCAGCGCCGTTAATTCAACAAGTATTGCTAAAGATAAAACAATCTCAATGCAAGATTCTGTTGGTAGCATCTCTGTCGCCACAGAGACCGTGGATAAATCTACTCAGGTGTCTGTTGTGGGACCTACCGCGGAAGCTTCCTCCACGAGAGGATCTTCTTTCGCAGGGGAAATCGCGCCAACTCCATCACAACCCGCAAGGTCTCAACCTTCACGTTTTTCCGTTGTGCGGTCCTTCTTGCATGGCAAGCACTTTACAGGACGAGCAGTGGACGCGATTTCTAACTGTAGGAGGACCTCCTCTTCGCTAAACTATGCGGCTAAGTGGAAGGTTTTCCGTCGTTGGTGTAGGGATCATTCTGTAGATATATTTGATCCCTCTATACCAGACATTGCAAACTTTCTAGTATACTTGTTTGACGAAATCAAACTGCAGCCTGTTACTATAAAGGGTTATAGATCTATGTTATCTGATACCTATGCACATCATGATAGTTTACAAATTGGATCTAATGTCTCTTTATCGAAATTGGTTCGAAACTTTTCGATAAATAGATCTAGAACTCTTAGATTAATTCCTAAGTGGAATTTAGCTTGGGTTCTCCTTAAATTGAAGGAAAAGCCATTTGAACCTCTTGGGACAGTAGATTTCAAATTCTTATCTTATAAGACAGCTTTTCTCTTAGCTTTCTCTTCTGCCAGAAGAGTCAGTGAGCTTCATGCACTATCGGTGGATGATTCTCATTATCGTAGTGTTGGGAACACTATCACCTTCACTACTAATGTGGGTTTTTTAGCTAAGAATCAGGCTCCTATTGTCTGAACCTATTGTTATTAAGGCTCTTCCGTCTTCAGACGGGCGTAGGCCTTTACTCTGTCCTGTTAGAGCACTACGTATCTATAAACAGAGATCTCAGTTCATCAGAAAGGGACGGAAACGTTTCTTTCTGTCTTTGATGCCTAATAGAAAGGACATTTCAGTCCATTCTATTGCTAGATGGATTCAGTTAACTATCCGTACTGCTTATGAAGATTTATCTTCTTCTCAGCAGTCTGTGCTTAAGATTTCTGCTCATGAAGTAAGAGCTCTTTCTACTTCCTGGGCTTATGCTAATAGTGTTGCTATTACAGATTTAATGAAGGCTGCTTATTGGTCTCAGCCATCCACATTTACTAATTTTTATCTCAGAAATATTGAGTCCATTTCTGGAGACCTGCATTGTTTAGGTCCGTTATCTGTTGCTCAGAATGTCGTCCACTAAACAGTTGCAACTATAGTTATGCAGGCTTTCTGTTCCGGCAGTGACTCCGTCCGACTGCCCTCTTCGCTCTGGGCTATTTGACCCAGGGCAAGGGGAAGGGGGGGGGGGGGGGGCGGGTGTTCCCTTAGGTCACCTGCTTTATAGTGAAAAGCAAGGGAATGCCTCCTCCAAGACAGTATTTCTGAGTCGCTTCCGGGATGGTTTTAAAGTGTAATATTAATGTTTAATTTCATTCATGTCTTATTTTTAAAGTGTAGCTCGGTGTGAAGCATTTGTATATGTCAAGTGTCAAACGGGCTTTAATATACAATACTCGGACACTTTTAAATGATTATAAAGAGTCTCAATTCTCTGGACTACTTTATTTATTGGCTTGCTTTAAAAATAATTAGTATAAGGGTTATACTGGATGTTAATAGAGAACATGAATGTTATTGTGCTCAATTATTAAGGGTAGTGTATCTTTCTAATTTAAATATTAAATAAGAAAGATACATGTAAAGCCTAATACTCCTTTTCTCCTTAAGGGGTTACCTCTTTATTTTATAATTGAGCTTATTGGATTTTCCTCTATGTCCTAGGCCCTCCAGCCTGTTTACTATTCAGCTAAGTCTGGGTCATTGGTACAGTATAAAAATGTTAAAAAATTTATAGTAATTTATATATTTTTTATACTTACCAATGACCCAGACGGGGATGGCCCTCCCTGAGTTGGGAACTCTTGCCTCCCCGCTGAGTACATAGCGCTGACCAGGCACTGCCAGTAAGAATGATATTTGGCGCCAATTTCGGGACGACTGCGTCACTGCGCATGCGCAGTAGAGTCGTACTATGGAGGTCCTTTAGGACATGATTTCTTTTTGTTTTGGATGCAAATTTTGGGGATTGGGGGGCAAAATTTGTGTTTGGCCCTGGTTTTTGTGGAGTTAGCACCAGCTAAGTCTGGGTCATTGGTAAGTATAAAAAATATATAAATTACTATAAATTTTTTAACTTTTCTAACATTTGGCTTATGGTGCACCATACAAGGATCCCCATTGTAACATTAACCTCATGAAGATTTCTTTTCTAGTTTAGCATCTAACTGTTGCCCACCTTTACAGTACTTTACCTATATATAAGTTGAGCTACAGTGCCGTTGACACTTACATTTTCTTTTTTACCCAACAAAAGTACCAAAAACAAATAAAATCTACCAATAAATGCATACCAACAAACATAATTGTATATAAAGCAAAATTTGAAAACAACGTTGAAATATCGCATTGACTTAATTGGGTAGGTCCGAAAAGAGATAAATATCTCAGTTTGCCCAAGAGTTACAGAGTGGCAGTGGCGGCGGAGCCACAGGGAGCACATGCCCCTCCACTTTTTTTCCCATAGATATGTTTCGCAGTTACACAATGAGTAAAAATGGGTGCATGCAACGTGTCAATATGCAGGCATTCCTGTAAAATTATTTGCAAATCCAAAAAATATTTAGCCAAAGAATCCCACTTTCGGTCGCTTCAATCAGGTTCTTCTACTTCAACTATCTTCCAACTCGAAGGCTAGCCTTTGGGTTGGAAGATGGTTGAAGTACAAGAAACGGACATGACAGTGACCACACGGGCATATTCATCTAAATGGGAGACTAGGGCGAGTCATGGTACATTTACCGATATACGATTGTAACATTTCTAACACTGGGTCGAACCATTGTAAATTTGTTCCACTCCACTTTTATCGAGCTTCTGCCACCCCTGTAGAGTGGATCAGCTGAAAAAGTTATACTAGAAACACTGATAAAATGCTTCACACACACTTTTTTGCGAGATATGAGATAACCCCCCCCCCCCCACCCCCCCCCCCCCCCACCTCCCAACTGGCTTTTGGCATCTGGACTGTGTGTCTATTTGCCCATCTCTTCATCCATATTGCCATCTGTCCTCCTGTCCATTAGACTAGCCTTTCTTGCATCTAGTTGTGTGGCTGTCTCTCTGTTAATCCAGCCATTTGAATAAACTTATGTCCGTCTTACTGTCCATCCAACCATTCTTCTTGAGTTTGTTTCCTCTCTCTCCAAAACCATATGTATATGCACTACAAAGGCCTCATTAAATCATAATATTCCATTAAAGGGTTCATAACCTCATGGACACGGTTTCATTGTGAAGCTCTGCATCTATCTCAGTTTCTCGTGAACTTTGGTGTGATTTGGAAATTTTTTAAATTAACTTCAGTGTTACTTATGTAACTAGGTATGGACCATCACATTGGTTCCTATTTTTCAGAATGTATCATTCAAGATCAAGAAAATTGCCAGGGTATCCAGTGTCATTTCTTTTCATCCTACCAGATCACACAACATACCTATCCTTATCTATCGTTCTTCTTTTGGAAAATGCAACATTTTTATACTGTACCAATGACCCAGACTTAGCTGGTGCTAACTCTAACAAAACCAGGGCCAAACACAAATTTTGCCCCCCAATCCCCAAAATTTGCATCCAAAACAAAAAGAAATCATGTCCTAAAGGACCTCCATACTACGCCTCTACTGCGCATGCGCAGTGACGCAGACGTCCCGAAATTGGCCCCAATTATCATTCTCTGTTTGGCCCTTCATCAGTCAACATCTCACTGATCTTTGTGCTTGTAAATCTCAGTTTAAAGGATGCCAGACACGTAATTTTTGGAGAAAATGTGATTCTAAGGAGGATAGAAGGAGGAGAGGAAAAAGAAGTGACAAAAAATAATCAGGGCTGTACTTAAAATTTTTTGATGAAATTATGTTAAGTTGCCTATTTTCGAGGCATGGGCCTCTTGTTGTCATTCTTGCTAAATGTTGCACTGCTTATTCAGTGTTTCCTCTTCCCTAGCCTTCTAAAGTCCCCCCTTGCAATTCTCCCATGCTTTTGGCATATTTTTGAGAAATTTCATTTCTAAAATTTCCTGGGAGAGTTGCTTGGTTACAGAATGTTTTCTGTTATTTTCCCCATAGTTACGTTTTCACCCATGGGTGTATAACGTTTGTGTTCTGCATCTTCCATCTGATGTTCTGCAGATTCTCCCCTGGGAGTCTCTGTTTTGCATCAGATAGAGTGTAATTTGATGACTGATTCCGGGCCAGTTTTTTCAGTGCCTGGAGTCATGTTTTCTGGTGTTTTTACACTGTTTGTTTACATTGGCAACAGCCTTTTTTGAGGGGGGCTGTTTGCCTTTGCTGTAGTTTATCTCACTATAAGATACATTTATATTATCCGTAAGTGTCTCATTAATTATTTAATATAAATTTAAAATTTTTGACCACACTTTGCCATCGGATCCATCGGGGCTCAATGTTACTTTTCAGCAACTTGGGCTTCACTGAAAAAATATTTTTTCAAAATTATTTTGATTTGCAATTGTTTTTTCATTTATTAATGGATCATGTTATTATGTATCTTTGTGTCAGGGGATTTTGCGAGTAACTAGGACTTATTGTTGTTCTTTCACAATGAAGGGACATTGTTCAAATTGTAATAGGAAGAAATCTTCCTCTGACTTTCATGATCATTGTATTAATTGTAGTCAGTGTTCTCGCATTAATCCCTGTCCTATATGTGAATATTGGGATGAGAAACATTGGAAACGTGTGTCACGATATGTTGTTTCTGGAGAAAGGGCTATGCCGGCTCTTTCTCCGCAAGGTCACTCTACTCTCTCAGTTTCTATTTCAGAGGAACCAGAACAGGGTGATGTTTCCATGTTATCTTCTACAAGTGTGCGTCCGTCGTCACAAATGAATTCAGAGCTAGCGGCAAAAGTGCTCATGGAGATTAGACAAATGTCGTCCGCTAGCTCGCCCGGTGTAGCGTCCATTCACCGAATGGTTCGGCAGCCGGGTACGTCCGATGCGGTCCAGGAGGAAATTTTGGGTGATGCGAGCACTATAAACATAATAGATGCACACCCAGTGACGGCGGATAGTAAGCGAGAACGGAGGAAGCCTTTGAGTCCGGTTCCTAGCTCGTCCAGGTCCAGTCGGGCCGCGAGCGAGAGAGGCCCCTCTCTCGTACAACAACATCTGGGACCAGATGTTGTGGTACAAAATGTGTCTTTAGCGGAGCACACGTCCGTCGCTCGGGACGCTCCGTTGTATAAGCAGTCCGCGGAGACTGTTAAGGCTTCCTCTTCTCATCAGCGCACACGACCGCACCTTGGCTGCGTGACCGCCGATATTTTACCAGCTTCGCCGATCAAGGATTCTTCGGCGACCAGGTCACACCATCCGGCAGCCAGGGATTCGAGACCGATAGACTCCGGACGTTCGCATAGGAAAAGTATGCAGGAGCCATCTGATGCAGAGCTGCCCTCGGCGAAGCAGCGAAAGACTGCGCCTCCGCAGGTCTCGACGCCGGACATTCTTGTGCAGATAGCACAGCTTATCGCAGCATCCCAGCAGCCGACAGAAACGGTGTCGGATCGAGAATTATCCGACGGCGCTGGGTCGGTACGCTCCGCCGAAGCATCGGGGGCGGACGACCGGGAACATCATGAGGTCCGACCGGATGGTGAAAGGGATACGGATGACTTGGAGCTATCCCTTTCGGAACAACATAAAGCTGCCGTGGACTTCATCCGGCACTTTCTCCCTCAAGTTGTTCCGTCGGGCCAGACTACTGCGGTTCCGGACAAGAGAATTATAGCGTCATTGGACTCTGAATTTTTTGAGCGGTTCAGGGACATCGCTCCCGAGTTTCCGTCGCAGTCCAATAATGTTGCCAGAACATTTGAATTATTGAACGACGCTATATTTAAACTTGCTTCCAGGACGGGGAAAGCAGGTTTCTTGTCCGCTAATACTCTCAACCTGCCTTTCATTAATGCAAGGAATAAATTCGATACGGCAGGACAGGGTATACCGAGAGTTCCTCTGCGTATGGACGACCAGGCGGAAGACTTAGAGCTATCATTACCGTCGTCGGCTTCTATTCCAACCGCGGTGTTGGAAATAGCTATTGCATCTAACAGAGCCAATTTAGATGCCTTATCTTACGCAGATCACCTTACTAAGGCGTTATCACTGCGCCTTCAGGGGAAAGAGTTTCAGGATATACAATCCTCTTTAAGACTTCTTTCAAGGGCAGTAGCTTATTCCACGTGTAACTCCGCCCTTTCAGTGGTAAATCTGGAGTTGGTTAGACGTGACGCAGCCCTAGCTACATCCACACTAGTGGATACTAAGGTGAAGAACTCTCTTAGAGTCGCTTCGGTCTCAGGAGAACTTCTCTTTGACGGCAAGCTTTCTGCTATATATGATAAAATTACAAAGAAAGCTAAGGATTCTCTGTTGTTCAAATCTGCTCCTAAGAAGTCGGATACAGCAGACACGAATAAGACAGGCACTTCTGGGTCTAATGCGCCCAAGAGAGGTTCCTATAGAGGTTCCGGTGCGTCCTCTTGGTCTTATTCGAGAGACCGTCAGGGTAGCGACTCTCGTTCGGGATGTCCTTCAGGCCGGGACAATCGGTCGGACGCCCCGAGGTCGACGGGGCGAGGTGCGGGCCGTGGAGGACTGGTTTCTCCTACCGCAGGCCTCGCAGGTCCAGGAGGTGATGGCTTAAACCTCTATCGCGTACCGGTTGGCGGAAGGTTGTCGAGCTTTTCACAAGAATGGGCGTCGATTACGGACGACCCTTGGGTGAGAGGAGTGACTTCGGAAGGTCTAAAGATATCCTTCAAACGAAAGCCTCCATTAACTCGAAGTCCAAAGTGGACTCATCTTCCGTCAAACCCGCAGAAAAGAGACGCTCTGTTATCAGAGGTGCAGTCTCTTTTAATGAAGAATGCGGTAGAGGTCGTAGAAAACCAGGAATCTCCGGGATTCTACAGCCATCTGTTTCTGGTTCCGAAACCAGACGGCTTGTTCCGTCCAGTCATAGATTTGAGCTGGATAAACAAGCTGATCGTCGCTCCGAAGTTTTATATGGAGACGATTCGATCGGTCAGAGCGAGTATTCGGGGTGAACGATTATGCAACGAGCATAGATCTCAAAGATGCGTACTTTCACGTCATGGTACATCCGACATTCCGAAAGTACCTACGCTTCGCAGTCCTAGGAGTGGTGTATCAATTCCGGGCGATGTGCTTCGGATTGAATCTAGCTCCCTAGGCTTTCACTCGGGTAATGAACTCGGTAATGATCTATTTCCGAGCTCATTCGTCTGCGGTAACGTCGGCCTACCTGGACGACATTCTTCAGAGGTACGGCAACGAGTTAACGCTTCAGAACGATGTTCAGAATCTTCTTCTATTGCTCCGACGTCTCGGTTTTATAGTAAACGAGGAGAAGTCGGATCTGGTGCCGTCCAAGTCATTCACTCATCTGGGAATGAGCTTCGAGACGCACAACAATCTCGTTCGTCTGCCGTTAACCAGAGCGAAATTAGTCAGTTGTTACGCTCGCTATTGTCTGCACGCAGACAAAGTCACGGCGAGAGAATTTATGAGACTGATAGGTCTGTGCGGAGCCGCCGCGGATCTCATTCCGATGGGGCGGTTACGCACACGTCCTCTTCAAATTTTCTTGACTCAGAATTGGAGTGTGAAAATTCATTCGCTCGATGTAGACGTTCTCTTGTCAGATCAAGTGAAACAAGAGATTCAGACTTGGGCAAACATTCAGTGGTTAACTCAGGGAGTTCCGCTGCAGTTGCCGGATCCGAGTTTTACCATTATGACGGATGCCAGTCAAACAGGTTGGGGTGCATCATTGATCCCAACGGATTCGAGATGCCAGGGTCTTTGGGATCCGCAATTCCTGTGCAAGCACATAAACATCAAGGAAATGATGTCAATTTGGCTTGCGTTACGTCACTGGATGGACATTATTCACAATGCTCATGTCCAAATCCTATCCGACAATACGACAGTAGTGGCGTATATACGGAATCAGGGAGGCACTCATTCAGTTCCGTTGTTCAATCTAACGGAAAGAATCCTTCTGTTTGCGCTAGAACATCACGTTCTTCTTTCGGTCCGTCACATACCGGGTCGTCTGAATGTGCTAGCAGACTCCCTTTCACGAAAGGGTCACTTGTTGCCGTCCGAGTGGACTCTCAACAAACAAGTATTCAATCAGATTTGCTACCAATGGGAACGGCCAATGATAGACTTATTTGCGACACATCTCAGCAATCAGTTGCAGACGTATGTGTCTCCGTGTCCAGATCCAAGAGCATTTGCAGTAGACGCTCTGTCGATCCCTTGGGACGGAATGATAGGATATGCGTATCCTCCAGCGCCGTTAATTCAACAAGTATTGCTAAAGATAAAACAATCTCAATGCAAGATTCTGTTGGTAGCATCTCTGTCGCCACAGAGACCGTGGATAAATCTACTCAGGTGTCTGTTGTGGGACCTACCGTGAAAGCTTCCTCCACGGGAGGATCTTCTTTCGCAGGGGAAATCGCGCCAACTCCATCACAACCCGCAAGGTCTCAACCTTCACGTTTTTCCGTTGTGCGGTCCTTCTTGCATGGCAAACACTTTACAGGACAAGCAGTGGACGCGATTTCTAACTGTAGGAGGACCTCCTCTTCGCTAAACTATGCGGCTAAGTGGAAGGTTTTTCGTCGTTGGTGTAGGGATCATTCTGTAGTTATATTCGATCCCTCTATACCAGACATTGCAAACTTTCTAGTATACTTGTTTGACGAAATCAAACTGCAGCCTGTTACTATAAAGGGTTATAGATCTATGTTATCTGATACCTATGCACATCATGATAGTTTACAAATTGGATCTAATGTCTTTTTATCTAAGTTGGTTAGAAACTTTTCGATAAATAGACCCAGAACTCTTAGATTAATTCCTAAGTGGAATTTAGCTTGGGTTCTTCTTAAATTGAAGGAAAAGCCATTTGAACCTCTTGGGAAAGTAGATTTCAAATTCTTGTCTTATAAGACAGCTTTTCTCTTAGCTTTCTCTTCTGCTAGAAGAGTCAGTGAGCTTCATGCACTGTCGGTGGATGATTCTCACTATCGTAGTGTTGGGAACACTATCACCTTCACTACTAATGTGGGTTTTTTAGCTAAGAATCAGGCTCCTAATAAATATCCGGAACCTATTGTTATTTAGGCTCTTCCGTCTTCAGATGGGCGTAGGCCTTTACTCTGTCCTGTTAGAGCGTTACGTATCTATAAACAGAGATCTCAGTTTATCAGAAAGGGACGGAAACATTTCTTTCTGTCTTTGATGCCTAATAGAAAGGACATTTCGGTCCATTCTATTGCTAGATGGATTCAATTAACTATCCGTACTGCTTATGAAGATTTATCTTCTTCTCAGCAGTCTGTGCTTAAGATTTCTGCTCATGGAGTAAGAGCTCTTTCTACTTCCTGGGCTTATGCTAATAGTGTTGCTATTACAGATTTAATGAAGGCTGCTTATTGGTCTCAGCCATCCACATTTACGAATTTTTATCTCAGAAATATTGAGTTCATTTCTGGAGACCTGCATTGTTTAGGTCCGTTATCTGTTGCTCAGAATGTCGTCCACTAAACAGTTGCAACTATAGTTATGCAGGCTTTCTGTTCCGGCAGTGACTCCGTCCGGCTGCCCTCTTTGCTCTGGGCTATTTGACCCAGGGCAAGGGGAAGGGGGGGGGGGGGGTGTTCCCTTAGGTCACCTGCTTTATAGTGAAAAGCAAGGGAATGCCTCCTCCAAGTCAGTATTTCTGAGTCGCTTCCGGGATGGTTTTAAAGTGTAATATTAATGTTAAAATTCATTCATGTCTTATTTTTAAAGTGTAGCTCGGTGTGAAGCATTTGTATATGTCAAGTGTCAAACGGGCTTTAATATACAATACTCGGACACTTTTAAATGACTATAAAGAGTCTCAATTCTCTGGACTACTTTATTTATTGGCTTGCTTTAAAAATAATTAGTATAAGGGATATACTGGATGTTAATAGAGAACATGAATGTTATTGTGCTCAATTATTAAGGGTAGTGTATCTTTCTAATTTAATATTAAATAAGAAAGATACATGTAAAGCCTAATACTCCTTTTCTCCTTAAGAGGTTACCTCTTTACTATATAGTTGAGCTTATTGGATTTTCCTCTATGTCCTAGGCCCTCCAGCCTGTTTACTATTCAGCTAAGTCTGGGTCATTGGTACAGTATAAAAATGTTAAAAAATTTATAGTAATTTATATATTTTTTATACTTACCAATGACCCAGATGGGGATGGCCCTCCCTGGAGTTGGGAACTCTTACCTCCCCGCTGAGTACATAGCGCTGACCAGGCACTGCCAGTAAGAATGATAATTGGCGCCAATTTCGGGACGTCTGCATCACTGCGCATGCGCAGTAGAGGCGTAGTATGGAGGTCCTTTAGGACATGATTTCTTTTTGTTTTGGATGCAAATTTTGGGGATTGGGGGGCAAAATTTGTGTTTGGCCCTGGTTTTGTTAGAGTTAGCACCAGCTAAGTCTGGGTCATTGGTAAGTATAAAAAATATATAAATTACTATAAATTTTTTAACATTTCAGAGCCAGCCCAGGGTTTTACCTTGGAAATGTCAAAAAATCAAAACTGAGGCAGAGTATCCAATGTCATTTTTAGCTCAACTTGACAAAGTCAAGCCGAGTCATTGCCATCACTTCTCCTCCGTCGGCGTACATACGTACACGTACGTTAGTACGTATGTCCGCAATTTCCTTTGGCACACCTCACAGGTCGCATTTATGATCAGATCGCTTTGAAACTTGGTATGCTTGTTTGGGGTGACCTCTAGATGGGAGCTATCGATTTACTTCAATTTCCGTAAAAAAATGTTGCCGCGACCAACATTCTTAGAACTTAGTTTAGTCAGACCACAACATTTCCCTTTGGCACACCCTACAGGGCACATTTATGATCGGATTGCTTTGAAACCTGGCATGCTTGTTTGGGGTGACCTCTAGTTGGGAGCTGTCGATTTTCTTCCATTTCCATCAAAAAATGTTGCCACGGCCAACGTTCTTGGAACTTAGTTTAGTCAGACCTCAATATTTCCCTTTGGCACACCCTGCAGGGCACATTTATGATCGGATTGCTTTGAAACCTGGCATGCTTGTTTAGGGTGTCCTCTAGATGGGAACTATTGATTTTCTTCAATTTCCGACAAAAAATGTTGCTGCGGCCAACGTTCTTAGAACTTAGTTTAGTCAGACCTCAATATTTCCCTTTGGCACACCTTACAGGGCACATTTATGATTGGATTGCTTTGAAACCTGGTATGCTTGTTTGGGGTGACCTCTAGTTGGAAGCTATCGGAATCAAACTCGTCTCATAGTTTGATGAAATGACGGGTGAGCGGATGGCGGCGGGCGTAAACAATTGGTTTCCGTGCAATAACTTTAGTTCTATTTGATGCACCTTTACCAAATTTATACCAGAGGTTACCCTATAGGAAAGGAAGACACCTATCGATTTCAGAGTCTTGCATCCCAAGGTCAAGGTCACTGTTACTATAAATAGAATATTTTATGACAAATTGGTTTCCGGGCAATAACTTTAGTTCTATTTGACGCACCTTTACCAAACTTATACCAGAGGTTACCCTATAGGAAGGGAAGACACCTATTGATTTCAGAGTCTGGGACTCCAAGGTCAAGGTCACTGTTACTATAAATAGAATATTTGGTGACAAATTGGTTTCCGGGCAATAACTTCAGTTCTATTCTGTGTATCTTCACCAAACTTATACCACAGGTTACCCTATAGGAAGGGAAGACACCTATCGATTTTGGAGTCTGGGGCCCCAAGGTCAAGGTCACTGTTACTATCAATAGAATATTTTGTGACAAATTGGTTTCCGGGCAATAACTTTAGTTCTATTCTGTGTATCTTCACCAAACTTATACCACAGGTTACCCTATAGGAAGGGAAGACACCTATCGATTTTGGAGTCTGGGGCCCCAAGGTCAAGGTCACTGTAACTATCAATAGAATATTTTGTGACAAATTGGTTTCCGGGCAATAACTTTAGTTCTATTTGACGCACCTTTACCAAACTTATACCAGAGGTTACCTTATAGGAAGGGAAGACACCTATTGATTTTGGAGTCTGGGACTCCAATGTCAAGGTCACTGTTGCTATAAATAGAATATTTTGTGACAAATTGGTTTCCGGGCAATAACTTTAGTTCTATTTGATGCACCTTTACCAAACTTATACCAGAGGTTACCCTAGAGGAAGGGAAGACACCTATTGATTTCAGAGTCTGCGACTCCAAGGTCAAGGTCACTGTTACTATAAATAGAATATTTTGTGACAAATTGGTTTCCCGGCAATAACTTTTAGTTCTATTCCGTGTATCTTCACAAAACTTATACCACAGGTTACCCTATAGGAAGGGAATACAGCTATTGCTTTTGGAGTCTGGGGCTCCAAGGTCAAGGTCACTGTTACTATTAATATTTTGTGACAAATTGGTTTCCGGGCGATAACTTTAGTTCTTTTTGACGCGTCTTTACCAAACTTACACCTGAGGTTACCCTATAGGAAAGGAAGACACCTGTCGATTTCAGAGTCTCGCACCCCAAGGTCAAGGTCACTGTTGCTACAAATAGCTTATTTCTTCAGAATTTAATGTCAAAACTCGACTTCTGGATCTGTGATCCTCTTGCTGGATTTTTTTCCATTTCCGTCAAAAAATGTTGCCGCGGCCAACATTCTTAGAACTTAGTTTAGTCAGAAAACCTCAATATTTCCCTTTGGCACACCCTACAGGGCACATTTATGATCGGATTGCTTTAAAACCTGCTTGTTTGGGGTGACCTCTAGATGTGAGCTATCGATTTTCTTCCATTTTCGTCAAAAAATGTTGCCACGGCCAACGTTCTTAGAACTTAGTTTAGTCAGACCTCAATATTTCCCTTTGCCGCACCTTACAGGGCACATTTATGATTGGATTGCTTTGTAACCGGGTATGCTTGTTTGGGGAGACCTCTAGATGGGAACTATCGATTTTCTTCCATTTCCGTCGAAAAATGTTGCCGCGGCCAACATTCTTAGTTTAGTCAGACCTCAATACTTCCCTTTGGCACACCCTACAGGGCACATTTATGTTCGGATTGCTTTGAAACCTGGCATGCTTGTTTGGGATGACCTCTACATTGGAGCTATCGATTTTCTTCCAATTCTGTCCATCAAAAAATGTTTCCACTTTCAACGATCTTTGAACTTAGTTTAGTCAGGCATCAATATATTCCTTTGGCATGCCCTACAGGGCACATTTATGATCAGATCGGTTTGAAACTTTGTATGCTTGTTTGGGGTTACCTCTAGGTGGGAGCTATTGATTTTCTTAGATTTCCGTCAAAAAATGTTGCCACTGGCAATGACCTTCGATGAACTTAGTAAAAACTTAGTACAGTTAAGCATCAATATTTCCATTTGACACACCCTGTAGGGCACATTTAAGATTGGATCGCTTGCAAACTTGGTGTGCTTATGTGGGGTGACTTCCATATGGGAGCTGTCGATTTTCTTCCATTTCTGTCAAAAAATTTTGCCGCTTAGTTTAGTCAGACCTCAATATTTCCCTTTAACACACCCTTCAGGGTACATTTATGATCGGATCACTTTGAAACTTGGTGTTTGGGGTGACCTCAAGATGTGAACTATTTTTTCATTTCCATAAAAAGTTATTGTCGTTATCATCAGTCTTTGAACTTACTGCATTTGTGCATCAACTTGTCCCTTTTGCACTCTCTGCAGGGTATATTTATGAATTTCCATAAAAAAAGCCAAAAAACCCATTGCCACAAAGCAATGACCTTCTCCTTAGTGCATTTGTGCATTAACATCTTCCTTTGGCATGCCTCAGAGGGCACATTCATTATCAGGTTGTTTTGAAACTTTGTATGCTTATGCAGGGTGACAAAGATAGGAGCTATTGATTTTCTTTTCATTTCCATCAAAAACTGTTGCTGTTAGCAACAATCTTTGAATTTATTGCATTAGTGCATCAACATTCTTTGACATGGCCTACAGGCCACATTTATCATAGGATTGTTTTTGAACTTGGTGTGCTCATTAGTCAAGAACTCTAGATAAGAGCTGTTGATTAGCATTCATTTCTGTGAAAAAAGTTGCCATTTACAATAACCACTGAACATACTGCATTTGTGTATCAACATTCTTCCTTTAGCCAGTCTTACAGTTTACATTTAAAAATGCATGGATTACTCTGACGTTGTGCACACGCAATGCTGTTATGTTGAAATTTCATCAAATAACATTGGTACCAATGATCTTCAATTTTGCCATTTCATTTATAACTTATCAAGTTCAAGTTTGTCAAGTTGAGCTACAGTGTCATTGACACTTTCATTTTCCAATAATACTATTGTACTTCTGATAATAAAGGCTGATGTTAAAGTACCCTCAGAAAGATCCTGATGATCACTTTGTTAAGGAAATACTTGATGTCCTAAAAACCTTCAATTTTCCTCAGAATGGAATTATAATAATAATAATAATAATAATTTTAAAGCCTAGAATCCACACACTGTGCTCAATGGCTGTACAATAATTGCATACATACATATACACACATACATTCACTCACAGATACTTTGATACATGGATCACTATTATCATTTATTGGTGTCCAATGCCACATCAGCAACTGAGGCTATATCGTGGCGATAAGTGACAGAACCTAAAAGAAAAAGGCTATTGAATTAAAACAAAATAAAAAACAAAACAAAACAAACTACAACTTTACCAAAACAAGTATGTGAGTGTAACTTGACGAGTAACAAGGCAATCCTCACTGACTCAGTCACACCCATGCACCTGGTAAGGTCAGTTTATGACCAAAATTAAAAGCCCACTGAAAGAAATGCCTTTCGAAAAAGGTAGGTTTTAGTACCAGACTTGAATGATTCAGGTAATTTACTATTTTTTATGTCGATTGGAAGAGAATTCCAAAGCCTTGGGCCAGCAACCGCAAAGGCCCTATCACCAGCACTAGTAAATTTAGATACGGGCTGAACCAGATTGAGTTGACCTGATGACTTCAGAGACCTCAGTGGTTTGTGGATGGTAAGCAGATCGGACAGGTAGGATGGTGCAGATCTCGAGATACACTTAAACACCAAAAAGACAATTTTAAATTGAATTCTATACTTAATGGGTAGCCAGTGTAACTCAGAGAGTACTGGTGTTATATGGCAATACTTTTGAGTTCTGGTTATGACCCGTGCAGCACAATTTTGGATGTGTTGTAGCTTTTCAAGAATAGATGTTTTAGAGCCAATCAGAAGAGAGTTGCAGTAGTCGAGGTGACTGATAACAAAGGCGTGGACAAGCTGTTGTGCCATCTGCATATCAATGAAGGATCGAATTTTGCTAATATTTCTAAGATGAAAAAATGCACTGAAAAAGAGACATGTTTGATATGTTCATCAGTGACCAAATTTTCATCCATGAAGTAACCTAAGTTTCGAACACAGCTACTGGGTTTTATCACAGAACCTCCAATATTGAGGGACAGTTTGGATATTTTTGAAAGTTGATGAGGTAGACCTATATATATTACTTCTGTCTTGTCATCATTCAATTTAAGAATGTTTTTAGTCATCCATGCCTTGATGTCTGAAATACAAAGTTCAATCTTACTGCATGCTTCAGGCTCACGTGAGTAAAACTAATATACATCTGTGTGTCATCTGCGTAAAAATGAAAGTTAAGGCCATGGATTCGGATAATGTCACCGAGAGGTAAGCGTAGACAGTGTACAGTAAGGGACCCAACACTTATCCTTGAGGGATGCCAAAACGTAGTGTGACCTTGTCTGACGACTCACTGCCAATAAGGACACTCTGTGTGCGACCATTAAGGTACGACGAAAACCAATTAGGTGCTCGGTCAGTAAGGCCTATTCTCACTGCCAGTCTTTCAATGAGTATATATGATCTATGGTAGTTGTATGTGCATAGTTGTAAATGCCCTATTACCATGACCAACAGACATAGCCCCTCAACACTGCTGCAATGTGCCCATCAATTTTGACTCATTAGAAAATGAGGGTCTGTTCTTTTCCAAATTCATATCATGTATGTGTGAAATGATGCCCTTATGCAGAATTTCTAGGTAACAGTTTTACAAATGTGAAATTAAAACTTATGTACCTTTGTGCTGAAAACCCTGGACAAATATTTCATTCTGAGTCTGTTTGAAAATGCCTTACTCATCAAGTTTTATAAAAGACAACCCCTGTTCACCCAAACATAAGAGAAAATGGGTTCTTTAAATTGAGTAAAATCGAATTTAGACCATTGTAAAATATAACTATGAGATGGATATTTCCAGTCTACAAGTTATAATGGCTGATCTGGTTAATATAATTTGTATTTTGTTTATATTTTAGCTGTCTTTTTCAATTTTTAAATACCTTTTGTCATATTCAGTGAATCTGGTGTGTAATATGTCAGCTCGCCGATGAGATCAGATCAGCTAATGCAATCACCTAATTAAAACATGATGCCTATGGCATTGTGTTTGATCTGGCCAATCTGTTTTCATCAACTCAATGGAATACTGTGACCCAAATCAATTCACTGCTGTAATAATCTGTATTTATTGCTTCAGTGCCATGTGCTATTCTCAAGTAATCATAAACATTTTGAAAATCTGAAGGCACAATGCTGTTATGTGATGCCCTGTTTAGTCCTTTCCATCAGCGTGTTGCATGACCGCATCTCAACAGATTCTTCAAGACTGTATTTTAACTGCTTTGATTGTTGTTGCATTCATTCATGTTTGTTTGTATATCTCTTCTATTCAGGGTAAAATTGATCCAGCAGAACTGATTGAACCAACTCTTAAATGTCAAGTGTTGATTGCTCAGACACAAGCAGGAATGTGGCGACGAAATGGTTATTCCCTTCTGAATCAGGTAGCTATTCAATTAAATTAGATAAGATATTCATAAATAAAGTGAAGGTTTTTCAAAAACTGCTCATATATATATACCCATTTTATGATGAACAATATCTTAAACCTTTTTGATATTTGGTATGCTACATTGTGGGGTGGATCTGATTCAAGTTTGTTCAAATTGGCCCCCTGGATTCATATTTGGGCTCACTATAGAAGCCCGAATTCGAACTTAGTGCATTTCAGGCAAATTTTAAAAAAAATCTTCTCCAGATCCAGCAGGCAGAATCCTTTGATATTTGGTATGCAACATTGTGGGGTGGATCTGATTCAAGTTTGTTCAAATCGGCTCCCTGGGTTCATATTTGGGCCCAGTATAGGAGCCCAAATTTGAACTTAGTGCATTGCAGGCAAATTTCTTTGAAAATCTTCTTCTCAAGATCCAGCAGGCAGAATCTTTTGATATTGGGGATGCAGCATGCTCGGGTGGGGGGGGGGGGGGGGGGGGGGAGATTCAAATTTGTTCAAGCCAAGTCCCTGGGTTCATATTTGGGCTCACTGTGGTAGCCTAAATTATAACTTAGTTCAAAATGAGGAATATTTTTATACTGTACCAATGACCCAGACATAGCTGGTGCTAACTCTTAAAAATATAGAGCCAAACACAAATTTTGCCCCCCAATCCCCAAAATTTGCATCTAAAACCAAAGAAATCATGTCCTGAATGGCCCTCCATACTTCACCTCTACTGCACATGCGCAGTGTCAAGGATGTCCCGAAATTGGCGCCATTAATCATTCTTTGTTTGGCCCTTCATCAGTTAACATCTGACTGATCTTTGTGCTTGTGAATCTCAGTTTAAATGATGCCAGACACATAAATAGTAGAGAAATGGTGATTCTAAGGAGGATATAGAAGGAGGAGAGGAAAAATAAGTGACAGAAAATAATCAGGGCTGTAACTTAAAATTTTTTAATGAAATTATGTTAAGTTACCTATTTTCGAGGCAAGAGCCTGTTGTTGTCATTCTTGTTATCAAGTTACACTGCTTGTTCAGTGCTTTCCTCTCTCCCTTTCCTTTAAGTCCCCCCTAGCTATTCTCCCATGCTTTTGGCATATTTTCTGTAATATTATTACTAAAATTTCTTGGGAGTTTTAGCTGGATAACAGAATGAATTCTGTTCTTTTCCCCATGTTTACGTCTTCACCTATGGGTGGTTAGGCGTAGTGTTCTGCATCTACCATCTGATGTTCTGCAGTTTCTTCCCTGGAAGTCTCTGTTTTGCATCAGATAGTGTATTATTACTAACTGATTTCGGGCCAGGGCTATCAGTGCCTGGAGTCTTGTTTCTGGTGTTTTTACTCTTCTTGTTTACATTGACAACAGCCCTCTGTGTGAGGGGGGATTTCTTGAAAATAATATCTTGATGTTAGTTTAATCATTACTAGATACATTATTATTGTTCGTAAGTGTTGCATTAATTGTTTAAAATATTTTTAAAATTTTTGCCCACACTTAGGCTTGGGATCCATTGGGGCTCAACGTTACTTTTCAGAAACTTGGGCTTTTCTGAAAAAATATTTTTTCAAAATTTTTTTGATTTCAATTATTTTTTCTATGTTAATGGATCATGTAATTATGTATTTTGATTGTCAGGGGTTGGTGCGAGTACTAGGACTTTGTTTTCTTTTCACCACATTGAAAGGATATTGTTCAATTGTAATAAGAGGAAATCTTCCTCTGACTTTCATAATCATTGTATAAATGTAGTCGGTGTACTCTCACTAACTCCTGTTCCGTATGTGTTAATTTTGATGACAACATGGGAAGCGTGTGTCACGGTATGTTAGTGGGGAAATGGCCATTCCGGTCCTTACCCTGCAGGGTCACTCTAGTTCATCAATCTCTATTTCAGACGATCAAGAACATGGTGATGTATCCGTGATGTCTTCCAAAAGTGTGCCTCCGTTGTCACAATTAATGAAGAGCTAGCGGAAAAGTGCTCATAAAATACGTCAATTGCCTAAGAGGTCCCTAGTAGGATCGACGGCCTTTGACGTCCGCTAGCTCGCCCAGTGTAGCGTCCATTCATCGAATGGTTCGGCAGCCGGGTTCGTCCGTTGCGGTCCAGAAGGAGTTTTGGGTGATGCGAGCACTATAAATCAACCAAATGCACACCCAGTGACGGCGGATTAGAGGAGATAACGGAGGAAGCCTTTTAGTCCGGTTCCTAGCTCGTCGAGGTCCATCCGGACTGCGAGCGAGAGAGGCCCCTCTCTCGTACAACAACATCTGGCCCCAGATGTTGTGGTACAAAATGTTTCGCATTCGGAGCATACGTCCGCCGCTCGGGACGCTCCGTTAGATAGACAGCCCCGAGAGACTGTTAATAAGGCTTCCTCATCCTCATGGTAGCGCACACGACCGCTCTTAGCTACGTGACCTCGGATATCCAGTCAACTTCGCCAATCAGAGAATCCTCGGCGACCAGGTCACGCCATCCGATAGCCAGGGACACGAGGCCTGCAGACTCCGGACGTTTGCATAAAGTATGCGGGAGTCAATGTACACGGAGCTTCCAGCGGCAAAGCATCGTAAGACCGCTACTGCTCAGGCCTCGGTGACGGACGTGCTATCCCAAATAGCACAACTTATCGCAGCATCCCAGCAACGACAGAATCTCTGTCGCATCATGTAATATCCGACGACGCTGGGTCAGGACGCTCTGCGGAAGCATCAGGTGCGGACGTCCGAAAATTTCATACGGTCCGACGGGGTGCCGAAAGGGATTCGGAGGATTTCGAGCTTTCCCTTTCGGAACAACATAAGCTGCTGTATATGTCATCTGACTTCATCTTCTAGAGGTTCTTCGTCGGACCAGAATGCTGCGATGCCGGATAAGAAACTGATAGCGTCGGTGGACACAGAAATTTTTGGTTCGGTTCAGGGACATCGTCCCTCAGTTCCGACACAGTCCAATAATGTCTCAGAAACTTTCGATTTATTGAACGACGCTATATATATTTTTTATATGCTTGCTATTTACAAGCATGTCTGGTTTCTTGTTCGCAAAATTACTGAGATGTCTTTCAAAAGTGTGCCTCTGTCGTCATAGTTAATGAAGAGCTAGCGGCAATTAGTGCTCATGGATTACGTCAATCACCTAAGAGGTCCCTAGTAGGATCGACGGAGTTGACATTCGCTAGCTCACCCGGTGTAGCGTCCATTCATCGAATGGTTCGGCAGTCGGGTTCGTCCGTTGCGGTCTAGGAAGGAGATTTGGGTGATGCGAGCACTATAATAGACTTTAGTACACACCCAGTGATGACGGATTAGAGGAGAGATCGGAGGAAGCCTGTTAGTCCGGTTCCTAGCTTGTCCGGTCCGTCCGGGCGGCGAGCGAGAGAGGTCCCTCTCTCGTGCAACAACATATGGGACCGGATGTTATGGTACAGACATTTCACATTCGGAGCATATGTCCGCCGCTCGGGACGCTCCGTTATATAGACAGTCCGAGTGACTGTCGATAATGCTTCCTCATCCTCACAGCAGCGCTCACGACCGCACATTGGCTACGTGACCTCGAGTATCCGGCCAGCTTCGTCATTTAGTGATTCCACGGCGAACAGGTCATGCCATCCGGTAGCTAAGGGACACGAGGCCTGCACACTCCGGTCCCTCGCATAATAGAAGTATGCACGGGGTAACGAACACGGAGCTTCCAGCGGCAATGCATCGTAAGACCGCTTCTCCACAGGCCTCAGTGACGGACGTGCTATCCAAAATAGCACAGCTTATCGCAGCATCCCAGCAAACGACAGATTCTCGGTCGGATCAGGAATAATCCGACGGCGCTGGGTCGGTGTGCTCCGCTGTTGCATCAGGTACGGACGACCGAACACTTCACAGGGTCGACAGGATGGCGAAAGGGATTCGGACAATTTCGAGCTTTCCCTTTCGGAACAACACAAGCTGCCATACATTTCTTCCGGCATTATCTTCCAGAGGTTGTTCCGTCGGACTACATTGCTGTGATGCTGGATAAGAGACTGATAGCGTCATTGGACACGGAGTTTTGGATCGGTTCAGGGACATTGTCCCTGAGTTGCCGACGCAGTCCAATAATGTCATTAGAACATTCGAATTTTTGAACGACGCTATATATAAGCTTGCTACCAAACATGCTAGTCTAGTTTCTTGTCCGCAATGCTCTATTCTGCCTTTCATGAATTCTAGGAAAATAATTTTTATTGGCAGAACTGGGCATACCGAGAGCTCCTTTGCGTCTAAGACGGCAAGGCTGAAGACTGGGAATTATCTTTTTCGCCGTCTATGTCAATTCCAACCACGACGTTGGAAACGACAATGATGTATAATAGACTTGACTTAGACGCTTTATCATACGTAGACCACCTTACTGAGGTGTTTTCATTACGTCTTCAAGAGAAAGAATTCCAGGATATGATCCTCTATGAGATTTCTTTCAGGGGCAGTAGTTGGTTAGACGTGACGCAGCCCTAGCTACATCCACGCGCGTGGATAGTAAGGTGAAGAACTCTCTCAGAGTCGCTTCGGTCTCGGAGAAGCTTCTCTTCGACGGCAACCTTTCAGCAATCTTGAATTGCTCGATATACATGTTCTCTTGTCAATCAAGTGTAACAAGAGATTCAGACGTGGGCAAACATTCGGTGGTTGACTCCGAGAGTTCCACTGTAGTTGCCGGATCCGAGTTTTTCGATTATGACGGATGCCAGTCAAACAGGTTGGGACACAATTTTGATCCCAACGGATTCGAAGTGCCAGGATCTTTGGGTTCCGCAGTTTTTAGGCAAGCACTTAACTTGCAAGAAAGAATATTATTTTGGCTTGCACTACGGCATTGGATGAATTTTATTCAGAAACGCATGTCCAAATCCTGTCCGATAATACGACAGTAGTTGCGTATATCCGGAACCAGGGAGGCACTCATTCGGTTCCGTTATTGATTTTAACGGAAAGAATCCTTCTGTTTGTTACAGAACACCAAGTTCTGTTTCGGTTTGTCATATTCTCGGTCGTCGGATCGTATTAGCAGACTCCCTTTCCTGTAAGGGTCGTTTGTTGCCGTCGGAATGGACTCTCAACAAACAGGTATTTAATCAGATTTGCTACCAATGGGAGCGCCCAATGATAAATTTAGAGACGGTGGATAAATTTACTTAGATGTCTGCTGTGGGACTTACCTCGGAAACTTCCTCCACGAGAGGATCTTTTTTCGCTGGGGAAATCGTGTCAACTTTATCACAACCCGCAAGGTCTCAACCTTCACGTATTCCGTTGTGCGGTTCTTCTTGCATGGCAAGCATTGTACAGGACGAGCAGTGGACGCGATTCCTAACTGTAGGAGGACCTCCTCTTCGCTATACTATGTGGCTAAAGTGGAGGGTCTTCCGTCGTTGGTGTAGGGATCTTTATGTTGATATTTTTGATCCCTCCATACCAGACATTGCAAACTTTCTAGTATACTTGTTTGACGAGATCAACTGCAGCCAGTTACTTTTAAAGGTTATAGGTCTATGTTATCTGATACCTATGCACACCATGATAGTTTACAATTGAGCCTAATGTCTCTTTATCTAAGTTAGTTTGAAACTTTTCGATAAGGGACCTAGAATCGTTAGATTAATTCCTATTCGGAAATTAGCTTGGGTTCTTATTAACTAAAGCAACAATTTGAACCTCTTGAGACAGTAGTTTCAATTCTGGCCTTTTAAGGCAGCAATTCTCTTAGTCTTCTCTTCTGCTGAAGAGTCAGTGAACTCATGCACTATCGGTGGACGATTCTCACTTTCGTAGTATCGGGATCTCTATTACCTTTACTACTAATGTTGTATTTTTGGTTAAGAATCAGGCTCCTAATAATATCCGGAACCTATTGTTTTTAAGGTCCTTCCGTCTTCGAGCGGGCATAGGCCTTTACTCTGTCCGGATAGACCTTTATGTATTAACAGATCTCAGTTTATCAGTAAGGATGTAAAGCTTCTTCTGGCTCTGATGCCTAATAGAAAGGTCATTATGGTCCATTCTATTACTTAATGCATTCAATTAACTATCGGTACTGCTTAGGATAATCTATCCTTAACTCAGCAGTCTGTGCTTAAGATTTCGGCTCATGAAGTAAGAGCTCTTCTACATCTTGGGCTTACATAAATAATATTGCTATTATAGATTTAAGTAGGCTGCATATTGGTCTCAGCCATCCACATTCACGAATTTTTATCTCAGAAATATCGAATCCATTTCTGGAGGCCTGCATTATTTAGGTCCATTATCGGCTGCTCAGAATGTCGATCACTTAACAATTGCAACTATAGCTATGTAGGCTTTATGTTCCGGCAGTGACTCCGTCCTGCTGCCCTCTTCGCTCTGGGCTATTTGACCCAGGGCAAGAAAAAGGGGGGGGGGGGGGCAGGTGTTCCCTTGGGTCACCTGTTTTATTATGAAAACAAGGGGATACCTCCTCCGGAGTTAGTAATTCTGAGCTGTTACTGGGATGGTTTCTTAAGTGAAAAGTTATGTTTTAAAATTCATTCATGTCATAGTTTTAAAGTATAGCATTTGAATATGTCACGTGTCAAACGGGTGTTATTATACTATCCTTGGACACTTTTAAAAGAGTATAAAGAGTCTCAATTCTCTGGACTAACTTTATTTATTGGCTTACTTTAAAAATAATTAGTATAAGAATTATACTGGATATTAATAGAGAATATGGATGTTATGATGCTCAATTATAGAAGGTATTGTGTCTTTCTAATTTATCATAAATAAGAAAGATACATGTGAAGCCTATTTCTCCTTTTCTCCTCCAGGAGATGACTCTATTTTATATAGTTGAGCTTATTGGATTTTCCTCTATGTCCTGGGCCCTCCAGCCTTTTTACTATTCAGCTATGTCTGGGTCATTGGTACAGTATAAAAATCTTAAAAAATTTATAGTAATTTATAATAGTAATTTATATATTTTTTATACTTACCAATGACCCAGACGGGGATGGCCCTCCCAGCAGTTGGGAACTCATACCTCCCCGCTGAGGACATAGCGCTTACAAGGCACTGATGGTAAGAATGATTAATGGCGCCAATTTCGGGATGTCCTTGACACTGCGCATGCGCAGTAGAGGTGAAGTATGGAGGGCCATTCAGGACATGATTTCTTTGGTTTTAGATGCAAATTTTGGGGATTGGGGGGCAAAATTTGTGTTTGGCCCTATATTTTTAAGAGTTAGCACCAGCTATGTCTGGGTCATTGGTAAGTATAAAAAATATATAAATTATTAAAAATCTTCTTCAGATCCAGCAGTCGGAATGTTTTGATATTTAGTATGCAGCATCCTTAGTGGGGTGAGATTCAAGTTTGTTAAAGCCAAGTCCCTGGGTTCATATATGGGCTCCCTGTGGGAGCCCGAATTATAACTTAGTTCAGTATGAGGAATATTCTTTAAAAATCTTTTTTTTTAGATCCACTGGTCAGAATCTTTGGACATTTGGTATAAGCTTTTCTTAGGAAGAGCAGATGCAACTTGTTGAAATCAATTCTCTGGGTTGATATTTAGGCTACCATATCAGGTGAGCGCCCTCAGGCCCCCTCGGGCCTCTTGTTTGTATATTATTGGATCTTGCCAATTTATAGTGCACAGAAATTGTCAATGCCATATTTTTATACTACAACCAATGGCCCAGACTACCTGGAGCAAACTCGATATAATTCAGTGCCAAACACAATTTTGAATCCCCCAGTCCCCAAAATTTGCATACAAAACCGAAAAATTTAAGTCCTATCTGGTCCTCCATACTTTTGCTAACTGCGCATGCGCGGTAACCAGGAAGGTACCAAAATCGGCGCAAAGCATTATTCTTTATTTGGCCCAAAGTCAGTAAACAATGATCTGACATCTGTGCTTTAAATCTCCTTTTTTGAGGATGTCAGACACAAATCAATGAAAGAATTGGTGGATTCAATGCTATAAATGGATGATGGAAGTGAACAACGGTGGTTTGAGATGTTCAAGGCTGCAACTTTACAATAATTATAAAAATTATTTCATGTTTCCCATTTTCGTGACATGCGCCTGACTCCATCATTCTTGCTAATGATTAACCTACTGTTCATAAAGTGTTCCTTCCCTATCCTTCCATGAATCCCTCCTGTTAAACTCCTAAGCTTTTTGGCTGTTTTTTGTTTAAATTTTTTATTAAATTTCTTGGGTGTTTAACGTGTATTACAGAATGTTTATTCTGTTTATCTCCATAGTTACGTCCTCACCCTAGGGGTGTTAGGTCATTTTGGTATTGCATCTTCTATCCGATGTATCGTTTTTTCTTTGTATGAAGATCTAGCTTTGCATCTGGTAGCATTTAAATCAATTACTGACTATGGGCCTGTTTGTGTGCCTGTTGTCTTGTTTCTGTTTTTTTTCTATTGACATTGTTTACATTTGTTAATGACGCCATATTCAACCTAGCAAGTGCCAAGAAGAAAGGCAGTTTCTTATCTGCATCTTCAATCAATATACCGTTTCCTGGACCACGTTATTTTAAAACGGTTGGAGAAGATGCCCAGAGAGCTCCTCTGTGTTTGGATGAGAAGGCTGGGGATTTAGATATGTCCTTGCCTACATCTTTCAATTTACGCTCGGACATGCTAGAATCTTCTATTTCATCTAATAGAGTGATTCTAGATGTCATGTCCTACACAGACCATATCACCAGGGCTATGGCGCAATGTCTAAATGGAAAGGAATGTGAGGATGTTTGTTCCTCGCTAAGAGTTCTTTCCAGGGCAGTCATGTATGCCACGTACCACTCCTCCCTGACAGTGGCAAATCTGGAGTTGGTTAGACGTGATGCAGCCCTTGTGTTGTCACCAATTATCGATGACAGGGTGAAAAGCTCTCTCCGAGTCGCTCCGGTCTCTGGACAGACTCTATTTGGCGACAAGCTTTCATCAGTTTATGAACAAGCTACCAAAAAAGCTTTCAGTGCACTGCTATTCAAATCTTTATGTTAACAACAGGCTTCAGCAGACCAGAGTAGGCGAAGTCGTTCCACTTCACAATTATCGAAAGGGAACTCCTCACGAGGGTACAGGAAACCCTCTTATGGTTACTCCAGAGGTCGTCAGTATAGCAACTTGGAAAAGGGGTGCAAGTCTGATCGAGACTGCAGGTCAGACACCCCTAGGCTGACGGAACAAGCTTCTTTGCAGAGAGGACATAGTTTCTCCTCCCACAAGCCTTGCTAGTCATACAGGTGATGGTCTAGACCTCTGTTGCTTTCCAGTTGGCAGAAGGTTATCAAACTTTGCGAAAAACTGGATGGAAGTCACGGAAGATCAGTGAGTGAGAAGTGTAGTCTCGGCAGACCTGTTTGACATACTCAAACTGCAGCCCGTCACTGTTAAGGGTTATAGGTCTGTGTTATCAGACACTTATGCACATCATGATACCTTGGCTATTGGATCAGATTCTTCTTTATCCAAGCTAGTTAGAAATTTCTCTATTAATAGACCTAGAACCCTCAGATTAATTCCTAAATGGAATTTGGCTTGGTTCTGTTGAAGCTTCAAGAAGCTCCTTTTGAGCCATTAGACGATGTAGAGTTCAAATTCTTGACCTATAAAATGGCCTTTCTCTTAGCCTTTGCGCCTGCCAGAAGAGTGAGTGAACTTCATGCATTATCTGTCGATGATTCCCATTACCGTAGTGTGGGTAATACTGTTACCCTTACTACGGAAATGGGATTTTGGGCCAAGAATCAGATTCCGGATAAGCGGCCGGAGCCTGTTATCATTAAAGCTTTACTGTCCTTGGACAACCGTAGACCTTTGCTGTGTCCAGTAAGAGCAATGCGCATTTATAAACGTCGATCGGATTTTATTAGAAAGGGAAGAAAAAGATTCTTTTTTTCGTTGATTCCTAACAGAAAAGATATATCAGTTCATTCTATCACTAGATGGATTCAGTTGGCAATATGTATTGCCTATGAAAGTCTATCTTCGGATCAACGTTCTGTCAACAAGATTTCAGCGCATGAGATTAGAGCACTGTCCACTTCTTGGGCTTATTCTAACAGGATAGCCATTACTAATCTTATGAAGGCTGCATATTGGACACAGCCCTCTTCATTTACCAAGTTTTACCTAAGAAATTTAGAGTTCATCTCCAGTGGCTCAGAATGTCGTCCATTAATATTACATCTAGAAGATGTTTAGGCAGTCTGCTCGAGCTCTGACACTGTTCCGCTGCCCTCTTCGTTCTGAGGAATTTTTCTTCAGAACAAGGGGAAGGGTGGGGTTGGTGTTTCCCTTATGTTATCTGGCTTTATAGTGAAAAGCGAGGGAATGCCTCCTCCAGAGACAGTAGTTCAGCGTCGATGCTGGGTGGTTTTAATGTGTAACTCGGTGTGAAGCAATAACGATGCCTCATTTGTGTACTGTTTTTAAAGTGTAGCTCACTGTGAAGCATTTGTATATGTTACGTGTCAATAGAGCATCTCTTTACAATCCTCGGACACTTTTAAATGAGTATAAAGCATCTCATTCTCTGGACTAGCTTTATAATTGGTTTCCTTCACTGAATTAGCATAACAGGTTATGCTGGCATTTGATGGAGAAATTATGTAATTCTCAATTATATTGTTGGTGTTATGTCATTCTTTTTTCTAATAAGAGAAGGACATATGTAATTCCTCTGTCGTCTTCTATTCTCCTATAGGAGCTATTCTTTATCAAAGTAATTGAGAGATTGGATTTTCCTTCAAGTGCTAGGCCCTCCAGCCTTTTTACGATTAAGCTAGTCTGGGCCATTGGTTGTAGTATAAAAATATGATAAATTTTAAGTAATTTGTATATTTTTTATACTGATCAATGCCCCAGACGGGGATGGCCCTCCCATGAGTGGGCACTCATACCTCCCCGCTGATGATAATATTTAGCAGGCACTATAGAAAGAATGATGCTTGGCACCAATTTCGGTACCTTCCTGGTTACCACGCATGCGCAGTTAACAAAAGTATGGAGGACCAGATAGGACTTACATTTTTGTATGCAAATTTGGGGAATTGGGGGATTCAAAATTTGTGTTTTGCTCTGAATTATATCAAGTTTGTACCAGTTAGTCTGGGCCATTGGTAAGTATAAAGAATATACAAATTACTTTAAATGTATCATTTTTAGCTCGACTGTTTACAGTGAGGTCTATAGTCATGACTTTTGTCCATCTGTCCATCCATCTGTCCATCTGTTAACATTTAGAGTTTTGGTTAAAGTTTGTGGTTAAAGTTTTTTACTGAAGGTTTAAGTGTTTTTTGTTTTTTATCTCAACTTTGGTGAAGCCAAATTTGAGCTTATGCCATGGCCACTTGTCCGTTGTCCATCTGTCCGTCTGGCTGTCTGTCCGTCCATCTGTACATCAACAATTCAATACAGCTCGGGCTAGAGGCCGTATTTATGAACCGATCTTTACAAAACTTCTTGGGTACCTTTGTTATGACTGTGGGACAAGAACGAGTGTTTTGGGGTCCCATCCGAAATTCAAGTTGGCTGCCAGCTGCCATATTTTTATACTGTACCAATGACCCAGACCCTAACTCTTAAAAATGTAGGGCCAAACACAAATTTTGCCCCCCAATCCCCAAAATTTGCATCTAAAACCAAAGAAAACATGTCCTGAAAGGCCCTCCATACTTCGCCTCTACTGCGCATGCGCAGTGTCAAGGACGTCCCGAAATTGGCGCCATTAATCATTCTTTGTTTGGCCCTTCATCAGTTAACATCTGACTGATCTTTGTGCTTGTAAATCTCAGTTTAAATGATGCCAGACACATAAATATTAGAGAAATGGTGATTCTAAGGAGGATAGAGAAGGAGGAGAGGAAAAATGAGTGACAGAAAATATTCAGGGCTGTAACTTAAATTTTTTTAATGAAATTATGTTAAGTTACCTATTTTCGAGGCAAGAGCCTGTTGTCATTCTTGTTATCAGGTTACACTGCTTGTTCAGTGTTTTCCTCTCTCCCTTTCCTTTAAGTCCCCACTTGCTATTCTCCCATGCTTTTGGCATATTTTCTGTAATATTATTACTAAAATTTCTTGGGAGTTTTAGCTGGATAACAGAATGAATTCTGTTCTTTTCCCCATGTTTACGTCTTCACCTTAGGCGTAGTGTTCTGCATCTACCATCTGATGTTCTGCAGTTTCTTCCCTGGAAGTCTCTGTTTTGCATCAGATAGTGTATTATTGGTAACTGATTTCGGGCCAGGGTTATCAGTGCCTGGAGTCTTGTTTCTGGTGTTTTTACACTTCTTGTTTACATTGACAACAGCCCTCTGTGTGAGGGGGGATTTCTTGAAAATAATATCTTGATGTTAGTTTAATCATTACTAGATATATTATTATTGTTCGTAAGTGTTGCATTAATTTTTTTAAATATTTTTAAAATTTTTGCCCACACTTAGGCTTGGGATCCATTGGGGCTCAACGTTACCTTTCAGAAACTTGGGCTTTTCTGAAAAAATATTTTTTCAAAATTTTTTTGATTTCAATTATTTTTTCTATGTTAATGGATCATGTTATTATGTATTTTGATTGTCAGGGGTTGGTGCGAGTACTAGGACTTTGTTTTCTTTTCACATTGAAAGGATATTGTTCAATTGTAATAAGAGAAAATCTTCCTCTGACTTTCATAATCATTGTATAAATGTAGTCAGTGTACTCTCACTAACTCCTGTTCAGTATGTGTTAATTTCGATGACAACATGGGAAGCGTGTGTCACGGTATGTTAGTGGGGAAATGGCCATTCCGGTCCTTTCCACGCAGGGTCACTCTAGTTTATCAATCTCTATTTCAGACGATCAAGAACAGGGTGATGTATCCGTGATGTCTTCCAAAAGTGTGCCTCCGTCGTCACAATTAATGAAGAGCTAGCGGAAAAGTGCTCATGAAAATACGTCAGTTGCCTAAGAGGTCCCCAGTAGGATCGACGGCCTTTGACGTCCGCTAGCTCGCCCGGTGTAGCGTCCATTCATCGAATGGTTCGACAGCCGGGTTCGTCCGTTGCGGTCCAGAAGGAGTTTTGGGTGATGCGAGCACTATAATCAACCAAATGCACACCCAGTGACGGCGGATTAGAGGAGAGAACGGAGGAAGCCTTTTAGTCCGGTTCCTAGCTCGTCCAGGTCCATCTGGACTGCGAGCGAGAGAGGCCCCTCTCTCGTACTACAACATCTGGCCCCAGATGTTGTGGTACAAAATGTTTCGCATTCGGAGCATACGTTCGCCGCTCGGGACGCTCCGTTAGATAGACAGCCCGGAGAGACTGTCAATAAGGCTTCCTCATCCTCATGGTAGCGCACACGACCACTCTTGGCTACGTGACCTCGGATATCCAGTCAACTTCGCCAATCAGAGAATCCTCGGCGACCAGGTCACGCCATCCGATAGCCAGGGACACGAGGCCTGGAGACTCCGGACGTTCGCATAAGAAAGTATGCGGAAGTCAACGTATACGGAGCTTCCAGCGGCAAAGCATCGTAAGACCGCTACTGCACAGGCCTCGGTGACGGACGTGCTATCCCAAATAGCACAACTTATCGCAGCATCCCAGCAACGACAGAATCTCTGTCGCATCATGTAATATCTGACGACGCTGGGTCGGGACGCTCCGCAGAAGCATCAGGTACGGATGTCCGAAAATTTCATACGGTCCGACGGGATGCCGAAAGCGATTCGGAGGATTTCGAGCTTTCCCTTTCGGAACAACATAAGCTGCTGTATATGTCATCTGACTTTATCTTCTAGAGGTTCTTTCGTCGGACCAGAATGCTGCGATGCCGGATAAGAAACTGATAGCATCGGTGGACACAGAAATTTTTGATTCGGTTCAGGGACATCGTCCCTCAGTTCCGACACAGTCCAATAATGTCTCAGAAACTTTCGATTTATTGAACAACGCTATATATATTTTTTATATGCTTGCTATTTACAAGCATGTTTGGTTTCTTGTTCGCAATATTACTGAGATATCTTTCAAAAGTGTGCCTCTGTCATCATAGTTAATGAAGAGCTAGCGGCAATTAGTGCTCATGGAATACGTCAATCGCCTAAGAGGTCCCTAGTAGGATCGACGGAGTTGATATTCGCTAGCTCAACCGGTGTAGCATCCATTCATCGAATGGTTCGGCAGTCGGGTTCGTCCGTTGCGGTCTAGGAAAGAGATTTGGGTGATGCGAGCACTATAATAGACTTTAGTACTCACCCAGTGACGACGGATTAGAGGAGAGATCGGAGGAAGCCTGTTAGTCCGGTTCCTAGCTCGTCCAGGTCCTTCCGGGCTGCGAGCGAGAGAGGTCCCTCTCTCGTACAACAACATATGGGACCGGATGTTGTGGTACAGACATTTCGCATTCGGAGCACATGTCCGCCGCTCGGGACGCTCCGTTATATAGACAGTCCGAGTGACTGTCGATAATGCTTCCTCATCCTCACAGCAACGCACACTACCGCACATTGGCTACGTGACCTCGAGTATCCGGCCACCTTCGTCATTCAGTGATTCCACAGCGAACAGGTCACGCCATCCGGTAGCCAAGGGACACAAGGCCTGTACACTAAGGTCGCTCGCATAATAGAAGTATGCACGGGGTAACGAACACGGAGCTTCCAGTGGCAAAGCATTGTAAGACCGCTTTTCCACAGGCCTCAGTGACGGACGTGCTATCCAAAATAGCACAGCTTATCGCAGCATCCCAGCAAACGACAGATTCTCGGTCAGATCAGGAATAATCCGACGGCACTGGGTCGGTACGCTCCGCTGATGCATCAGATACGGACGACCGAGCACTTCATAGGGTCTGACAGGATGGCGAAAGGGATTCGGACGATTTTGAGCTTTCCCTTTCGGAACAACAGAAGATGCCATACATTTCTTCTGGCATTATCTTCCAGAGGTTGTTCCGTTGGACTAGAATGCTGCGATGCTGGATAAGAAACTAATAGCGTCATTGGACACAGAATTTATTCTTGATCGGTTCAGGGACATCGTCCCTTAGTTGCCGACACAGTCCAATAATGTCACTAGAACTTTCGAATTATTGAACGACGCTATATATATATAAGCTTGCTACCAAAACACACTAGTCTAGTTTCTTGTCCGCAAATGCTCTAATCTGCCTTTCATCAAGTCTAGGAATAATTTGAAATGGCAGGACAAGGCATACTGAGAGTTCCTCTGCGTCTAGGCGACGAGGCTGAAGACTGGGTATTGTCTTTTTCGTCGTCTATGTCAATTCCAACCACGACGTTGGAAACGACAATGATGTCTAATAGACTTAACTTAGACGCTTTATCACATGTAGACCACCTTACTGAGGCGTTATCATTACGTCTTCAAGAGAAAGAATTTCAGGATATGATTCTTAATGAGATTTCTTTCAAGGGCAGTAGTTTTCCACGTATAACTCCGCCCTTCAGTGGCAACCTGGAGTTGATTAGACGTGACGCAGCCCTAGCTACATCCACGCACGTGGATAGTAAGGTGAAGAACTCTCTCAGAGTCGCTTCGGTCTCGGAGAAGCTTCTCTTCGACGGTAACCTTTCAGCAATCTATGAATTGCTCGATATACACGTTCTCTTGTCTATCAAGTGTAACAAGAGATTCAGATTTTGGCAAACATTCGGTGGTTGACTCAGAAAGTTCCACTGTAGTTGCCGGGTCCAAGTTTCTCGATTATGACGGATGCCAGTCAAACAGGTTGGGGCACAATATTGATCCCAACGTATTCGAAGTGACAGGGTCTTTGGGTTCCGCAGTTTTTAGGCAAGTACTTAACTTCCAAGAAATGATATTATTTTGGCTTGCACTACATCATTGGATGAACATTATTCAGAAATGCATGTCAAATACTGTCCGATAATACGACAGTAGTTGCGTATATCCGGAACCAGGGAGGCACTCATTCGGTTCCGTTATTGAATTTAACGGTAAGAATCCTTCTGTTTGTTATAGAACACCAAGTTCTGTTTCGGTCCGTCATATTCTAGGTCGTCGGATTGTATTCGCAGACTCCCTTTCACGTAAGGGTCGATTGTTGTCGTCAGAATGGACTCTCAACAAACGTATTCAATCAGATTTGCTACCAATGGGAGCGCCCAGTGATAAATTTTTTGCGACACAACTCACCAATCAATTGCAGACGTATGTGTCACCGTGTCCGGATCCCCGAGCATATGTAGTTAACGCTCTATCGATCTAGTACGACGGGACGATAGGATATGCGTATCCTCCAGCGCTGTTGATTCAGCAAGTATTGCTAGGATAATACATTCACAATACAATTCTGTTGGTAGCATCTCTGTCTCCACAGAGACCGTGGATAAATTTACTTAGGTGTCTGCTGTGGGACTTACCGCGAAAACTTCATCCACGAGAGGATCTTTTTTCGCTGGGGAAATCGTGTCAACTTCATCACAACCCGCAAGGTCTCAACCTTCATGTATTCCGTTGTGCGGTCCTTCTTGCATGGCAAGCATTGTACAGGACGAGCAGTGGACGCGATTTCTAACTGTAGGAGGACCTCCTCTTCGCTATACTATGCGGCTAAAGTGGAGGGTCTTCCGTCGTTGGTGTAAGGATCTTTATGTTGATATTTTTGATCCCTCCATACCAGACATTGCAAACTTTCTAGTATACTTGTTTGACGAGATCAACTGCAGCCAGTTACTATTAAAGGTTATAGGTCTATGTTATCTGATACCTATGCACACCATGATAGTTTACAATTGAGCCTAATGTCTCTTTATCTAAGTTAGTTTGAAACTTTTCGATAAATAGACCTAGAATCCTTAGATTAATTCCTATACGGAATTTAGCTTGGCAGGCATGCAGAAATTGCACGAATGATCGTTTCGTTCGTGCATCGTTCGTGCAAACTGCAATTGGCAAAACCCTGTTTCCGTTCTTCTTCAAATTTGGCCTACCCACTTTGATGTGCCCGGAAATAAATCGTGCATGTTGTTATTTGCATTCAATAAAAAGTGTCTGCATTTACATGATTTTAATGAAATAAAAATTCTCCAAGTTCGGGTGTTTCATTATTATTTATCAGTTAAAAGCAATGTGCATCGACCACAGTCGGATTGAGTCGACAAGCTGAGACTGGGTTTCATTGTTTTTCGAAGTGGCTGGGTTGTCATGACAAATAAACAAGTGATCTTGTGTAACACGATACGCATCGCCGATTGGTCAATAGGTATAGACTATTTCTACAATCATGTTTTGCGATCCACATAAAAGTGGTTATCACTGAAAACATGATTGTATAAACAGAATATACCCGGCTTTTATAGTAAATAAAAAAACATGTGTACCGCAAATTATCAAAATGGCAAATAAGCAAGAGTCCATGAATGAAAATACTTTTAAAAAGTTGTCAAGTTCCGAACTATTTTTATATGATCTCAATGAGAACGGGAAAATTGAAAACTTACGTTGTACAATATGCAGCGAAATGTGGGATTATATACAGAAGAAAGCGAAATTAAGAGGGTTGAAAGGCAGTGCCCTGAACAATGTGAAAACGTACATTGACGGCGTGAATTATGTGCATCGCGCAAATGTTTCAAGGCACTGCAAACCTGGTTCATTGCATGAATTTGCATTGACCCTGAAGAACAAACACATTTCTTAGCAGTTTCATGTTTGTCAATTTCAAAGCTTGTTTAAAAAATAAAATTCCCAAGTTAGTACATGTAACAATCATGAAAATTTGAAACGATGCTGTTTAAAAAAGGTGATTTTGGTGACCAAAAAATAAAGTGAATTTTCAGCCCCAAAACCACCAGAAGGCTTCATTTGATAGCACATTTCAAAATGGGTTATGCCAAAAAAATTGGGTTATGCAAAAAAGAATTTGCATAACCGGTTTTCAGGTTATCCTAAATTTGAATTCCTGCACCCCTGCTTGGGTTCTTATTAAACTAAAGCAACCATTTGAACCTCTTGAGACAGTAGTTTCAAATTCTGGCCTTTAGGACAGCAATTCTCTAAGTCTTCTCTTCTGCTGAAGAGTCAGTGAGCTTCATGCACTATCGGTGGACGATTCTCACTTTCATAGTATCGGAAACTCTATTCCTTTACTACTAATGTTGGATTTTTGGTTAAGAATCAGGCTCCTAATAAATATCCGGAACTTATTGTTTTTAAGGTCCTTCCGTCTTCGAACGGGCATAGGCCTTTACTCTGTCCGGCTAGACCTTTATGTATTATTAACAGATCTCAGTTTATCAGTAAGGACGTAAAGCTTCTTCTGGCTCTGATGCCTAATAGAAAGGTCATTACGGTCCATTCTATTGCTAAATGCATTCAATTAACTATCGGTACTGCTTAGGATAATCTATCCTTAACTCAGCAGTCTGTGCTTAAGATTTCGGCTCATGAAGTAAGAGCTCTTCTACATCTTGGGCTTACGTAAATAGTGTTGCTATTATAGATGTAAAGAAGGCTGCATATTGGTCTCAGCCATCCACATTCACGAATTTTTATCTCAGAAATATCGAGTCCATTTCTGGAGGCCTGCATTGTTTAGGTCCATTATCGGCTGCTCAGAATGTCGATCACTTAACAATTGCAACTATAGCTATGTAGGCTTTATGTTCCGGAAGTGACTCCATCCTGCTGCCCTCTTCGCTCTGGGCTATTTGACCCAGGGCAAGAAAAAGGGGGGGGGGGGGGGAGGGTGTTCCCTTAGGTCACCTGTTTTATTATGAAAACAAGGGGATACCTCCTCCGGAGTCAGTAATTCTGAGCTGTTACTGGGATGGTTTTAAAGTGAAGTTATGTTTTAAAAATTCATTCATGTCATAGTTTTAAAGTATAACATTTGAATATGTCACGTGTCAAACGGGCGTTATTATACTATCCTCGGACACTTTTATAAGAGTATAAAGAGTCTCAATTCTCTGGACTAACTTTATTTATTGGCTTACTTTAAAAGTAATTAGTATAAGAATTATACTGGATGTTAATAGAGAGTATGGATGTTATGATGCTCAATTATAGAAGGTATTGTGTCTTTCTAATTTATCATAAATAAGAAAGATACATGTAAAGCCTAATACTCCTTTTCTCCTCGAGGGGATGACTCTATTTTATATAGTTGAGCTTATTGGATTTTCCTCTATGTCCTGGGCCCTCCAGCCTTTTTACTATTCAGCTATGTCTGGTTCATTGGTACAGTATAAAAATGTTAAAAAATTTATAGTAATTTCTATATTTTTTATACTTACCAATGACCCAGACGTGGATGGCCCTCCCAGGAGTTGGGAACTCATACCTCCCCGCTGAGGACATAGCGCTTACCAGGCACTGGTTGTAAGAATGATTAATGGCGCCAATTTCGGGACGTCCTTGACACTGCGCATGCGCAATAGAGGCAAAGTATGGAGGGCCATTCAGGACATGTTTTCTTTGGTTTTAGATGCAAATTTTGGGGATTGGTGGGCAAAATTTGTGTTTGGCCCTAGATTTTTAAGAGTTAGCACCAGCTATGTCTGGGTCATTGGTAAGTATAAAAAATATAGAAATTACTATAAATTTTTTAACTTTGTACTGACGATGCAGAAATCTGTTTTTTGTACAGAACTTCCATATGAAAGTGCTGATTTGAATAATTTTTTGTATGAATGTTTAGTACCATGGGATACATCACATATAATACGGGTTTTTTTCTCGTACGTAAATTATGCAAATTAGACTAACTTTGATGTATTTAGTGTTACTTTCAGCACTGAAAGTGCAAATGCCAATATGGCTCGGGCTAGAGGCCGTATTTATAAACCGATCTTTACAAACTTCTTGGGTCCCTTTGGTATCACCTAGGACGAGAACGAGTGTTTTTGGGTGCGGTCCAAAATTCAAGATGGCCGATGGCAGCCATTTTGTACAAAATTAGGTGCAATCAGATTTTTGCACAGAACTTCCATATGAAAGTGCTGACTTGAATAATTTTTTTTGTGAATGTTTAGTACCATGGGATACATCACATATAATACGGGTGCAGAAATTATGCAAATTAGATGAACTTTGATTTTTTCAGTGCTACTTACACACAGTAAGTGCACATGTCAATACGGCTTGGGCTAGAGGCTTTATTTATCAACCGATCTTCACGAAACTTCTTGGGTACCTCTGTTATCACCTTGGGATGAGAACGAGTGTTTCTGAGTGCGGTCCAAAATTCAAGATGGCTGCCAGTGGCCATTTCGTACCGAAATTAGGTCTAATCAGTTTTTTGTACACAACTTCTATACGGCTCGGTACAAAATGCCTTTGTTATCACTGTGCTATGAGAACAAATATTTTGGGGTTCAGTCAGATTTCTTTTCTATTTAGCATCTGACTGTCACCCACCTTTACAATACTTTACCTATACATTTGTTACAGGCTACGGCCAGTATTTATGTACAGACTGTTACAATACTTTATATGCACATTTGTTATCAGGTCATTACCTAGATGTTTGTCATTGCTGTGTCACATACTATACATGTCTTGACAAGTTGAGCTACAGTGTCATTGACACTTTCATTTTTCCTGTTTAGTCATGACTTTCGTCTGTCCGTCTGTTAACATTTGAGGTTTTGGTTAAAGTTTGTGGTTAAAGCTTTTTAGTCAGCGTTAAAGTTTTTTTCTTTTAAATTAATATTACTATTGATTGTATCATCTCACTTATGTTTTTTTTTTTATGTTTCATGTTATTTTGGGAAATATTTAACCCTTTTTGGTATGGCAATTTAACTTACAACTTCCAGGTTAAAGTTTTGGTTAAAGTTTCTTTTTTGTGGGGGGGTGTTTTAAAATTACATCTTTATTTCTTCAAACAGTTTAGTGGAATGTCACTGTTTCTTATTTGGGACAATGTCTACTATCTACTGAACATTTCTACTGTGATTTTCATTAATATCGGCATGATTTTAACCCCTTTTAAACATGTTTTCAGACATACTTTCTTTGTATTTGAAATTAGACTTTGCCACATTCTTTCTTACTCTAATTCTTGCATGGTCAATACAACTTAATGATTCCATTATTTCAATGAATTCTTTTATCGGTTTTAGGAAATATTTAACCCTTTTTTTCCAATCAAGTTTACTTAGTATTCCCAGCTTAAAGTTTTTCAAGGTTCTACCTTTCATTCTCCAAACTCTGTTACAACGTCATTTCTTTTTTTCATTTTGGGCAAGGTCTACTGAAGCTGTACACAGTGGTTTCAAATAATATTGGCATTAATTTAACCCTTTTCACAATGCTTTTCGAACTTAGTTTCTCTAAATTTCAAATTAGGCTTCTACCACATACTTTGTTACTTTTTATCCTCTCCTACAAAAGAGGGATATAGCACAGAGCTTGCTCAGTCCGTCTGTCTGTCAGTCAGTCCATCCATCAGTCAGTCAGTCCGTCCATCTGTCCAAACTTTCTTTATGCCATAACTTAAAAAAAAGTTAACGGATTTCAATGCTTTTCAGTACATGTCTCTAGGTCAAGTTTGATGACCACAATTATCCAATGAAAATTGTTGAAGTTATTGCCCTGCCCAGCCCTTGCCAATTAGGCATTTTTTTTTTTTTCTTTCCTCCAATATGCATTTTGAACTATTTACAATCATTACACGCAGAACTTTTTTAAAACTCATGTAACCCCCCCCCCCCCCCCCCTGCAGGCCAATTAGGCACTTTTTTTTTCTTTTTACAGTTTTACTTAAAGTTTGTGGTTAAAAACCCAGACAAACACACACACACACACACACCCCACACCCCCCTCGGTGCCAGTTAGGCATTTTTATCTTCTCTTTGCTCAAAATGCATTCTGAAGGATATAGACTGACCACATGCGGAAAAAAAATGGACTCCCATAACACACACCCCCCCCCCCTCCTCTCCCCCCACCTCCTCCTCACCCAGGGCCATTTAAGCAATATTTTTTCTTTGGTACAAAATGCATTTTTAGCCTGACTGTTTACAGTCAGGGCTATAGTCATGACTTTTGTTGTTTTCCGACCGATAACACCAGTTTGGAGTATTTGATTTCAACCAAAGTTGATATGTGTATTTTCCAACTAGTAATACAGGCCAGGTTTGAATATAGGTTCCACCCCCCCCCCCCCCCCCCCCTCCCTCAGACAGTAGTTTAGGCAGTTTTTCCAAAAATGCATTTAGAAGGATTGGGAGTTATTAAATGCAAACAAACAAAAATAGACTACTATAACACTCCACCACTGCATACCAAATATTTTGAAGGATTTTGAGTTACTAAATGCAAACAAACAAAAATTGACTACTATAACACACCACCAACCCCCCCCCCCCCCCCCACCACCACCCACACACACACACACACACACATACACACATGTGTCACTTAGGCAATTATTCCCAAAATGCATTTTGAAGGATTGGGAGTTATTACATGCAAAAAAAAAATTTTACTCCTAAAGCCCAACATTGCTTCATGTACTGCATCTTTAATCCTTCACCTAACACAAGTTGAAGCCAACAGTACAAATTATTTTTCTGAAACATCAGATTTTTTCATTTTTTACTTCTAACCATGGCTTATTAGTCGTTATTGGAACAAGCTCATCAGGCTTGTTCCATTAATAGTTCATGAGGTATGTTTTGGAGTAGAGAAATTAAAAAATAAAATTTGAATAGCAAATTTTGTATATCACGAGTGCAGATATAGCAGATTCCTTAGGTAAACGGTTAACAAAAAATGTCTCCAACTATTTTGTGTTTAAGCATTGCCATTGCTGGGACAGTCGGGCTGCATGCGTGACATCAATCTTGTCTTTTGTAGTGTTTGTGACCCAATGTATTTATTTACCCCCACAACAAGTTGTGGGGGGGGGGGAGGGTGTGGGGGGGGGTATACTGGAATCACCCTGTCCATCCATCTATCTGTCCATCCATCTGTCCATCCATCCATCCATCTGTCTGTTCATTTGTCCATCCGTTCATAGACATAATTTTGTCCGGAGATTTTCTCAGACGTTCATGGACCAATCTGCTTGAAACATGGGATGAATGTTCACTACCATGGGAACCTGCACACCTGTGATTATAGTTCCTGTTAGATTATTTTTTCCAGAATTATGCCCCTTTTCAACTTGAAATAGCAGGCCTAGAATTCTGTCCGGAGATTTTCTCAGATGTTTAAGGGTCGATTCCTTGGAAACTTGGTGTGGATGTTTACTTCCATGGGAACCGGTGCACCTGCGATTATAGTTTTGAGCGGACCTTTTAATTTTAGAAAGTGCAAATATTGTCCAGAGAATTTCTGAGATGTTTATGGGTTGATTCTTTTGAAACTTGGTATGGATATTTACTATGATGGGATCCTTTGCACGTGTTATTATAGTTTCGATCAGACTTTTTTTGACAAAGTTATGTCCCCTTTCATCTTAGAATGCCTGAATTGCCTAGAATTTTGTCCGGAGATTTTCTCAGATATTTATGGGTCGATTCCTTCGAAACTTGGTATGGATTTTTACTACCATGGGAACCTCTGCACCTGTGATTATAGTTTCAATCGGACTTTTTTGCCACCGTTATGCCCCTTTTTCATCATCGAATGTGTGAATTTTGTCCAGAGATTTTCTCAGATATTTACGATTTGATTCCTTTGAAATGTGGTATGGATGTTCACTACCATGGGGACCTGTGCACCTGCATTTATAGTTTCTATCAGATTTTTTTGGCTAGAGTTATGCCCATTTTCATCTTAGAATAACGGCAGCGGGGTGTAAGGACAGGCCCATCTGAGACAGTCACACCTCTAGTTTGCTATACTACAGGAACCTCTTGCCATCACTGTAAATATTGGTTATTCTAATGTTGCAAAAAGTGCTAAAATCTATAAATTTATGTTAAAATGGTTTTGTTGATGCAGAAAAGGTTTGATCTTTGCTGTTCCAAAAAAACACAAAACAAAAAAAAATACAACCACAATATTCTTTCCTAGTACAAAAAGATTTTAATATTAATAATGATAATATTCACACCTGCCTCAAAATATGCGAAACGTACACAAGGACACGAGTGGAAATCTATGCCATTTCATGAGACTAAAAAAACCCAAAAAGGTAGCATTATGTGGCAGCACAGCAAAAAGCATAGATACTCCTGTGATATATGTTAGATTGTTGTCTTTATGTCTGTTATTACATCAGGGGCCTATAGAAATCTGATCTCCAAAGTTGTACATACAATGTGTACTGCCATCACAACTATAAAGAGTCAGAAATACACCTTTTTTCATCCTTTCTTTAACCCTGCTGCAAAAACTTTTTTCATTTTTCCCCCATTTCCTTTCATTTTGTGATGAGTTAAGAGTGTGTTTCTATGTCTACTATAAGTTTAACATTTTCAGGAAAAGTGCTGGGATGAATAAAAAGCCCCCCCCCCACCCTACACACACACACACCCACACACACACACACAGTCCCTGACTGAACTTCTGGCTACCAGTTGAGTTGACTCCATTGTATGTTTTTTGCCTAAACCCAATATGTTCATTTGTTCTTACAGTACTATAGTACTCTTTTTTTGTTTGCAGATTTTCTTCTACAATAATGTCAAGTGTAGAGCACAGATGTTTGATAAAGATATTGTCATGTTGCAGGTGGGTTTTTACTCTTAACAGTTAGGCCACTGAAAATAAAATGTTTCTTACATGACTCTTTCGTCATTAAATTTCTGCCAAAATAAAAAATAAAATATCTCAATATAATTCTCAAAAAAAAAATTGTTACCTGTTTTATGTTTGAAAACTAAGGAACAACTTAGCCAGTTATTTCGAATACTTGGCCAGTTATTTCTAGGCAAGTTTTGGCTGCCCATATAGGCAGCCAAGATCTCCTAGAAACAACTGCTAAAGCCACAGTGTGTGGATTGTCGAATTGTAGCAAATATATATCTCCTGATTTTAAGTGTTAAATCAAAATCCTCTCTACCTTGCCAAATAATAAAGGAAAAATTTCTTGAAATACCCAATTTAATTTTGTAGACTTATAAATAAAATGTTGGTAAGATTATTTGAACTTGAGGTTTTGTTTTTGTAAAACTCGTATTGGTCTATGAGTTAGCACTTGCCAAAGTGTGTTTTGAATAACAAAAAAAAAAAAATATTTGGCCTAAAAAATAGCTAAGGACCCCTCATTGAAAAAAGGATCAGTCCAGTGATTATTCATAAACCAGGTTTTTGAATCATTTATCCCATAAATGGCCGTTTATTTGAACAATAAAGGCCTTTGATAAATTTTTGCTTTATTCACCTAGTAGGGTGATAAATTTTCCCTGTAGGTTTAACCCTGAAAGAATTTATTCCCCTAATAGCGACAGACTGGTTGACCTCTGGCCTCTACCACATTTGTCTAGCATAATTAATAGTTCGATTGATGATTTCTTTAAATCTTTTTGAAAGCATTACACAATGCCAGTAGAAAACACCACACACTGCTCATATAATAAAGTATTTTTGCAAGTTTAGCTCAAGTTTGTAGAGGAATTATTTTTAGACAGAAATGTATTACTGCGCCTTGTTTATTTTTGCCAATTTTGCTGGTCGATCAAATTGGACCAATGTGCTCCTCACTTGTTGCTGTGTTTTGTAGCGAATAATAGCATGATTTTGCCGTGACTGCCCTGTAGAAGATTTATGGGATAAACAAAATAAACGTATAGTGTTTTCAAGTAAAAAAATTATTCTTAATCCTACTCGTAGAATAAATTTTTTACTTGAAAACACTATACGTTTATTCTATATATATCATACACTGCTGAACCGAACAACTCTGATGATTATAATGACGACAAACCAATATTTATGTTATTACACAGGTATTCAATCTATACTGGTTATGAATTGGTTTATCGATATATCGTACAGCCATAGATAGGCTGGAAGCCAAAGAAGTTAGTTTGCTGTAGTAGCAAGCTCTGTGCCACCAAACATCACGTCGCTTTTACTTATCCATCTCTCTCCCATCGTCTCTTTTCCCCTCTCTCCTCTTCTGTCTCTCTTCCCTCTCCTATCTCTCTCCCTCTTATTTTTACTTCCACCCCCACTACTTTTCTCTCACTGATACAAACTCTCTTTATCTATCACGAAAAGTGACATAGATAATTGACTGGCTGAGGGATAGTTTATTTTTGGTGGTCTGAATTTGTTATTAAAATATGTTTTATTGCAGATTGCTGGTGAATGAACAAAGGCACTCTCCAGTGGTTTGTAGTGAAACAAATTTATATAAACAAAATAGTGTTCACATTCAACTACACATGAAACGTGAGCAAGGAAATTGTTGGCTTTTGCTCTGGTGCCCTTGTTTTTGTGAAAGCCCTGGTAGTGACTTCTAGCATTGGGCTAGTTAATTGGTATACCTCTGATGTGTATATATGTGATATAGATATATATGTTTATGGTTTTAATATTCTTTCCTCTTGGAAATTGATGCAATATAATACTATAATTGTCTTGATTTTCTCTGTGAATCAGATATGACGACTATAATGTTAGGATATGATTTTCTGGGTCACAGGTCACCTCTCCCTGTCTGTTCTTCTCAACACCACCCATATTGCTTCGATTCACCTACTAACCCCACTGCATCCCCCCCCCCCCCCCCCCCCCCCCCCAAAAAAAAAAAAAAAAATATCACAAAATTTGACAAAGATAAACAGTTTAGCATGTTTTCTTACTATACAAGTTACGATTATATACATAATAATAAAATTCTCTCTCTCTCTCTCTCTCTCTCTATCTTTCTATATATATATATATTTCTGTATATATTTCTATATATAAAGTTGTCTATCTCTCTCTCTATTTACAGTATGTGGAGAGTGGATTGTAGCTGGGCCGCAGAGTGGGGTTATCACCCGGGCTATAACTTTCAAACTTTGTACATATGGACAAAATACACAGGCAATGTTTCAGCCAATGGACTACCGGGTTTAGCCCGGAGGTCCATTGGTTGAAACTTTGCCTGTGCTTGTTATGCTTTGCAACAAATTTGCAATTATTGCTTGGGTGGAATCTCCGCTCTGTGGGTGATTTAGTGATAATACACTCTCCACGTACTGTATATCTATGATAGAACATAGGTTTTTCATGTATATTCATCAGTGCAATATTGAAATATCGTACATGCTTAAAAGTGTGGCAAGAAATTCACAGCAATGTTTAGGTAAATATATTGTGTGTATGTGCATAGGCAAAACTAGTTCAATATCCAGTAAGGATTTTAGGTGTTTTAGGTGATGTAAAGTATCTATATTTTCTCTCCAACTACTTTGTCTGTCCCTCTCTCTCTCTCTCTCTCTCCTCCTCTCTCTCTCTCTCTCTCTGTCTCTTGCTCTCTCTCTCTCTTCTCTCTCCTCTCTCTCTCTCTCTCTCTCTCTCTCTCTCTCTCTCTCTCTCTCTCTCTTTCTCTCTCTTACTTTCTCTTTCACCCGTCCATATTTTTATACTTAAAAACTGAATGTAAAGTACCCTTAAAAATATATTATAATAGACTAACCCTTAAGAAACCCTGCATTGTTTCTGTCTCTCCCCCATCCATATTTCTATATTTAAAAACTGAATGTAAAGTATCTATATTTCCTTTCCAACTACTTTGTCTCTCTCTCTCTCTCTTTCACCCGTTCACATTTTTATACTTAAAAATTGAATGTAAAGTACCCTTAAAAGTATATGAAGGAAACCCTGCATTGATTCAGATCAGATCATATATATATATAATTCAACTCCTTTTTCTGCCCTTTTACACATAACTCAGTTTTCTTTTAATTTATTTTTGTTGAAAGTTTACGTATCCCCTGATCATATGCATGATGCCCTACCCCAAGGTTATTGTATATGCCCGCCTACCACTACCCCCTTGTTATGTCTCTCCTTCCCAGAAGGGAGACATATTGTTTTAGTGCATATTCTTCTTCTTCTTCTCATACAAACTTTGTCCGGGCCATAACTTTTTGTCTTTTGACCTACACCTTAGATACTTGGCATGTGGATGTATCACCTTGAGCCGGTGTGCAGTGTGCCATAGTGACCTTCATGTGACCTTGACCTTTGACCTGAAGGTCAGATTTATGTGTTTTTTTTAAGGGAAACATCACACAAACTTTGTCTGGGCCGTAACTTTTTTTGTCTTTTGACCTACACCTTAGATACTTGGCATGTGGATGTATCACCATGAACTGGTGTTCAGTGTACCATAGTGACCTTCATGTGACCTTGACCTTTGACCTGAAGGTCAGATTTATGCGCTTTTTTAAAGGAAACTGTCTGGACCATAACTTTTTATGTGTACCCATACTATGTATGGTACACATAATGCCGGCATCCGGGGTGACCATCCGTCATTTGTCCATCGTTTGTCCATCCGTCTGTCTGTCCATCCGTCTGTCCATCTGGCATCCGTATCCATTTCTTTGGCATTCAATAACTTGAAAAATATTGCTTGCATTGTCAAGTTACTTTATATTTGTGTTCAGGTTACTGATGTGCCGAGCTGTATAGTTTTTGGAGTAAATCGGATAATTTGATCCTGAGATATTAACCCTTTATCCTTCAAATTGAAAATTCCTCCAATCCCTTTGGCATTTGATAACTTGAAAAATATTGCTTGGATTGTCAAGTTACTTTATATTTGTGTTCAGGTTACTGATGTGCTGAGCTGTATAGTTTTTGGTGTAAATCGGATAATTTGGTCCTGAGATATTAACCCTTTATCCTTCAAATTGAAAATTCCTCCAATCCCTTTGGCATTTGATAACTTGAAAAATATTGCTTGGATTGTCTAGTTACTTTATATTTGTGTTCAGGTTACTGATTTGCCGAGCTGTATAGTTTTTGGTGTAAATCGGATGATTTGATCATGAGATATTAACCCTTTATCCTTCAAATTGAAAATTCCTCCAATCCCTTTGGTATTTGATAACTTGAAAAATATTACTTGGATTGTCTAGTTACTTTATATTTGTGTTCAGGTTACTGCTGTGCCGAGCTGTATAGTTTTTGGTGTAAATCTTTTATTTTGATCCTGAGATATTAACCCTTTATTCTTCAAATTGAAAATTTCTCCAATCCCTTTGGCATTCGATAACTTGAAAAATATTGCTTGGATTGTCAAGTTACTTTATATTTGTGTTCAGGTTACTGATGTGCCGAGCTGTATAGTTTTTGGTGTAAATCTGATAATTTAATCCTGAGATATTAACCCTTTATCCTTCAAATTGAAAATTCCTCCAATCCCTTTGGAATTCGATAACTTGAAAAATATTGCTTGGATTGTCAAGTTACTTTATATTTGTGTTCAGGTTACTGATGTGCCGAGCTGTATAGTTTTTGGTGTAAATTGGATAATTTGATCCAGAGATATTAACCCTTTATCCTTCAAAATGAAAATTCCTCCAAACCCTTTGACATTCGACAACTTGAAAAATATTGCTTGGATTGTCTAGTTAATTTATTTTTGTGTTCAGGTTACTGGTGTGCTGAGCTGTATAGTTTTTGGTGTAAATCTGATGATTTGATCCCGAGATATTAACCCTTTATCCTTCAAATTGAAAATTCCTCCAATCCCTTTGGCATTCGATAACTTGAAAAATATTACTTGGATTGTCAAGTTACTTTATATTTGTGTTCAGGTTACTGATGTGCCGAGCTGTATAGATTTTGGTGTAAATCTGTTGTTTTGATCCTGAGATATTAACCCTTTATCCTTCAAATTGAAAATTCCTCCAATCCCTTTGGCATGAGATAACTTGAAAAATATTGCTTGCATTGTCAAGTTACTTTATATCTGTATTCAGGTTACTGATGTGCCAAGCTGTATAGTTTTTGGTGTAAATCTGATAATTTAATCCTGAGATATTAACCCTTTATCCTTCAAATTGAGAATTCCTCCAATCCCATTGGCATTTGATAACTTGAAAAATATTGCTTGGATTGTCAAGATACTTTATAATTGTGTTCAGGTTACTGATGTGCTGAGCTGTATAGTTTTTGGTGTTAATCTGATAATTTGATCTGGAGATATTAACCCTTTATCCTTCAAATTGAAAATTCCTCCAATCCCTTTGGCATGAGATAACTAAAAAAATATCAATCCGATTGTCATGTTACTTTATATATTTATTCAGGTTACTGGTGTGCTGTGCTGTATAGTTTTTTATGTAAATCTGATAATTTGATCCGGAGATATTAACCCTTTATCCATCAAATTAGACACTCCTCCAATCCATTTCTATATGTACCCATACCTTGTATGGTGTACATAATGTCGGCATCCATGGTGGCCCTCCATCATACAACTTTCTACTAGTTGTGCATATGGGTACATATCTGACGATTTCATCGGCCTATTTTTTGTATTTTGAGTCAGGCTTTAGATATTTGGCATGTGGATGTATCACCATGAGCTGGTGTGTAGCATACCATTGTGACCTTCATGTGACCTTGACCTTTGATCTGAAGGTCAGATTTGTGCTTTTTTCAAGGAAACTTTGTCCGGACCAAAACTTGTTTGTCTTTTGAGCCAGGCCTTAGATATTTGGCATGTGGATGTATCACCATGAGCCGGTGTGTCACATACCATTGTGACCTTCATGTGACCTTGACCTCAAGGTCAAATTTATGTACTTCAAATAGGGAGTAATTGTCCAGACCAGAATTTTTTTGTTTTTTGACCTAGGACTTGGTTATTTGACATGTGGATGTCTCACCATAAGACCGCATGTCGTCTACCTCATTGACCTTCATGTGACCTTGACCTCTGACCTTAAGGTCAAATTTATGTACTTCAAATAGGGAATAATTATCCAGACCAGAACTTTTTTGTTTTTTGACCTAGGACTTAGATATTTGACATGTGGATGTATCGCAATTAGACCGCATGTCACATGTAATCATGACCTTTATGTGACCTTGACCTCAAGGTCAAATTTATGTACTTTAAATAGGGAGTAATTGTCCAGACCAGATTTTTTTTTTTTTGGAAATGTGGATGTGTCACCATGAAGCTGCATGACTGCTACCTTGATGAACTGCATGTGACCTTGACCTCTGACCTCAAGGTCAAATTTATGTACTTCAAATAGGGAATAATTGTCCAGATCAGAACTTTTTTGTTTTTTGACCTAGGACTTAGATGATTGACATGTGGATGTATCACAATGAGACCACATGTCATCATGACCTTCATGTGACCTTGACCTCAAAGTCAAATTTATGTACTTTAAATAGGGAGTAATTGTCCAGACCAGAGTTGGTTTTTTTTGACATGTGGATGTGTCACCATGAAACCGCATATCCGCTACCTTGATGAACTGCATGTGACCTTGACCTCTGACCTCAAGGTCAAGTTTCAGATATTTTATAGAGTATTATTTGCCAGAGTCATCATAACTTATTTCTCTTTAGAGCTAGACCTTACATATCTGGTATGATTGTCAATATTTTTATGTATATATCATTTGTAGTGCATAAAATAGAAAGGAAGGGGAGACATATGTTTTAGTGTGCTAAAACACTTTCTAGTTATTATTTTTGTTTACAAATAAATTCAAAAACATTGACATTCACTCATAGACATATTAACAACTTCAGTTTGAAGCCGATTTTAACGCGATCTGTCATGTCGATTGGGTACACTGAGTCCCACTCCAAACACACATCATGGATAAGATAAGGTTTGGAAGTCTAAATTGTCGAGGTTTATCATCTGACCCAGTAAAGAGGAGGGATATATTCTCTCGGTGTAGAGATGCGTACGAAGTCACATTTTTAATAGACACTCATCCAGGGAAACTGGGAGCGCAGTGGCTCAGTAGGTAGAGGTGCAGGCTGCAAGCCGAGAGGTCCTCGGTTTGAATCCCACCTGCGGCAATCACGTTGTGTCCTTGGGCAAGTCACTTCATCTCCATTGCCCGCGTGGGGGCATGGTGGCATTGTCTACTAAGGCGTACTGCATGTCGATGGTGCACTTGTCTTCAACCAATGCTAACCCTGCTTGTGTGGAGTTAGTATGTTGGGGAGCTGACAGTTGCTCGCCATTGCTCGGTGGTTCTCTCCGGGTTCTCTGGCTTACTCCACCCGTAAAACTGTCACGGTCATGATTAGCCATTGTGCATAAATATGTGACCTTAAACACCAATAAATAAATAATCCAGGGAAACTGAAAACAGGTGGAAACATGAGTGGGGCGCTGAAGCTTTCTGTTCATCACTTGCCAGTAACAAAAGAGGTACAGCCATATTATTTAAGAACAATTTCGCTTATGATGTTAAAAATAAAATAACTGATGCAGCTGGAAACTTTATTGTGCTAGATGTGCTGATCCAAACCCAACAATTAACTATCGCTGCAGCATATGGCCCAAATAATGATGAACCCCTCTTTTACAATAATTTTTTTAATGTAATTGAAAACATGGGTAATACCTCAGCGCTGATTGGTGGTGACTGGAATGTAGCCCTAGACCAATCTTTAGACTCATTAAACTACAGAAATTTAAATAATATTAAAGGTAATCAGTGTATAAATCTTCACATGGAAAAAATGGATCTGCATGATGTCTGGCAGTTGCAAAATCCCGTGAAACAGAGGTACACATGGAAAGGTCAGCATAAAAACTATCAAGATTAGACTACTTTCTAATTTCATCAGATTGACAGATATCTGTTCAACATGTAGATATCAGCCTTATGTACAGATCAGACCACGCGTCAATAACACTCACTTTAAAATTTATTACCCAACCTCGAGGGCGGGGTTTATGGAAATTTAACAACAGCTTATTAAATGACCCTGAATATGTCAAATTAGTAAAGGATGCTATAGCAGGTACGGTTACACAATACTCATGTAATAATAAAAATAACAATAACACCAACAGTAGTAGTAGTGGTAGCAGTAATAGGGTTCCACCCACTTTTTCTATAAATGATCAGTTGTTCTGGGAAACCTTAAAATTAAATTAAATCTTACATTAAATGAAAATCACAAGCGTGGAATCGATCATTGAACAAAAACTTAAGACGTTGTCTGAACAGCTTGTTGAGGGAAACGACAGTGTGACTGAAAGTATGGATCTTTTAAGCAGTGAACTCCAAAGTATTAGAAATAAAAAAGTACAGGGTATGATATTGAGATCAAAATCTCGTTGGAAAGTTGAAGGTGAGAAGCCTTCCAGATATTTCTGCAGTCTAGAAAAGTGACAGTATACGGAAAAGTTAATTCCAAAACTTATAAAGGATGATGGTATTGAATGTACAGAAATTGGCGATATACTTGCAGAACAGTGTAATTTTTACGAGTCCTTGTACAAATAGAGAAGTACGACAAACCCCGATTTAGAAAATATTGAGGATGGATTTTTAGATTCGGAAAACCCATATTTTAATAAATTGGACACACAGGATAGTTTACTTATAGAAGGAACTCTTGACATGGTGGAGTGCAATATGGCTCTCAGGGATATGGGCAACGGTAAATCCCCTGGTTCAGATGGATTTACTGTTGAATTCTACAAATACTTTTGGAAAGATTTGGGTCAATATGTTGTAAACTCTTTAAATTTTGGATATAAAATCGGACAATTATCAATTACTCAGAGGCGGGGAATAATTACGTGCATACCAAAAGAGGGAAAACCAAAAGAATATATAAAAAACTGGAGACCAATTTCGTTACTCAACGTGGATCAAAATATAGGCTCTTCAGCAATAGCCAACAGACTAAAAAAAGTTCTTCCGAAATTAATATCAGATAGTCAGCTGGGGTTCATGAAAGGGAAATTCATAGGTGAGTCAACATGACTTATCACCGATTTAATTGAAAAAAACAGAGTCTATGGGCATTCCTGGAATGTTGATCCTGGTCGATTTTGAAAAAGCTTTTGATTCTCTGGAATGGCAATTTATTAGAAAAACTCTAAAGTTCTTAAATTTTGGTGATTCTATTATCCAGTGGTTCAGTACATTTCTACGACAATGTTTCCAGCTGCATTATGAACAATGGGCGCTGCTCAGAATCCTTTAATATTCATAGAGGGGTTCACCAAGGGGACCCACTCTCACCTTACTTATTTATCTTATATGTTGAAATTCTAAGTGCTTTTTTAAAATTTAACCCCAGATAAACGGAATAAAGCTTAATGAGTCTGAATACATTATTAACCAGTGCGCTGATGACAGCACTTTATTCCTAGATGACGATGGGAAATCTTTAAATGTGGCACTTAAATGCGCTTGACAATTTCTCACTAATATCCGGTCTAAAGGTTAACTACAATAAGACACAAATCGTGTGGATAGGATCTCGGCGTGGCTGTGGGCAAGAAGTAAAGCCAGACAAACCAATAAAATGGAACCATCAAGGGGCCTTTACTATTCTTGGTATAAAGTTTGAGCTACAAAACGAAAACCACTTTACCACACATTATTTGGAAAAAATCAAAAAAATTCGCAAACTCCTTAATTATTGGTCCTTAAGAAATTTTACTTTGGTAAAGTTACAGTAATTCAAACTTTGGCTATTCCTATTATAATTCATTCCCTAACAGTTCTCCCAAATCCGGCAGATAATATATTTTTCCAAATACAAAGCACGCTCTACAACTTTCTATGGGCTAATAAAAAAGATAAAATTAAACGTAATGTTATAATCAATTTACCTGAAAATGGTGGCCTCAAAATTCCGCATATAAGAACACTATGTTGTTTTCTGAAAATGGTATGGATTAAAAAGTTACTAGACCCCAAAACAATGGCCCAGTGGAAAACACTTGCTGTTGATAATTTCGAAAAATTTGGAGCAAACAATATGTGGTCCCTAACAAAAGGAGGCACATTAAAGATCTCAGAAGGACTGGATCCCTTTTGGAGGAATGTTCTGTCAGCATGGTCTTTGCTGAAGGAGAGCAAGCCATTATCCCCTAACAAGATCCTTTCACAGCCACTGTTTTTTAATGAAAGTATAAAAATAAATAATAAACCGTTCTTTTTTAGACACTGGAGCACAAGTGGAGTCTTTTATATCAATGATATTGTTAACGCAACAAGATCGGTTATCAATTTTAAAGAATTCCAGTGCATTTATGACCTTGATATACCTTTCACCACATATTTAGGTGTGGTGAATGCTCTACCAAGGTCATAGAAAGTTTAAATGTCCAACAGCAGGAAACTGGAACACATCGAAGATTTATGTATTAATAATATTTGATTTTGTATAAAGGTGAACCGTCATTTCTATCCCTTTTTTTTTAAAAAGTTTCCAAGGAACCACAATACATTCAACAAAAATGGAATACCCTATTGAAGGAAACTATTGGAAAAAATGAGTGGCATTATCTTTATAGGCAAACTTTTTGGGAAACAGATGATACTTATCTACAAACATTACAATACAAAATTAACCCTATGATTCTATACACAAATTCTAAATTGTTTAAATGTGGGTTATCAGAAACAGAACTGTGTTCTTTCTGCGGAAATACCAAAAAAACAATTTTACATCTATTTTCTTTGAATGCTTTCACTCGAAAACTCTTTTATTAAGACTGGTAGAATAAATTAATCTTAACACTTGTTCAAAATTCCATGTACGTATAAACATGAGAGATATTCTTTTAGGTCCCATAACTCAGGAAGATGCTCTAAGTATCTGGAGAACATGTTTGTTAATATACAAGAGATACATTTATACTTGTAGCTGGAGTAAAACCCTCCTTTCCTTTTCTGGCTTAGTGGGAGCAATCAACTCTTACAGCGCCCTAGAATTCTACTCTTTATACTTGTATCCAATTGGCAGGGCGGAAAGTATTAGGAAAAAATGGAGTTACTGGAATGATATCCTACAATGAGGTGTATGATGTTCATTCAGATATGCACATACTCCTGTGTTATTGTAGGTAAACTGTATATTTATGTACTTACGTTTATATCTTATTACGTTGTTCAATATATTTTTCTACTGAATTTATGTCAATAAAAAAAAAAAAAAAAAAAAAATTCTGCTGATTTCATATAATCCCCAACTGTGAAACCATATTATATCTTCAGTACTCATTTGATCTGTCAATTGATTAAAATTGTACCACATTCTTTTGTTGTACAGAACTTTTTTAAACCATTTAATCCATTTTATATTATTTGACGGCTCATAAAGCTCTGTCAAACAAGAGATAAGGAATTAAAATTCATTATGATAGAACAGGAATCTAACCAGATTTTTAGTTGAATATTCCTACTATATGCATATATTTTAACTGTTAAAAATGTAAATCCAGCTTTGAATAGTTTTTCTACTCCAGATCAGGTGATCCAACTCACAGCCATTGTGTTAACATTCTCCTTAAATTCTAAATTTACTGGCAGTGGTTTCTAGTCAGGTCTTGGTAAAGGCAGTCAAGAGTTGACTAGAAACCACTGCAATGTGACAGGACACATCTTGTCATGTGTGGCAAAAAGTATGAAGAATTGTCCAGATCTTTAGGGGTTAAAAGAAAACTTGTTTTTTGATGACAGTATTCTACTGAATTGGTCTAAGGCCCCACAAAGTAGATCTTCTGTTTCTCAGGCCATTATTTGTAAAATTGCATGTGGGCGAATGATTTTTAGTCCCCTACCGGCATCACCGGAGGGGACTATAGGTTTGCACTCCGTCCATCCGTCAGTCTGTTTTTTTGGAAATGCTTCAACGGAATGATTTAATTTTTGGTAAACTACTATAGAACGATGACTTACAGATCAAGTTTGAGTTTTATGCTGATTGCATTATTCTTGTGTGAGTTACTGCCAATGGAAATATGGGAAAAAGCACCAAAATATCAGTTTTCCAGAGTTTTTTTGTAAACGCTTCAACGGAATGATTTCATTTTTGGTAAACTACTATAGAACGATGACTTACAGATCAAGTTTGAGTTTCATGCTGATTGCATTATTCTTGTGTGAGTTATGGCCCTTGGAAATATGGAAAAGCGCCAAAATATCAGTATTTTTATACTGTACCAATGACCCAGACATAGCTGGTGCTAACTCTTAAAATATAGGGCCAAACACAAATTTTGCCTTCCAATCCCCAAAATTTGCATCTAAAATCAAAGAAAACATGTCCTGAAAGGCCCTCCACACTTCGCCCCCACTGCGCATGTGCAGTGTCAAGGACGTTCCGAAATTGGCGCCATTAATCATTCTAAGTTTGGCCCTTCATCAGTTAACATCTGACTGATCTTTGTGCTTATAAATCTCAGTTTAAATGATGCCAGACACATAAATATTAGTGAAATGGTGATTCTAAGGAGGATAGAGAAGGAGGAGAGGAAAAAAATGTGTGACAGAATATTATCAGGGCTGTAACTTAAAATTTTTTAATGAAATTATGTTAAGTTACCTATTTTCGAGGCAGCAGCCATTTTGTTGTCATTCTGATTATTTAGTTACACTGTTTTTTAAGTGTTTTCCTCTCTCCCTGTCCTTTAAGTCCCCCCTTGCTATTCTCCCATGCTTTTGGCATAGTTTTTGTAATTATTATTACTAAATTTTCTTGGGAGTTTCAGCTGAATAACAGAATGAATTCTGTTCTTTCCCCATGTTTACGTCTTCACCTACGGGTGGTTAGGCGTTGTGTTCTGCATCTACCATCTGATGTTCTGCAGTTTCTTCCCTGGAAGTCTCTGTTTTGCATCAGATAGTGTTTTTTTTGGTAACTGATTTCGGGGCCTGCGTGCCTGGAGTCTTATTTTAGTGTTTTTACACTCATTGTTTACATTTTCAACAGCCCTCTGTGTGAGGGGGGGATTTCTAAAAAATAATATCTTGATGTTATTTTAATCATAACTAGATTCATTATTATTGTTTGTAAGTGTTGAATAAATTGTTTAAAATATTTTTAAAATTTTTGTCCACACTTAGGCTTGGGATCCATTGGGGCTCAACGTTACTTTTCAGAAACTTGGGCTGTTCTGAAAAAATATTTTTTCAAAATATTTTGATTTCAATTATTTTTTCTATATTAATGGATCATATTATTATTATGTATTTTGATTGCCAGGGGTTAGTGCGAGTACCAGGACTTGTTTTCTTTTCACATTGAAAGGATATTGATCAATTGTTTTAAGAGGAAGTCTTCCTCTGACTTTATTATCATTCTATATGTGGTCAGTGTACTCGCATTAACTCCTGTTCTGTATCGTATGATTTCGATGACAATATGGGAAGCGTATGTCACGGTATGTTATTGGGGATTTGGACACTCCGGTCCTTTCCCCGCAGGGTCACTCTACTTTATCAATTTCTATTTCAGACGATCAAGATTAGGGTGATGTATCCGTGATGTCTTCCAACAGTGTGCCTCCGTCGTCACAATTAATGAAGGGCTAGCGGAAAAGTGCTCATGTAAATACGCCAATTGCCTAAGAGGACCCTAGTAGGTTTGACGGCCTTTGACGTCCGCTAGCTCGCCTGGTGTAGCGTCCATTCACCGAATGGTTCGGCAGCCGGGTTCGTCCGTTGCGGTCTAGAAGGAATTTTGGGGTGATGCGAGCACTATAAATTAACTTAATGCACACCCAGTGACGGCGGATCGGAGGGAGAACAGAGGAAGCCTTTTAGTCCGGTTCATAGCTCGTTGAGGTCCATCCGGACGGCAAGCGAGAGAGGCCCCTCTCTCGTTCAACAACATCTGGCCCCAGATGTTGTGGTACAAATGTGTCGCAAGCGGAGCATACGTCCGTCGCTCGGGACGCTCCGTTGTATAGGCAGTCCGCGGAGACTGCTAAGGCTTCCTCTTCTCGTCAGCGCACACGACCGCACCTTGGCTGCGTGACCGCCGATATATTACCAGCTTCGCCGATCAAGGATTCTTCGGCGACCAGGTCACACCATCCGGTAGCCAGGGACACGAGGCCTGCAGACTCCGGACGTTCGCATAGGAAGTGTGCGGGAGTCAACGTACACGGAGCTTCCGGCGGCAATGCATCGTAAGACCGCTACTGCACAGGCCTCGGGAACGGACGTGCTTTCCTTAATAGCACAGTTTATCGCAGCATCCCAGCATCAACTGAATCTGTCGCATATATTTTATCCGACGATGCAGGGTCGGGACGCTCCGCGGAAGCGGGTACGGACGTCCGAAAATTTCATCCGGTCCGACGGGATACCGAAAGGGATTTGGAGGATTTCGAGCTTTCCCTTTCGGAACAACATATGCTGTTGTGTATGTCATCTGACTTGGTCTTCTACAGCTTCTTTCGTCGGACCAGAATGCTGCGATACCGGATAAGAAACTGATAGCGTCGGTGGACTTAGAAATTTTTTGTTCGGTTCAGGGACATCGTCCCTCAGTTCCGACATAGTCCAATAATGTCACGCAAACTTTCGAATTATTGTACGACGCTATATATTATTATTATATGCTTGCTATAACCAAACATTTCAGGTTTCTTGTTCGCAAAGTTACGGAGATGTCTTTCAAAAGTGTGCCTCTGTCGTCATAGTTAATGAAGAGCTAGCGGCAATAAGTGCTCATGGAATATGTCTATCGCCTACGGAGTGACATTCGCTAGCTCACCCGGTGTAGCGTACATTCATCGAATGGTTCGGCTGCCGGGTTCGTCCGTTGCGGTCTAGGAAGGAGATTTGGGTGATGCGAGCACTTTAATTACTTTAGTACTCACCCAGTGACGGCAGATTGAGGACAGATCGGAGGAAGCCTGTTAGTCCGGTTCCTGGCTTGTCCAGGTCCATCCGGGCTGTGAGCGAGAGAGGTCCCTCTCTCGTCCAACAACATAGGGGACCGCATGTTGTGGTTCAGATATTTTACATTTGGAGCATATGTCTGTCGGTCGGGACGCTCCGTTATATTGACAGTCCGAGAGACTGTCCTTAATGCTTCCTCATCCTCACAGCAGGGCACACGACCGCACATTGGCTACGTGACCTCGAGTATCCGATCAGTTTCGTCATTCAGTGATTCCACGGCGAATAGGTCGTGCCATCCGGTAGCCAAGGGACACGAGGCCTATACACTCCGTTCGCTCGCATATTGGTAGTATGCACTGGGTAACGATCACGGAGCTTCCAGCGGCAATGCATCGTAAGACCGCTTCTCCTCAGGCCTCAGTGACGGACGTGCTATCCGAGTTAGCACAGTTGTTTCGCAGCATCCCAGCAATTGACAGTTTCTCGGTCGGATCAGGAATTATCCAACGGCGCTGGGTCGGTGCGGTCCGCGGTTGCATCAGGTACGGACGACCGAACGCTTTATAGGGTCCGACAGGATGGCGAAAGGGATTCGAAAGATTTCGAGTTTTCCCTTTAGTAGTATCGGAAGATGCCTTTCATATCTTCTGGCATTATCTTCCAGTGATTATTATTTCGGACTTCATTGCTGCGATCTTGGATAAGAGACTTATAGCGTCATTGGACTCGGATTTTTCGATCGGTTCAGGGACATTGTCCCTGACTTACCGACGCAGTCCAATATTGTCATTATAACATGTGTTTTATTTTTCGACGCTATATATATATATATACAAGCCTGCTACCAAGCATGATAGTTTAGTTTCTTGTCCGCGTTGCTCATTTCTGCCATTTTATCATTTATACGAATAGTTTATTTTGGCAGAGCAGGGCATACTGAGAGTTCATATGCGTCTAGACGGTGTGATTAAAGACTGCATATATTCTTTTTCGCCGTTTATGTCTTTTCCAATTTCAGTGTTGGGAACGACATGATGTATAGTAGACTTAACTTAGACGCTTTATCATACGTAATCCGCCTTACTGAGGCGTTATCATTACGTCTTCAAGAAAAGATTTACGGGATATTATTCTCAATGTAATTTCTTTTGAGGGCAGTGGTTTGTTCACGTATAACTCCGCCCTTCAGTGGCTGATTGGAGTTGGTTAGACGTGACGCAGCCCTAGCTACATCCACACGCGTGGATAGTAAGGTTAAGAACTCTCTCAGAGTCGCTTCGTTCTCGGAGGAGCTTCTCTTCGACGGCAACTTTTCGGCAATCCATGAATTGCTCGATTTACACGTTCTCTTGTCTATCTAGTGTTACAAGAGATTCAGACTGGGGCAAACATTCAGTGGTTGACTCAGAGAGTGCCACCGCAGTTGCCGGACCCGAGTGTGGCTGTTATGACGGTTGCCAGTCAAACAGATTGGGATATAATACTGATCCCTACGGATTCGAAGTGCCAGGGTCTTTGGGTTCCGCAGTCTCTTAGCAATCAGTTTTCTTCCGCGGAATAATGTTTTTTAGGCTTGCTTTATGTCATTGCATGAACATTATTCAGAAACGCATGCCCAAATTCCTGTCCTTTAATTCGACAGTAGTGGCGTATCTCCGGAACCAGAGAGGCACTCTTTCGTTTCCGTTATTCTATTTAATGGAAAGAATCCGTCTGTTGGTTATAGTACACCAAGTTCAGTTTTGGTCCGTCATATTCCGGGTCGTCTGATTGTTTTATCGGACTCTCGTTCTCTTACGGGTCGCTTGTTGCTGTCAGAATGGACTCTCAACAAACAAGTATTCAATCAGATTTGCTATCTATGGGAGCGCCCAATGATGATTTATTTATGACACAGCTTGCTAATCAATTGCAGACGTATGTGTTGGCTTGTCCAGATCTCTGAGCTAATGTTGTTAACGCTCTATTGATCTATAGGACGGAATGATAGGATACGCGTATCCTCCGGCGCTGTTGTTTCAGCAGGTATTGCTAAGATAAACAACCACAATACATTTCTGTTGATAGCATTTCTATCTTCACAGAGATCATGGATAATTTACTCTCTTGTCTACTGTGGGTCTTAACGTGAAATCTTCCTCTATGTGAGGATCTTTTTTTCACTCGGTAAATCGTGTCATCTTTATCACAATCCGCAAGGTCGCAACCTTCATGTATTCCGTTGTGTGGTCCGTATTGCATTGTAAGCACTGTACTGGACGAGCTTTGGACGCGATTTCTTACTATAGGAGATCCTCTTCTTCGCTATTCTATGCGGCTAAAGTAGAGGCTCTTCCGTCGTGGTGTAGGGATCATTATGTTCATATTGTGGATCCCTCCATACTACTCATTGCTATTTTTTATTATACTTGTTTCACAAGATCTACTGCAGCCTGTTATTATTAAGGTTATAGGTTTATGTTACCTCATACCTATGCACTCTACGATAGTTTACAATTGAGTCTTTTGTCTCTTTATCTAAGTCAGTTAGTAACTTTTTGATAAATAGACTTAGAATCTTTAGATTAAATTCCTATATGGATTTTAACTTCGGTTCTTATTTAGCTAAGTAATCATTTGAGCCTCTGGAAACAGTAGATTTCAAATTCTGACCTTTTAGACAGTAATTCTGTTGGTTTCTCTTTTACTGTAGAGTCAGTGAGTTTCATGCACTATCGATGGATGATTTTCACTTTCGTAGTTTCGGAATCACTACTTCCGTTACTATTTAGGTTGGATTGTTGCATAAGAGTTAGGCTCCTATTATCCGGAACCTATTATTTTAAGGTCCTTCCGTCTTCGTATGGGCATAGGCCTTTACTCTTTCCGGGTACAGTTTATGTATTTATAAACAGATATCTGTTTATTACTATGGGCGTAAACTTCTTCTGTCTTTGATGTCTAGTAGAAGGACGTTACGCTCCGTTTTATTGTTAATAGATTCTATTAACTATCGGTACTGCTTATGGTATATCATTGACTTAGCAGTTGTGCTTAAGATTTCGGCTCATGAAGTAAGAGTTCTTCTACTTCTTGGGCTTACATTAATAGTGTCGCTATTATAGATTTTTGAAGGCTGCTCATTGCGCTCAGCCATCCACATTCATGAATTTTATCTCAGAAATATCGAGTCCATTTCTGGAGGCCTCTATTGTTAGGTCTATTATCTACTGCTCAGAATGTCATTCACTTAACAGTTGCTACTATAGCTAGGTAGGCTGTCTGTTTCGGCAGTGTCTCCGTTCGGCTGCCCTCTTCGCTCTGGGCTATTTGACCCAGGGCAAGAAAAAGGGGAGGGGGGAGGGTGTTCCCTTGGGTCACCTGTTTTACTATGAAAACAAGGGGATACCTCCTCCGGAGTTAGTAATTCTGAGCTGTTATTGGGATGGTTGTTTAGTGAGAAGTTTAGGTTTTTAAAATTCATTCAAGTCTTAGTTTTTAAAGTATAGCTTTTGAATATTGCATATGTCAACGGACATGATTATGCAATCCTCAGACACTTTTAGGAGTATAAGAGTCTCTATTCTCTAGACTTACTTTATTTATTGGCTTACTTTAAAAATTATTAGTATAAGGATTATATTGGATATTAATAGAGTACATGGATGTATGAAGCTCAATTTTGGAAGGTGTTGTATCTTTCTAATTTATCATAAATAAGAAAGATACATGTAAGGCCTATTACTTCTTTTTCCCTACAGGGGATGACTCTATTTTATTTTATTGAGCGTATTCCATTTTGCTCTATGTCCTTGGCCCTCCAGCCTTTTTACTATTCAGCTATGTCTGGGTCATTGGTACAGTATAAAAATGTTAAAAAATTTATAGTAATTTATATATTTTTTATACTTACCAATGACCCAGACGGGGATGGCCCTCCCAGGAGTTGGGAACTCTTGCCTCCCCGCTGAGTACATAGCGCTTACCAGGCACTGGTTATTAGAATGATTAATGGCGCCAATTTCGGAACGTCCTTGACACTGCGCATGCGCAGTGGGGGCGAAGTGTGGAGGGCCTTTCAGGACATGTTTTCTTTGATTTTAGATGCAAATTTGGGGGATTGGGGGGCAAAATTTGTGTTTGGCCCTATATTTTAAGAGTTAGCACCAGCTATGTCTGGGTCATTGGTAAGTATAAAAAATATATAAATTACTATAAATTTTTTAACTTCCGGAGTTTTTTTGGAAACGCTTCAACGGAATGATTTCACTTTTGGTAACCTACTATAGAATGATGACTTACAGATCAAGTTTCAGTTTCATGCTGATTGTCTTATTCTTGTGTGAGTTATTGCCCTTGAAAATATGGAAAAGCGCCAAAATATCAGTTTTCCGGACTTTTTCTGGAAACGCTTCAACGGAATGATTTCATTTTTGGTAACCTACTATAGAATGATGACTTACAGATCACATTTCATTTACACTCTATCCATCCATCCGTCAGTCTGTCAGTCAGTCTGTCGGTCATACTTTAGTTTTCCGGAGTTTTTTTGGAAACGCTTCAATGGAATGATTTCAGTGTTGTTAACCTACTATAGAACGATGACTTACAGATCAAGTTTTATTTACACTCTGTCCATCCATCTGTCAGTCTATTAGTCAGTCTGTCGGTCATACTTTAGTTTTCCGGACTTTTTTTGGAAACGCTTCAACGGAATGATTTCATTTTTGGTAACCTACTATAGAACGATGACTTACAGATCAAGTTTTTTTTGTACTCTGTCCATCCGTCAGTCTGTCAGTCAGTCTGTCAGTCATACTTTAGTTTTCCGATCTTTTTTTGGAAATGCTTCAACCAAATGATTTCATTCTTGGTAACCTACTATAGAACGATGACTTACAGATCAAGTTTGAGTTTCATGCTGACTGCATTATTCTTGTGTGAGTTATGCCCTGGAAATATGGAAAAGTGCAAAATATCAGTTTTCTGGACTTTTTTTGGAAATGCTTCAATGGAATTCATGCTGATCACATCTAGATTATAACATTTGTATAATTATTAATGCTCATTAGTCCGGTAGGGGACATTGTATTGCTTCAGCGATACTTGCACTCTTGTTTATTTTATTTTTTATTTCTGTAATTATTTCTTTGCCATCAAAAGTTCATGTTCTTGGTTTATGTTTTAGGCCTCATAATCTGCAGAATAGCATGGGTAGTGGTGTATTTCAGCCCTTGAGAGCAAGAAGGCTTTGCAATGCTAAAGCATTGCAAAGCCTTCTTGCTCTCAAGGGACAAATTTATCAATTTTTTCAACTTTGGTAAAATATCACATAAACCATCTAATTATTATTTTTTTAAGTTTACATTGGTTATAAAAAGAGAGCATGCGGCTGCCAAAAGGACCATGCGGGAGGGCCTGAGAAACATATTTTTATTTTTTTAGGCCTAATCAATGAAATGTACAATATAATGAATAAACTTTCTCTTTATTTCTGTAGGTTGGAGCATCAATCATTGATAACAATGAATTTCTCATTCACTTACTCAACAAGTTTGGTCTAACAGGCTGGGTGAAGTAAGTATAATCAAATTCAGTATAGTATATTTTTATACTGTACCAATGACCCAGACTTAGCTGGTGCTAACTCCACAAAAAACCAGGGCCAAACACAAATTTTGCCCCCCAATCCCCAAAATTTGCATCCAAAACAAAAAGAAATCATGTCCTAAAGGACCTCCATAGTACGACTCTACTGCACATGCGCAGTGACGCAGTCGTCCCGAAATTGGCGCCAAATATCATTCTCTGTTTGGCCCTTCATCAGTCAACATCTCACTGATCTTTGTGCTTGTAAATCTCAGTTTAAAGGATGCCAGACACGTAATTCTTGGAGAAAATGTGATTCTAAGGAGGATAGAAGGAGGAGAGGAAAAAAGAAGTGGCAAAAAATAATCAGGGCTGTACTTAAAATTTTTTGTTAAAATTATGTTAAGTTGCCTATTTTCGAGGCAAACGCCTCTTGTTGTCATTCTTGCTAATTGTTGCACTGCTTATTCAGTGTTTCCTCTCCCCTAACCTTCTAAAGTCCCCCCTTGCAATTCTCCCATGCTTTTGGCATATTTTTGAGAAGTTTCATTTCTAAAATTTCCCTGGGAGAGTTGCTTGGTTACAGAATGTTTTCTGTTATTTTCCCCATAGTTACGTTTTCACCCATGGGTGTATAACGTTTGTGTTCTGCATCTTCCATCTGATGTTCTGCAGATTCTCCCCTGGGAGTCTCTGTTTTGCATCAGATAGAGTGTAATTGAGGACTGATTCCGGGCCAGTTTTTTCAGTGCCTGGAGTCATGTTTTCTTCTGTGTTTACACTGTTTGTTTTCATTGGCAACAGCCTTTTTTGAGGGGGGCTGTTTGCCTTTGAGGTAGTTTATCTCATTATAAGATACATTTATATTATCCGAAAGTGTCTCATTAATTATTTTATATAATTTTAAAATTTTTGACCACACTTTGCCATCGGATCCATCGGGGCTCAACGTTACTTTTCAGCAACTTGGGCTTCTCTGAAAAAATATTTTTTCAAAATTATTTTGTTTTGCAATTGTTTTTTCATTTATTAATGGATCATGTTATTATGTATCTTTGTGTCAGGGGTTTTTGCGAGTAACTAGGACTTATTGTTGTTCCTTCACAATGAAAGGAACTTGTTCAAATTGTAATAGGAAGAAATCTTCCTCTGACTTTCATGATTATTGCATAAATTGTAGTCAGTGTTCTCGCATTAATCCCTGTCCTGTATGTGAACATTGGGATGAGAAACATTGGAAACGTGTGTCACGATATGTTGTTTCTGGAGAAAGAGCGATGCCGGCTCTTTCTCCACAAGGTCACTCTACTCTCTCAGTTTCTATTTCAGAGGAACCAGAACAGGGTGATGTTTCCATGTTATCTTCTTCAAGTGTGCGTCCGTCGTCACAATTAAATACAGAGCTAGCGGCAAAAGTGCTCATGGAGATTAGACAAATGTCGTCCGCTAGCTCGCCCGGTGTAGCGTCCATTCACCGAATGGTTCGGCAGCCGGGTTCGTCCGATGCGGTCCAAGAGGAAATTTTGGGTGATGCGAGCACTATAAAAATAATAGATGCACACCCAGTGACGGCGGATAGTGAACGAGAACGGAGGAAGCCTTTTAGTCCGGTTCCTAGCTCGTCCAGGTCCAGCCGGGCCGCGAGCGAGAGAGGCCCCTCTCTCGTACAACAACATCTGGGACCAGATGTTGTGGTACAAAATGTGTCTTTAGCGGAGCATACGTCCGTCGCTCGGGACGCTCCGTTGTATAAGCAGTCCGCAGAGACTGTTAAGGCTTCCTCTTCTCGCCGGCGCACACGACCGCACCTTGGCTGCGTGACCTCCGATATCTTGCCAGCTTCGCCGAGGAAGGATTATTCGGCGACCAGGTCACACCATCCGGCAGCCAGGGACTCGAGACCGATGGACTCCGGACGTTCGCATAGGAAAAGTATGCGGGAGCCATCCGATGCGGAGCTGCCCTCGGCAAAGCAGCGAAAGACCGCTCCTCCGCAGGTCTCGACGTCGGACATTCTAGTGCAGATAGCACAGCTTATCGCAGCATCCCAGCAGCCGACAGAGACGGTGTCGGATCGAGAATTATCCGACGGCGCTGGGTCGGTACGCTCCGCCGAAGCATCGGGGGCGGACGACCGGGAACATCGGGAGGTCCGACCGGATGGTGAAAGGGATACGGATGAATTGGAGCTATCCCTTTCGGAACAACACAAAGCTGCCGTAGACTTCATCCGGCACTTTCTTCCTCAAGTTGTTCCGTCGGGCCAGACTGCTGCGCTTCTGGACAGGAGAATTATAGCGTCATTGGACTCTGATTTTTTCGAGCGGTTCAGGGACATCGCTCCCGAGTTTCCGTCGCAGTCCAATAATGTTGCAAGAACATTTGAATTATTGAACGACGCTATTTTTAAACTTGCTTCCAGGACAGGGAAAGCAGGCTTCTTGTCCGCAAATACTCTCAACCTGCCTTTCATTAATGCAAGGAATAAATTCGACACGGCAGGTCAGGGTATACCGAGAGTTCCTCTGCGTATGGACGACGAGGCGGAAGACTTAGAGCTATCATTACCGTCGTCAGCTTCTATTCCAACCGCAGTGTTGGAAACAGCTATTGCGTCTAACAGAGCCAATTTAGATGCCTTATCTTACGCAGATCACCTTACGAAGGCGTTATCACTGCGTCTTCAAGGGGAAGAGTTTCAGGATATACAATCCTCCTTAAGACTTCTTTCAAGGGCAGTAGCTTATTCCACGTGTAACTCCGCCCTTTCAGTGGCTAATCTGGAGTTGGTTAGACGTGACGCAGCCCTGTCTACATCCACACTAGTGGATTCTAAGGTGAAGAACTCTCTTAGAGTCGCTTCGGTCTCAGGAGATCTTCTCTTTGACGGCAAGCTTTCCGCTATTTATGATAATATTAAAAAGAAAGCTAGTGATTCTCTGTTGTTTAGATCCGCTCCTAAAAGGTCGGATTCAGCAGACACGAATAAGGCAGGCACTTCTGGGTCTTATCCGCCCAAGAGAGGTTCCTATAGAGGTTCCGGTGCGTCCTCTAGCTCTTATTCGAGAGACCGTCAGGATAGCGACTCTCGTTCGGGACGTCCTTCAGGCCGGGACAATCGGTCGGACGCCCCGAGGTCGACGAGGCGAGGTGCGGGTCGTGGAAGACGTGGTTTCTCCTACCGCAGGCCTCGCAGATCCAGGAGGTGATGGCTCAAACCTCTATCGCGTTCCGGTTGGCGGAAGGTTGTCGAGTTTTTCTCAAGAGTGGGCGTCGATTACGGACGACCCTTGGGTGAGAGGAGTGACTTCGGAAGGTCTAAAGATATCCTTCAAACGAAAGCCTCCATTAACTCGAAGTCCAAAGTGGACTCATCTTCCGTCAAACCCTCAGAAAAGAGACGCTCTGCTATCAGAGGTGCAGTCTCTTTTAATGAAGAACGCGGTAGAGGTCGTAGAAAACCAGGAATCGCTGGGATTCTACAGCCATCTGTTTCTGGTTCCGAAACCAGACGGCTCGTTCCGTCCAGTCATAGATTTGAGCTGGATAAACAAGCTGATCATCGCTCTGAAGTTTTATATGGAGACGATTCGATCGGTCAGAGCGAGTATTCGGGTGAACGATTATGCAACGAGCATAGATCTCAAAGATGCGTACTTTCACGTCATGGTACATCCGACATTCCGAAAGTATCTACGCTTCGCAGTCCTAGGAGTGGTGTATCAGTTCCGGGCCATGTGCTTCGGATTGAATCTAGCACCCTGGGCTTTCACTCGAGTAATGAACTCGGTAATGATTTACTTCCGAGCTCATTCGTCTGCGGTAACGTCGGCCTACCTGGACGACATTCTTCAGAGGTACGGCAACGAGTTAACGCTTCAGAACGATGTTCAGAATCTTCTTCTATTGCTCCGACGTCTCGGTTTCATAGTAAACGAGGAGAAGTCGGATCTGGTGCCGTCCAAGTCATTCACTCATCTGGGAATGAGCTTCGAGACGCACAACAATCTCGTTCGTCTGCCGTTAACCAGAGCGAAATTAGTCAGTTGTTACGCTCGCTATTGTCTAAATACAGACAAAGTCACAGCGAGAGAATTTATGAGACTGATAGGTCTGTGCGGAGCCGCTGCGGATCTCATTCCGATGGGACGGCTACGCACACGGCCTCTTCAAATTTTCTTGACTCAGAATTGGAGTGTGAAAATTCATTCGCTCGATGTAGACGTTCTCTTGTCAGATCAAGTGAAACAAGAGATTCAGACTTGGGCAAACATTCAGTGGTTAACTCAAGGAGTTCCGCTGCAGTTGCCGGATTCGAGTTTTACCATTATGACGGATGCCAGTCAAACAGGTTGGGGTGCATCATTAATCCCAACGGATTCGAGATGCCAGGGTCTTTGGGATCCGCAATTCCTGTGCAAGCACATAAACATCAAGGAAATGATGTCAATTTGGCTTGCGTTACGTCACTGGATGGACATTATTCACGATGCTCATGTCCAAATCCTATCCGACAATACGACAGTAGTGGCGTACATACGGAATCAGGGAGGCACTCATTCAGTTCCGTTGTTCAATCTAACGGAAAGAATCCTTCTGTTTGCGTTGGAACATCACGTTCTTCTTTCGGTCCGTCACATACCGGGTCGTCTGAATGTGCTAGCAGACTCCCTTTCTCGAAAGGGTCGCTTGTTGCCGTCGGAGTGGACTCTCAACAAACAAGTATTCAATCAGATTTGCTACCAATGGGAACGGCCAATGATAGACTTATTTGCGACACATCTCAACAATCAGTTGCAGACGTATGTGTCCCCGTGTCCGGATCCAAGAGCATTTGCTGTAGACGCTCTATCGATCCCTTGGGACGGAATGATAGGATATGCGTATCCTCCAGCGCCGTTAATTCAACAAGTATTGCTAAAGATAAAACAATCTCAATGCAAGATTCTGTTGGTAGCATCTCTGTCGCCACAGAGACCGTGGATAAATCTACTCAGGTGTCTGTTGTGGGACCTACCGCGGAAGCTCCCTCCACGAGAGGATCTTCTTTGGCAGGGGAAATCGCGCCAACTGCATCACAACCCGCAAGGTCTCAACCTTCACGTTTTTCCGTTGTGCGGTCCTTCTTGCATGGCAAGCACTTTACAGGACGAGCAGTGGACGCGATTTCTAACTGTAGGAGGACCTCCTCTTCGCTAAACTATGCGGCTAAGTGGAAGGTTTTCCGTCGTTGGTGTAGGGATCATTCTGTTGATATATTTGATCCCTCTATACCAGACATTGCTAACTTTCTAGTATACTTGTTTGACGAAATCAAACTGCAACCGGTTACTATAAAGGGTTATAGATCTATGTTATCTGATACCTATGCACATCATGATAGTTTACAAATTGGATCTAATGTCTCTTTATCGAAATTGGTTAGAAACTTTTCGATAAATAGACCAAGAACTCTTAGATTAATTCCTAAGTGGAATTTAGCTTGGGTTCTCCTTAAATTGAAGGAAAAGCCATTTGAACCTCTTGGGACAGTAGATTTCAAATTCTTATCTTATAAGACAGCTTTTCTCTTAGCTTTTTCTTCTGCCAGAAGAGTCAGTGAGCTTCATGCACTATCGGTGGATGATTCTCATTATCGTAGTGTTGGGAACACTATCACCTTCACTACTAACGTCGGTTTTTTAGCTAAGAATCAGGCTCCTAATAAATATCCGGAACCTATTGTTATTAAGGCTCTTCCGTCTTCAGACGGGCGTAGGCCTTTACTCTGTCCTGTTAGAGCACTACGTATCTATAAACAGAGATCTCAGTTCATCAGAAAGGGACGGAAACGTTTCTTTCTGTCTTTGATGCCTAATAGAAAGGACATTTCAGTCCATTCTATTGCTAGATGGATTCAGTTAACTATCCGTACTGCGTATGAAGATTTATCTTCTTCTCAGCAGTCTGTGCTTAAGATTTCTGCTCATGAAGTAAGAGCTCTTTCTACTTCCTGGGCTTATGCTAATAGTGTTGCTATTACAGATTTAATGAAGGCTGCTTATTGGTCTCAGCCATCCACATTTACTAATTTTTATCTCAGAAATATTGAGTCCATTTCTGGAGACCTGCATTGTTTAGGTCCGTTATCTGTTGCTCAGAATGTCGTCCACTAAACAGTTGCAACTATAGTTATGCAGGCTTTCTGTTCCGGCAGTGACTCCGTCCGGCTGCCCTCTTCGCTCTGGGCTATTTGACCCAGGGCAAGGGGAAGGGGGGGGGCGGGTGTTCCCTTAGGTCACCTGCTTTATAGTGAAAAGCAAGGGAATGCCTCCTCCAAGACAGTATTTCTGAGTCGCTTCCGGGATGGTTTTAAAGTGTAATATTAATGTTTAATTTCATTCATGTCTTATTTTTAAAGTGTAGCTCGGTGTGAAGCATTTGTATATGTCAAGTGTCAAACGGGCTTTAATATACAATACTCGGACACTTTTAAATGATTATAAAGAGTCTCAATTCTCTGGACTACTTTATTTATTGGCTTGTTTTAATAATAATTAGTATAAAGGTTATACTGGATATTAATAGAGAACATGAATGTTATTGTGCTCAATTATTAAGGGTAGTGTATCTTTCTAATTTAAATATTAAATAAGAAAGATACATGTAAAGCCTAATACTCCTTTTCTCCTTAAGGGGTTATCTCTTTATTTTATAATTGAGCTTATTGGATTTTCCTCTATGTCCTAGGCCCTCCAGCCTGTTTACTATTCAGCTAAGTCTGGGTCATTGGTACAGTATAAAAATGTTAAAAAATTTATAGTAATTTATATATTTTTTATACTTACCAATGACCCAGACGGGGATGGCCCTCCCTGAGTTGGGAACTCTTGCCTCCCCGCTGAGTACATAGCGCTGACCAGGCACTGCCAGTAAGAATGATATTTGGCGCCAATTTCGGGACGACTGCGTCACTGCGCATGCGCAGTAGAGTCGTACTATGGAGGTCCTTTAGGACATGATTTCTTTTTGTTTTGGATGCAAATTTTGGGGATTGGGGGGCAAAATTTGTGTTTGGCCCTGGTTTTTTGTGGAGTTAGCACCAGCTAAGTCTGGGTCATTGGTAAGTATAAAAAATATATAAATTACTATAAATTTTTTAACTTTTCTACCTTTTACAAATTTGTTTGTGCAGCTTTCAAAATTTATTGTGAAATAATATTCAGTGAATGCATGAGGTTGCAAGTTGCATGGCAGTTTATGGGACAACAGTCAACTTAAAATGTGTATATAGTTTCAAAGTAAATCTTCGGTCGATATATCCATTTTTAGCTTAACTTGACAAAGTCAAGATAAGCTATTGCCATCACGCGTGCGGAAGTCTGTTAGTCTGTGAGTCTGTTCACATATTCCTTTAGCACAGGCTACACCCCGCAGTTCTTGTCTGATCGTCACGAAATATCATATGCAGGTTTGGGGTCATGTCTAGATGAGAACGTCCCCTTTTGGTCGCGATCAGTCAACCGGTATGGCTGCCCGAGCCCAAAACCCAAAAACCATTAGCACAGTCTACAGATCATATTTATGAAGGGATTTCGTTGTAACTTGGTAGGATGCCTCTGTATAATGCCTAGATGAAAACGTCCCCATTTGGTATGATCTGTCAACCGTGATGGCTGCCCAAGCCCGAAACTCAAAAACTTTTAGCACAGTCTGCAGGTCATGTTTAATATGGAGTAGAGCTGTAGGTTTTTCAAAATCCAGTTCGGTTTCGGTTTCGTTTTTTTCGTTGAGGAAAACCTCAGTTTCGGTTCAGTTTCGGTTTTTCCCCGAGTACTCTATATTTTTATACTGTACCAATGACCCAGACATAGCTGGTGCTAACTCTTAAAATATAGGGCCAAACACAAATTTTGCCCCCCAATCCCCAAAATTTGCATCTAAAACTAAAGAAAACATGTCCTGAAAGGCCCTCCACACTTCGCCCCTACTGCGCATGCGCAGTGTCAAGGACGTTCCGAAATTGGCGCCATTAATCATTCTAAGTTTGGCCCTTCATCAGTTAACATCTGACTGATCTTTGTGCTTTTAAATCTCAGTTTAAATGATGCCAGACACATAAATATTAGTGAAATGGTGATTCTAAGGAGGATAGAAAAGGAGGAGAGGAAAAGAATGTGTGACAGAATATTATCAGGGCTGTAACTTAAAATTTTTTAATGAAATTATGTTAAGTTACCTATTTTCAAGGCAGCAGCCATTTTGTTGTCATTCTGATTATTTAGTTACACTGTTTTTTCAAGTGTTTTTCCTCTCTCCCTGTCCTTTAAGTTCCCCCTTGCTATTCTCCCATGCTTTTGGCATAGTTTCTGTAATTATTATTACTAAAATTTCTTGGGAGTTTTAGCTGAATAACAGAATGAATTCTGTTCTTTCCCCATGTTTACGTCTTCACCTACGGGTGGTTAGGCGTTGTGTTCTGCATCTACCATCTGATGTTCTGCAGTTTCTTCCCTGGAAGTCTCTGTTTTGCATCAGATGGTGTATTTTTGGTAACTGATTTCGGGCCTGGGTGCCTGGAGTCTTATTTTAGTGTTTTTACACTCATTGTTTACATTTACAACAGCCCTCTGTGTGAGGGGGGGATTTCTAAATAATAATATCTTTATGTTATTTTAATCATAAATAGATACATTATTATTGTTCGTAAGTGTTGAATAAATTGTTTAAAATATTTTTTAAATTTTTGTCCACACTTAGGCTTGGGATCCATTGGGGCTCAACGTTACTTTTCAGAAACTTGGGCTGTTCTGAAAAAATATTTTTTCAAAATATTTTGATTTCAATTATTTTTTCTATATTAATGGATCATATTATTATTATGTATTTTGATTGCCAGGGGTTAGTGCGAGTACCAGGACTTGTTTTCTTTTCACATTGAAAGGATATTGATCAATTGTTTTAAGAGGAAGTCTTCCTCTGACCTTATTATCATTCTATATGTGGTCAGTGTACTCGCATTAACTCCTGTTCTGTATCGTATGATTTCGATGACATTATGGGAAGCGTATGTCACGGTATGTTGTTGGGGATTTGGACACTCCGGTCCTTTCCCCGCAGGGTCACTCTACTTTATCAATTTCTATTTCAGACGATCAAGATTAGGGTGATGTATCTGTGATGTCTTCCAACAGTGTGCCTCCGTCGTCACAATTAATGAAGGGCTAGCGGAAAAGTGCTCATGTAATACGCCAATTGCCTAAGAGGACCCTAGTAGGTTCGACGGCCTTTGACGTCCGCTAGCTCGCCCGGTGTAGCGTCCATTCACCGAATGGTTCGGCAGCCGGGTTCGTCCGTTGCGGTCTAGAAGGAATTTTGGGGTGATGCGAGCACTATAAAATTAACTTAATGCACACCCAGTGACGGCGGATCGGAGGGAGAACGGAGGAAGCCTTTTAGTCCGGTTCATAGCTCGTTCCGGTCCATCCGGACGGCAAGCGAGAGAGGCCCCTCTCTCGTTCAACAACATCTGGCCCCAGATGTTGTGGTACAAATGTGTCGTTAGCGGAGCATACGTCCGTCGCTCGGGACGCTCCGTTGTATAGGCAGTCCGCTGAGACTGCTAAGGCTTCCTCTTCTCGTCAGCGCACACGACCGCACCTTGGCTGCGTGACCGCCGATATATTACCAGCTTCGCCGATCAAGGATTCTTCGGCGACCAGGTCACACCATCCGACAGCCAGGGATTCGAGACCGATGGACTCCGGACGTTCGCATAGGAAGTATGCGGGAGCCATCTGATGCGGAGCTACCCTCGGCGAAGCAGCGATAGTCTGCGCCTCCGCAGGTCTCGACGCCGGACATTCTTGTGCACATAGCACAGCTTATCGCAGCATCCCAGCAGCCGACAGAAACGGTGTCGGATCGAGAATTATCCGACAGCGCTGGGTCGGTAGCCGGGGACTCGAGGACTGCAGACTCCGGACGTTCGCATAGGAAGTGTGCGGGAGTCAACGTACACGGAGCTTCCAGCGGCAATGCATCGTAAGTCCGCTACTGCACAGGCCTCGGGAACGGACGTGCTTTCCTTAATAGCACAGTTTATCGCAGCATCCCAGCATCAACTGAATCTGTCGCATATATTTTATCCGACGATGCTGGGTCGGGACGCTCCGCGGAAGCGGGTACGGACGTCCGAAAATTTTCATCCGGTCCGACGGGATACCGAAAGGGTTTCGGTGGATTTCAAGCTTTCCCTTTCGGAACAACATATGCTGCGATGCCGGATAAGAAACTGATAGCGTCGGTGGACTTAGAAATTTTTGGTTCGGTTCAGGGACATCGTCCCTCAGTTCCGACATAGTCCAATAATGTCACGCAAACTATCGAATTATTGAACGACGCTATATATATTATTATTTTATGCTTGCTATCCAAGCATTTCTGGTTTCTTGTTCGAAGAGTTATGGAGATGTCTTTCAAAAGTGTGCCTCTGTCGTCAGAGTTAATGAAGAGTTAGCGGCAATATGTGCTCATGGAATATGTCTATCGCTTACGGAGTGACATTCGCTAGCTCACCCGGTGTAGCGTACATTCATCGAATGGTTCGGCTGCCGGGTTCGTCCGTTGCGGTCTAGGAAGGAGATTTGGGTGATGCGAGCACTTTAATTACTTTAGTACTCACCCAGTGACGGCAGATTGAGGACAGATCGGAGGAAGCCAACAACATAGGGGACCGCATGTTGTGGTTCAGATATTTTACATTCGGAGCATATGTCCGTTGCTCGGGACGCTCCGTTATATTGACAGTCCGAGAGACTGTCTTTAATGCTTCCTCATCCTCACAGCAGGGCACACGACCGCACATTGGCTACGTGACCTCGAGTATCCGATCAGTTTCGGCATTCAGTGATTCCACAGCGAATAGGTCGCGCCATCCGGTAGCCAAGGGACACGAGGCCTATACACTCCGTTCGCTCGCATATTGGAAGTATGCACGGGGTAACGATCTCGGAGCTTCCTGCGGCAATGCATCGTAAGACCGCTGCTCCTCAGGCCTCAGTGACGGACGTGCTATCCGAGTTAGCACAGTTGTTTCGCAGCATCCCAGCAATTGACGGTTTCTCGGTCGAATCAGGAATTATCCGACGGCGCTGGGTCGGTGCGGTCCGCGGTTGCATCAAGCTACGGACGACCGAACGCTTTATAGGGTCCGACAGGATGGCGAAAGGGATTCGAAAGATTTCGAGTTTTCCCTTTAGTTGTATCGGAAGATGCCTTTCTTATCTTCTGGCATTTCTTCCAGTGATTATTTTTCGGACTTCATTGCTGCGATCTTGGATAAGAGACTTATAGCGTCATTGGACTCGGATTTTTCGATCGGTACAGGGGCTTTGTCCCTGACTTACCGACGCAGTCCAATATTGTCATTACAACATGTGTTTTATTTTTCGACGCTATATATTTATATATACAAGCCTGCTACTAAGCATGATAGTTTAGTTTCTTGTCCGCGTAGCTCATTTCTGCCATTTTATCTTTTTTACATATAGTTTATTTTGGCAGAGCAGGGCATACCGAGAGTTCATATGCGTCTAGACGGTGATTAAAGACTGCATATATTCTTTTTCGCCGTTTATGTCTTTTCCAATTTCAATGTTGGGAACGACATTATGTATAGTAGACTTAACTTAGACGCTTTATTATACGTAATCCGCCTTACTGAGGCGTTATCATTACGTCTTCAAGAAAAGATTTACGGGATATTATTCTCAATGTAATTTCTTTTGAGGGCAGTAGTTTGTTCACGTATAACTCCGCCCTTCAGTGGCTGATTGGAGTTGGTTAGACGTGATGCAGCCCTAGCTACATCCACGCGTGGATAGTAAGGTTAAGAACTCTCTCAGAGTCGCTTCGTTCTCGGAGGAGCTTCTCTTCGACGGCAACTTTCCGGCAATCCATGAATTGCTTGAATTTTACATTCTCTTGTCTATCTAGTGTTACAAGAGATTCAGACTGGGGCAAACATTCGGTGGTTGACTCAGAGAGTGCCGCCGCAGTTGCTGGACCCGAGTGTGGCTGTTATGACGGTTGCCAGTCAAACAGATTGGGATATATACTGATCCCTACGGATTCGAAGTGCCAGGGTCTTTGGGTTCCGCAGTCTTTTAGCTATCAGTTTAACTTCCGCGGAATAATGTTTTTTAGGCTTGATTTATGTCATTGCATGAACATTATTCAGAAACGCATGCCCAAATTCCTGTCCTTTAATTCGACAGTAGTGGCGTATCTCCGGAACCAGGGAGGCACTCTTTCGTTTCCGTTATTCTATTTAATGGAAAGAATCCGTCTGTTGGTTATAGTACACCAAGTTCAGTTTTGGTCCGTCATATTCTGGGTCGTCTGATTGTTTTATCGCACTCCCGTTCTCTTACGGGTCGCTTGTTGCTGTCAGAATGGACTCTCAACAAACAAGTATTTAATCAGATTTGCTATCTATGGGAGCGCCCAATGATGTTTTATTTATGACACAGCTTGCTAATCAATTGCAGACGTATGTGTTGGCTTGTCCAGATCTCTGAGCTAATACTGTTAACGCTCTATTGATCTATAGGACGGAATGATAGGATACGCGTATCCTCCGGCGCTGTTGTTTTAGCAGGTATTGCTAAGATAAACAACCACTATACATTTCTGTTGATAGCATCTCTATCTTCACAGAGATCATGAGTAATTTACTCTCTTGTCTACTGTGGATCTTAACGTGAAATCTTCCTCTATGTGAGGATCTTTTTTCACTGGGTAAATCGTGTCATCTTTATCACAACCAGCAAGGTCGCAACCTTCATGTATTCCGTTGTGTGGTCCGTATTGCATTGTATGCACTGTACTGGACGAGCTTTGGACGCGATTTCTTACTATAGGAGATCCTCTTCTTCGCTATTCTATGCGACTAAAGTGGAGGCTCTTCCGTCGTGGTGTAGGGATCATTATGTTCATATGGTTGATCCCTCCATACTACTCATTGCTATTTTTTAGTATACTTGTTTCACAAGATCTACTGCAGCCTGTGTTATTTAGGTTATAGGTTTATGTTACCTCATACCTATGCACTCTACTATAGTTTACAATTGAGTCTTTTGTCTCTTTATCTAAGTCAGTTAGTAACTTTTTGATAAATAGACTTAGAATCTTTAGATTAAATTCCTATACGGATTTTAACTTCGGTTCTTATTTAGCTAAGTAATCATTTGAGCCTCTGGAAACAGTAGTTTTCAAATTCTGACCTTTTAGACAGTAATTCTGTTGGTTTCTCTTTTACTGTAGAGTCAGTGAGTTTCATGCACTATCGATGGATGATTTTCACTTTCATAGTTTCGGAATCAATACTTCCGTTACTATTTAGGTTGGATTGTTGCATAAGAGTTAGGCTCCTATTATCCGGAACCTATTATTTTAAGGTCCTTCCGTCTTCGTATGGGCATAGGCCTTTACTCTTTCCGGGTACAGTTTATGTATTTATAAACAGATATCTGTTTATTACAAGGGCGTAAGCTTCTTCTGTCTTTGATGTCTAGTAGAAGGACGTTACGCTCCATTTTATTGTTAATGGATTCTATTAACTAGCGTACTGCTTATGGTATATCATTAGCTTAGCAGTTGTGCTTAAGATTTCGGCTCATGAAGTAAAAGTTCTTCTACTTCTTGGGCTTACATTAATAGTGTTGCTATTATAGATTTTTGAAGGCTGCTCATTGCGCTCAGCCATCCATTCATGAATTTTATCTCAGAAATATCGAGTCCATTTCTGGAGGCCTCTATTGTTAGGTCTATTATCTACTGCTCAGAATGTCATTCTCTTAACAGTTGCTACTATAGCTAGGTAGGCTGTCTGTTTCGGCAGTGTCTCCGTTCGGCTGCCCTCTTCGCTCTGGGCTATTTGACCCAGGGCAAGAAAAAGGGGGGGGGGAGGGTGTTCCCTTGGGTCACCTGTTTTTACTATGAAAACAAGGGGATACCTCCTCCGGAGTTAGTAATTCTGAGCTGTTATTGGGATGGTTGTTTAGTGAGAAGTTTAAGTTTATAAAATTCATTCAAGTCTTAGTTTTTAAAGTATAGCCTTTGAATATTGCATATGTCAACGGACATGATTATGCAATTCTCACACACTTTTAGAAGTATAAGAGTCTCTATTCTCTAGACTTACTTTATTATTGGCTTACTTTAAAAATTATTAGTATAAGGATTATTGGATATTAATAGAGTACATGGATGTATGAAGCTCAATTTTTGGAAGGTGTTGTATCTTTCTAATTTATCATAAATAAGAAAGATACATGTAAGGCCTATTACTTCTTTTCCCTACAGGGGATGACTCTATTTTATTTTATTGAGCGTATTCCATTTTGCTCTATGTCCTTGGCCCTCCAGCCTTTTTACTATTCAGCTATGTCTGGGTCATTGGTACAGTATAAAAATGTTAAAAAATTTATAGTAATTTATATATTTTTTATACTTACCAATGACCCAGACGGGGATGGCCCTCCCAGGAGTTGGGAACTCTTGCCTCCCCGCTGAGTACATAGCGCTTACCAGGCACTGGTTATTAGAATGATTAATGGCGCCAATTTCGGAACGTCCTTGACACTGCGCATGCGCAGTAGGGGCGAAGTGTGGAGGGCCTTTCAGGACATGTTTTCTTTAGTTTTAGATGCAAATTTTGGGGATTGGGGGGCAAAATTTGTGTTTGGCCCTATATTTTAAGAGTTAGCACCAGCTATGTCTGGGTCATTGGTAAGTATAAAAAATATATAAATTACTATAAATTTTTTAACTTTCTGTGTAAATTGTGCACATTTCGGATCCTAATGATACTGGAATTGGTGCAAAGGACAGTTTGCCTTCAGATATTCAAGCAACGGCCCCTGATTGACAATGTGGGAAAATAATGGACAATTGGACATACTTTTACTGTTGTTTGGCAAATTGATTTGGGTATTTACTATTTGTATATTTCATGTTAAATACATGTACTATAGTACTACTTAACTTCTACCTTCATATCTTACACTTTCAGTAGATGTCAGTCTTCAGCCTTGCATGATTGTGTCTGTAACTAGTGTAAGTTGGACTGGTCAGTAAGTAGCTGAGTCCGTCACAGACATCACAGAGTTGTTGACATTCAACTTGGATGGTTTGGCAGGGGGATTTATTCCCATTGATGTTGATTCTGACGTCACAGAATACCGGCAAATAAGCATGTTATTCAACCTGATTTTGTCCGTTCCATTAACATGCTTACCATTAACATGATTTAGAAAAAAGAAATATCCCCCCAACCCCAGATGTGCAAGGCAAAATGCTACATTTTATAAAAGCAAATACAAAATTAATTTAAAAAAAATGACTGGTATTAACTCCACCGTTCCTCTGCTATTTCCTATTTTTGTTTTTGGAAGCGTGCCCTCCCCATACACTGCTGATGTTTATAAAAAAATAATCTCGGAACCGGTATGCTTTGACAGTGTATGGGTCCATGTGTTAATTTTTGTGAAACCCTGAAGCAGCACGTGTTGTCCTCATTGTCGTTTGTTCTATTTTTAATGTTGGAAAATTTTGTTGGTGTTCAGTGCCCTGAAAATGTTTATTCGAAGCAATAATTACACTGTTCTGTTGCTGCTGCATGGTTTATACTGCATTATATGGATTTATTTTTGGACCCTTTCATTATTGTTGTCATTTAAGGTCGGTTCAACATAACATTTGTGGGTTTTTCTCTTTCCAAATCTCGAAGGAGTCTAAAGAAAGCACATGTTTTGAAAACAAAAATTTGATTGGTCAGTTCGTCAGACATATCAGTTTGAGAAGGAAAACAATACTTATCTGTCAATAAATAAAGAACAAGTTTGCAAATAATTTTGTTTTAATAATTCTATTTCCATTGTACAATATACTGTGCATACAAGACATGTTTTTAACATAAAACAAAGAAAGGTGAAATATTCAACTGAAAAGAAAATCATTGTCATTTTGGATTCACCGGAATGTTTCACTGGGATTTTCCCACCACACCAATCTGGGACAACCTCTGAGAGGCTTAAAAAAAATTATATTTTTATACTGTACCAATGACCCAGACATAGCTGGTGCTAACTCTAAAAAATCTAGGGCCAAACACAAATTTTGCCCCCCAATCCCCAAAATTTGCATCTAAAACCAAAAGAAATCATGTCCTAAAGGACCTCCATACTTTGCCCTTACTGCGCAGTGTCAAGGACGTTCCGAAATTGGCGCCAATTATCATTCTCTGTTTGGCCCTTCATCAGTCAACATCTCACTGATCTTTGTGCTTGTAAATCTCAGTTTAAAGGATGCCAGACACGTAATTATTGGAGAAATGGTGATTCTAAGGAGGATATAGAAGGAGGAGAGGAAAAAGGAGTGACAAAAAATAATCAGGGCTGTACTTAAAATTTTTTATGAAATTATGTTAAGTTGCCTATTTTCGAGGCATGGGCCTGTTGTTGTCATTCTTGCTATAAAGTTGCACTGCTTATTCAGTGTTTCCTCTCCCCTGGTCTTCTAAGTCCCCCCTTGCTATTCTCCCATGCTTTTGGCATATTTTTGAGAAAGATCATTTCTAAATTCTCTTGGGAGAGTTAGCTTGGTTACAGAATGAATTCTGTTATTTTCCCCATAGTTACGTTTTCACCCATGGGTGTATAAACGTTGTGTTCTGCATCTACCATCTGATGTTCTGCAGATTCTCCCCTGGGAGTCTCTGTCTTGCATCAGATAGAGTGTAATTTTGATGACTGATTTCGGGCCAGTATTGTCAATGCCTGGAGTCATGTTTTCTGGTGTTTTTACACTGTTTGTTTACATTGGCAACAGTCTCTTTTGAGGGGGGCTGTTTGCCTTTGGAGTAGTTTATCTCACTATAAGATACATTATTATTATCCGTAAGTGTTGCATTAATTATTTAATATAATTTTAAAATTTTTGACCACACTTAGCCTTGGGATCCATTGGGGCTCAACGTTACTTTTCAGAAACTTGGGCTTTGCTGAAAAAATATTTTTCAAAAATTATTTTGATTTTCAATTGTTTTTTCAATATTAATGGATCATGTTATTATGTATCTTTGTGTTTAGGGGTTTGTGCGAGTACTAGGACTTGTTGACTTTTCACAATGAAAGGATATTGTTCAAATTGTAATAGGAAGAAATCTTCCTCTGACTTTCATGATCATTGTATTAATTGTAATCAGTGTACTCGCACTAATCCCTGTTCTATATGTCAATATTGGGATGACAAACATTGGAAACGTGTGTCACGATATGTTGTTAGTGGAGAAAGGGCTATACCGGCTCTTTCTCCGCAGGGTCACTCTACTCTTTCAGTTTCTATTTCAGAGGAACAAGAACAGGGTGATTTTTCCATGTTATCTTCCGCAAGTGCGCTTCCGTCGTCACAAATGAATACAGAGCTAGCGGCAAAAGTGCTCATGGAGATAAGACAAATGTCGTCCGCTAGCTCGCCCGGTGTAGCGTCCATTCACCGAATGGTTCGGCAGCCGGGTTCGTCCGATACGGTCCAGGAGGAAATGTTGGGTGATGTGAGCACTATAAACATTCAACGTGCACACCCAGTGACGGCGGATAGTAGGGGAGATCGGAGGAAGCCTTCGAGTCCGGTTCCTAGCTCGTCCAGGTCCAGCCGGGCCGCGAGCGAGAGAGGCCCCTCTCTCGTACAACAACATCTGGGACCAGATGTTGTGGTACAAAATGTGTCACAAGCGGAGCACACGACCGTCGCTCGGGACGCTCCATTGTATAGGCAGTCCGCGGAGACTGCTCAGGCTTCTTCCTCTCACCAGCGCACACGACCGCACCTTGGCTACGTGACCGCCGATATTTTACCAGCTTCGCCGATCAGGGATTCTTCGGCGACCAGGTCTCGCCATCCGGTAGCCAGGGACACGAGGCCGGTGGACTCCGGACGTTCGCATAGGAAGAGTATGCGGGAGTCACCAGATGCGGAGCTGCCCTCGGCGAAGCAGCGAAATACTGCGCCTCCGCAGGCCTCGATGTCGGACGTGCTTGTTCAAATAGCACAACTTATCGCAGCATCCCAGCAACCGACAGAAACGGTGTCGGATCGGGAATTATCCGACGGCGCTGGGTCGGTACGCTCCGCCGAAGCATTGGGTGCGGACGACCGGGAGCATCATGAGGTCCGACCGGATGGTGAAAGGGATACGGATGACTTGGAGCTATCCCTTTCGGAACAACATAAAGCTGCCGTGGACTTCATCCGGCACTTTCTTCCTCAAGTTGTTCCGTCGGGCCAGACTGCTGCGGTTCCGGACAAGAGAATTATAGCGTCGTTGGACTCTGATTTCTTTGAGCGGTTCAGGGACATCGCTCCCGAGTTTCCGTCTTCAGTCCAATAATGTCGCAAGAACATTTGAATTATTGAACGACGCTATATTCAAACTTGCTTCCAAAACAGGAAAAGCGGGTTTCTTGTCCGCCAATACTCTCAACCTGCCTTTCATTAATGCAAGGAATAAATTCGATACGGCAGGACAGGCTATCCCGAGAGTTCCTCTGCGTATGGACGACGAGGCGGAAGACTTAGAATTATCATTACCGTCGTCTGCGTCTATTCCAACCGCGGTGTTGGAGACGACTATTTCGTCTAACAGAGCCAGTTTAGATGCTTTATCTTACACAGACCACCTTACTAAGGCGTTATCACTGCATCTTCAAGGGAAAGAATTCCAGGATATACAATCCTCTTTAAGACTTCTTTCAAGGGCAGTAGCTTATTCCACGTGTAACTCCGCCCTTTCAGTGGCAAACCTGGAGTTGGTTAGACGTGACGCAGCCCTAGCTACATCCACACTCGTGGATAGTAAGGTGAAGAACTCTCTCAGAGTCGCTTCGGTCTCCGAAGAACTTCTCTTCGACGGCAAGCTTTCTGCAATTTACGATAAAATTACTAAGAAAGCTTCGGATTCTCTGCTGTTCAAATCTGCTTCTAAGAAGTCGGACACGGCAGATAAGAGTAAGACAGGCACTTCTGGGTCTAATGCGCCCAAGAGAGGTTCCTATAGAGGTTCCGGTGCGTCCTCTTGGTCATATTCAAGAGACCGTCAAGGCAGCGACTCACGTGCGGGACGTCCTTCGGGCCGGGACAACCGGTCGGACACCCCGAGGTCGACGGGACGAGGTGCGGGTCGTGGAAGACGTGGTTTCTCCTACCGCAGGCCTCGCAGGTCCAGGAGGTGATGTCTTCAACCTCTATCGCGTGCCGGTTGGCGGAAGGTTGTCGAGTTTTTCACAAGAGTGGGCGTCGATTACGGACGACCCTTGGGTGAGAGGGGTGATTTCGGAAGGTCTAAAGATATCCTTCAAACGAAAGCCTCCATTAACTCGAAGTCCAAAATGGACTCAACTTCCGTCAAATCCGCAGAAAAGAGACGCTCTGTTATCAGAGGTGCAGTCTCTTTTAATGAAGAACGCGGTAGAGGTCGTAGAAAACCAGGAGACACCGGGATTCTACAGCCATCTGTTTCTGGTTCCGAAACCAGACGGCTCGTTCCGACCAGTCATAGATTTGAGCTGGATAAACAAGCTGATCGTCGCTCCGAAGTTTTATATGGAGACGATTCGATCGGTCAGAGCGAGTATTCGGGTGAATGATTATGCAACAAGCATAGATCTCAAAGATGCATACTTTCACGTCATGGTACATCTGACATTCAGAAAGTATCTACGCTTCGCAGTCCTAGGGGTGGTGTATCAATTCCAGGCGATGTGCTTCGGGTTGAATCTAGCACCCTGGGCTTTCACTCGGGTAATGAACTCGGTAATGATGTATTTCCGAGCTCATTCGTCTGCGGTAACGTCGGCCTACCTGGACGACATTCTTCAGAGGTATGGCAACGAGTTAACGCTTCAGAACGATGTGCAGAATCTGCTTCTATTGCTCCGACGTCTCGGTTTTATAATAAACGAGGAGAAGTCGGATCTGGTGCCGTCCAAGTCATTCACACATCTGGGAATGAGCTTCGAGACGCACAACAATCTCGTTCGTCTGCCGTTAACCAGAGCGAAATTAGTCAGTTGTTACGCTCGCTATTGTCTGCACGCAGACAAAGTCACAGCGAGGGAGTTTATGAGACTGATAGGTCTGTGCGGAGCTGCTGCGGATCTCATTCCGATGGGGGGGTTACGCACGCGTCCTCTCCAAATTTTCTTGACTCAGAATTGGAGTGTGAAAATTCATTCGCTCGACATAGACGTTCTCTTGTCAGATCAAGTGAAATGAGAGATTCAGACTTGGGCAAACATTCAGTGGTTAACTCAGGGAGTTCCGCTGCAGTTGCCGGATCCGAGTTTTACCATTATGACGGATGCCAGTAAAACAGGTTGGGGTGCATCATTGATCCCAACGGATTCGAGATGCCAGGGTCTTTGGGATCCGCAATTCCTGGGCAAGCACATAAACATCAAGGAAATGATGTCAATTTGGCTTGCGTTACGTCATTGGATGGACATTATTCACAATGCTCATGTCCAAATCCTATCCGACAATACGACAGTAGTGGCATATATACGGAATCAGGGAGGCACTCATTCAATTCCATTGTTCAATCTAACGGAAAGAATCCTTCTGTTTGCTCTAGAACATCAAGTTCTTCTTTCGGTCCGTCATATCCCGGGTCGTCTGAACGTACTAGCAGACTCCCTTTCACGAAAGGGTCGCTTGTTGCCGTCGGAGTGGACTCTCAACAAACAAGTATTCAATCAGATTTGCTACCAATGGGAACGGCCAATGATAGACTTATTTGCGGCACATCTCAACAATCAGTTGCAGACGTATGTGTCTCCGTGTCCGGATCCAAGAGCATTTGCAGTAGACGCTCTGTCGATCCCTTGGGACGGAATGATAGGATATGCGTATCCTCCAGCGCCGTTAATTCAGCAAGTATTGCTAAAGATAAAACAATCTCAATGCAAGATTCTGTTGGTAGCATCTCTGTCTCCACAGAGACCGTGGATAAATCTACTCAGGTGTCTGTTGTGGGACCTACCGCGAAAGCTTCCTCCACGGGAGGATCTTCTTTCGCAGGGGAAATCGCGTCAACTCCATCACAACCCACAAGGTCTCAACCTTCACGTTTTTCCGTTGTGCGGTCCTTCTTGCATGGCAAGCACTTTACAGGACGAGCAGTGGACGCGATTTCTAACTGTAGGAGGACCTCCTCTTCGCTAAACTATGCGGCTAAGTGGAAGGTTTTTCGTCGTTGGTGTAGGGATCATTCCGTTGATATTTTTGATCCCTCCATACCAGACATTGCAAACTTTCTAGTATACTTGTTTGACGAAATCAAACTGCAGCCTGTTACTATTAAGGGTTATAGGTCTATGTTATCTGATACCTATGCACATCATGATAGTTTACAAATTGGATCTAATGTCTCTTTATCTAAGTTAGTTAGAAACTTCTCGATAAATAGACCCAGAACTCTTAGGTTAATTCCTAAGTGGAATTTAGCTTGGGTTCTTCTTAAACTGAAGGAAAAGCCATTTGAACCTCTTGGGACAGTAGATTTCAAATTCTTGTCTTATAAGACAGCTTTTCTCTTAGCTTTCTCTTCTGCTAGAAGAGTCAGTGAGCTTCATTCACTGTTGGTGGATGATTCTCACTATCGTAGTGTCGGGAACACTATCACCTTCACTACTAATGTGGGATTTTTAGCTAAGAATCAGGCTCCTAATAAATATCCGGAACCTATTGTTATTAAGGCTCTTCCGTCTTCAGACGGGCGTAGGCCTTTACTCTGTCCTTTTAGAGCGTTACGTATCTATAAACAGAGATCTCAGTTTATCAGAAAGGGACGAAAACGTTTCTTTCTGTCTCTGATGCCTAATAGAAAGGACATTTCGGTCCATTCTATTGCTAGATGGATTCAATTAACTATCCGTACTGCTTATGAAAATTTATCTTCTTCTCAGCAGTCTGTGCTTAAGATTTCGGCTCATGAAGTAAGAGCTCTTTCCACTTCTTGGGCTTACGCTAATAGTATTGCTATTACAGATTTAATGAAGGCTGCTTATTGGTCTCAGCCATCCACATTCACGAATTTTTATCTCAGAAATATTGAGTCCATTTCTGGAGACCTGCATTGTTTAGGTCCGTTATCTGTTGCTCAGAATGTCGTCCACTAAACAGTTGCAACTATAGTTATGCAGGCTTTCTGTTCCGGCAGTGACTCCGTCCGGCTGCCCTCTTCGCTCTGGGCTATTTGACCCAGGGCAAGGGGAAGGGGGGGGGGAGGGAGGGTGTTCCCTTAGGTCACCTGCTTTATAGTGAAAGGCAAGGGAATGCCTCCTTCGAAGTCAGTATTTCTGAGTCGTTTCCGGGATGGTTTTGAAGTGTAATATTAATGTTAAAAATTCATTCATGTCATATTTTTAAAGTGTAGCTCGGTGTGAAGCATTTGTATATGTCAAGTGTCAAACGGGCGTTAATATACAATCCTCGGACACTTTTAAAGAATATAAAGAGTCTCAATTCTCTGGACTAACTTTATTTATTGGCTTACTTTAAAAATAATTAGTATAAAGGGTTATACTGGATGTTAATAGAGAACATGAATGTTATTGTGCTCAATTATGAGGGTATTGCATCTTTCTAATTTAACATAAAATAAGAAAGATACATGTAAAGCCTAATACTCCTTTTCTCCTTGAGGGGTTGACTCTATATTATATAGTTGAGCTTATTGGATTTTCCTCTATGTCCTAGGCCCTCCAGCCTTTTTACTATTCAGCTATGTCTGGGTCATTGGTACAGTATAAAAATGTTAAAAAATTTATAGTAATTTATATATTTTTTATACTTACCAATGACCCAGACAGGGATGGCCCTCCCAGGAGTTGGGAACTCTTACCTCCCCGCTGAGTACATAGCGCTGACCAGGCACTGCTTGTAAGAATGATGATTGGCGCCAATTTCAGAACGTCCTTGACACTGCGCATGCGCAGTAAGGGCAAAGTATGGAGGTCCTTTAGGACATGATTTCTTTTGGTTTTAGATGCAAATTTTGGGGATTGGGGTGCAAAATTTGTGTTTGGCCCTAGATTTTTTAGAGTTAGCACCAGCTATGTCTGGGTCATTGGTAAGTATAAAAAATATATAAATTACTATAAATTTTTTAACTTTTCGATCAAAAAATGGTGTCTGAAAACAAAATACGGTATTTATATTTCAATTTCTCCTGTCACTGAGTTAAGTTGAGTAAACTGGTAAGTTCAACTTATGAATAGAACAAAAACAGATGTGGAAGGAAGATGTCAATGACAGAACACATTAGGTTTGTTTTCTCTGCCATGTTGGCGGTCTGCGATCAACATTGAACTGTCAAATTTAACACTGTCATAGACTATGTAACAATGACAGGGGCATTTTATACAAAAAAAACGAAAAACGTACAGTGTACATTTTTTCCAGTTCGGTTTTCGTTTTTTTGTAAAAACCAAAAACCGAACTGAAATTTCGGTAAACCTACAGCACTAATATGGAGGGATTTCATTGTAGCTTGGTAGGATGACCCTGTATAATGTCTAGATGAGAATTCCCCCATTTGGACGCGATCTTTCAGCAGTGACGACTGCCCGAGCCCAAAACCCCAATACCTTTAGCACAGTCTACAGGTCATATTTATGAAAGGATTTCATTGTAACTTTGTAGGTTGACTTCATATAATGTCTAGATGAGAACGTCCCCTTTTGGACGTAATTGGGAAACTGACGGCAACAGGGGCCCGAAGTCTGAAAACCTTTAGCACAGTCTACAGGCCATATTTATGAAGGGATTTCAATGGAACTTGATAGGATAACTCGTTTTGGAATAATTTCACTGTAACTTGGTAACTTTCATTGACATACGTTAACTGTTAGGGCCACATACATTAACTGTGAGGTCATATTAACCCACCCCTCTCCCCGTGGGAACCCCAGGAAGTAAGCAGCACTTGTTTACTGTGGTAAACCAGTTCCGCTTTACTAGTAAAATAGGACCCAGTCACCAATGCTTGGGGTGAAAGTCCTCTAAAATGGGCAACATGTTGATCAACGATTGACTAAACTTGACTTCATCTCCATGTTGTGTCACGATTAGCCATGGTGCATAAATATGTGACGTTAACCACCAACAAACAAACAAACAAACAAACCCACCCCTCAGCTCTTTAGTACAGTGTACACCTCATATTATTTTTATCAAAAACATAGCATACAGGGAACAGAAATGAACATATTCCCAATTCTTGTCTTATTTCATAATCCTTTCATAAACATTGAACATTATCCTTTTCATCAAACACAACACACAAGTTAAGCTACAGTGTCATTGACACTTTCATTTGTTGACTGACTTCTTGACCAGCCTATCCATAAACTGCCAAACTGAAACCTTGAGCAATATTTGTCATAGTGTTCCGAAACTTCCTCCATAAAAAACATATTGCTTTGCTAAACAAATGTGTATGTATTATTACTGTTATTTTTAATTTAAAAAAACCTGAAAATGTGAAATGTATCATAAACTAGCTGACTTCACTACATAAAAGCATTTTGCTTCATTGTAGGTCTGCACGATATTCAAAACTGAATGCCGGTATCGTTATTCAAAAAAATACCGAGGTATACCCGTATATCGAAAACTGTTCAGATATATGAACACAAGTACCACAATCGAGACTCGAGGCATCACAGTCGGAACGAATTAGCATGCGTTGAAGATACGGTTCGAAAAACCTTTACCCAACGCAGACAATATCAAAATTTATTATTTTCAAAATTAGTTGATCAGATTTTCCCCAAAGATTTCGACAAAACTATATCATGTGACCCCTCATTGGAATGAGCTCAAGGAGCTCGTTCCAACGAGGGGTCACATGATATAGTTTTGTTGAAATCTTTGAAAATTATTTTTTTAACTACTGAATTTGTATATTACGAGGGCACAAGCAGACGATTCCTTGGATAAGGGGATTATATTGTTTATTCGGGGCTGCAGTGCTGCATGTGAGTAAAACTCTCAGTCACCCTTGCAGTGCTCGCAAATTGCAATTAACAAGCATCAAATATCACTCTTGAAAAAGATATGATGTAAAAATCTTGTAGCTGTACCCAAAAGCCAAACACAGAACAAAGGAACACCCAAGTCCTCTGGATATTGAAACTTGTGTTTAATAAAATTATTGACTCTTTTGTCACAAATCATTCTTGAATTTAAGCTAAATAAATATTTTTATAGTATGTAAAAATTCTGTCTGCTTCAGTTTTATTGTAAATTTTTTTTTCAGACCAGAATTTGATGAATTGAGAGGCCAAGAAGATTCTGTTCGCCAGACAGTCATGTTAGCTGGGGAGTTTCTCAATCTACTGATTATCATTCTCAGTAAGTATATGTTAATTATACCCCCACTCTCAAAGAGAATGAGGGGTATACTGGATTCCATGTGTGCATCCATTCATCCATCTGTCCCTCCATGCATCCATCCATCTGTCCATCTGTGTATCCATCCATCTATCCATCCATCCATCCATCCATCCACAGTGAGTAGATGGATTTCAATGAGATTTTGTATGAGGGATTCTTGTGACAAGCTGGTCTTGCATATGTTATAAAAAAGTTGCCTGCATATTTTTCACCAGAGTTACAGTCATTAGTTTGTCAATTTTTCATGATTGTTTGGGCCTTACTTTGTTTTTAATTCATTTATGCTTCATCGGTCCAACACTGCAGTGGAGTATAATTGCCTTCAGCAATAGCTCTTGTAATAATCAGGAAATAGTTGGAATGGATGCATAGATTCTCATTCAGAAAGTAACAAGAGTTAACCATTTACCCAACATGAATATATTGAAGACAACACTTGCAAAAACATTTCTTCAGATTATTTTAAATTCATTTTTTACCATGGAAAACATAAGCTCGTTCATCAGCTAATTCACCCTCTGGGGACCTCCATCTATAAATGACTGATTGCTTATTTCCAGGCTTGTTAATGACAATTTCAACAACCAGGGTCATGTCATGTCGGACTGTTTCACACTTGACACCATCAACATCCCACTTGGACAATCGTAATTCATTTTCTTTTCCAAGGACACAGTGCAGCAGTTGACATGGGTCATTATCGAACCATCGATCTGAAGTCCTGTGCTTGAAGAAATGCACCATCATGCCCCTGGTGACTTAGAGAGCTACAGGAATGGCAACTACATGAGCTGATAGGCTAACAATAATGACATTTTCCTGCATCCTCCTATTGATTCTCTACTAGAGCGCTCACAAAACTGCAAAAAAAAAGCCATCTGAATTATATGCAACAAAAATTTCAATGTACACACCGACCCACTATTTAGAAACTAACGCATTTTAAAATTCACAGACCTGTATAAGTTTCACGTTCAGCTGTTTATGCATGATTGGCAAAATAAAATGTTGCCTGAAATTTTGAGAATACCTTTAAAATATACCAAAATCCCTCCGGTATGGACACCAGGCAGTCTGGTAAATTACGCCTAGATAAACCGAGGACTCAGTTTTCTGCTAATCTTCCCATACACACTTTCCCTAGGATGACGAACAATTTAGAACCATTCCTTCAAAATTATTCAAGACCACTATTCAAAAAAACTTTAACCGAACTATTTCTGAGCTCATACTCACTTCATGTCAACTGTAACAATCCAGTATGCCCCGACTGTCGTCCGTAGCTCTGTCTATCTCATCACTACCTTTCTATTGAACTCAATTTTCCTGACATGCCAGAAACATAGAATAGATTTTTCATATTATGGAAAGAACCAGCCTAACATATCCTTTATAGCAGGGACATAAAATGACCTCCTACTGGAGAACACACTGTTGCCAGGATTGCCTCGATTCTCATGTCTGCTTCTCATTCATTTTTCTCATTCATTTTTTCTTTTCTTTTCTTCGTTTTTTTGTTTGTTTTGTTTTTTTTTGTTTTTTTTCACCTTTTCTTGTTCATTGTTTTTAACAGGAATGGCGGGAAGACAGCCACTAGCGGCTACGTCATCTCCCTGTGGTGCAATCATGTAGTTGTGAATAATGTTACCTCTATGTATATTTTTGGATTTGATTGTATACATGTGGCACTACTGAATAAAACCATTCATTCTCAGGAGAACCAGGTTTCTTCTTCCAAGCCATCACATTTGATTGTGAGTATGGTGGCTCATTAGTATGAGCATCAGCATTAAACTGAAAGATTGACCATTCGACCTTGACCTGCACATAGGTAATGTGTCCTTGAGCAAGGAACTTAGTCCTTGTTTACATGGGGGACATGGTGGCACTGTGAAAAAAGGTTTTCTGCACATCGATGATGCGCTTGGCTTCAACGGATGCTGTTTGTTTCAGTGACAAGTCATAGGCTATGGTTTAGAAGAAGTATCACCTCACCTCCACTAACAAAAAAAAATTTAATGTTAAGGCCTATAAAAGAAAATATTTTGTTTTTCCAGCAATTTTTCCTCAATTTTATGATGGAAGGAGGCTTTTTTTTTTGGGGGGGGGGGGGGGGGGGGGGATGGGGTGTCTATTCACAATACAGTTCTGAAAATAGTTGGAATCGGAAATTTAACTATTTACATTATCATGTAGCAAACCAACGTTTTCAGCAATGAGAATTTTCTGTAATGTAGTTGAAAATTTAACCAGCTATATCTTGTTTGACAGGACTCTGTGAGCTCTGTCAAACAAGTTATTTTTGTTTAAATATATGTCCTACATGTGCAAAATAGTGACATAGAAAAGATTTCCAGGTGAAGAAAAGGGTGATGAAGTAGATTTTCTATGACGAGGGAGGTGCCTGAGAAACAAGAATTTTTTTAATAGCCTAATTTTTGTTTTTTGTTGAGTAGATTTGATTATTTTACCTTTATTAATGAAAGGATTATCTGATTAATAATTTCACATTACAGGTGAGAGATACACACCAGGTGTTGGAACAGTCACATCGGATGATGTTGTTAGGAGAGAAATCATACATCAGTTGTGTATAGCTCCCATGGCTCACAGTGAACTGACAAAAGCACTGCCTGAAGATGTAAGTATTTGACTAAGTTTTAACACTTGAAGGCCTGATTTGTTTTCAGACATGACTACCGATGTGATTCTTAGTCTAGTTTTGCCAACTATATAAACAGCCGAGACTTGAGCCACAGCAAATATTATTTGACATTTACATATCAGTCCTACTGTTAGCTGCATCTTGTAGAAACAATCTGTGGCTATGGAGAAGGTGGAATTAGACCTGTCAGAAAAAGGGAAATACACAGAACAACACACTCATGTGAATGGGTTAATCAGTGTGGCACGAGTGCCAGAATGGGAGGATAAAAAGAGAGGCCGTAGTTGGTTGAACTATCAACAAAAAGAAAATATTTTGTCATCAACCAAATTTGTGAGGGGAACCTGTGTTACTATTTTTAGCTGTCACTAGCAATTCAAATTGTAATTACAATTCACAATTTGTAGAAAATTTCATTGAAATTCTGCTTCTATTTAAAAATAGTCCGTCAATGATTTCTGTTCTGCACATGTGTGAGGAATTGATTTTCATTTTCCGCATGGTTTAGTGTTGCTGTAGATGGGGATTTCATAGAACAGGCATGCAATAAATAACACGGTGGTGTAAGAAGCAAAAAGCTAAAGAGCAAATCAATCTGAAGAAATGAAATATTGTATTCCAATCTTTTCTTTTGGATACCAATTTTTTGTAAAAAATCACATCTTTATCCATTGATATCAGCTGTGAGTGTTTTAACAAAAGACTGTTGGTATCCTGGTGCTACACTTAAAAGTTTGGGGTTTTTTTCTGGGGGGTTTCCAGATGATAACTTAGATATGCATTGAGATATTTTCCTGAAACTTTGACAAAATGTCTAGAATAATGACAAAATAAGTCAGACTCACATTTGCCAGATTCAAGTCCCTGAGTTCATATTTAGTCTCCCTATAGGAGCCTGAAACTTAACTTTGTGCATTATGAGGAATACTCTTTAAAAATCTTTTTCTGTTCCACCAGTTGTGATATTTGGTATATACTATCTTTATGGTGGCAGGTTCAAGTTTGTTCAAATCGAGACCCTGAATTCCTTTTTGTGCTCCTGATGGGAGATTGAATTTTAACTTCATACCATATGAGCAAAATTCTTTAAAAATCTTCTTATTCCGATACACTGGTGAGAATCTTTTGGTAAGTAGCATGCTCATTGAGGTTAGATTCAAGTTTGTTCAAAGACTCTAGAACAAATATACTTTTTCTTTCATGAGACCAGTCTTAGAATATGCGTCGGCAGTTTGGGACAATTGTACCAACACAGAATAGGATGAGCAGGGAAAAAATTCAGATCAAAGCTGCCAGACTTGTTACTGGAGCTACTAAGAGTGCAAGCAAATCCAAATTATACATTGAAACTGGGTGGGAGTAATTATCCCAGAGATACCAGAAACACAAACTTATCCAGTTGCACAAAATGTACCACAACCATTTGCTAACTATCTTTATAACTTGGTACCACGACATGTATACCAAACACAGAATTACAACTTAAGAAATAGCCCAAACCTATCTATACCACATTCCCAAACTGCATTGAGGCAAAAATCATTTATACCATCAACAGTAAAACTTTCCTCATTTACTTCACTCTCAATCTATTTTCTCCATCTCTTTAACCAGTTTGAAAATACATGTACCTCTATTGTATTACTCTAAACCATAAATCATTCTGTTGTAACTTTACACTTTTAGGAGACGACTTACACAGTATTTTATGAAATTTGTTCATTTTTAGCTCACCTGGCCTAAAAGGCCATGTGAGCTTTTCTCATCACTTGGCGTCCGTCATCGTCCGTCGGTCGGCGTCCATAAACTTTTCACATTTTCATCTTCTTCTCTGCAACCGCTGAGCCGGTGTGAACCGAACTTGGCAGGAATGGTCTATGGGAGGTCCTCTACAAATGATCCTCATTTTGTTCCCGTCGGATGAAAAACATGGATTCCAGAGGCATTCTTTGATTCTGGTTGGTGGATTTTCAAAAATCTTCTCCTCTGAAACTGCCACTTCAAGTGTTTCGAAACTTTATAGAAATGATGACTGGGACCCCCTCTACCAACGATCCTCATTTAATGTTGATCGGGTTGCAAACATGGCCACAATTGTGGCTTATAGTTATTATAGAAACCCTATGGGAAATCACATTTTCATCTTCTTCTCCGGAACTACTGAGCCGACGTGAACCAAACCTGGCAGGGATAGTCTATGGGAGGTCCTCTACAAACAGTCCTCATTTTGTTCCCGTGGGTTGAAAAACATGGCCGTCAAATGCATTCTTTAATTCTGATAGGTGGATTTTCAAAAATCTTTTTCTCTGAAACTGCCAGGCCAAATGTTTTGATACTTCACATAAGTGATGACTGGGGCCCTCTCTACCAATGATCCTCATTTAATGTTGATCGGGTTGTAAACATGGCCACAATTGCGGCTTATAGTTACTATAGAAACCCTATGAGAAATCACATTTTCATCTTCTTCTCTGAAACTACTGAGCTGACAATATGTGGCCACCAGAGGCTATATTCTAATGCTTAACCCAATGCCTCTCCTGTCTGCATGAAGATCGGTACTGTCAGCAAAATACTTGTATTTTTATACTGTACCAATGACCCAGACTTAGCTGGTGCTAACTCCACAAAAAACCAGGGCCAAACACAAATTTTGCCCCCCAATCCCCAAAATTTGCATCCAAAACAAAAAGAAATCATGTCCTAAAGGACCTCCATAGTACGACTCTACTGCGCATGCGCAGTGACGCAGTCGTCCCGAAATTGGCGCCAAATATCATTTCTCTGTTTGGCCCTTCATCAGTCAACATCTCACTGATCTTTGTGCTTGTAAATCTCAGTTTAAAGGATGCCAGACACGTAATTCTTGGAGAAAATGTGATTCTAAGGAGGATAGAAGGAGGAGAGGAAAAAAGAAGTGGCAAAAAATAATCAGGGCTGTACTTAAAATTTTTTGTTAAAATTATGTTAAGTTGCCTATTTTCGAGGCAAACGCCTCTTGTTGTCATTCTTGCTAATTGTTGCACTGCTTATTCAGTGTTTCCTCTCCCCTAACCTTCTAAAGTCCCCCCTTGCAATTCTCCCATGCTTTTGGCATATTTTTGAGAAGTTTCATTTCTAAAATTTCCCTGGGAGAGTTGCTTGGTTACAGAATGTTTTCTGTTATTTTCCCCATAGTTACGTTTTCACCCATGGGTGTATAACGTTTGTGTTCTGCATCTTCCATCTGATGTTCTGCAGATTCTCATCAGATAGAGTGTAATTGAGGACTGATTCCGGGCCAGTTTTTTCAGTGCCTGGAGTCATGTTTTCTTCTGTGTTTACACTGTTTGTTTTCATTGGCAACAGCCTTTTTTGAGGGGGGCTGTTTGCCTTTGAGGTAGTTTATCTCATTATAAGATACATTTATATTATCCGAAAGTGTCTCATTAATTATTTTATATAATTTTAAAATTTTTGACCACACTTTGCCATCGGATCCATCGGGGCTCAACGTTACTTTTCAGCAACTTGGGCTTCTCTGAAAAAATATTTTTTCAAAATTATTTTGTTTTGCAATTGTTTTTTCATTTATTAATGGATCATGTTATTATGTATCTTTGTGTCAGGGGTTTTTGCGAGTAACTAGGACTTATTGTTGTTCCTTCACAATGAAAGGAACTTGTTCAAATTGTAATAGGAAGAAATCTTCCTCTGACTTTCATGATTATTGCATAAATTGTAGTCAGTGTTCTCGCATTAATCCCTGTCCTGTATGTGAACATTGGGATGAGAAACATTGGAAACGTGTGTCACGATATGTTGTTTCTGGAGAAAGAGCGATGCCGGCTCTTTCTCCACAAGGTCACTCTACTCTCTCAGTTTCTATTTCAGAGGAACCAGAACAGGGTGATGTTTCCATGTTATCTTCTTCAAGTGTGCGTCCGTCGTCACAATTAAATACAGAGCTAGCGGCAAAAGTGCTCATGGAGATTAGACAAATGTCGTCCGCTAGCTCGCCCGGTGTAGCGTCCATTCACCGAATGGTTCGGCAGCCGGGTTCGTCCGATGCGGTCCAAGAGGAAATTTTGGGTGATGCGAGCACTATAAAAATAATAGATGCACACCCAGTGACGGCGGATAGTGAACGAGAACGGAGGAAGCCTTTTAGTCCGGTTCCTAGCTCGTCCAGGTCCAGCCGGGCCGCGAGCGAGAGAGGCCCCTCTCTCGTACAACAACATCTGGGACCAGATGTTGTGGTACAAAATGTGTCTTTAGCGGAGCATACGTCCGTCGCTCGGGACGCTCCGTTGTATAAGCAGTCCGCAGAGACTGTTAAGGCTTCCTCTTCTCGCCGGCGCACACGACCGCACCTTGGCTGCGTGACCTCCGATATCTTGCCAGCTTCGCCGAGGAAGGATTATTCGGCGACCAGGTCACACCATCCGGCAGCCAGGGACTCGAGACCGATGGACTCCGGACGTTCGCATAGGAAAAGTATGCGGGAGCCATCCGATGCGGAGCTGCCCTCGGCAAAGCAGCGAAAGACCGCTCCTCCGCAGGTCTCGACGTCGGACATTCTAGTGCAGATAGCACAGCTTATCGCAGCATCCCAGCAGCCGACAGAGACGGTGTCGGATCGAGAATTATCCGACGGCGCTGGGTCGGTACGCTCCGCCGAAGCATCGGGGGCGGACGACCGGGAACATCGGGAGGTCCGACCGGATGGTGAAAGGGATACGGATGAATTGGAGCTATCCCTTTCGGAACAACACAAAGCTGCCGTAGACTTCATCCGGCACTTTCTTCCTCAAGTTGTTCCGTCGGGCCAGACTGCTGCGCTTCCGGACAGGAGAATTATAGCGTCATTGGACTCTGATTTTTTCGAGCGGTTCAGGGACATCGCTCCCGAGTTTCCGTCGCAGTCCAATAATGTTGCAAGAACATTTGAATTATTGAACGACGCTATTTTTAAACTTGCTTCCAGGACAGGGAAAGCAGGCTTCTTGTCCGCAAATACTCTCAACCTGCCTTTCATTAATGCAAGGAATAAATTCGACACGGCAGGTCAGGGTATACCGAGAGTTCCTCTGCGTATGGACGACGAGGCGGAAGACTTAGAGCTATCATTACCGTCGTCAGCTTCTATTCCAACCGCAGTGTTGGAAACAGCTATTGCGTCTAACAGAGCCAATTTAGATGCCTTATCTTACGCAGATCACCTTACGAAGGCGTTATCACTGCGTCTTCAAGGGGAAGAGTTTCAGGATATACAATCCTCCTTAAGACTTCTTTCAAGGGCAGTAGCTTATTCCACGTGTAACTCCGCCCTTTCAGTGGCTAATCTGGAGTTGGTTAGACGTGACGCAGCCCTGTCTACATCCACACTAGTGGATTCTAAGGTGAAGAACTCTCTTAGAGTCGCTTCGGTCTCAGGAGATCTTCTCTTTGACGGCAAGCTTTCCGCTATTTATGATAATATTAAAAAGAAAGCTAGTGATTCTCTGTTGTTTAGATCCGCTCCTAAAAGGTCGGATTCAGCAGACACGAATAAGGCAGGCACTTCTGGGTCTTATCCGCCCAAGAGAGGTTCCTATAGAGGTTCCGGTGCGTCCTCTAGCTCTTATTCGAGAGACCGTCAGGATAGCGACTCTCGTTCGGGACGTCCTTCAGGCCGGGACAATCGGTCGGACGCCCCGAGGTCGACGAGGCGAGGTGCGGGTCGTGGAAGACGTGGTTTCTCCTACCGCAGGCCTCGCAGATCCAGGAGGTGATGGCTCAAACCTCTATCGCGTTCCGGTTGGCGGAAGGTTGTCGAGTTTTTCTCAAGAGTGGGCGTCGATTACGGACGACCCTTGGGTGAGAGGAGTGACTTCGGAAGGTCTAAAGATATCCTTCAAACGAAAGCCTCCATTAACTCGAAGTCCAAAGTGGACTCATCTTCCGTCAAACCCTCAGAAAAGAGACGCTCTGCTATCAGAGGTGCAGTCTCTTTTAATGAAGAACGCGGTAGAGGTCGTAGAAAACCAGGAATCGCTGGGATTCTACAGCCATCTGTTTCTGGTTCCGAAACCAGACGGCTCGTTCCGTCCAGTCATAGATTTGAGCTGGATAAACAAGCTGATCATCGCTCTGAAGTTTTATATGGAGACGATTCGATCGGTCAGAGCGAGTATTCGGGTGAACGATTATGCAACGAGCATAGATCTCAAAGATGCGTACTTTCACGTCATGGTACATCCGACATTCCGAAAGTATCTACGCTTCGCAGTCCTAGGAGTGGTGTATCAGTTCCGGGCCATGTGCTTCGGATTGAATCTAGCACCCTGGGCTTTCACTCGAGTAATGAACTCGGTAATGATTTACTTCCGAGCTCATTCGTCTGCGGTAACGTCGGCCTACCTGGACGACATTCTTCAGAGGTACGGCAACGAGTTAACGCTTCAGAACAATGTTCAGAATCTTCTTCTATTGCTCCGACGTCTCGGTTTCATAGTAAACGAGGAGAAGTCGGATCTGGTGCCGTCCAAGTCATTCACTCATCTGGGAATGAGCTTCGAGACGCACAACAATCTCGTTCGTCTGCCGTTAACCAGAGCGAAATTAGTCAGTTGTTACGCTCGCTATTGTCTAAATACAGACAAAGTCACAGCGAGAGAATTTATGAGACTGATAGGTCTGTGCGGAGCCGCTGCGGATCTCATTCCGATGGGACGGCTACGCACACGGCCTCTTCAAATTTTCTTGACTCAGAATTGGAGTGTGAAAATTCATTCGCTCGATGTAGACGTTCTCTTGTCAGATCAAGTGAAACAAGAGATTCAGACTTGGGCAAACATTCAGTGGTTAACTCAAGGAGTTCCGCTGCAGTTGCCGGATCCGAGTTTTACCATTATGACGGATGCCAGTCAAACAGGTTGGGGTGCATCATTAATCCCAACGGATTCGAGATGCCAGGGTCTTTGGGATCCGCAATTCCTGTGCAAGCACATAAACATCAAGGAAATGATGTCAATTTGGCTTGCGTTACGTCACTGGATGGACATTATTCACGATGCTCATGTCCAAATCCTATCCGACAATACGACAGTAGTGGCGTACATACGGAATCAGGGAGGCACTCATTCAGTTCCGTTGTTCAATCTAACGGAAAGAATCCTTCTGTTTGCGTTGGAACATCACGTTCTTCTTTCGGTCCGTCACATACCGGGTCGTCTGAATGTGCTAGCAGACTCCCTTTCTCGAAAGGGTCGCTTGTTGCCGTCGGAGTGGACTCTCAACAAACAAGTATTCAATCAGATTTGCTACCAATGGGAACGGCCAATGATAGACTTATTTGCGACACATCTCAACAATCAGTTGCAGACGTATGTGTCCCCGTGTCCGGATCCAAGAGCATTTGCTGTAGACGCTCTATCGATCCCTTGGGACGGAATGATAGGATATGCGTATCCTCCAGCGCCGTTAATTCAACAAGTATTGCTAAAGATAAAACAATCTCAATGCAAGATTCTGTTGGTAGCATCTCTGTCGCCACAGAGACCGTGGATAAATCTACTCAGGTGTCTGTTGTGGGACCTACCGCGGAAGCTCCCTCCACGAGAGGATCTTCTTTGGCAGGGGAAATCGCGCCAACTGCATCACAACCCGCAAGGTCTCAACCTTCACGTTTTTCCGTTGTGCGGTCCTTCTTGCATGGCAAGCACTTTACAGGACGAGCAGTGGACGCGATTTCTAACTGTAGGAGGACCTCCTCTTCGCTAAACTATGCGGCTAAGTGGAAGGTTTTCCGTCGTTGGTGTAGGGATCATTCTGTTGATATATTTGATCCCTCTATACCAGACATTGCTAACTTTCTAGTATACTTGTTTGACGAAATCAAACTGCAACCGGTTACTATAAAGGGTTATAGATCTATGTTATCTGATACCTATGCACATCATGATAGTTTACAAATTGGATCTAATGTCTCTTTATCGAAATTGGTTAGAAACTTTTCGATAAATAGACCAAGAACTCTTAGATTAATTCCTAAGTGGAATTTAGCTTGGGTTCTCCTTAAATTGAAGGAAAAGCCATTTGAACCTCTTGGGACAGTAGATTTCAAATTCTTATCTTATAAGACAGCTTTTCTCTTAGCTTTTTCTTCTGCCAGAAGAGTCAGTGAGCTTCATGCACTATCGGTGGATGATTCTCATTATCGTAGTGTTGGGAACACTATCACCTTCACTACTAACGTCGGTTTTTTAGCTAAGAATCAGGCTCCTAATAAATATCCGGAACCTATTGTTATTAAGGCTCTTCCGTCTTCAGACGGGCGTAGGCCTTTACTCTGTCCTGTTAGAGCACTACGTATCTATAAACAGAGATCTCAGTTCATCAGAAAGGGACGGAAACGTTTCTTTCTGTCTTTGATGCCTAATAGAAAGGACATTTCAGTCCATTCTATTGCTAGATGGATTCAGTTAACTATCCGTACTGCGTATGAAGATTTATCTTCTTCTCAGCAGTCTGTGCTTAAGATTTCTGCTCATGAAGTAAGAGCTCTTTCTACTTCCTGGGCTTATGCTAATAGTGTTGCTATTACAGATTTAATGAAGGCTGCTTATTGGTCTCAGCCATCCACATTTACTAATTTTTATCTCAGAAATATTGAGTCCATTTCTGGAGACCTGCATTGTTTAGGTCCGTTATCTGTTGCTCAGAATGTCGTCCACTAAACAGTTGCAACTATAGTTATGCAGGCTTTCTGTTCCGGCAGTGACTCCGTCCGGCTGCCCTCTTCGCTCTGGGCTATTTGACCCAGGGCAAGGGGAAGGGGGGGGGGCGGGTGTTCCCTTAGGTCACCTGCTTTATAGTGAAAAGCAAGGGAATGCCTCCTCCAAGACAGTATTTCTGAGTCGCTTCCGGGATGGTTTTAAAGTGTAATATTAATGTTTAATTTCATTCATGTCTTATTTTTAAAGTGTAGCTCGGTGTGAAGCATTTGTATATGTCAAGTGTCAAACGGGCTTTAATATACAATACTCGGACACTTTTAAATGATTATAAAGAGTCTCAATTCTCTGGACTACTTTATTTATTGGCTTGTTTTAATAATAATTAGTATAAAGGTTATACTGGATATTAATAGAGAACATGAATGTTATTGTGCTCAATTATTAAGGGTAGTGTATCTTTCTAATTTAAATATTAAATAAGAAAGATACATGTAAAGCCTAATACTCCTTTTCTCCTTAAGGGGTTATCTCTTTATTTTATAATTGAGCTTATTGGATTTTCCTCTATGTCCTAGGCCCTCCAGCCTGTTTACTATTCAGCTAAGTCTGGGTCATTGGTACAGTATAAAAATGTTAAAAAATTTATAGTAATTTATATATTTTTTATACTTACCAATGACCCAGACGGGGATGGCCCTCCCTGAGTTGGGAACTCTTGCCTCCCCGCTGAGTACATAGCGCTGACCAGGCACTGCCAGTAAGAATGATATTTGGCGCCAATTTCGGGACGACTGCGTCACTGCGCATGCGCAGTAGAGTCGTACTATGGAGGTCCTTTAGGACATGATTTCTTTTTGTTTTGGATGCAAATTTTGGGGATTGGGGGGCAAAATTTGTGTTTGGCCCTGGTTTTTTGTGGAGTTAGCACCAGCTAAGTCTGGGTCATTGGTAAGTATAAAAAATATATAAATTACTATAAATTTTTTAACTTTTTGAGAATCTGGTACGGGTTGATTCCAGTTTTCTCCACTGAGAACTGAGAAGACAAAAAAACCCAAAAATATTGTGTATACAGTACAAGTCAAAATAAGCTGTAGCATAACTGCAATAAACTAAGTGAACTGCTGCTCCTGCCCTGACAAGATCAGAATCTGACATTTTCTGGAAAGCTATCAGTGAGAGCTTCCCAGAAAATGATGTCAGCTTCTGGTCTTGTCAGTGTAGGAAGAGAAAAAGATACACAGTTTATAGGATTATCCTACAACTTATTTTGACTTAACTGTAAACTATTGGAACTGTACATGGATGCTGATATATGCTCATTACTCATTTTACTTATCAGATAATCTTGGTTGTTGACAGATGTTTGGAGGGGGGGGGGGGGGCGCGGTGGTGTCTCAGTAACCGGTTCTCGTCAGATCACCGAAGTTAAGCAACGTCGAGCGTGGTTAGTAGTTGGATGGGTGACCATTTCAGTGACTGATTCGTGCTCACGCATTGTGTCCTTGGGCAAGGCATTTAACCCTGATTGCCTACATGGGGGCACGATGATGCTGTGTACTAAGGCGTACTGCACGTCGATGGTGCACTTGGAGAAATTGAACGCAACAGAATTCACCGAGAAGCGGTCCACCAATGCATGTACATGTGAATGCTCACACGTGAATGGATTATTTCATTTGTTTTTTTTTCACAATGGATGGGAGTTATGAATACTGAGGGCACCTTCTCTTGCGTGAGTAATACAAAACACAGTTCAAATACTTTTTTAATAAACACAATTCAAAATGGAAATGTAATGACTGAACGAACATGTTTCAGGTTAAAACAAATTGACCATGTGCGTTTTTTACCTCATTTGTTAACATTGATATTTTGTTAATATTTCGTGCTGATTTTGTTGATGTTTTTCTACTGAAAAGTATATTTTTATACTGTACCAATGACCCAGACATAGCTGGTGCTAACTCTTAAAATATAGGGCCAAACACAAATTTTGCCCCCCAATCCCCAAAATTTGCATCTAAAACTAAAGAAAACATGTCCTGAGAGGCCCTCCACACTTCGCCCCTACTGCGCATGCGCAGTGTCAAGGACGTTCCGAAATTGGCGCCATTTATCATTCTAAGTTTGGCCCTTCATCAGTTAACATCTGACTGATCTTTGTGCTTTTAAATCTCAGTTTAAATGATGCCAGACACATAAATATTAGTGAAATGGTGATTCTAAGGAGGATAGAAAAGGAGGAGAGGAAAAGAATGTGTGACAGAATATTATCAGGGCTGTAACTTAAAATTTTTTAATGAAATTATGTTAAGTTACCTATTTTCAAGGCAGCAGCCATTTTGTTGTCATTCTGATTATTTAGTTACACTGTTTTTACAAGTGTTTTTCCTCTCTCCCTGTCCTTTAAGTTCCCCCTTGCTATTCTCCCATGCTTTTGGCATAATTTCTGTAATTATTATTACTAAAATTTCTTGGGAGTTTAGCTGAATAACAGAATGAATTCTGTTCTTTCCCCATGTTTACGTCTTCACCTACGGGTGGTTAGGCGTTGTGTTCTGCATCTACCATCTGATGTTCTGCAGTTTCTTCCCTGGAAGTCTCTGTTTTGCATCAGATGGTGTATTTCTGGTAACTGATTTCGGGCCTGGGTGCCTGGAGTCTTATTTTAGTGTTTTTACACTCATTGTTTACATTTACAACAGCCCTCTGTGTGAGGGGGGGATTTCTAAATAATAATATCTTTATGTTATTTCAATCATAACTAGATACATTATTATTGTTCGTAAGTGTTGAATAAATTGTTTAAAATATTTTTAAAATTTTTGTCCACACTTAGGCTTGGGATCCATTGGGGCTCAACGTTACTTTTCAGAAACTTGGGCTGTTCTGAAAAAATATTTTTTCAAAATATTTTGATTTCAATTATTTTTTCTATATTAATGGATCATATTATTATTATGTATTTTGATTGCCAGGGGTTAGTGCGAGTACCAGGACTTGTTTTCTTTTCACATTGAAAGGATATTGATCAATTGTTTTAAGAGGAAGTCTTCCTCTGACCTTATTATCATTCTTTATGTGGTCAGTGTACTCGCATTAACTCCGGTTCTGTATCGTATGATTTCGATGACAATATGGGAAGCGTATGTCACGGTATGTTGTTGGGGATTTGGACACTCCGGTCCTTTCCCCGCAGGGTCACTCTACTTTATCAATTTCTATTTCAGACGATCAAGATTAGGGTGATGTATCTGTGATGTCTTCCAACAGTGTGCCTCCGTCGTCACAATTAATGAAGGGCTAGCGGAAAAGTGCTCATGTAATACGCCAATTGCCTAAGAGGACCCTAGTAGGTTCGACGGCCTTTGACGTCCGCTAGCTCGCCCGGTGTAGCGTCCATTCACCGAATGGTTCGGCAGCCGGGTTCGTCCGTTGCGGTCTAGAAGGAATTTTGGGGTGATGCGAGCACTATAATATTAACTTAATGCACACCCAGTGACGGCGGATCGGAGGGAGAACGGAGGAAGCCTTTTAGTCCGATTCATAGCTCGTTCCGGTCCATCCGGACGGCAAGCGAGAGAGGCCCCTCTCTCGTTCAACAACATCTGGCCCCAGATGTTGTGGTACAAATGTGTCATTAGCGGAGCATACGTCCGTCGCTCGGGACGCTCCGTTGTATAGGCAGTCCGCTGAGACTGCTAAGGCTTCCTCTTCTCGTCAGCGCACACGACCGCACCTTGGCTGCGTGACCACCGATATATTACCAGCTTCGCCGATCAAGGATTCTTCGGCGACCAGGTCACACCATCCGGCAGCCAGGGATTCGAGACCGATGGACTCCGGACGTTCGCATAGGAAAAGTATGCGGGAGCCATCTGATGCGGAGCTGCCCTCGGCGAAGCAGCGATAGACTGCGCCTCCGCAGGTCTCGACGCCGGACATTCTTGTGCACATAGCACAGCTTATCGCAGCATCCCAGCAGCCGACAGAAACGGTGTCGGATCGAGAATTATCCGACAGCGCTGGGTCGGTAGCCGGGGACTCGAGGCCTGCAGACTTCGGACGTTCGCATAGGAAGTATGCGGGAGTCAACGTACACGGAGCTTCCAGCGGCAATGCATCGTAAGTCCGCTACTGCACAGGCCTCGGGAACGGACGTGCTTTCCTTAATAGCACAGTTTATCGCAGCATCCCAGCATCAACTGAATCTGTCGCATATATTTTATCCGACGATGCTGGGTCGGGACGCTCCGCGGAAGCGGGTACGGACGTCCGAAAGTTTCATCCGGTCCGACGGGATACCGAAAGGGATTCGGTGGATTTCAAGCTTTCCCTTTCGGAACAACATATGCTGCGATGCCGGATAAGAAACTGATAGCGTCGGTGGACTTAGAAATTTTTGGTTCGGTTCAGGGACATCGTCCCTCAGTTCCGACATAGTCCAATAATGTCACACAAACTTTCGAATTATTGAACGACGCTATATATATTATTATTTTATGCTTGCTATCCAAGCATTTCTGGTTTCTTGTTCGAAGAATTATGGAGATGTCTTTCAAAAGTGTGCCTCTGTCGTCATAGTTAATGAAGAGTTAGCGGCAATAAGTGCTCATGGAATATGTCTATCGCTTACGGAGTGACATTCGCTAGCTCACCCGGTGTAGCGTACATTCATCGAATGGTTCGGCTGCCGGGTTCGTCCGTTGCGGTCTAGGAAGGAGATTTGGGTGATGCGAGCACTTTAATTACTTTAGTACTCACCCAGTGACGGCAGATTGAGGACAGATCGGAGGAAGCCAACAACATAGGGGACCGCATGTTGTGGTTCAGATATTTTACATTCGGAGCATATGTCCGTTGCTCGGGACGCTCCGTTATATTGACAGTCCGAGAGACTGTCTTTAATGCTTCCTCATCCTCACAGCAGGGCACACGACCGCACATTGGCTACGTGACCTCGAGTATCCGATCAGTTTCGGCATTCAGTGATTCCACAGCGAATAGGTCGCGCCATCCGGTAGCCAAGGGACACGAGGCCTATACACTCCGTTCGCTCGCATATTGGAAGTATGCACGGGGTAACGATCTCGGAGCTTCCTGCGGCAATGCATCGTAAGACCGCTGCTCCTCAGGCCTCAGTGACGGACGTGCTATCCGAGTTAGCACAGTTGTTTCGCAGCACCCAGCAATTGACGATTTCTCGGTCGAATCAGGAATTATCCGACGGCGCTGGGTCGGTGCGGTCCGCGGTTGCATCAAGCTACGGACGACCGAACGCTTTATAGGGTCCGACAGGATGGCGAAAGGGATTCGAAAGATTTCGAGTTTTCCCTTTAGTAGTATCGGAAGATGCCTTTCATATCTTCTGGCATTTCTTCCAGTGATTATTTTTCGGACTTCATTGTCATTACAACATGTGTTTTATTTTTCGACGCTATATATTTATATATATATACAAGACGGCTACTAAGCATGATAGTTTAGTTTCTTGTCCGCGTGGCTCATTTCTGCCATTTTATCTTTTTTTACATATAGTTTATTTTGGCAGAGCAGGGCATACCGAGAGTTCATATGCGTCTAGAAGGTGTGATTAAAGACTGCATATATTCTTTTTCACCGTTTATGTCTTTTCCAATTTCAATGTTGGGAACGACATTATGTATATTAGACTTAACTTAGACGCTTTATTATACGTAATCCGCCTTACTGAGGCGTTATCATTACGTCTTCAAGAAAAGATTTACGGGATATTATTCTCAATGTAATTTCTTTTGAGGGCAGTAGTTTGTTCACGTATAACTCCGCCCTTCAGTGGCTGATTGGAGTTGGTTAGACGTGAGGCAGCCCTAGCTACATCCACGCGTGGATAGTAGGTTAAGAACTCTCTCAGAGTCGCTTCGTTCTCGGAGGAGCTTCTCTTCGACGGCAACTTTCCGGCAATCCATGAATTGCTTGATTTATACATTCTCTTGTCTATCTAGTGTTACAAGAGATTCAGACTGGGGCAAACATTCGGTGGTTGACTCAGAGAGTGCCGCCGCAGTTGCCGGACCCGAGTGTGGCTGTTATGACGGTTGCCAGTCAAACAGATTGGGATATATACTGATCCCTACGGATTCGAAGTGCCAGGGTCTTTGGGTTCCGCAGTCTTTTAGCTATCAGTTAACTTCCGCGGAAAAATGTTTTTTTTAGGCTTGCTTTATGTCATTGCATGAACATTATTCAGAAACGCATGCCCAAATTCCTGTCCTTTAATTCGACAGTAGTGGCGTATCTCCGGAACCAGGGAGGCACTCTTTCGTTTCCGTTATTCAATTTAATGGAAAGAATCCGTCTGTTGGTTATAGTAAACCAAGTTCAGTTTTGGTCCGTCATATTCTGGGTCGTCTGATTGTTTTATCGCACTCCCGTTCTCTTACGGGTCGCTTGTTGCTGTCAGAATGGACTCTCAACAAACAAGTATTCAATCAGATTTGCTATCTATGGGAGCGCCCAATGATGTTTTATTTATGACACAGCTGGCTAATCAATTGCAGACGTATGTGTTGGCTTGTCCAGATCTCTGAGCTAATACTGTTAACGCTCTATTGATCTATAGGACAGAATGATAGGATACGCGTATCCTCCGGCGCTGTTGTTTTTAGCAGGTATTGCTAAGATAAACAACCACAATACATTTCTGTTGATAGCATCTCTATCTTCACAGAGATCATGAGTAATTTACTCTCTTGTCTACTGTGGATCTTAACGTGAAATCTTCCTCTATGTGAGGATCTTTTTTCACTGGGTAAATCGTGTCATCTTTATCACAACCAGCAAGGTCGCAACCTTCATGTATTCCGTTGTGTGGTCCGTATTGCATTGTAAGCACTGTACTGGACGAGCTTTGGACGCGATTTCTTACTATAGGAGATCCTCTTCTTCGCTATTCTATGCGACTAAAGTGGAGGCTCTTCCGTCGTGGTGTAGGGATCATTATGTTCATATGGTTGATCCCTCCATACTACTCATTGCTATTTTTTAGTATACTTGTTTCACAAGATCTACTGCAGCCTGTTGTTATTTAGGTTATAGGTTTATATTACCTCATACCTATGCACTCTACGATAGTTTACAATTGAGTCTTTTGTCTCTTTATCTAAGTCAGTTAGTAACTTTTTGATAAATAGACTTAGAATCTTTAGATTAAATTCCTATACGGATTTTAACTTCAGGTTCTTATTTAGCTAAGTAATCATTTGAGCCTCTGGAAACAGTAGTTTTCAAATTCTGACCTTTTAGACAGTAATTCTGTTGGTTTCTCTTTTACTGTAGAGTCAGTGAGTTTCATGCACTATCGATGGATGATTTTCACTTTCATAGTTTCGGAATCAATACTTCCGTTACTATTTAGGTTGGATTGTTGCATAAGAGTTAGGCTCCTATTATCCGGAACCTATTATTTTAAGGTCCTTCCGTCTTCGTATGGGCATAGGCCTTTACTCTTTCCGGGTACAGTTTATGTATTTATAAACAGATATCTGTTTATTACAAGGGCGTAAGCTTCTTCTGTCTTTGATGTCTAGTAGAAGGACGTTACGCTCCATTTTATTGTTAATGGATTCTATTAACTAGCGTACTGCTTATGGTATATCATTGGCTTAGCAGTTGTGCTTAAGATTTCGGCTCATGAAGTAAGAGTTCTTCTACTTCTTGGGCTTACATTAATAGTGTTCTATTATAGATTTTTGAAGGCTGCTCATTGCGCTCAGCCATCCATTCATGAATTTTATCTCAGAAATATCGAGTCCATTTCTGGAGGCCTCTATTGTTAGGTCTATTATCTACTGCTCAGAATGTCATTCACTTAACAGTTGCTACTATAGCTAGGTAGGCTGTCTGTTTCGGCAGTGTCTCCGTTCGGCTGCCCTCTTCGCTCTGGGCTATTTGACCCAGGGCAAGAAAAAGGGGGGGGGGGAGGGTGTTCCCTTGGGTCACCTGTTTTTACTATGAAAACAAGGGGATACCTCCTCCGGAGTTAGTAATTCTGAGCTGTTATTGGGATGGTTGTTTAGTGAGAAGTTTAAGTTTATAAAATTCATTCAAGTCTTAGTTTTTAAAGTATAGCTTTTGAATATTGCATATGTCAACAGACATGATTATGCAATTCTCACACACTTTTAGGAGTATAAGAGTCTCTATTCTCTAGACTTACTTTATTATTGGCTTACTTTAAAAATTATTAGTATAAGGATTATTGGATATTAATAGAGTACATGGATGTATGAAGCTCAATTTTTGGAAGGTGTTGTATCTTTCTAATTTATCATAAATAAGAAAGATACATGTAAGGCCTATTACTTCTTTTCCCTACAGGGGATGACTCTATTTTATTTTATTGAGCGTATTCCATTTTGCTCTATGTCCTTGGCCCTCCAGCCTTTTTACTATTCAGCTATGTCTGGGTCATTGGTACAGTATAAAAATGTTAAAAAATTTATAGTAATTTATATATTTTTTATACTTACCAATGACCCAGACGGGGATGGCCCTCCCAGGAGTTGGGAACTCTTGCCTCCCCGCTGAGTACATAGCGCTTACCAGGCACTGGTTATTAGAATGATAAATGGCGCCAATTTCGGAACGTCCTTGACACTGCGCATGCGCAGTAGGGGCGAAGTGTGGAGGGCCTCTCAGGACATGTTTTCTTTAGTTTTAGATGCAAATTTTGGGGATTGGGGGGCAAAATTTGTGTTTGGCCCTATATTTTAAGAGTTAGCACCAGCTATGTCTGGGTCATTGGTAAGTATAAAAAATATATAAATTACTATAAATTTTTTAACTTTTGAATGATTGATGATTCCGATGTACAAAAGGAATAAAACAAACACATAAAACTTTATGTCAACTTTTCATTTTACATTCAGTCCATTCGTGGATAAGCCCACCCCCATTTTTTTCTGGTGGTAAATAATAGAAAAACTTATTTCTATTAGATTTTAGCATGCCCTTATGCACTTAGAGTTCACTTAGAGTACCAGTATTCCTGTATTTATTTGCATCATTTACGATGACGTTTATCAAATTTTCACATGGTGGGCTTAAATTGTAATGAGTGCTGTCGACTCCGTGATAAAGTTTACCTTTCACACATATTTTTCCACGAGTTTAATAAAAACAGAAACGTTTTTAAAAATACACATTTCTGCTGTGAATACAAACCACTGTGGATCCGCACTAAGATCTTCTACGATTTTTATCTCTTACAGTATGCAGTGAGCACTGGTGGGATGTCACATATATTTGTGCCGGCGCCTCATTGGTGTGTAATAATTAATGGGCAGGATTACAGTCATGTCAGTGTGTTGAAAACAGAATACCACTCCGCGGATTAAAATGTCGTATTATTAACACTTTTTCGACACATAGGCCTGTAAAATTCATAATTTTCTTATGTTTATGCATTTTTGACCAAAATAGTTTTCTTTTGACTGATTCAAATCTTGGCTGTTCGACATTTAGTTCGTGAAGTGTGATTTTTTTGTCAGGCCGTACTGATAGTGTGGTTAATTGGTTACACTTGGTATTTTCCCAATGCAAAAGATAGTAATGCAAACTGGGTTCGTAACCCCTAGTTTAGCACTAGAAATCAGGGATGATGAAAACCGGGTCTTTAATGGACTGTACACATAATGTACAAATTACTTTAAATTTATCATTTTTGTACAAAACCGAAACTGAAGCAAAAGTCAAATTTCAAAACTGACCAGCCCTAACATGGCCCTCTGTGCCTACATGACATTGTGTTCTGGAACATGCATGGGCGAGAGGAATAATATTACCGCCGACCTAACTGCTCGATCAACATGGGCAGCAGCGACTTAGCATGTGCTCATGCCTGCCCAGAACACCACATGTACAGGACAACGGTCACGTACACATGACCCTCTGTGCCTGCAAGACCCTGAGACCTTGAACATGAATATATTGGGAGTAACAATCCGATGACCACCGACCTAATGTCTTGATCAAATGGTCTTCGACATGAGTGGCTGCTGCAGATGTGGCTGTGCCTATTCCAAATGAGTGGCCATTGTAGCAGGTATCAGGGAGGCCAATAAGGGAGAGGAGTGCTTTCAACGACTTGATAAAAAGAGTGCGAGTGAGGGGAGACCCATTTGAAAGACAAAAAAGAGGTGTGTCAGAGCGGAAGGAAGTTGATGGTTTGTGCGCAAAATAAGCCAGGAGACCGTGGATGGGACAAACATTATGCCCAGTCTGATTGAGCTGAATGGTAACACTCTTACGGAAGGGTTCACACTTAGAGGCCTTCAAGTGAAGCAAAAGGACTTGATCTGTCAAACGATATTGGCTGTCACCCACACAGAGACTACAGGCTGGGTCGAAATGCAGGCTATGGTTAGTAAATTCGCCACATCTAAGAAAACCGAAAAATGTGATGCAGCAAGCAGCTTCCATTAAGGAATCAAAGTATGGATTGCAAAAACCCCTGCGGATGGCATGACATATCTGTCACAAAATGCTAAAAGTGATAGGTAAACGATGTGTTGTAGAGGGTTTCTGTAAAAGCATAATACCATGCATAAAAATCTGCAATCGCGTGAGCTGTGAATCATCAGTGCATGTAAATGGGGCCGGGATGCAAAAATGGAGGCAGAAATAGCGAATTCCAGCAATGTACAATTTTATAGTATGATAAGAAAGAGACCTAACACCATGACAATAGGCTGCGTATGTCAGAAGGATGTCTTCCGAAACTTGTGTAGGAAACGAACGGGAGAAAGGAGTATCTGATACAAGGTACAGAAGCCTTGAAAATGATGTAATGCTGATGTATAAGTTGTAGAGTGTTGTCGCTGACAGAAGCCTGCCACACTGCCTTCCTTAGCAGGTTCAATTGAGTATCACTGCTGAAAATTCTGGTAGTGCGACAGGTCTCTGTGCAGCTTCTGGAATGCCTGGAAACGAGAAATAAGATCAGCAATAACATTCTGCTTTCCAGGAACATGTTCTGCACAAAATATGAAATTGTTGGTTGCTGCACTCCACATTAACCGATGCATTAATTTCATAACAAAAGTATGGCGGTAAGAGCTTCGACCTTTTTATAAAATGTGTACCGTGGCCATCAGGCCCCCCCCCCCCCCCCCCCTCCCCCAAGAAAAACTGTGTCTTTCATGGTTTCTGAATGCCCTAACTCTTTCCCTACCAGTGATGACTATGGTTATGGTTACCATGCAGTTGATTTTGTTTTTGCCTCAATGCAGTGGATTTGGAATTTAGGATTACCCATTGTGAGCGTGTACTTCCCTTTTAGAGAAGGTATATTCTTTTTAAAAAAAATATTTAAAGTATATAAAATAAATTTCAAATAAGAAGCTGGGTCATTCATAGTTTCTGAATTCCCTAATTGAATTGAAAAGCGTAGTTAAAAACGTTTTTGATAACCTTCGTTATTTAAGCAAAATTTACAATTTGAGTTAATTTATTTGTAAGGTAAATGACAAAATATTACAGTTGTCTCTCTTTCCTTCTGTCACTGTGCAGAAAAATGACAATTTCTGCCGACCATCTTACACTGACACGTGCGATTGGTGCAATGAAGGCCTGCCATTTTTATCAATCCATATATGTGTGATTTATATCATAGCCTTATTACATTTAACCCCCTTGGAATACTAGTTTTCAAAAAAAAACTTTCAATGCAAATTGCTTTGCCAATTTCAAAGGAACAAATTTTTCAATGGAAAAGAACCGTAAGCAATTTCAACTTTTTATGTATGAACTGTCTCCTTCACATTTTTTACTCTTTTGAAACGGGGGTTAATTTTAATAAATTCTAATTGACACAATGCGTGTCTTGAGTGATTAGTTGGTTTTGCTGGCACTTTGTTTTTAAACAGCCACTTTGTGCTGGTTGCTACCAGTTGGGGCGAATTGTGCGAACGACTATGGCATTACAACTCTTTTCATAAATATAAAATTAGGTTAGTTTAGGGTATTTTTAGAACCGTATGACGGATTTTAACAGCAGTTGTGTTAACTTAATGAATGCGGAAGTGTTTTTTTTTTAATAAAACACAAGAAAATGCATAAAACTGCCATGTCTCCCAAGGAAGTTCTGGAGGGCGACTTGAATTTCGCCCCCAATGTAAGCCAAGGCGACTCGAGGAATGACAAGGCGACTTCTTCGTCCTAATTGCCCACTTGGCTGATGCCTGGTGAACATATTGTCACAGTGAAAAATGATACGTTTTCTACTCGACAACTCTCCCCACCGAACGGCGGCCACCACAATGGGATATAATTCTAACAAGATTATAGAAAACTTGTCCTGACAGTGTCAGAGCTCTGAAAGAAACTCGGATGACAAGTCCCTTGAAACCAAGCTCCCTGGAAATATACTCCATAGTCTACCTCTGAAGCCGCATCTGTGTACAGATGAAAGTCCGGTGCACAGGTGAAGGCATTCTCAAGAAATAAAGAAACCCCATTCCATCCAGTGAGAAATTCTCTCCACATATTCAGCTCATGTCGACAGCTATGATTGAAGTATACAAATGGTGCAGCTTTTTGGCTTTAGCGGACAGCGTTAACAATTGCGATATGAACAGCCTACCTGGTACAAGCATAATTCAAATGACCAAGAAGACTCAGCAATTGAACCTTCTTGCACTTGGACTGTGCAATAAAGTCATAGATGGTCTTTTGAATGCATTGTATTTTCTCAAAAGGAAGGCAGGCTTCCATTTTGTCAGAGTTGTGAATAATGCCAAGAAATTTCAGAGAATTGGCTGGGCCAAATGTTTTGTGGCCATCAGTTGGAATATTGAGTTTACGAAAAATCAAAATCAACATGGCCATAGTCCTGAAAGGCTCACCATCTGGGGGAGCTGTGGTCAGAAAATCATCAAGTAAATGCAGAATATCCCAAATATTGTACTTGTGTTGCGCAATCCAACATATAGCAGTAGATAGTTGGTCAAAGATTTTGAGACTTGAATGACTTCCAAAAACTAGGCAAACACAAAACTAATACTGGTCCTTCCAGTGTATCCCATAGAAATTCTACATGGATGGGAGTATAGGCAACAATTTAAAAGTATCAGTGATGTCGGTTTTGCACATCCAGGCCCCAGAACCCAATTTGCAGATTAATCTAATGGGGTCATCAACCTGAACATAGGAGAGGGAAAATGACGTTTTGTCAATAAGGCCATTCATGCTTGGTGTATTCGCATTACCATGAGGAGCCGAGAGATCAACAATTAATTGTTTCTTGTGAGAATTTCCTTCATCTATTCTGATGGGGCAAACACGGTATATAGGAAAGGGAGGGGAGCTATACGTGCCCAAGAGGTAACCCTTTTCTAGTTCTGAGAATCTACAACTGAGGGTTGGTCGAGGGCAGATCTGAGTTTCTTACATTCGAAGGATGTGAAAGGGATACTGCTAAGTTCAGTGTGGAAACTATTAGAGAATCCATCTCGGAGATAGTGTACAAACATTTGATCTGGATACATACATAATTCATTGAAAAGTTGTGCAATATTGATGGGAGTAGTTGCTGAACTGAAATCTGTGCTTAACATTTGCTTGGAATTGTGAGGGATCAACACCGGATTTTCCCAAGTGAAATCCACAGTTGATAAAGCTGGAGTGTTGCCATAACATTGATGTGGAGGGGAGTCATCAGTTAGCACATGAAAACTGTCACGTGGTGGGTGAAGCCAATGGTTGTGAAGCCACCAACACTGGAATAGCAGCCAAACCGTGGGAAAGAGGTGGAGAGGATGACACACCAGCACTGGACCCTGGCATCCCATCTGTAGCCATATTGTCAATAAATGTATTGCAAGATTGAGAACAGTGGAGTGTCAAGTCATCCTGTGAGAGTGGTACATGTAGTCATTTCTGATTACCAGTCCCATTGCAGTTAACAGAAGAATGCCCCCCTTTACATTGTAAATATGTATGTACCAAATTTCACGAAGGTCGGCTACGTCCTTTTTATGCATTTTAATTATTACAGATTTCCTTTACCATGTATGTCACATGCTGCTGACCCTGAGCATCCAAAGTATTTTTGGAAGGTCTCTCTGTATTCAACCCGGAGGGCCTCGAAAAATAAGATGTATCAACCCAGGAACAAAACTCAGTGGTATGGTTTTCCAAGTTGCAAATCCGACAGCGTAACATTTGATGGCCAGAAAATATAGTACTAAAGAGCTTGGTATCTCGCTTACTCCAATCTACTTTCTTTTTATTGTATAGCAATTGATTTGCTGTCTGAGCTGTGAAAGCTTTGTGATATGAGTAAAAAAGTGTACCCCCAAATTGTTGAGCCAGTGCAACAATTTCATTTTTGTATGCATCAGGCTCCACCTGCCGTTTTGGGTAATGTTCACACATGACAGATTTATTCATCATAAACACTGTTATAAATTCGGCAAGTGAGAATTGTGGGGACAACCTAGGGTCAGTACATAAATTAACTTGTCCGTCACCCATGTTGACCAGACGCTGTTCAATACCGTAATGCGGTATCAACAAACAAGCTAAATTAACATTGGGGTGGGGGTGAGGGGGGGGTGGATGGGGGGGTGGCATCGCAGTAACCAGTTCTCGTCAGATCACCGAAGTTCAGCAACGTCGAGCGTGGTTAGTAGTTAGATGGGTGACCATTTCAGTGACTGATTTGCACTCCCGCATTGTGTTCTTGAGCAAGGCACTTAACCCGATGATGCTGTGTACTAAGGCATACTGCACGTCGACGGTGAGCATTCTTCAACCAATCTAACTCTGCCTGTGCCGCAGTGCAGAGTTCAGAGTTACGATGTTGGAGAGCTGACAGTTGCTCTTCGTTGCTCGGTGGTTCTCTCCAGGTGTTACAGCTTCCTCCACCCATAAAACTGTCACTGACATTATATGACCCTGGCTGTTAATGTGTCGTTGAACCCTAATAATTTTTCCAGACAAAATTTGAGTACATAAAGCTGGGGACATAGTGTCTATTTTTTGTAAAGAATTTGGGTCCCCACCTTGAGAATCCAGAAGTTAAGAAACTGGCGTTGATATTTCTGTCGATGTTGAACTTGAAAGAGGAAATTCTGAATCCACAGGAAAGTGTCACAAAAAGCCGGCTGATAACAATGAAGGTCATTGAGAGGCCTTTTTTGTTGTGACACCTGTTTCCAGATTAATAGTAGAGAATTCCACCATTTTTTTCAAATTCAAGGCTTGGTGGAAAGATGAAACTGATTCTTGTAATTTCGACAAAGATTCCTGTAATGGAGGTTCGTTGTGGTAATTCTCTGCTTGACCTTGACAATTCGATGGAAACAGCACTTCCAAATGCTGTAACGGAAGGAATTAACTGCTCAGCAGCTGACCGAACGTCGATATGTATGGGAGTTGTCGACTTACTAGATACGTTATCCAAATACAACTGGATAAGAAGCAATTTCTTCAGCCCCGCGTGTACCACAAAGCCATGGTTTAACAGTTGTGTCCGTAATTCGGCCGTTGCCCAATTTTCTGGAATTACATTATCCAAACTCTGCAAGCCAGTTCATCTTTTTAACTCACCTGACTTTCAGTCAGGAGGGCTATAGTGATCACTCACCGTCCGTCGTCTGTCGTCCGCCGTCTGTGAACATGGTGTTTGCGTCTTCTCCTCCCAAACCGCTGAACCAATTTAATTGATATTTGAGATAATAGTTTGTTATGACATCGCATTTTGATTTTGTTCAAATCAAGCTGCCTCACCCCTTGGTAGGGCCATGCCCAAAAAGTTTGCTTAAATCTTAAAAAATCTTCTTCTCATGAACCAGCAGTAGCAGAGACTTGATATTTGGTGTGCAGCTTCCTTTTGAGGTGTAGACTCAGATTTGTTCAAGAGAAGTTTGTGGGGCTATATTTGCCGTCGTTATTTTCCAAACCGAGAGGCAGATTTGGACCAAATTTGATATGAGGGCTCATTGGGTCATAAGTACTTAATTTATGACCAAATTTTTTTCCCGTCGCCCCATGGGAACCGCAGGAGCTAAAAATAGAAAAAAATTAAAACACCCATATCTCCAAAACTACACGGCACTGAGAATTCTTATTTGGCGTGAAGCTTCCTTAGGACCACCAGAATGGAATGGTAAAAAAATAGCTACAAATTGCTATCGGTTTTATCATGGGGTACATTTTGGGGACTTTGAAAAAGTGCTGAGTCAGCACTTTTTAACACTGTTGGTAATGGGAAAAAACATTTACGACTACTTTTCTCCCAAACCACTGCTCCAAAAGCTTTCAAATTTCACAAATAACATCTATGGAAGATTGTTTCACATGTTTATTGAAATCAATTCCCTGGGTGGATATTTGGGCTCTCTATGGGAGCCCAAATGTTTAAATTAGTGCAGTATGAGGAATATTCTTTAAAAATCTTCTTCTGCAGATCTACCAATAAGAATCTTTTGATATTTGGTATGCAGCATCCTTAGGGGAGTGAGATTCAAGTTTGTTCAAGCCAAGTCCCTGGGTTCATATTTAGGCTGAAAATTTGGGGTCCCGTTCCGGACTTAGAAATTTTGATCCAAAATCCGGAATTTTTTTTTTTTTTTTTTTATGCGTTTCGGTCAATTTTAAGACCAAAAAAAAAAATTTTTTTTTACACTGAAAATTTGGGGGCCGGGTGGGTCTTAGAAAATTTTGGACCAAAATCCGGAAATTAATTTTTGGGTTTTTTATGCGTTTTGGTTAATTTTAAGAAGAAAAAAAAATTTTAGGCTGAAAATATTTTGTTTGGCACATCGAAAATTTCCGAACAAAAATAAAAAAATCTGTTTTTTATGTGTTTATCTCAATTTTGGGACGTAAAAGTGCAGGAACTGAAAATAGAAGGAAAATCCTGTGTATTGTGTGGGCACAACTGCTTCATCTAGTTGGTATATGCTTTTCTTAGGAGGGTCGTATGCAGCTTATTATAAGAAGTCAAGTCCCTGGTTTGATATTTAGACTACCATGTCAGGTGAGCACCCTCAGGCCCCCTGGGGCCTCTTGTTATAGATTCTGGCACACTGTTTGCATTTTTTGTACAGTCTGATACTTTCGTTTGCGACCGTACCACAAGCTGCATATATGGAATCTGACATTTCCTAGTTTTTGGCCGTTTTGTCGGGACCCTAATTGAACTGTAACTTGAAAGTCCACCAAAAAGCTTGAACAAAAAACGTCTCCTACTCCTACCCCAAAACAGTGTCTTAAATAGTCAACAGGCGACGTTACTGTCAACGTACACACAGTTGTCAACAGAGTGAAACTGAAAGTACATGTTTGTTGACTGTTGTTGTTTAATCGTGAAACATTTGACTTAACAGACTGAACGGAATGTCTGTGCAGTTCAAAGAAACGAGCGAGACTAATTTGATCTAGCTGGGACTTGGTATATACAAGCAAATTTTGCAATTCCCATTTCCATATTTGCTCCTACCTCCTTGTAGTTTTCCTGGAAACGTTTAGCTGGAATACCCATGTCACAACTCGGGAATGTCACCAGTAACACATGACAACGGAAAGATTGTTCAGGTCTGCAGAAAAGTACCATTCTGCAGCCTGTAAGACTGAGTCAGCTTGGAGGCAACAAATGGTAAACTGCAACGACCAAGGAAAGCCCAGTATTAACATTAGAATATCTGCACAGAACTTAGCTAAACTTATAGAAATAGCTTTTGAGGCGATACATGGTATCAATCAACTCAGCTACTTCTACCTAGCCTGGTATACATGCAAACCATATGTGATTAGTTTGATTAGTGAAAGATATTCTTGTTTCAGCTTAAACTTCCATTAATACAAATTGTATTAATTCTTAATAATAAATGCTCAGTTTATCTCCAGAAAACAGAAGTAACCACACCTCTGTTAATTGAATATTCCTGTTAATTGAAAAATTCTTACTGGCAAAGTGATTATTCAATTAACAGATTTCCACTGTATTGTTCATGAAAAGCCAATGGTAAATTATTTCCCTGTTCATTTGTTTTTCAGTATAATCATGAGACAGGAATTGAAGAGAATGTAGATGGTGTTGCAGATTTCATGTGAGTGATTTTCCTCTGATTCATTTTATTTATCTTGCAGATCTTAAAGAAAACATATTATTTCTATCATCATTTTGACATTTTCAAAGGCCCAGATTGATTTGCATAACTTTCACAACAGGATAACTAAAAAAAAAATAAAAACCCATCAGGCTATTAAAAACTCATCTCAGCAAATCATATGCAAGGGCATGGGCTATCTGGCCAGGTATTCTCAAAAATGTAAATGTCCCAAAAATTGCATTCTCAAATTGCTGTCTGAAATTTGTCTGTAATAATTAAAATATTTGTTTAATATTTCATTGCAAGAATTCAAAAAGACAGACAAGATTAACAACTTTTGTTATCAATCATTTGGGTTTCCGACATGACAGAACCTGACTCTCATCAGACCCTCCCAGACTATGCTTCCGCCCTAAAAAAGAAACCTGTCTTTATACCTCTCTTTGGGAGGTATAACAACTAGAGAATCCTTGTTGGTTGGGTTTTATTAAAAAACTCAACCTATAATTTGATGAAGTCTGTGTGCTGGTGGGCCGTGAGATGGTCTGCCAAGCGGGCAGGCGTAACCTTTCTCAGGGCAATGACTTGAACAAATATCAATGGATTTAGCCAATATTTGGTATATGAGACTTTCTTAACAGTGTCTTGGATGACTTCGAAAACTGGTACGGGTTGGCCATACTGAGAGGAATTATGTCCCTTAATTAGTTAATTTTTAGCTTAACTTGACAAAGTCCAGATAAGCTATTGCCATCACAAGTGCGGAAGTCTGTGAGTCTGTCCACATTTTTCTTTAGCACGGGCTACACCCCGCAGTTCTTGTCTTATTGTCACAAAATTTCATATGCAGGTTTGGGGTCATGTCTAGATGAGAACGTCCCCTTTTGGTCACGATCGGTCAACCGGTATGGTTGCCCGAGCCCAAAACCCGAAAACCATTAGCACAGTCTACAGGTCATATTTATGAAGGGATTTCATTGTATCTTGGTAGGATGCCTCAGTATAATGCCTAGATGAGAACGTCCCCTTTTGGGCATGATCTGTCAACCGTGATGGCTGGCCAAGCCCGAAACCCAAAAACTTTTATCACAGTCTGAAGGTCATGTTTAATATGGACGGATTTCATTGTAACTTGGTAGGATGACTCCTTATGAATGACCATTTTGGTTGCGATCATTCATCCTTGATGGGTGTCCGAGCCCAAAAACCTTTAGCATAGGCAAAAGGTCATATTTATGGAAGGATTTCATTGTAACCTGTTAGGTTGACTCCATATAATGCCTATTTCCCCATTTGGGCGTGATCTGCCAATCGTGACGACAGCCCGAGCCCAAAACCCGAAAACCTTTAGCACAGTCTACAGGTCATATTTATTGAGGAATTTCATTGTAATTTTGTGGGTTGACTTCATATAATGTCTAGATGAGAAATTCTCCTTTTGGAGGTGATTGGGCAACTGTGATGGCTACAGGGGCCTGAAGCCCGAAAACCTTTAGCACAGTCTACAGGTCATATTTATGAAGGGATTTCATTGTAACTTGGTAGGATGACTCCAAATAATGTCTAGATGAGAACGTCCCATTTTGATCGCGATCATTCAGCCTTGATGGGTGCCTGAGCCCAAAAACCTTTAGCATAGGCAAAAGGTCATATTTATGGAAGGATTTCATTGTAACCTGTTAGGTTGACTCCATATAATGCCAAGATGATGATATCCCCTTTTGGTCGGGATTGGTCAACTGTGATGGCTACAGGTGCCCGAAGCCCAAAAATCTTGAGCCCAGTCTACAGGTCATATTTATGAAGGGATTTCATTGTAACTTCGTAGGATCACTCCAGATGATGCCCAGATGAGATTGTCCCCTTTGGTTGCGATCATTCAACCATGATGGCTGCCCGAGCCCGAAGCCCGAAAACCTTTAGCACAGTCTGCGGATCATATTTATGAAGGGATTTCATTGTAACTTGGTAGGTTGACTTCATATAATGTCTAGATGAGAACGATGGACACGATTGGGCAACTGTGATGGCTACAGGGGCCTGAAACCCGAAAACCTGTAGAACAGTCTACAGGTGATATTTATGAAGGGATTTTATTGTACCTTGGTAGGATGACTCCAAATGATGTCTAGATGAGAACGTCCCCTTTTGGTCGCGATCATTCAGCCTTGATGGCTGCTCGAGCCCAAAACCTTTAGTATAGTCTGTAAGTCATATTTATGGAGGATTTCATTGTAACCTGTTAGTTTGACTCCATATAATGCCTAGGTGATGACATCCCCTTTTGGTCGTGATTGGTCAACTGTGACAGCTTCAGGGGCCCGAAGACAGGTCATATTTAAGAAGGGATTTCATTGTAACTTCGTAGGATCACTCCAGATGATGCCCAGATGAGAATGTCCCCTTTTTGTTGCGATCATTTAACCATGATGGCTGCCCAAGCCCAAAGCCCAAAAACCCTTTAGCACAGTCTACAGGTCATATTTTTGAAGGGATTTCATTGTAACTTGGTAGGTTGACTTCATATAATGTCTAGATGAGAACGTCCCCTTTGGACGCAATTGGGAAACTGACAGCTGCAGGGGCCCGAAACCTGAAAACCTTTAGCACCGTCTACAGGTCATATTTATGAAGGGATTTCAATGTAACTTGATAGGATGACTCGTTTTGGAATAATTTCACTGTAACTTGGTAACTTTTGTTGATATACGTTAACTGTGAGGGCCACATACATTAACTGTGAGGTCATATTAACCCACCCCTCAGCTCTTTAGTAAAGTGTACACCTCATATTATTATTACAGAGACCAGAAATGAACATATTCCCAATTATCACAATTCTTGTCTTATTTCATAATCCTTTCATAAACATTGAACATTATCCTTTTCATCAAACACAACACACAAGTTAAGCTACAGTGTCATTGACACTTTCATTTAAGGATACCACGCTATCACCAAAAGGACACCTATTTTAGCAAGAATTTGTTCATAAACAATTTTATACAAACAGTTTTGTGTTTTTGCTGCTTAGCAATCACGCTAATGAATATGGTGTAAAGCCTCAAAAGTGGCTTTCAGCTCTTATCATGATAGTGGCTTTCAGCACTTTTCATGATAGTGGCTTCTTACACTCTACCAGTTAATGCCAGACTGATTTGACATTTTTATCAAATCCAGCTGCTGTGACTTGATTTTATGAAAAATGCAAGACAATATGTAGCAGCTAACAGTTAAATTAATTCTGAAACTGCAAATTTGAAATTACCACGTTACTATTGTGGAAAGAGGTTTAGAAATGTTGTTCCCACATGCATTTATATTGTTCATATGAATCTTTTATTGTTTTTCAGCAAGCCAATTGGAACTGGAAAAGGCAAATATGAGTTGAAACCTGTGCATTACAAAGATTTCAATCCATATTTTTATCATTACAGTCGGGCCGAACAATCCAAGGTATGTATTAAGACAGAACACAATGAGGATGAGTATGGGGGACTAGAATCATTGACCTGAGGTAGAGTTTTTCCTGTATTTCATAAACACTGAAAAACTCCCAAGGATCGTTGTTTCCTATGTCCTGTACTCTACCCAAGTTGAGTTCTGTATTTATACCATGATTAAACACTTGAATTATGTGAATGACATTGATATTTTTTAAGAAAAATATCCCCTTCGGCGGTCTGATAACTTTTTTTGCTTGACACTGTTTTGTGTTGAGGCATTTCATTCATGGCATAATGTCACTCAGACCTTTAATGTCTAATCAGAGGTATTCTTACATGAGTTTCTAACGCATAATCCAGATGGGGGTCTTTGTAGCAGAATATTTTCTAATATCTGTATTAGTGCTGAAACTGTTGGCCAATTTTTGTAACCGGCTGACTGTCAGGCATAACTGGGTTTCAACCGGATAACCGTTAATTTCAACTGCTGGTATTATTGTATTGTCTACGACACAAAATCAGTAAGGAACGGCGAGAAAACAGTTCAAAACACTGTCACTTGACTTCGGCAAAAAGTAAACAAACGAAAACCATCGAGTACCAACAGATATCATCGATATGCAAACAATCATTAACACATCGAAACTGTGGTCACCCTGCATTGCCCGGTCCAAAATCGAAGCTTTGCCATTTGAAAGTCACAGGCACGCGACATGCCACGCACCTGAAACAACGTTTACGTGTGCAATTTGTTCCCATGTGCGTGCATTTGAAGTGATGGATGATTGTCATTGATATTACTTAAGAATTCTCCAACCAGTTTGTAAATTGTAGTTAGGCATAATTAACGGTTTTAGAGCCTCTTACATCGAGTGGCTTGAATTTGATATAATCATATCATCATAGAGTGAATATGTACTCCTAATTTTTTTAGTATCTTTTTCTGTTCTCTGCTAAGACAATTGCCACAAACAGTTACACATTTACATCTACCTATTCCTCGCAATGAAATTCTGGCGGGAATATGTTGCGAGTCATGAAGGCGGTGTGTTAAGAAATTATTATATGTCCCATTGTCTAAGAGAGGAGCTTGAAATTTTGTTCATGGGCATTTCATAACGTTTCATACACAAACCGTTTAGGATGTTTCGTACACTAGCTAGGATGTTTCGTACACTGGGTTATGACTGTCTTGAGCCAAGTAAAGATAACAACCCGTGAGTAAAAATAACAAAATTATTGCAATAACATATTTATATATCTACAAAACATACTGGAATGATACAAATATAAAGTTCTAGAAAGATAAGTCTGACTTTGTGCAGTATACAAATAGAACATACTGGAAAATATTTATTATAATTATAAGTAGGCCTATGCTAAGGATGAGGTTTAGGACTTTGAATTCCCAAGTCGCCTCCTTAGCATAGGTGGTGTAATCTTTACATAATGTCTCAGTAAGTTGTCTTACTTAAACTAGGGGTTCCTGCATGATGATATACTGGGTATTTAACATTGCAGTAATAAAAAAGTGTTGTACATGTCCTGAAAATTAATCATTTTAATGTGTCCATGTGCTAATTATGACTCCAGTGTAATAGCAATGCTGTGATTGCATATCATAAGAACTTATCAAAGCTGATTAATCATCAATGAGCTCACATTAAAATGTTTTGATATTTTTACACGACAACCAATAGCCCAGACTAGCTTGTGCTAACTCAAATTAATCCAGGGCCAAACACAAATTTTGCCCCCCAATCCTCAAAATTTGCATGCAAAACCGAAAAAATCAAGTCCTAGATGGTCCTGATACTTTTAAGATGTGCGCATGCGCAGTATCCAGGAAGGTACCAAAATTGGCGAAACCATCATTCTTTGTTTGGCCCTAAAGTCAGCAACAATGAACTGACATCTGTGCTTTTAAATCTCCTTTTTTGAGGATGCCAGACATAAATCAATGGTAAAATTGGTGGATGCAAGGATATAAATGGATGATGGAAGTGAACAACGGTGGTTAGAAACGTTCAGGGCTGTAACTTTATCATAATTCATTTTATATTGAAGTAAATCTATTTATTCTGTATGTCTTCATCTTGTTACAACTCTCCCATGAATTGTTATAAGGCAAAGACATGTGAACAAATTGGGTGAATTCTCTCATTTATTGTTGATCGCAGTTGTTAGTTCTATGTATAGATAAAGTATTGGGTAAGATATATATAAATTGTTACAGTTTCCTTGTGGCTTAATATGGTATATATAGTGTCTGGTCATTCCATATTGTTCTCAACCTTCACTCCCTCCAATATGAAATTAACGGAGACCATATATACCATATTACGCTGCCAAAAAACTGTAACTAATAATACTGCACCTATATTTTCATCAAATCTGGCACATATATGTATGTAGTTTAACACACACATCCCCCCCCCCCCCCCCATTGCAGAAGGAGCTGGGTTGGGATATATATCTAGATAAATAAATATATGTTATATATACATATATATAATTTTTCCATCAAAGGACGGGCATTGCACTAATTTTTGCCATACTTGGCACAGGTCTGTACTTTCACCCACAGATTAATCCTGACAGGTCAAAAGTTTCTAGGGTTTACATATATATGTAGAAAACTTTCAGTTTATGGAGTTATCCCTAAAAGACCTAGTTACACAAATTATATAATTCGACATTGTACAAGTTCTGGGGCACTGTGTATATATAAAAAATGACAATATCAGTGCCACACATAACCCACCACACAAACCTCAATATTAAAATACCCTACAGAAAACATTATATGATGCTCTCCACCATTGTATTTGCTGATACGCATCCCCGTGGAAACCCTGGGAACTGAAGCAGTGCTTGCTTACTGTGGTAAGCAAGCTCTTGTTTTACTGGTAAAATAGGACCCTATAACCAGTGCCTGGGGTGGAAGTCCTCTAAAATGGGCAACATGGGTATAAATGATTGGCTGGACTTGACTTTTTTTCCATGTTGCGGCCATCATTAGCCATTGTGCATAAATATGTGACCTTAAACAAAAATAAATAAATAATGATATGCATGGTCACGTTTCGAAGTTGGTAAACAAAAGCTGTGCACATTCCTGTTTGAACTTATGAGAATTACACCACTGCCTTGATGCCTTTGTTTTGACTTTGTTCAGCTCAAAATTTGTGTGTATAAGTCGGGTGCATAACTGGTGTTTGATTTCTTACCTGCACAGTCATTTTTAGATAGTGCGTTTTCATCTAAACGATGGTATTTCCATTGAAACAAAAGATTGATTGAGTTTGCCTTCTCTTGAGATTGAAGTCAGTTTGGTGAAACACAGATCCAAAACAAACCTAAGCCCACCTACTGTTTTGCTTTATATTCAATAGCAATATTTATTGTCAATTGCTGACGAGAATTAATGTTTGTTTGTTTTATTGTTTTGGCCTAAATAAATTATTAACTGGTAAAGTGCTAAGTTATTTTTGGTCCTGGAAATTTCTTTGAGCATCTTTGCCTTGTTACAATATATGGGAGAGTGCCTATAGTCACTCTCCCATAAATTGTGACAGGGCAAATCCTAACAGATAAAATAATATCACTTCAAAGATAACATGAAGCACATCCACAGAATATGAAGCCTTTAAATTGCAATACCGGGACTTCAGAATAAAGCCCAAAAATGGGCTTCCAGCACTCTACCAGTTAAACAGATGCTGTTTCTTCTATATTTATTTGTAATAAATCAAGAACTTAGATATACTTTATTTCGTTGTTCAAAAGAAGTTAATTTGTCTGGCATTCGCACATGACAAAATTGACAAGAGCGATCACGCCATTGTTTACCAATTTTGAACCATGACCTTGTATATCATCAACGGTTGAGATGGCAAATTGGCAATTGGCTTATCCCCCGTGGGAACCCCAGGAAGTGAAGCAGTGCTTTTTACTGTGGTAAACAACCTCTGTTTCACTGGTAAAATAGGACCCAGTAACTAATGCTTGGGGTTCGAGTCCTCTAAAATAGGCAACATGGGGTATAAACGATTGACTGACCTTGACTTTATCTCCATGTTGTGGTCATGATTAGCCATTGTGCAGAAGTATGTGACCATAAACAACAATAAATAAATAAATTGGCTTATCAGACAGTTGTGGGGCATTATATGTGCCTCACAATTTGTTAATTCCCCACAGCCAAAGTACAAAATTGACAAATACCCCCGATAACTCAAATGTTTTCTATACATCCCCACTGGGCAGAGTCTTTCATTCTAAAAATTGCACAAGAGAATTGTGGATTTCTGTATTTTTATACTGTACCAATGACCCAGACTTAGCTGGTGCTAACTCTAACAAAACCAGGGCCAAACACAAATTTTGCCCCCCAATCCCCAAAATTTGCATCCAAAACAAAAAGAAATCATGTCCTAAAGGACCTCCATACTACGCCCCCACTGCGCATGCGCAGTGTCACGGACGTCCCGAAATTGACGCCAATTATCATTCTTTCTCTGTTTGGCCCTTCATCAGTCAACATCTCACTGATCTTTGTGCTTGTAAATCTCAGTTTAAAGGATGCCAGACACGTAATTTTTGGAGAAATGGTGATTCTAAGGAGGATATAGAAGGAGGAGAGGAAAAAGAAGTGACAAAAAATAATCAGGGCTGTACTTAAAATTTTTTGATGAAATTATGTTAAGTTGCCTATTTTCGAGGCATGGGCCTCTTGTTGTCATTCTTGCTAAATGTTGCACTGCTTATTCAGTGTTTCCTCTCCCCTAGCCTTCTAAAGTCCCCCCTTGCAATTCTCCCATGCTTTTGGTATATTTTTGAGAAAGTTCATTTCTAAAATTTTCCTGGGAGAGTTGCTTGGATACAGAATGTTTTCTGTTATTTTCCCCATAGTTACGTTTTCACCCATGGGTGTATAAACGTTGTGTTCTGCATCTTCCATCTGATGTTCTGCAGATTCTCCCCTGGGAGTCTCTGTTTTGCATCAGATAGAGTGTAATTTTGATGACTGATTTCGGGCCAGTTTTTTCAGTGCCTGGAGTCATGTTTTCTGGTGTTTTACACTGTTTGTTTACATTGGCAACAGCCTTTTTTGAGGGGGGCTGTTTGCCTTTGGTGTAGTTTATCTCACTATAAGATACATTTATATTATCCGTAAGTGTCTCATTAATTATTTAATATAAATTTAAAATTTTTGACCACACTTTGCCATCGAATCCATCGGGGCTCAACGTTACTTTTCAGCAACTTGGGCTTCGCTGAAAAAATATTTTTTCAAAATTATTTTGATTTGCAATTGTTTTTTCATTTTTTAATGGATCATGTTATTATGTATCTTTGTGTCAGGGGTTTGTGCGAGTAACTAGGACTTGTTGTTGACTTTTCACAATGAAATGATATTGTTCAAATTGTAATGGGAAGAAATCTTCCTCTGACTTTCATGATCATTGTATTAATTGTAGTCAGTGTTCTCGCACTAATCCCTGTCCTATATGTCAATATTGGGATGATAAACATTGGAAACGTGTGTCATGGTATGTTGTTTCTGGAGAAAGGGCTATGCCGGCTCTTTCTCCGCAAGGTCACTCTACTCTCTCAGTTTCTATTTCAGAGGAACAAGAACAGGGTGATGTTTCCATGTTATCTTCTACAAGTGTGCGTCCGTCATCACAAATGAATTCAGAGCTAGCGGCAAAAGTGCTCATGGAGATTAGACAAATGTCATCCGCTAGCTCGCCCGGTGTAGCGTCCATTCACCGAATGGTTCGGCAGCCGGGTTTGTCCGATGCGGTCCAGGAGGAAATTTTGGGTGATGCGAGCACTATAAACATAATAGATGCACACCCAGTGACTGCGGATAGTAAGCGAGAACGGAGGAAGCCTTTGAGTCCGGTTCCTAGCTCGTCCAGGTCCAGCCGGGCCGCGAGCAAGAGAGGCCCCTCTCTCGTACAACAACATCTGGGACCAGATGTTGTGGTACAGAATGTGTCTTTAGCGGAGCATACGTCCGTCGCTCGGGACGCTCCGTTGTATAAGCAGTCCGCGGAGACTGTTAAGGCTTCCTCTTCTCGTCAGCGCACACGACCGCACCTTGGCTGCGTGACCGCCGATATATTGCCAGCTTCGCCGATCAAGGATTCTTCGGCAACCAGGTCACACCATCCGGCAGCCAGGGATTCGAGACCGATGGACTCCGGACGTTCGCATAGGAAAAGTATGCGGGAGCCATCTGATGCGGAGCTGCCCTCGGCGAAGCAGCGAAAGACTGCGCCTCCGCAGGTCTCGACGCCGGACATTCTTGTGCAGATAGCACAGCTTATCGCAGCATCCCAGCAGCCGACAGAAACGGTGTCGGATCGAGAATTTTCCGACGGCGCTGGGTCGGTACGCTCCGCCGAAGCATCGGGGGCGGACGACCGGGAACATCATGAGGTCCGACCGGATGGTGAAAGGGATACGGATGACTTGGAGCTATCCCTTTCGGAACAACATAAAGCTGCCGTGGACTTCATCCGGCACTTTCTCCCTCAAGTTGTTCCGTCGGGCCAGACTGCTGCGGTTCCGGACAAGAGGATTATAGCGTCATTGGACTCTGAATTTTTTGAGCGGTTCAGGGACATCGCTCCCGAGTTTCCGTCGCAGTCCAATAATGTTGCAAGAACATTTGAATTATTGAACGACGCTATATTTAAACTTGCTTCCAAGACGGGGAAAGCAGGTTTCTTGTCCGCTAATACTCTCAACCTGCCTTTCATTAATGCAAGGAATAAATTCGATACGGCAGGACAGGGTATACCGAGAGTTCCTCTGCGTATGGACGACGAGGCGGAAGACTTAGAGCTATCATTACCGTCGTCGGCTTCTATTCCAACCGCGGTGTTGGAAACAGCTATTGCGTCTAACAGAGCCAATTTAGATGCCTTATCTTACGCAGATCACCTTACTAAGGCGTTATCACTGCGCCTTCAAGGGAAAGAGTTTCAGGATATACAATCCTCTTTAAGACTTCTTTCAAGGGCAGTAGCTTATTCCACGTTTAACTCCGCCCTTTCAGTGGCAAATCTGGAGTTGGTTAGACGTGACGCAGCCCTAGCTACATCCACACTAGTGGATACTAAGGTGAAGAACTCTCTTAGAGTCGCTTCGGTCTCAGGAGAACTTCTCTTTGACGGCAAGCTTTCTGCTATTTATGATAAAATTACAAAGAAAGCTAAGGATTCTCTGTTGTTCAAATCTGCTCCTAAGAAGTCGGATACAGCAGACAAGAATAAGACAGGCACTTCTGGGTCTAATGCGCCCAAGAGAGGTTCCTATAGAGGTTCCGGTGCGTCCTCTTGGTCTTATTCGAGAGACCGTCAGGGTAGCGACTCTCGTTCGGGACGTCCTTCAGGCCGGAACAATCGGTCGGACGCCCCGAGGTCGACGGGGCGAGGTGCGGGCCGTGGAGGACGTGGTTTCTCCTACCGCAGGCCTCGCAGGTCCAGGAGGTGATGGCTTAATCCTCTATCGCGTACCGGTTGGCGGAAGGTTGTCAAGCTTTTCACAAGAATGGGCGTCGATTACAGACGACCCTTGGGTGAGAGGAGTGACTTCGGAAGGTCTAAAGATATCCTTCAAACGAAAGCCTCCATTAACTCGAAGTCCAAAGTGGACTCATCTTCCGTCAAATCCGCAGAAAAGAGACGCTCTGTTATCAGAGGTGCAGTCTCTTTTAATGAAGAACGCGGTAGAGGTCGTAGAAAACCAGGAATCTCCGGGATTCTACAGCCATCTGTTTCTGGTTCCGAAACCAGACGGCTCGTTCCGTCCAGTCATAGATTTGAGCTGGATAAACAAGCTGATCGTCGCTCCGAAGTTTTATATGGAGACGATTCGGTCGGTCAGAGCGAGTATTCGGGTGAACGATTATGCAACGAGCATAGATCTCAAAGATGTGTACTTTCACGTCATGGTACATCCGACATTCCGAAAGTACCTACGCTTCGCAGTCCTAGGAGTGGTGTATCAATTCCGGGCGATGTGCTTCGGATTGAATCTAGCACCCTGGGCTTTCACTCGGGTAATGAACTCGGTAATGATCTATTTCCGAGCTCATTCGTCTGCGGTAACGTCGGCCTACCTGGACGACATTCTTCAGAGGTACGGCAACGAGTTAACGCTTCAGAACGATGTTCAGAATCTTCTTCTATTGCTCCGACGTCTCGGTTTTATAGTAAACGAGGAGAAGTCGGATCTGGTGCCGTCCAAGTCATTCACTCATCTGGGAATGAGCTTCGAGACGCACAACAATCTCGTTCGTCTGTTGTTAACCAGAGCGAAATTAGTCAGTTGTTACGCTCGCTATTGTCTGCACGCAGACAAAGTCACGGTGAGAGAATTTATGAGACTGATAGGTCTGTGCGGAGCCGCCGCAGATCTCATTCCGATGGGGCGGTTACGCACACGTCCTCTTCAAATTTTCTTGTCTCAGAATTGGAGTGTGAAAATTCATTTGCTCGATGTAGACGTTCTCTTGTCAGATCAAGTGAAACAAGAGATTCAGACTTGGGCAAACATTCAGTAGTTAACTCAGGGAGTTCCGCTGCAGTTGCCAGATCCGAGTTTTACCATTATGACGGATGCCAGTCAAACAGGTTGGGGTGCATCATTAATCCCAACGGATTCGAGATGCCAGGGTCTTTGGGATCCGCAATTCCTGTGCAAGCACATAAACATCAAGGAAATGATGTCAATTTGGCTTGCGTTACGTCACTGGATGGACATTATTCACAATGCTCATGTCCAAATCCTATCCGACAATACGACAATAGTGGCGTATATACGGAATCAGGGAGGCACTCATTCAGTTCCGTTGTTCAATCTAATGGAAAGAATCCTTCTGTTTGCGCTAGAACATCACGTTCTTCTTTCGGTCCGTCACATACCGGGTCGTCTGAATGTGCTAGCAGACTCTTTTTCACGAAAGGGTCGCTTGTTGCCGTCGGAGTGGACTCTCAACAAACAAGTATTCAATCAGATTTGCTACCAATGGGAACGGCCAATGTTAGACTTATTTACGACACATCTCAACAATCAGTTGCAGACGTATGTGTCTCCGTGTCCGGATCCAAGAGCATTTGCAGTAGACGCTCTGTCGATCCCTTGGGACGGAATGATAGGATATGCGTATCCTCCAGCACCGTTAATTCAACAAGTATTGCTAAAGATAAAACAATCTCAATGCAAGATTCTGTTGGTAGCATCTCTGTCGCCACAGAGACCGTGGATAAATCTACTCAGGTGTCTGTTGTGGGATCTACCGCGAAAGCTTCCTCCACGGGAGGATCTTCTTTCGCAGGGGAAATCGCGCCAACTCCATCACAACCCGCAAGGTCTCAACCTTCACGTTTTTCCATTGTGCGGTCCTTCTTGCATGGCAAACACTTTACAGGACGAGCAGTGGACGCGATTTCTAACTGTAGGAGGACCTCCTCTTCGCTAAACTATGCGGCTAAGTGGAAGGTTTTTCGTCGTTGGTGTAGGGATCATTCTGTAGATATATTCGATCCCTCTGTACCAGACATTGCAAACTTTCTAGTATACTTGTTTGACGAAATCAAACTGCAGCCTGTTACTATAAAGGGTTATAGATCTATGGTATCTGATACCTATGCACATCATGATAGTTTACAAATTGGATCTAATGTCTCTTTATCTAAGTTGGTTAGAAACTTTTCGATAAATAGACCCAGAACTCTTAGATTAATTCCTAAGTGGAATTTAGCTTGGGTTCTTCTTAAATTGAAGGAAAAGCCATTTGAACCTCTTGGGACAGTAGATTTCAAATTCTTATCTTATAAGACAGCTTTTCTCTTAGCTTTCTCTTCTGCTAGAATAGTCAGTGAGCTTCATGCACTATCGGTGGATGATTCTCACTATCGTAGTGTTGGGAACACTATCACCTTCACTACTAATGTGGGTTTTTTAGCTAAGAATCAGGCTCCTAATAAATATCCGGAACCTATTGTTATTAAGGCTCTTCCGTCTTCAGACGGGCATAGGCCTTTACTCTGTCCTGTTAGAGCATTACGTATCTATAAACAGAGATCTCAGTTTATCAGAAAGGGACGGAAACGTTTCTTTCTGTCTTTGATGCCTAATAGAAAGGACATTTCGGTCCATTCTATTGCTAGATGGATTCAATTAACTATCCGTACTGCTTATGAAAATTTATCTTCTTCTCAGCAGTCTGTGCTTAAGATTTCTGCTCATGAAGTAAGAGCTCTTTCTACTTCCTGGGCTTATGCTAATAGTGTTGCTATTACAGATTTAATGAAGGCTGCTTATTGGTCTCAGCCATCCACATTTACGAATTTTTATCTCAGAAATATTGAGTCCATTTCTGGAGACCTGCATTGTTTAGGTCCGTTATCTGTTGCTCCGAATGTCGTCCACTAAACAGTTGCAACTATAGTTATGCAGGCTTTCTGTTCCGGCAGTGACTCCGTCCGGCTGCCCTCTTCGCTCCGGGCTATTTGACCCAGGGCAAGGGGAAGGGGGGGGGGGGGGGGGGGGGGGGTCCCTTGGGTCACCTGTTTTATAGTGAAAACAAGGGGATACCTCCTCCGGAGTCAGTAATTCTGAGTCGCTTCCGGGATGGTTTTAAAGTGTAATATTAATGTTAAAATTCATTCATGTCTTATTTTTAAAGTGTAGCTCGGTGTGAAGCATTTATATATGTCAAGTGTCAAACGGGCTTTAATATACAATACTCGGACACTTTTAAATGACTATAAAGAGTCTCAATTCTCTGGACTACTTTATTTATTGGCTTGCTTTAAAAATAATTAGTATAAGGGATATACTGGATGTTAATAGAGAACATGAATGTTATTGTGCTCAATTATTAAGGGTAGTGTATCTTTCTAATTTAATATTAAATAAGAAAGATACATGTAAAGCCTAATACTCCTTTTCTCCTTAAGGAGTTACCTCTTTACTATATAGTTGAGCTTATTGGATTTTCCTCTATGTCCTAGGCCCTCCAGCCTGTTTACTATTCAGCTAAGTCTGGGTCATTGGTACAGTATAAAAATGTTAAAAAATTTATAGTAATTTATATATTTTTTTATACTTACCAATGACCCAGATGGGGATGGCCCTCCCTGGAGTTGGGAACTCTTGCCTCCCCGCTGAGTACATAGCGCTGACCAGGCACTGCCAGTAAGAATGATAATTGGCGCCAATTTCGGGACGTCTGCGTCACTGCGCTGCGCAGTAGAGGCGTAGTATGGAGGTCCTTTAGGACATGATTTCTTTTTGTTTTGGATGCAAATTTTGGGGATTGGGGGACAAAATTTGTGTTTGGCCCTGGTTTTGTTAGAGTTAGCACCAGCTAAGTCTGGGTCATTGGTAAGTATAAAAAATATATAAATTACTATAAATTTTTTAACTTCTCTTGAAAATTCTTTTTTTCTTTTCTTTAAATTTCCACCCCAATGGGCAATTACCTAGGTTTGGCAATTGAAGGTGTCTTTCTCTAGGTGCAAACAAACTCAGTTCTTTATCAGCCACCACCCTCGTGGGAACCTCGGGAAGTGAAGCCATGCTTGTTTACTGTGTGATAAACAGGCTCTGTTTCACTGGTAAAATAGGAGCCAGTCACCAGTGCTTGGGGTGAAAGTCCTCTAAAATGGGCAACATGGGGTATAAATGATTGACTAAACTTTACTTTATCTCCTTGTTGCAGTCATGATAAGCCATTGTGCATAAATGTGACCTTAAACACCAATAAATAAATAAACAAAAAATTATCAGCCACCAAAATATTATTTATATACCCATATGCTTGTAATCTTAGCACCTCAATTTTTATTGGTGTTCATTTCCTGACCATGGTTTTATTGACTATGACAGACGAATGTACAATTTGGAACACTGATTGTTACTGTACAGTCCCTGTGAGAATCTCAGGAACTGTAGGAGTGCTTTTTCATCACTATGGTAAACAAACTCAGCTTCACTGGGAAATGGGATTACTGTAGTTCTTGTTCAGTAAGATAAACAAACCTTAGGTAAAATAGAACATGTTAGCCAAGCCTGTCTTGAGGTCATCCTCAGTGGACTTTGTACTTGTCATATTTAGCCATAGATGCATATATATATATAATAATAATATACAAATGTACGTAATTTTTATTATTAATTTCATACTTTGTAAAATTTCATACTTGTGTACACTGGATACAGTTATGTGCAAATGCAATAAAACAGGCCCATATTCAAACACCAAATTACGTTTCATTTTATTTTATCTCCAGCATTGAAACCATAAAATATGCTTTATGGTTTGAAGAAACTTGACATTTAATCTCTTTTTGACTGTAAATAGTAAACTTGAGTAATTAGAGCTGGGTCCGCTTTAAGTTTAACCTGTCACGGAGTACAGTCCTATAACATGGAATCTGCCTGAGTTACAAAAGCATTCCAACATATTTGCCACAGTTCTAGGATGATTGTAAGGCTGTGTTGGATGATTCTAAGGCTGTGTTGACGTCTCGGGTTGGTTATCACTGATATAGGGAGGCTAAGGGAGCTTTATCTAGGTTTATGGTGAGTGCGCAACATAATGTAATATTCACCGAAACTATGGCATGAAAACAATTGATGCCAGATGCAGATGGAATTTCAGGGAAACAACTGATGATTTCTACCGCAAGGTTTCGGTACCGTGGGCAAGTGTGCATGGGTATATTCTCAAAATAATACACATGTGCCTGTGTGTCGACGATACTGAAACTTCGTGGTTGAAATTACCGGTTATCAGATCTGTTAACCTCTGGAGGTGACTGTCAGTGAGATTTTGATGAGCTCTCAGTGAGATTTTCGTGCGCGGACAGCGCCACATGAATAATTTCCATGTTACCCTCCCCCCCCCCACCCCCCTCACTCACCCTCCATGTCACTGGTGGTGCGGAAGGGTAAAAGCTTATTTTGTGATGAATGTCATGACAAGAAAAGTGTATTAAAATGCATAACACACTTAGTCTAATTGCTATGTTTCAAATCTGGATCCAAAAGTATAGCCCCTTAATTGGCCCTCGGTACTCAAGAACCAAGTCGGTACCTGGATATAAGAATGAAGATGAAACAGGAGTCAATGAACTGCCTCCCTAACCCCCCACCCCCCAAATTTTTCTGCCTTCCAAGTGCCATGGTTGCAAACAAAATACAGTTACTTGCATATGTGTAACAAGAAAGAGAACAGACAAAACATGTATCATACATTGAGACTGGTGATCTATCAGAAATAGCCCTTGTAGACTAACCAAACTATGGTTAGTCCACTAACCAACTATGAAAGCTATCGCCTCCAGAGATGTCAGCAATTTATGCCCCCGCCTGCTGAGATCAATGTTCTGTTGGAGAGTGTTTGTAAACTGCGTAGCAAGGGTGTATCGCCTGATGGGAATTGAATATGTTCCTTTTTGAGGAGTCTGTTTTGAGTTGGAATCCTACCCCACGTCACTCTGAGCCTACATATTCTGGTGTGTGGGTGTTGGGGTGAGAAAAGAATTAAAATATGGGGGAACAGGTGAATACCTTTTAGTTTGAGAACTGCAACAAATCAGCACATGGCCAAAGTGTTAATATACTAACCACTTTTCTTTGTAAAAAGGGGATATACAGTGGAACCCTGTTAACCCTTTAGCCAATGCAGATAGACGATGACACTACCAAAAAAAAATAATAATTGCCTAACTAAAAATTTTCATTTTTTTTTTTTCAAAAACATAGCTCATGACCTCTTACTGGAACAAGCTCAACAAGCTTGTTTCATTGAAGGGGATCCTAAGCTATATTTCTGAGAAAAAACATTTTATGTTTTTTGTATTTTCTTTTTAAGAGTTGTCTCACTTTTCTCTTAGAAATGTCTCAAGAGGCAAATTTTGTATGTTTAAATTTGCTGTTAGCTCAGTCTGTATCTCAGGTATGCGGTAACGGCTCTCAATGAAATATGAAATGCAAATTGCTTATCACAATAATGGGGGCACGATGACGCTGTGTACTGAGGCGTACTGCACGTCGATGGTGCGCATGTCTTCAACCAATCTAACCCTGCCTGTGCTGCGGTGCAGAGTTCAGAGTTACGATGATGGAGAGCTGACAGCTGCTCGTCGTTGCTCGGTGGTTCTCTCAGGGTACTCCGGCTTCCTCCACCCGTAAAACTGTCACGGTCACGATTAGCCATTGTGCATAAGTATGTGACCTTAAACACCAATAAATAATTATAAATAAATATTATCACAATAACTTCTGCCTCATTGCATAAAATTACCAAACACTCTGCCATTCATCATGCATACCATAAAAAAAAATGTGTTTGTTCAGTCAGTCTCTAAGTTGGATATGAGTTTTTTGGATCTCGATGAAATGTGGCATATAGATTGCTTATCACTAACTTCTACCTCATTGCATAAAACTTTCAAACACCAAAATGTGTAGTTAAAATAATATTGTGCAGTTGGAAGCCTGCGTCTCCATTTTCACTCAGAGGTCTTTTTCCCCATCGTGGTCTTAGTTGGAAAAAATATCAGAAGTTTAAATTTCCAACTGTTGATATTTTTGTCCTTTGAATTTCCTACTATGGGCAGAGGGGGTGAGGGAACACACCACCCACCCTCCCCCACCCGTTGTTACGTGTCTGGGTTTTGTGTGGATTTTTTTGGGGGGCGGGGGGGTAGGGGGAGGTTAATATGGATAGTAAAGCGAATTCTTAAAAATATTCTGTGATTAAAAATAGAAAGATAAAAAATTCATAAACTGGCGGAGGGAAGTTTAACCCCCACCCCCCCCCCCCCCCAGGAGTGGGGAAAAGATATACAGGGGGATAAACTGTTACACTAGTAAGTTTCCTTGGCACCGACAGAAAGGAATGGTTAAAAAAAATGCCATTGAATTTGTCATAAGGTACATTTTGCGGACTTTGAAAAATGCTGAGTCAGCATTTTTTAACACTGTGGGCAATGGGAAAAAATTAAAGAATCGCTTTCTTCCAAACCACTGCTCCAAAAGCTTTCACATTTCACATATAACATATTGGAACATTGATTCACATATTTGTTGAAATCAAATCAGTCGTTCTATATTTGGGTTCCCTGTTCAAGCCCAAATGTTCAAATTAGTGCAATTTGAGGGATATTCTTTAAAAATCTTCTTTTCAGATCCACACATTAGTATCTTTTGATATTTGGTATACAGCATCTTTAGGATGAGGAGATTCAAGTTTGTTTAAGTTGAGTCCCTGAGTTAAAATTTGGGCTCACCGTTGGAGTCCGAATTATAACTTAGTTCAATACGAGGGATCTTTTTTTTAAATCTTCTTTTTTGCATACACGAGTCAGGATCTTTTAATATTTGATATACAGTATGCTTAGGGAGGTGAGATTCAAGTTTGTTCAAGCCAAGTCCTTTGGTTCATATTTGGGCTCCCTTTGGAAGCCCAAATTATAACTTAGTTCAATATGAGGAATATAGTTTAAATTTTTTTTGTTCAGATCCACCAGTCAGAATCTTCTGATATTTGGTGTACAGCATTCTTAGGGGGCAGAAGGTAAAGGTTGTTAAAGCCATGTTCCTGGATTTATATTTAGGCTCACTGTGGAAGCCCAAATTATACCAAACTTTCTATTTTCCAAACCAAGAAGTCGATTGAAAACGAATATGTTATGAGGGCTTATTGGGTCACAAGTTCCTAATTTATGCTTTAAATACCCATATCTCAAATACTAAACAGCACTGGGGATTTCTATACGGTGTAAAGCTTCCTTAGGACTGGCAGAAAGGAATAGAGAAAATAGAGAAAAAAAATTTCCATGGTTTTATCGTCGGGTATATTTCCAGCACTTTTTGGAGTCATTATTTTCCAACATACATGTATGGATACTCTGGGTTACTAAGTAGGGAAAACAATTTTATTGTGGAAAAACAGATACATGTTATAACCAGAAGGCAGAATCCCTTGATATTTTGATGATATGACTCTGCCAGTATCAGGTGAGTGCCCTCAGGCCCCGTGGGGCCTCTTGTTTGTTAAGTGTTCCATCCCTATCCCTCCTTGAAGCCCTCCTGTTAAACTCCCAAACTTTTTGGCTTATTTTTATCGAAATTTTTCTATTAAATTTCTTGGGAGTTCAACGTGTGTAACAGAATGTTTATTCTGTTCATCCCCATGTTTACGTCTTCACCCTAGTGGTGTTAGGTCGTTTTGGTCATGCATCTTCTATCCAATGTATCGTTTTTTCTTTGTTTGAAGATCTTGCTTTACATCTGGTAGCTTTAAAATCTGTTACTGACTTTGGGTCTTTTTTCTGTGCCTGATGTCTTATTTCCGTTTTTTTCCTTTGACGTTGTTTACATTGGCAACGTCTTTAAATATATGTAGTATATAGTTATTATTACTGTATGATTGTGGTAAGATACATTAATTAATATTCTGGTAATGTAGCAAAAGAAATTTGGATTTTGTCCACACTTGGGCTCTATCTTAGGCTTCTTCAAAAAAATTTCAAAAAACTTTTTGAATTTAATTTTTTTGATTTTGATTTTGATTGCTATTTATTATGTATCTTTATCATATATTCATTGTGGAGTTTGTGGGAGTACGATCGACTTAATTTTTAGCTTAACTTGACAAAGTCAAGATAAGCTATTGCTATCACGCGTGCTGAAGTCTGTTAGTCTGAGTCTGTTCACATTTTCCTTTAGCACGGGCTACACGCCGCAGTTCTTGTCTGATCGTCATGAAATTTCATATACAGGTTTGGGGTCATGTCTAGATGAGAACGTCCCCTTTTGGTCGCGTTCGGTCAACCGGTATGGCTGCCCGAGTCCAAAACCCCAAAACCATTAGCACAGTCTACAGGTCATATTTATGAAGGGATTTCATTGTAACTTGGTAGGATGCCTCTGTATAATGCCTAGATGAGAACGTCCCCTTTTGGGCATGATCTGTCAACCGTGATGGCTGCCCAAGCCCAAACCCAAAAACTTTTCGCACAGTCTGCAGGTCATGTTTAATATGGAGGGATTTCACTGTAACTTGGTAGGATGACTCCTTATGATGTCTAGATGAGAATTTCCCCATTTGGGCATGCTCTGCCAACCGTGACAACTGCACGAGCCCAAAACCTGAAAACCTTTAGCACAGTCTACAAGTCATATTTATTGAGGAATTTCATTGTAACTTGGTGGGTTGACTTCATATAATGTCTAGATGAGAACGTCCCCTTTTGGACGTGATTGGACAACTGTGATGGCTACAGGGGCCCGAAGCCCAAAAACCTTTAGTGCAGTCTACAGGTCATATTTATGAAGGGATTTCATTGTAACTTGGTAGGATGACTCCAAATAATGTCTAGATGAGAACGTCCCATTTTGATCGCGATCATTCAGCCTTGATGGGTGCCCGAGCCCAGAAACCTTTAGCATAAGCAAAAGGTCATATTTATGGACAGATTTCATTGTAACCTGTTAGGTTGACTCCATGTAATGCCTAGATGATGACATCCCCTTTTGGTCATGATTGGTCAACTGTGATGGCTACAGGTGCCCAAAGCCTGAAAACCTTAAGCACAGTCTACAGGTCATATTTATGAAGGGATTTCATTGTAACTTCGTAGGATCACTCCAGATGATGCTCTGATGAGATTGTCCCCTTTGGTTGCGATCATTCAACCATGATGGCTGCCCGAGCCCGAAGCCAGAAAACCTTTAGCACATTCTACAGGTCATATTTATGAAGGGATTTCATTGTAACTTGGTAGGTTGACTTCATATAATGTCTAGATGAGAATGTCCTCTTTTCGACGTGATTGGACAACTGTGACGGCTGCAGGGGCCCGAAGCCCGAAAACCTTCAGTGCAGTCTACAGGTCATATTTATGAAGGAATTTCATTGTAACTTGGTAGGATGACTCCAAATAATGTCTAGATGAGAACGTCCCATTTTGATCATGATCATTCAGCCTTGATGGGTGCCCGAGCCCAAAAACCTTTAGCATAGGCAGAAGGTCATATTTATGGAAGGATTTCATTGTAACCTGTTAGATTGACTCCATGTAATGCCTAGAAGATGCCTTCCCCTTTTGGTCATGATTGGTCAACTGTGATGGCTACAGGTGCCCGAAGCCTGAAAACCTTGAGCACAGTCTACAGGTCATATTTATAAAGGGATTTTATTGTAACTTGGTAGGATCACTCCAGATGATACCCAGATGAGATTGTCCCCTTTGGTTGCGATCATTCAACCATGATGGCTGCCCGAGCCCAAAGCCCGAAAACCTTTAGAACAGTCTACAGGTCATAATTATGAAGGGATTTCATTGTAGCTTGGTAGGATGACTCAAAATAATGTCTAGATGAGAACATCCCCTTTTGGTTGCGATCATTCAGCCTTTATTGGTGCCCAAGTCCAAAGACCTTTAGCATAGTCTATAGGTCGTATTTATGGAAGGATTTCATTGTAACTTGTTAGGTTGACTCCATATAATGCCTAGATGATGACATCCCCTCCAGATGATGCCCAGATGAGAATGTCCCCTTTTGGTTGAGATCATTCAACCATGATGGCTGCCCGAGCCCAAAGCCCAAAAACCTTTAGCACAGTCTTCAGTTCATATTTATGAAGGGATTTCATTGTACCTTGGTAGGTTGACTTCAAATAATGTCTAGATGAGAACAGCCCCTTTTGGACACCATTAGGCAGCTGTGACGGCTACAGGGGCCTGAAGCCCGAAAACCTTTAGTACAGTCTACAGGTGATATTTATGAAGGGATTTCACTGTACATTGGTAGGATGACTCCAAATAATGTCCAGATGAGAACGTCCCCTTTTGGTCTCGATCATTCAGCCTTGATGGCTGCCGAAGCCCAACACCTTTAGCATAGTCTATAGGTCATATTTATGGAAGGATTTCATTGTAACCTGTTAGTTTGACTCCATATAATGCCTAGATGATGACATCCCCTTTTGGTCGTGATTGGTCAACTGTGACGGGTTCAGGGGCCCGAAGCCCGAAAACCTTGAGCACAGTCTGCAGGTCATATTTTTGAAGGGATTTTATTGTAACTTCGTAGGAACACTCCAGATGAGAACGTCTCCTTTTGACGCAATTGGGAAACTGTCGGCTACAGGGGCCCGAAGCCCGAAAACCTTTAGTACACTCTACAGGCCATATTTATGAAGGGATTTCAATGTAACTTGATAGGATGACTCGTTTTGGAATAATTTCACTGTAACTTGGTAACTTTCGTTGATATATGCTAACTGTGAGGGCCACATACATTAACTGTGAGGTCATATTAACCCACCCCAGATGAGAACGTCTCCTTTTGACGCAATTGGGAAACTGTCGGCTACAGGAGCCCGAAGCCTGAAAACTTTTAGTATATCTACAGGCCATATTTATGAAGGGATTTCAATGTAACTTGATAGGATGACTCGTTTTGGAATAATTTCACTGTAACTTGGTAACTTTCGTTGATATATGTTAACTGTGAGGGCCACATACATTAACTGTGAGGTCATATTAACCCACCCCCTCAGCTCTTTAGTACAGTGTACACCTCATATTATTTTTATCAAAAACATAGCATACAGGGAACAGAAATGAACATATTCCCAATTATCACAATTCTTGTCTTATTTCATAATCCTTTCATAAACATTGAACATTATCCTTTTCATCAAACACAACACACAAGTTAAGCTACAGTGTCAATGACACTTTCATTTGATAATCATGAAAGCTTACTGCTCAAAGCGCAAGGTGAGGAAGTCTTCCTCAGATTTACATGCTTGTTGCCTTGCCTATTGTCGATGTTGTACTGCAGATTCTTGTCCTACATGTGTCAATTGGGATGACAAACGTGAAATATGGGTGTCACTGTACGTTGTTGGCGGTGAGATGCCTATGGCAGTGCTCTCACCGCAAGATAATAATAAGTTTGTCAGTTTCTTTTTCAGAGGAACAAGAACATGGTGATGGTATTGTGACACCCACCAAACGTATGCTACCATCGTTGCGCTCTGATGAGCAAACAGAGCTAGCTGCTAAGGTGCTCATGAACATTAGGCAAGGGATAAGGCCTCTAGTTAGTGTTCTTAATCCCTTTTAGGCAGCTAGAAAGAAGAAAGTGTAGTGAGTAGAGCAAGCACCTTAAAAACAAAAGCTCACCCAGCGATGACGCAAATAGGGAGGAAGTCAGCAAGTTTCTTGTCAGGAGGCTCGACGAGGTCTGAAAAGGTCATGAGTGGGAGAGGTCCCTCTCTAACCCAGCAACATCTGGGGCCAGATGTTGTTATGAAAAACTTTCATGAGCCGTAGCATACGTTCACACCTGCCACTCGAGATGCACCGTCTAGACTGCAGACGGCCTTGGCTACAGTCACGGCTTCCTCCGCTATGGTCAGTAAGCAAACACGACTGCATCCTAGCTACCCGACTTCAGATATCCAGCCAGCCAGCTGCACGAAGACAGAGCCAGTCTTTGCCCGTGAAGTTGGACCATCCTAGCTAGCTAGGGAACAGAGGCTTCGATCATCGGGACGTTTGGATAAGAGATCCATCTCCGGTATGCCATCCCAGGAGCAGCAAATGGCTAAAAAACAGAAAACCGCTGCTCCTCAACCCTCGGTAACAGACTTACTGTCGCAGATTGCGCAGCTGATCGCAGCATCCCAGCAAGTATGGGAGCAGCCTCTCTCAGACTACGGAAGTGCGCTGTTGGATGGTGCTGGGTCGGTCCAGTCATCTGTTCACGCAGATGCAATGGACCGAGATTCACAGCTGATTCAGTCGGATTGTGAAAGGGATAAGGAAGAGGATTACTCTTTCCTTTTGGAACAACATATGCATGCGATGGACTTTATCCATCAATACTATCCTGAATTTGTTCCGCCGAATCAGCAATCTGTGACAACAAGGGAGAAACCGCTGGCATCTTTAGACACAGACTTTATACAGAGGAAAAAAGGAGCTCTTTCTTTCCCGGTTCAGTCTAGACAGGTGCCACAGGCCTTCGACCATGTGGACGACGCCATATTTAACCTCTCAAGTTTCAGGAAAAAGGTGGTTTCTTATCAACATCTTCCATAAATATACCGTTCCTTGGACCACATTCATTTAAAAGGGTTTGAGAAGATGTTCAGAGAGGAGCTCCTTTGCTTTTATATGAGCCGGGGATTTAGATGTATCCTTACATGCTTCATTAAGTATTCACTCAGATGTAATGGAATGTGCCATTTCATCGAATAGAGCAAAATTGGATGTAATGTCCTATGCAGATCACCTTACCAGATCTATGGTGCACTGTCTCAACAGGAAGGAATTTGAGGTCATGTGTACTTCGCTTAGAGTTCTTTCCAGGGCAATCATGTATGCCTCGTATAACTCCGCCCTGGAGTTAATTAGACGTGATGCTGCCATTGCGTCGTCATCACTGAAAGATGACAAGGTGAAAAGCTCTCTCCGGGTCGCTACAGTCTCCGGACATACTATCTTTGAGACAAGCTTTCGTTAGTCAATTTGAACAGACTACTAAGAAAGGTTCCAGTGCTCTGCTTTTGAAGTCGGCGTCTCAACAACACGCTTCAGCAGACCGGGGTAAGCGAGGATGTTCCAACTCAAAATCGTCAAAAGGGATATATATAATTACTCCAGAGGTCGTCAGTACAGCGACTCGGGAAAGGAGCGTAAATCTGATCAGGATTATCAGTCAAACGCCCTAAGCCGACGGGGCGAGGATCTTTGTGGGGAGGACATAGTTTCTCCTCCCGTAAGCCTTGCAAGTCCTCCAGGTGATGTTCAAGACCTCAGTTGCTTACCAGTTGGCGGAAGGTTATCAAACTTCGCAAGAAACTGGATAGCAGTCATGGAAGATCAGTGGGTGAGAAGTATAGTTCTCTCGGACGGCTTACAGCTATCATTCCGAGCAAAACCCCCACTAATGAGATGTCTGCGTTGGACAAATCTTCCGGCAGATCCTTCCAAAAGAGAGTCTCTCCTAGCGGAGTACAGGCTCTCTTATGAAAGGAAGCAATAGAGGTCGTCGAGAATCAAAATTCTCAAGGCTTTTACAGTCACCTGTTTCTCATACCAAAGACAGATGGCTCGTTCCGACCGGAAATAGACTTGAGCTGGGTAAACAAGTTAATCATGGCTCCAAACTTCTATATGGAAACTATTCTGTCGATAAGAGCGAGCATTCGAGTGAACAACTATACTGCAAGCATAGATCTAAAGGACGCTTACTTTCATGTCCTTGTACATCCATCATTCAGAAAGTACCTACGGTTCGTTGTGCAAGGAAAGGTTTATCAGTTCAGAGCAATGTGCTTTGGTCTGAATCTGGCTCCTTCGGCTTTCACTCAAATAATGAACTCGGTAATGTCATACTTCCGAGGTCATTCATCTGCGGTAACGTCGGCTTACTTGGATGACATTCTTCAGAGATACGGCAACAGAATTTTTCTTCAGAACGATATTCAGAGTCTGCTACTATTGCTCCGACATTTCGGTTTCATAGTAAACGAGAAAAAGTTGAATCTAGCTCTGTCCAAGTCGTTCACTCTTTTGGGAATGAGCTTTGAGACTCACAACAATCTGGTTCTTCCTCTGTTACCCAGAGTGAAATTAGTCAGTTGTTATGCTCGCTTTTGTCTAAACTCTCCTGCAGTGCCTCGTACCCCTATACACGTCTGCCTTCAGATGTTTCGGCTGCCGCCCGTCGTCCCGCGTCGGGTGTTTTGGAGGATCGTGACCCTTCGCTGGTTAAGAGGGTCAGAGGTGAAGCCACTTTGCCGGTTCATTCCCCTGTTGAACCGTCCAGTACGGGCAGTGAGCTTAGAGAGGCCCTCTCCTTACTCACTCAGGTTCTGTCAAAGAGCCTTCCTGTTGCTTCCAGCGAGGCAGCGAGTGGTTTCCAGGCACCCACTATGGCACCGCCTCCCAGGATTGGAAACAGGCCGCTTTCTGTTCCCCCTGGTGTTCCAACACCATGGGAGGCGTCGGCTGGTTTGCCCACGATGGGCTATGTGTCTTCCAACTCAGGGGAAGAGTCAGACATGCTTGATGTTGAGAGCTAGCAGTCTTCGAACTTGGGGGCAGCTCTTGATTTCGTGTTTGGGTTCCTTCCAGATCTCAAACCATCAAACCAGTCAACAATGTCAGCCAGGTCGCGATCATCGATCGCGTGCCAACAGCTTATGGAGCAACCTGCTTCTGGGCATCTTCGACCATGCCAGTCGGTACAGTTGGTTGAAGCATTTTCAGCCTTGGCCTCTAAGCTGAGTTCCAAGGCTATGAAGGCTCCATTCTTCACCAGGGTTGACACCTTTTTGCCTCCGGTGCGTTATCGTTCCTATGATTCCGCCAATCCGTCAGTCTGCCAGACTTTGACGGTTTTGGATCAGGACTCCAATTCCCTCGGGCTTTCCAAGCCCAAGTCTGCCGCCATTCCGATGATGACTCTGGAGTCCACATTGGGCTTATCGAGAGAGATGCTTGGTATGCTTTCTCTCTCAGATCACGTCGTCTCAGCTTTAGCTGCTTATCTGCCTCCAGATAAGTTTGACGAGGTACAGGCTCCTTTGCGTGTGCTGTCCAAGGCGCTCATGCATCTTATTCACATGCATGCCTGTAACACGGCTAATCTGGCATTAGTTCGAAGGGACTCTGTGCTGGACACAGGCCATTCCCTTCCTGAGGAGCAGCGCGCTACTCTTCAATCTGCTTCTTCGGCAGGTCCGCAACTTTTCCATGGTTCCATGTCGACGGTCCGGGATGACGTCCTATGTCATTCCAAAGATCAGCTGCTGTTTCTTCAGCTTGATCAGCCTTCTAGGGGAGGCAGGGGCCGTTCCAAGCCTAACAAGTACCCTTCTGCTTCCTCTGCTAAGCAAAAGGCTGATCCTTCTGCCACCGCTTCTACTTTTTACTGAAGGGGTAAGGGTAAGCGTCGGCAGACTAGAGGGAAGTCTCAGGATTCTTCATTCAGTAGAGGAGGTGGTTTCTCCTCTCGCGGGCCTTGTTGAGGCTCGAAATGAAGGTCCTCACCTCGACTCGTCCCAGGTTGGAGGAAGGATAGCAGAGTTCGCAGACCGTTGGGCCACCATCACATTCGATCCTTGGGTGTTAGATGTTGTTCGGTCCGGAATGCGAATATCTTTCCAAAGGCACCCCACTCTGTCCAGGGTGCCTCTTCCAACCACAGTTCCTTCAGGCGTTTTACGTCGGGAACTTTTGTCCACGGAGATAGACAATTTCCTGACAAAGGGGGCAATCGAGGTCGTCAAGAACGTTCAGTCAGTGGGGTTCTATTCCCGCCTGTTCTTGGTGCCGAAGAAGGACGGCTGGCTTCGACCGATTATCGATCTGAGTATCCTGAACCAGTCTATCATTGCTCCCAAGTTCAGCATGGAGACTTTCAGGTCGGTCCGCCGTTCAATTCACCAGGGAGATTTTGCTTCCAGCATCGACCTGCCAGACGCTTACTTTCACGTTCCGATTTATCGGGCGTCACGGAAGTATCTCAGGTTCGCTTTTCTGGAGCGAGTTTACCAGTTCAATGCCATGCCTTTCGGCCTCAACCTGGCTCCTTAGGCCTTCACCCAACTGATGTCGCATGTGATAGCTTTTCATCGCACACAGTCCAGGGTGACTTCTTCGGCATATCTGGACGATATCCTCCAGAGGCCTTCCAATGCTGCCTTACTGGAGTCGGATGTCGCCACTGTGTTGAGCTTGCTCACGTCGCTAGGATTCAGAGTCAACAAGGAGAAGTCAGACCTGGTCCCCTCTCAGTCGTTTTGTCATCTGGAGATGGCTTTCCGCACCCAATTCAATTTGGTGGCGGTTCCCCAGATCAAGGCTGTGATTCTCTCAGCTTTTGCTCTGACTCTGTCCCAGTCCACATCCATGACAGCACAGAGTATTCTCTGGCTGATCGGTCTCTGCGGTTCGGCGATGGATCTCATTCCTCTAGGTCGGCTGCGTGTCAGACCTCTCCAACACTGTCGATTCTCTGGATCTGGTACTTCAGTTACCAGATTCTCTTATCCTCACATTCTCCACTGGACAAATGTTCAGTCGCTCAGGATGTCAACGGGGTGGTTGTTCGTCACATTTCCGGTCGTCTGAACGTCCTAGCCATCTCCATGTCCCGCCGGGGCAGGTTCTTTTCCACCGAGTGGATGCTCCACATGGCGGGTTCCATCGATCTCTTTGCGACTTGCTGGAACCATCGGTGGACACTTTCGTGTCCCCGTGTCCAGATGCTCTGGCTTTCACCATGGACGCTATGGGCCTCCTTTGGGACGGTCTTGTCGGCTTCGCCTTCCTGCCGGTTCCGATTCCCCCTCAGGTTCTCTCCCAGATGTGAACCTGCAGTCGTCGAATCCTTTCGATCACACCCGTCACCTCGGTGGGTGTGGATCAATCTGCTCCGCTCTCTGTTTGCGGTGGTTCCGGCATGTCTCCCTCTACATCGCGACTTTCTTTGCCAAAATCTCCCGAGGAGGTTTCAAGTTGACCCGACTTCATTGTGCCTTCGCACATGTCTTTTATCGGGTCCTGTCTCCTCCGTAGTGGTTTTTCGAGACACGCAGTGGAGTTGCTTTTCTTCTTCAAGGAGGCACTCACTCCACTGGTTTAGCCTCTCGATGGTGTGCAATCACTCTGTTGCTTCTGTCACTCCTTCGATCACACCGCTTGCGGAGTTTCTGGTATATGTTTGTTTCTGGGGGTTTCCAGCAATGGGTACATGTCCATGCTTCGGAGACCTTTTTCATATGTGGTACCGCATTGTTTTGACACTCATCCTTGCCTCTCCAAGCTTGTTCAGCTCTTTTCCTTGAAAAAGGCCTAGGACTGTGCAGTTTACTCCAAGATGGTCACTTTCTTGAGCGCTGCTCTGCTTGGGGGTGGGGGGCGTTTGCGCCTTTATCCTGGATGGATATGCGTTTTCTCACATGCCAGATCTCTCCTTCATCCATTTCTCGATGGATTTGTCTTGCTATTCGTGCAGCTTCCACTCTTCTAGCTACTGGTGATTGTATTACCAATTGTTTTTTTCTGCCACAAGGTGCGTGCATTGTCTTCCTCTTTAATGACTCTGTCGTGTTGTCGGATGACGGATGTTATGCTGGCAGCCTACTGGAGAAATGCTACTTTCTCCTTTTATCTGCGACAGTTGCAGGAGCCGACAGAGGACCTTTGTCCTCGGGGCCCTCTTTCTTTGGCTCAGGCTGTTGTCTATCCCAGCCATTCAGCTTTTTTCAGGGTCAGTTCCAGCTCTGTTCTATTACTGTCCTTTCTGTCTATGCGTCACACATCACCATACGCCTCATTTTTCATTGCCTTTTACTAATGTTTGTGATGCTATGGTTTGATAGGCCTAGGGATCTCTTTCTCTGTCCACGGTTCCAGTGCTATTGAGTTATGTGTGGGTTGGTAATGTGATTCCGTCCATCCTTTTGTCTATTCAGCCTGTAGTAAACAATTGCAAGGTAGGTTGATAAGAAATATAAATTTTATAGTAAATTTCCTTTCTTATTATACCTACCGCAATTATTTACATGGAGGCCCTCCCGTCTTCTAATTCGGGTAAGAATCCTTCCTCCCCACTGATCACATAACTCCTGTGTTGTCGGAATCAAAAGAATGAAATTGACGCACTGCGCACTGTTTTACGGAAGTCGTGGATTTGTACTATGGAAGATAGTCTCATACTGGGTGTGCGCCGATGGCGCTCGACCCAGTTTTGGCTTATTTTTTTCGTGGTGTTTTTTACACCACTTTTCTTTCCCAAATCTCTTGGGAAAAGATTAAATAGAGAGTATTTTATCCGAGTTAGGTTCTTCCACTGTAGTGCAAGCCTGTAGTAAACAATTGCGGTAGGTATAATAAGAAAGGAAATTTACTATAAAATTTATATTTCTAAAGTTTATGATCAGTTAACTAAGAAAGCTTTAGACTCTCTGCTATTAAAATTCACTTCCATATAGTCGGATTCAGCAGAGAAGAGTAGGACAGGCACTTCTGGGATGAATACGTCCAAGGGAAGTTCCTACAGAGGTTCCTATGCGTCCTCTAGGTCTTATTCTAGAGGCCGTCAGGGTAGCGACTCATATAGGGTCCGTAATTCCGGTCAGACGTCCCTAGGTTGACAGGGCGAGGTGCGGACCATGGAGGACATGGCTTCTCCTTCCGCAAGCCTCGCAGGACCAGGAGGTAATGGTTTTAACCTCTATCGTGTACTATTGAGCGGAAGATTGTCAAGTTTCTCAATTATTTGGGAATAGATTACGGACGTCCCTTGGATTCAAGAGGTGATTTCGAAAGGACTAAATTGTTCCTCAAACAAAAATCCTCTGTTAACTCGGAGTCCAAGATGGACTCAACTTCCACCAAGTCAGTAGGATAGAGGCTCGCTTCCATCAGAAGTCTAGTCTCTTCTGGAATGATCGCGATGGAGATCGTAGAAATCCAGGAATTTCCAGGTTTCTACAACCATCCTTTTCTGGTTCCAAAACCAGACAGCTCGTTCCATTCACTCAATATTCAAAACTGGATAAACAAGCTAATCGTGGCTCCAGGTTTATATATGGAGTCCACCCGATTGGTCAGAGCGAGTATTCGGGTGTATGATTATGCTACATGCATAGATCTCAAGATGCGTACTTTCACGTCATGGTACATCAGGTGTCAGAAAGTATCTTCGCTTCCGAGCAAAATGGTTCGGTCTGAATCTAGCCCCCTGGGCCTTCATTCGAATAATGGTCTCGGTATTGACTCATTTCCAAGCTTATTCGTCTGTGATAACGTTGGCATACCTGGATGACATTCATACAGGTACGGCAATGAGTTAACGCTTCAGAACTATGTGCAGAATCTGCTTCTATTGCTCCGACGTCTCGGTTTCTTAAGTAAACGAGGAGAAGTCGGATCTGGTATCATCCAAGTCATTTACCCACCGGGGGATGAGCTTCGTAACGCACAACTTTTTTCGTTAGTCTGCCGTTACCCAGAACGAAATTATTCAGTTGTTATGCTCACTATTGTCTTCACTCAGACAAAGTCTCAGCGAGAGATCTTATGAGACTGAAACGTTTAGGCGGAACTGCCGCGATTTTATTCCGATGGGGCGGTTACGCATTGGTCCTCTCCAAATTTCTTTAATTCTGTATTGGAGGATGAAGATTCTTTCGCTCGATATGGACATCTTCTTGTCAAATCAAGTGAATAAGAGATTCAGACTTGGGCAATTTTTCTGGGCTTAACTCATGTAGTTCCTCTGCAATTGCCGGATCCGAGTTTTACAGTCTTGACGGATACCAGTAAAACAGGTTGGATCGTTTCATTGAGCCCAACGGATTGAAGTGCCAGGGTCTTTTGATTCCGTAGTTCCTTATCAAGCACTCTAACATCAAGTATGATGTCATTTTGGCTTGCTCTACATTATTGGATAACGTAATTCAGAATGTTTATAGGCTAATTCTGTCCCACAACTCGATGGTATTAGCGTATTTTTAGCTCACCTGACTTTCAGTCAGGAGAGCTATAGTGATCACTCACCGTCCGTCGTCCGTCGTCCTGCGTCCGTCGTCCGTCGTCCGTCGTCCGTGAACATGGTGTTTGCGTCTTCTCCTCCCAAACCGCTGAACCAATTTAATTGATATTTGAGATAATAGTTTGTTATGACATCGCAATTTGATTTTGTTCAAATCAAGTTGCCCCGCCCGTGGGTAGGGCCACACCCAAAAAGTGTGCTGAAATCTTAAAAAATCTTCTTCTCATGAACCAGCAGTAGCAGAGACTTGATATTTGGTGTGCAGCTTCCTTTTGAGGTGTAGACTCAGATTTGTTCAAGAGAAGTTTGTGGGGCTATACTTGGCGTTGTTATGGGAGGGGCAAAATTTTTTGCCCCACCCAAAATTTCTATTTTCCAAACCGAGAGGCTGATTTGAACCAAATTTTATGTGAGGGCTTATTGGGTCATAAGTAACTAATTTATGCTGATTTTTTTTTCCCGTAGCCCCATGGGAACCGCAGGAGCTAAAAATAGAAAAAAATTAAAACGCCCATATCTCCAAAACTGCACGGCACCGAGAATTTTTATTTGGTGTGAAGCTTCCTTAGGACCAACAGAAAGAATTGGTAAAAAAAAATTGCCATCGGTTTTATCATAGGGTACAGTTTCGGGACATTGAAAAAGTGCTGAGTCAGCACTTTTTAACACTGTAGGCAATGGGAAAAACATTAAAAAATCTTCTTCTCCAGATCCAGCAGGCAGAATCTTTTGATATTTGGTATGCAACATTGGAGGGTGGATCTGATTCAGGTTTGTTCAAATCGGCCCCCTGGGTTCATATTTGGGCTCAGTATAGGAGCCGGATTTCGAACTTAGTGCATTTCAGGCAAATTTCTTAAAAAATCTTCTTCTCCAGATCCAGCAGGCAGAATCTTTTGATATTTGGTATGCAACATTGTGGGGTGGATCTGATTCAAGTTTGTTCAAATCGGCCCCCTGGGTTTATATTTGGGCTCAGTATAGGAGCCCAAATTTGAACTTACTGCATTTCAGGCAAATTTCTTTGAAAATCTTCTTCTCAAGATCCAGCAGGCAGAATCTTTTGATATTTGGTATGCAGCAACCTTAGGGGGGTGAGATTCAAGTTTGTTCAAGCCATGTCCCTAGGTCCATATTTGGGCTCAATGTGGGAGCTTGAATTGTAACTTTGTTCGAAATGAGGAATTTTCTTAAAAAATCTTCTTCTTCAGATCCAGCAGTCGGAATGGTTTGATATGTGGTGAGTAGCATCCTTGGGGGGAGGGGGGATTCAAGTGTGTTAAAGCCAAGTCCATGGGTCCATATTTGGGCTCCCTGTGGGAGCCCAAATTATAACTTAGTCAATATGGGGAATTTTTCTTTAAAAATCTTCTTCTTCAGATTCAGCAGTTGGAATGTTTTGATATTTGGCATGGAGCAACCTTAGGGGGCTGAGATTCAAGTTTGTTCAAGCCAAGTCCCTTGGTTCATATTTAGGCGCACTATGGGAGCCTGAATGACAACTTAGTTCAAAATGAGGAATTTTATTTAAAAATCTTCAGATCCAGCAGATGAATGCTTTTGATATTTTTTATGCAGCATCCTTAGGGGGGTAAGATTCAAGTTTGTTCAAGCCATGTCCCTAGGTCCATATTTGGGCTGATTGTGGGAGCTCGAATTGTAACTTGGTTCAAAATGAGGTATTTTCTTTAAAAATCTTCTTCTTCAGATCCAGCAGTCGGAATGTTTTGATATTTGGTGTGCAGAATCCTTAGGGGTGTGAGATTCAGGTTTGTTAAAGCCAAGTCCCTGGGTTCATATATGGGCTTCCTGTGGGAGCCCGAATTATGACTTAGTTCAGTATGAGGAATATTCTTTAAAAATCTTTTTTTCGATCCACTGGTCAGAATATTTGGATATTTGGTTTCAGCTTTTCTTAGGAGGAGCAGATGCAACTTGTGGAAATCAATTCTCTGGGTTGCTATTTAGGCTACCATGTCAGGTGAGCGCCCTCAGGCCCCCTGGGGCCTCTTGTTGAATTATGGAGGCACTCATTCCATCCTGTTATTCATGTTAACGGAATGAATCTTGCGGTTGCTACTAGAACATCAAGTTCTCCTATCCGTCCGTCATATTCCGGGTCGTCTGATCGTATTAGCGGACTCACTTCGCGGAGGGGCCGTTTGTTGCCGCCAGAATCAGCTTTCAACAAACAAGTTTTCATTCAGATTGCTACCAAGGCGAGCGGCCAATGATTGACTTATTTGCGACGCATCTCAACAATCAGTTGCAGACATATGTGTTATTATGTTTGGATCTTCGAGCGTTTGCAGTAAACGCTCTATCGATCTTGTTAGACGGAATAATAAGATATGCGTATCTTCCAGCGCTGTTGATTCAACAGATATTGCTCTAGTGTAATTATTTCAATGCAAATTCTGTTGGTAGCTTCTCTTGCTCCACAAAGACTGTGGATTAATTTACTCAGGCGTCTGTTGTGGGACATGCCGTGGAAGCTTCCTCCACATTTCGGTCCATTCTTTGGTCAGATGGATTCAATCTACAGTCAGTTCTGCTTATGATTATATCTTCATTCAGCAGTCTGTGTTTTAGTTTTAGGCTCATGAAGTAAGAGTTCTTCTACTTCATGAGCTTAAGCTATTAATATTGTTATTATAAATTTAATGAGGGCTGTATATTGGTGTTAGCCCTCCATTTTCACGATTTTGTATCTGAGAATATTGAGTCTTTTTCTGCAGATCTACATTGTTTAGGTCAGCTATTTTTTACTCGGAGTGTTGTCTACTAAACAGTGGCAACTATGTGTGTTTTGGCTTTCAGTTCCGGCAGTTACTCTGTCCTGCTGCCCTCTTTGCTCTGGAGTATTTGATCCGGGGCAAGGGAAAGGGGGGAGGATGTTCCCTTAGGTCACCTGCTTTATAGTGTAAAGCAAGGAAATACCTCCCTTGGACTTAGTAATTCCGTGTCGGTTCCGAGATGATTTTAGGGTTAAGCCTATGTTTACTTATCTGTGTAATATTTTTTAAGTGTTGATTGGTGTGAAGCATTCGTATATATCATGTGATTAATTGAGAGTTATTATACAATCCTCAAACACTTTTAAATGAGTATATAGAGTCTCATTTCTCTAGACTCCCGTATTTATTGGCTTTCCTTAAAAAATATTAGTATAAAGGGTTATACTAGATGTTTATAGAGATCATTGATGTTATTGTGCTCAATTACAGAATAGTATTGTATCTTTCTTTTTTGTTACAAATAAGAAAGATACATGTAAGACTACCTCTCCTTTTCTCCTAAAGGGCATAGGTCTGTTAAAGGTAATTGAGTCTACTGGATTTTCCTTATGTCCTAGGCCCTCCAACCTTTTTACTATTCAGCTAAGTCTGGATCATTGGTACAGTATAAAAATGTTGAAAATTTATAGTAATTTATAGCCCAAGAACATTAGGTTTCACTAGGGAAAAAAATCGGAGAAAGCTGATTTTTTTAGGGAATGTCGAGTACATGTCACTGAACGATTAGACAAAAGTCCCCTAAAATACCAGTTGAGCTTTTTTTTCTACAGCCTTTTTTCGAAAACGCATTTGAAAAAAATAAAAAAAAATCGCACAAACTTTGTAACCTCGAATTGATCCAACTGTATTTTTTTTTTACGAGTATTTCGAGCTACATAATGTCTAATATACATTTACCTAGAGGAAAATGTGCATTCTGTGACAATTTCTGCAAAAAATTATTGAAAATTCACAAAAAAGTATCAGATTTACGCAAAAAATGACGATTTTCCTAACGGATTTGCCCAAAGGGTCGTAGTACAGAACGGGATGTTAGTTGGACAGACGATAAAAAATCCACCACCATTTGAAGACTTTTATCATTGCTTACAAAATAGACATTATGGAAGACCCCCTCTGCTTCTGGCCGAGTTCCCTTTTTGGCATAAAATTCGTCAGCATGAGAACTCAACTATTTTCGGGCTTGGGACCGAACAGACACGTCTGTGTCTGGCAGCATTAGATCAATAAATAATATTTACAGAATGTACAAATCAATCAACATGGATTAAGTTACATTGACTATTATCAACGCTATATACAGAAATGACATGACCTATATACATATTATTCATCGAACTCAGAAATTTCCGACAGGACAGTGTTTCTGTGGTTGTTACAAGAATCCGAACTGCAATTACACAAACCTGAGCAAGAGAGTCCTGCCTTCTTACACCCACACCTTTTTGTACAAGCACTCTTGCAACCACAACTGATCAGATTCAGTTGGTTATTGGGGGCATATGGCTTTGTGGCTGCAGTCGGTACAAGAAGTCCATTGTCTAGCGACCACCCCCAATCCGTCGGAGGAAGCGAAGTGCCCAGCCATTGTTGGACCTGGAGATAACATCTGTAGACATGTTGTTGTGCAGCATCGCTGCTTGGTGAGAGTGAGGCTAGGTCGATGGGTTTATTCAGTTTAGATTTTGCTACATAACGCTTGTAAGTGACATATCTATATTGGTCGAGAGAGGAAACAGTTTTACTCCTGTATAAGATCAGGAGAAGTTGTTCCCCGGCAGCGGCTACTGCACTTGGTGTACTGTCATCCGCCAAAATTGTGTTGACATACTGTCGCTAGTAACATCGGAGACAATTGTACTGAATACTTTCTTCTTACCAACTCGAAAGAGTGCAGAAGTAGTGTCACAACCACTTATAGAATGTGCTACAAGGAGGTTGCTTCTTCGGTCACCCATTTTGGTTGCTATTTCACTAACTGAAACTAGTAAGTTTGGGGTAATGGAATACATCATGTGAATATTACATCCCGGTTGAACTCGAGAGGTAAGAATGACTAACAAGTCTGTGTCTGTTCCCACAACGACAACATTGTTGTCATCTTGAGCGATGTCAAGTGCAGTTTCGGCTATCAGTACATCAGCATCAGCCTCGGCCTGCTTGGACTGAATATTGATAGCAGATAGCTCCTGCATTAGAAGATCGATCAGTTGGGTTTTGTTCTTGGCATTTGCAAGGAAATAGGATTGGGGTGTGGTGGCTGGTAACTCGGGTGAGATATTGATATCAATGGAATACCTGTCTTTAGATCTACGGGCTTGTTCCATGCCCTTTGTCGACATTGTACAAGCATAACCATCAAAAACAACCACGACGTTCGCCCCAAAATGTCTCACTAGATAATTGGAATATGATGTACATATGTCCTTATATGACGACTGTTTAGGCCATACAACTGCCCTCAATAAAAATCCACCATCTACAACAAACAGAGAATGTTCTGGGATTTTAGTTTGCTCGGAACCGTATGTTTTGAGGATCTTACCGAGCATGCTGTTCATATTTGAGATACTCTTCCATCTCTGCTTGTGACTGAATAACACATGTGATGCGGTTGAACAGAATTGTGGGGTCAATCACTACCTTACTTCCACGGACTTTGATGCTATTTGCCATCGATGCGAAAGACTTCACAGTGTCAACACGTCGTAGTTTGATGCTGTTGAACGTTTTGCTTACAACATTCGATACGCAACATTCACCAATTTTGCGAACTTGGTCACAGTTCACAGTTTCGGCGGCCACAAGCCCGGTCGCTATAGAGACTAATTGTAGTGGATCTCTATTCTGAAAGGGGAAATGCACTCTGAGCCAGTTCAATAATTTGGTGATATCATTGGCATCAGTCAATTGTGAACTTTGACGGAGATCCCGATGTTGTTCGCCGTGACCAGTGTGAACATGAACAAAATTTTCGAGAGCATTACATATCGGAAGGCAAAGAGGTAGTCCATGTACCCATTTCGCAACAGTGCTATCGGTTATTCCCCTGCCATGTGTGAGACCACCAGGGAGCTTGAACATTCTCATTAAACACTGCTCTCTGGTCTGATCAGAATATATCCCGTCCCAGAATTTATCTGAGCGCCTTATGGTAAAGTAACCTTTCTCAGTGAACAACTTCAAATCATCCTGTTGCATTATTTCTGTTAGCTCATTCATCTGCTGCAAATAGAGATGAGAACTTTTTGCATATGCAAAATGACCACCTGCGTGAAATACTGGAATCATATTGCGAACACAATATGTGTGGAGTTCCCAGTCGCCTGTGCGCTCTGCTCTCAAGAACAACTGGAGAAGACCTATTTGCTCGTAGTATTGTACCCAAAGCTTTCCTGTGCATCCTACGGATGCATTCTGGAGCAGTTCGTGTAATTTTGACAGTAGATGGTTGACACTTTCTTGATTGACAGTGTCAGCTGTTGTACAGTCACCTCTGGCAAGTCCACAGAATATTTCATTGACTTCTGTGCAGTCTATGTTATCTAGTGTTCGGCTTTCTTCAAACACAAGTTTTGTAATGGCAATTTGTGTTAGCAAATGGGCACGAACTGCTCTTGAATATGCATGACCACTGATCAAATGATGGATTGACCCACCAGCATAAACAGTCCCCCAAAGTTCATCCAAGCCGCTACCAGCCATGATCGAACCAATTGCCCCTAAATATGACATAATCATATAGAAGCCGCCGAGTCTAACGAAAACTTTTGTCAACTTATCTGACGAAGACACAATCTCCACTGCTTTGATATAAAGTGGTTGGTTAAACGTCACTGGACAAACGTTCAGTCCCTGTTTCTCACATTCAGTTTGTGCAAACATGAGAGCAGTGTAAATTGTGCTCGGGTTGGATGGATCAAAATTAATAAAGGGAAGTATCTCGACATCACTATAATACGGTATTTGAATGAGAAAAGTCGATGCCGTTTGAATTTGAGTTTAGGGGGTATGGTTAATATTTCACACGTTTCACCAGTTCATTATGGAATAAATGACTATTGTTATATATCATTATAAAGCCACTGCTTTTCTGCAATTTTTGATATATAATTTAACTCCCAAAGTAGTCGTAGATTTGATTTAATGGACGTCGTGTACCGTTGTGTGTATGAAAACAATAAATTTTTTTTCGTAATTTTGTACATTTTCGTGAATATTTCACCATTGAGTGTGAGGATTGGTACAAAGTTGTCATTTTCTGTTTGGGGATATGTATTCCCAATATAATTCAGCACGATATTTATGATTCTCACCCTACTAAGGCTAATAAGAATGAGAAATATGGAGCTGGGTCGAATTTTTTTTTAAATTTTTTTTTTCATCAAAAAAACGCTATAACTAAAAAAGCTCAACTCCGATTCGCGGGGACTTTTCACACTTTATCCGCAATGTGTGTCCCGGAAACATATAAAAAAATCAGCTTTCTCCGATTTTTTTCCTTACTTTCTCATTTTTATGTCTAATGTGCCTGGACTATTATATATTTTTTAGACTTACCAATGACCCAGACGGTGATGGCCCTCCCATGAGTTGGGAACTCATACCTCCCCGCTGAGTACATAACACTTATCAGGCACTGGTTGTAAGAATGTCTTTTGGCGGCAATTTCGAGACCTCCTTGACACTGCGCATGCACAGTGGAGTAAAAGTATGGAGGACCATATAGGACATGTAATTTTCGGTTTTAGATGCAAATTTTTGGGATTGAGGGTAAAATTTGCGTTTGGCCTAAATATTTTAGAGTTAGCACCAGCTAAGTCTGGGTCATTGGTAAGTATAAAAAATACATAAATTACTATAAATTTTTTAACTTTTTGTAAACAACTTCTATACGGCTCAGACAAGAGGCCGTATTTATGAGCCGATCTTTACGAAACTTCTTGGGTACCTTTGTTATCCCTGTAGAATGAGAATGACTGTTTTTCGGTGCGGTTCGAAATTCAAGATGGCCACCAGCAGCCAAAATTAGTACAATCAGTTTTTTGTGCAGAACTTCTGTATGAAAGTTCTGATTTGAATAAATTTTTGAATGAATGTTTAGTAACATGGAATACATCACATATAGTACGGGTTTTTTTCTCGTGCAGAAATTCTGCAAATTAGATGAACTTTGATTTATTCAGTGCTACTTATACACAGTAAGTGCACATGTCAATACGGCTTGGCGTAGAGGCTGTATTTATGAACCCATCTTCACGAAACTTCTTGGGTACCTTTGTTATCACCTTGTGACTGGAACAAGAGTTTTTGGGTGCCTTTGTTATCACTGTGCTATGAGAACAAATATTTTGGGGTTCTGTTAGACCCACTCTGGGACTCAAAGATTTCTTTTCTAGTTTAGCATCTAACTGTCGACCACCTTTACAATACTTTACCTATACATTTGTTACAGGCTACAGTCAGCATTTATGTACAAACAATTACAATACTTTATATGTACCTTTGTTATCACGTCTTTACCAAGACGTGTGTCATTGCTGTGTCACGTACTATGTACATGTCTTACAGAAGTTGAGCTACAGTGTCATTGACACTTTCATTTCGGTTTTGCATGCAATTTTGGGGATTGGGGGCAAAATTTGTGTTTGGCCCTGGATTAATTTGAGTTAGCACCAGCTAGTCTGGGCCATTGGTAAGTATAAAAAATATACAAATTACTAAAAATTTATCATTTTTCATCAAAGAAAGATGTCTTTACAGTTTGCAGTTCATTTTATTTCCTATCAATATTTTCAAATGTACGACCTATTGTGGTAGTGTTGGACGTATTAAATTCTGTTCTGTGATATTTCAAATGTGGATTTTTTTTCTGTTGGTTTATAATACCATATTAAAGTAAGGAGTCTATTATTTCATATAAAAAATACATAAAACTCTTATAGAATTTGCCTGTGTACGTTTGAAACGTCCTTTGATATATGTCCGAAACATCTTCATTTGTATACAAAACAAAGTCATTTGAGTAAGGAGTATACAAAACAGTCGGTAACGAGTGCCAGATGTGTAATTTAGGCGTGGTGGAGACCCTGGAACACTTTCTACTAGAATGCCCAAAATACCAGTCTAAAAGAATAAGATTCACTGGGAGTATAATGGGGCAGTGGGATGGGAGAATGAAGGACGTGGTTAGTGAGAGACTCAAAGGAGAGGATTAATATGCTAATTGGAGAGATTGGAAAGAATGGGACAAGGGATGTTATCAAGCAGTTCGTCTCTCGAGTGTTGGGAGGAGTGAAGAAGCGTGGGAACTGGGAGGCAGTTGAAAGTACAGGGGTAACCAAGGTTTTCTGACCTGAGAACCGCGACAGATCAGTGGCGGGCCAATTATCCAAAACGTCTTTTTCCCCCTTTTTGTGAATAAATGTCACTTTGCTTTCTCTCCACTCTTTTGGGACCTCTTGTTTCTCTATGGCTAAATTGAATAGGGCAGTTAGGCTTTCCCAGAGTTCCTCTCCGCCTTTTTAGCTCACCTGAGCGAAGCTCAAGGGGAGCTTTACTGATCACTTTCCGTCTGTCGCCAGTCGTTAACTTTACATTATTGACTTCTTCTCATGAACTGCTGGACCAAATTCAACAAAATTTACTGTGCATGTTCCCTGTCATACGTCAATTCAAGTTTGTTCCAATCAAGTTGACCCGCCCCTTGGTAGTCCCACGTCCAAAAAGTGAGCTTAAATCTTAAAAAATCTTCTTCTCATGAACCAGCAGTAGCAGAGACTTAATATTAGGTGTGCAGCTTCCCTTTGAGGTGTAGACTCAGATTTGTTCAAGAGAAGTTCTAGGGACTATATTTGCCATCGTTATGCAAGGGGCAAGAATTTTTGCCCCGCCCAAAAGTTTCCAAAGCGAGGGGCTGATTTGAACCAGATTTGACATGAGGTTTTATTGGGACATAAGTAGTTAATTTATGCCAAAACAATTTTCCCGTCGCACCATGGGAACCGCAGAGCTAAAAATACAAAAAAATTAAAATGCCCATATCTCCAAAACTGCACGGCACTGAGAATTCTTATTTGGAGTGAAGCTTCCTTAGGACCACCAGAATGGAATGGTAAAAAAAATAGCTACAAATTGCTATCGGTTTTATCATGGGGTACATTTTGGGGACTTTGAAAAAGTGCTGAGTCAGCACTTTTTAACACTGTTGGTCATGGGAAAAAACATTTACGACTACTTTTCTCCCAAACCACTGCTCCAAAAGCTTTAAAATTTCACATATAACATCTTTGGAAGATTGATTGTTTCACATGTTTATTGAAATTAATTCCCTGGACCCATATTTGGGCTCTCTATGGGAGCCCAAATGTTTAAATTAGTGCAGTAGGAGGAATATTCTTTAAAAATCTTCTTCTTCAGATCTACCAATAAGAATCTTTTGATATTTGGTGTGCAGCATCTTGGGGTGGGGGGGGGGGGGGGGGGGGGTGGTGGGCAGGGGAGATTCAAGTTTGTTCAAGCCAAGTCCCTGGGTTCATATTTGTGCTCACTGTGGGGAGGCCGAATTATAACTTATTTCAAAATAAGGAATTTTCTTAAAAAATCTTCTTCTTCAGATCCAGCAGTTGGAATGTTTTGATATTTGGTATGTAGCATCCTTCGGGGGGTGAGATTCAAGTGAGTTCAAGCCATGTCCCTAGGTCCATATTTGGGCTCACTGTGGGACCTCAAATTGTAACTTAGTTCAAAATGAGGAATTTTCTTAAAAAATCTTCTTCTTCAGATCCAGCAGTCGAAATGTTTGGATATTTGGTTTGCAGCATCCTTAGAGGGGTGTGATTCAAGTTTGTTCAAGCTAAGTGCCTGGGTTCATATTTGGGCTCCCTGTGGGAGCCTGAATTATAACTTTGTTCAAAATGAGGAATTTTCTTAAAAAATCTTCTTCTTCAGATCCAGAAGTCGAAATGTTTGGATATTTGGTTTGCAGCATCCTTAGAGGGGTGTGATTCAAGTTTGTTCAAGCTAAGTGCCTGGGTTCATATTTGGGCTCTCTGTGGGAGCCTGAATTATAATTTTGTTCAATATGAGGAATTTTTCTTTGAAAATCTTCTTCTTCAGATTCAGCAGTTAGAATGTTTTAATATTTGGCATGCAGCACCCTTAGTGGGGTGAGATTCAAGTTTGTTCAAGCCAGTTCCCTAGGTTCGTATTTGGGCTCACTGTGGGAGCTCGAATTGTAACTTAGTTCAAAATGAGGAACTTTCTTTAAAAATCTTCTTCAGATCCAGCAGTCAGAATATTTTGATATTCGGTATGCAGCATCCTGAGGGGGTGAGATTCAAGTTTGTTAAAGCCAAGTCCCTGGGTTCATATTTGGGCTCCCTGGGTTCATATTTGGGCTCACTGATTCAAGTTTGTTCAAGTTTGTTAAAGCCAAGTCCCTGGGTTCATATTTGGGCTCCCTGGGTTCATATTTGGGCTCACTGTTTCAAGTTTGTTCAAGCCCAGTCCCTGGGTTCATATTTGGGCTCCCTGTGTTAGCCCGAATTATAACTTCTTTCAATATGAGGAATTTTTCTTTAAAAATCTTCTTCTTCAGATTTGGCAGTGGGAATGTTTTGATATTTGCCATGCAACGTCCTTAGTGGGGGGAGATTCAAGTTTGTTCAAACCATGTCCCTAGGTTCATATTTGGGCTCACTGTGGGACCTCGAATTGTAACTTAGTTCAAAATGATGAATTTTCTTAAAAAATCTTCTTCTTCAGATCCAGCAGTCGGAATGTTTTGATATTTAGTGTGCGGCATCCTTAGGGGTGTGATTCAAGTTTGTTGAAGCCAAGTCCCTGGGTTCATATTTGGGCTCCCTGTATGAGCCCGAATTATAACTTCTTTCAATATGAGGAATTTTTCTTTAAAAATCTTCTTCAGATTCAGCAGTCGAAATGTTTTGATATTTGGCATGCAACATCCTTAGTGGGGTGAGATTCATGTTTGTTCAAACCATGACCCTAGGTTCATATTTGGGCTCACTGTGGGAGCTCGAATTGTAACTTAGTTCAAAATGAGGAATTTTCTTTAAAGATCTTCTTCAGATGCAGCATTTGGAATATTTTGATATTTGGTATGCAGCATCCTTAGGGGGTGAGATTCAAGTTTGTTGAAGCCAAGTCCCTGGGTTCGTATTTGAGCTCCCTGTGGGGGCCCGAATTATAACTTAGTTTAATATGAGGAATTTTTCTTTAAAAATCTTCTTGAGATTCAGCGGTCGGAATGTTTTGATATTTGGCATGCAGCATCCTTAGGGGGTGAGATTCAAGTTTGTTCAAGCCAAGTCCCTGGGTTGATATTTGGGCTCCCTGTCGGAGCCTGAATAACAACTTAGCTCAATATGAGGAATATTCTTCAAAAATCTTCTTCACATCCAACAGTCAGAATCTTTTGATATTAGGAAAACGGCATCCCACCGGAGGTGAGATTCAAGTTTGTTCAATCCAAGTCCCTGGGTTCATATTTGGGCTTTCTATGGGAGCCCGAATTATAACTTAGTTCAATATGAAGAATATTCCTTAAAAAAACATTATTTAAAGATCCACTTGCTTGAATCTTTGGATATATGGTATAAGCTTTTCTTAGGAGGGGCAGAATCAACTTGTTGAAATCAATTCCCTGGGTTTTATATCTAGGCTACTATGTCAGGTGAGCACCCTCAGGCCCCCTGGGGCCTCTTGTTTATTTTTTGGGGGGTGTGGGGGGGCATGAGGGCCAGTGTGGGATGATGGTCATCCCACATTGTCATTATATTGTAATTAATTGGAGAGTGCCAACAGGCTCTCTCCAATCCTAATAAAATAAATCTGTATATACAAAAAAAATGATTTCATTGGAATATGAATCACATGCTTTGAATTAAATTTGATAACTCGATTGCAGCACTTACATATTTTGCTAAATGCAGGTTATTATTATCTGTCAATTGATCTGGTTTGTTGGATTTCACTGTGTTGAATTGGTCAGATCAGCCAGATCAAATTAGATGTCTTTCAGACTGATCAAGATGTCTTTCAGACTTTCAGACTTTCAGACTCGCAGAGACAATTTCACGACTTCATTGAACTGTATGAGAATCCACCAGGCTGGGGAGGGGTGGGGGTAATAATATTTATTCTCCCATGTTTTGTCACACAGATCTCCATGTGTGCCATCAAACAAAATAAAACTTTGTAAATTCCCAATTTATCACCAGAATGTTGGAAAATGATTAAATTCTGGTGAATTGATTATTTTACACAACACATGTTATCAAAAATTGATTTTAAATAATTTTGTTCAAATTTTTCAAAAAATTAAGTTAAAAACCATATCATTTGACCCCCCTCATTGGAATGAGCTCATTCCAATGTGGGAGTTACATATGGTTGAAATTCCTTTACACATTTTTTTAAACTGCTCAGTTTGTAAATTACACAGGTGGATGTGGCTACATTGTTAGGTAAAGGATTAACTGAATATTTTCCACACACAGGGGTGCTTTTTATTCAACAGGATCCCAGATGGTGTGAAAAAAAAGAAATGACCACAAAATCAGTAAATTTATTTATATTAAAGAGACAGATTGTAAATTTTTGTTTGATAATGTTTGTCGTTTACTAACTCTAATCCTGACAAGGCATTCTCTTATGATATTGATTAACAATAGTTTTTGATGTCTAAGTGTAAGATTTATAATGCAAAGATAGTTTAAAGTTAAACTGTCAGTGTGAATTTACTTTCAGGCTGAAGAAGCACAGTTGAAAAGAAAGAAACTTGCCAATAATGATCAGGGTAAGTAGAGATTATTTTAAGTCTTTCACCTGTGGGTTAACTGTTTGGGTATGTTTCAATGAGCAATTCGAGGTCACTTGGTTTATAGTGAGCATGTGCAGACATATCGGAATAATATCCAGGTCATTGTGAAGTTTATATTCTGGAATATCATTCTGAATTAAACCATCTGAACCTCCTTGAGAGAAGGTCTGTTGGGTTTATCATTCTATTCTTGACATGTGCAGTGGACTGTGCATAAAAGGTCTTGACCTTGCACAACAAGATTATGATTTTGAGTGTCAAAATAGAAATAAATAATGCCAGGCAAATGAAAAATGCATTAACTAAAGAGAGAAAAGCAATAAAAAATTAATAACGATTATGCAGCCCATAAGAGCAGCTTTTCAAAATTATTCGGTTCATAACTGAAAGAGTATTTTTACACTGTAAACCAGTGGCCCAGACTAGCTGGTGCTTAACTCAAAGTTAGTAGGGCCAAACACAAATTTCGAACCCCCCAATCCCCCAAATTTGCTTGCAAAACCAAAAATTAAAGTCCTATCAGGCCCTCCATACATTTAGTCTCCGTGCATGCGCAGATGTCAGGAAGTGACCGGAATTGGCGCCAACATCATTCTTTGTTTGGCCCTAAAAGTCATCAACAATGAAATGACATCTGTGCTTTGAAATCTCCTTTTTTAAGGATGCCAGACACAAATCAATGCAAGAATTGGTAGATACAAGTCTGTTATTGGATGAAGGAAGTGTTCAACTGTGGTTTTGGACGTCCAGGACTGTAACTTTATAATATTTATAAAATTATTTTATGTTTCCTAATTTCGGGACATATGCCTGACGTCTTCATTTTTAAAAATGATTATTCCACTGTGTGTTAAGTATTCCTTCCCTATCCTTCCATGAACCCTTCCTGTTAAACTCTTAAGCTTTTTGGCTGTTTTTACCTGCGTCACCAGCGGTAGAGCAGGTCTTGTAACCGCTCGACTCCATCCGTCCATCCATCCGTCCGTCCGAAACACTTCTTCCGTCAACGTTTTCTTGGCTTCTATGAAAGGGAATGATTTTATATTTGGTCTGCTGCTTCATAATGATGAATTGTATCGTTTATCTAATTTTCATATCTGCCGTGCAGCCACTTCCTGTTTGCCGATACTTTGAAGTCTGTTCATCTCTATAATCAATTGCATGCAGCGACGCAGGTCCAGACCCGGTATTGGTCTTGGCTTGTTTATTGAAATTTTTTATTAAATTTCTTGGGAGTTTAACAATTATTACAGAATATTTTTCTGTTTCTTCCCCAGGGTTAGTCCTCACCCTAGCGGTGTGAGGCCGTTTATTCTTGCGTCTTCTATCCAATGTATCGTTTTTTCTTTGTATGAAGATCTAGCTTTGCATTTGATAGCATTTTAATTGGTTCTGATTTTGGGCATTTTTGTGTGCCTGATGTTTTGTTTACATTGACGTTGTTTACATTATCAATGTTCTCAATATTTAGGTAGTTTCTTATATTCTATTACTGTAATATGCTGTAGAATACATGAATTATTATTCCGGTAGTGTAGCTCATAAAATTTTGGATTTTGTCCACACTTAGGCTCTATCGGGATGCCCTTGGGCTCTTCATGTTTCCTTTGGGAACTTGGGCATTTTTCAAAAAAAAATTTTTTGTTTACAAAAAATATTTTGAATTTAATTATGATTGTTATTATTCATGTATCTCAGTTATATATATATATTGTTGTGGAGTTTGGAGGACTGATATCGACTTTAGTTGATACACTCCTGCGGACTCTTGTCATTCTTGTGTAGCACTGGGGTGACTGATGTTGGAGTCGGGTGTCGCGGTACGTTGTTGGCAGTGAGGTTCTGAGGATCAGAGCCTCTTACCACGTTTTAATTCATTCAGTCAGTTTCTATTTCAGAGGAACATGAACATGGTGATGATATTCTGACACCCATTCAAGTGTGCTATCGTCGTCGTGCTCCGTGGAGCATATAGAGATAGCTGCAGTGCTCATTATTGCAAGAGTTAGGGCCTTTGGGTAAAGGTTTTTAATCCCTTGCAAGCAGCTAGCTCGAGTGGTAAAGCGGTACTCCGTCCGTGGGTGCCGTGATGCCAGGTAAGTCTGTTGCGGTCTAAGAGGTGGATTGGGTAGAGCAAGCACTATAATATAAATGCTCACCCAGCGACGACGGAAATAGGGAGGAAGTCTGCAAGTTCTGGTACTCTGCGAGGTCTGATAGACCACGAGCGGGAGAGGCCCCCTCTCTAATATAGCAACCTCTGGGGCCAGATGTTGTTTTGAGAAACTTGCACAAGCTGGAGCATATGTCCGCCCTCCACCTGGGATGCTCTGTTTAGTCTGCAGCCAAGGTTGGCTTCAGTCAAGGCTTCCTCTGCTACGTTTCACAAGGCCGAAATGAATTTTTCTGGTTGGAAACTTTCACAAGACGGAGCATATGTCTACCTGCCACTCAGGACGCGATGTTTAGTCTGCTGCCGGGCCGGCTTCAGTCATGGCTTCCTCTGTACGTTATTTAAGCACACACAACCGCATCCTAGCTACCAGACTTCGGATATCCAGCCTGCTGCACGAAGAAGGAACCACTCTTCATCTGTGAAGTCAGACCATCCAGTAGCTAGGGAGACGAGGCCTTGATCATCGGGATGTTTGGAGAAAAGATCAGTTTCCAGCACACCGTCCCAGGAGCAACATGCGGCTAAGAAACGGAAATCCGCTGCTCTTCAGGCCTCGATGACGGACTTGCTGTCGCAGATTGCGCAGCTAATTGCAGCATCCCAGCAAGTGCAGATGCAGCCTCCCTCAGACTCAGATTGTGAGCTGTCAGATGGTGCTGGGTTGGTCCAGTCATTTGTTCGCGCAGATGCAATGGACCAAGATTCGCAACTGATTCTCTCGGATGGTAAAAGGGATAAGGAGGAGGATTACCCTTCCCTTTTGGAACAGTACATGGTTGCGATGGCTTTCATCCATCAGTACTACCCTGCTTTTGTTCCACTGAATGAGAATGCTGCGACGACAAGAGAGAAACCGCTGGCGTCATTAGACGCAGACTTTATCCGGACAAAGGAGGAAGTCCTTTCTTTTCCGGTTCAGTTTATGCAGGTGTCGCAGGCCTTCGGCCATATAGATGACGCCGTATTTATCCTCTTGAGTGCGAGGAAGAAGGCGGTTTCTTATCTTCATCTTCCGTATACTTGCCATTTTTTGGAGCACATTCAGTTAAAAATGGTCGGGGAAGATGTTCAGAGAGTCATTCTGCGTTTAGATGAGCAGGCCAGGGATCTAGAGGTATCCTTACCTGTATCATTCACTATTCGCTCAGACGCACCAGTTGTACCAGTTCAGATCAATATGCTTTGGTCTGAATCTGGCCCCCCTAGGCGTTTCACTCGAATAATGAACTCGGTAATGTCTTACTTACGTGCTCATTTGTCTGCAGTAACGTTGGCTTACTTGGACGACCTTCTACAGGGATACGGCAACAGAATTATTCTTCAGAACGATGTTCAGAGTCTGCTTCTATTACTCCGACTTCTCGGTTTCATCGTAAACGAGAAAAAGTCTGATCTAGCTCTGTACAAGTCGTCTATTCACTTGGGATTGAGCTTTGAGACTCACAACAATCTGGTTCGCCTGCCGTTGCCCAGAGCGAAATTAGTCAGTTGTTATGCTCGCTTTTGTCTAAACTCAGACACATTAATAGTGAGGGAATTCATGCGACTGTTGGAGTTGTGTGGAGCGGCTGTGGATCTCATTCCGATGGGCCGTCTGCACGTACGTCCCCTCCAGATATTCTTTACTCAGAACTGGAGTGTGAAAACGCTTTCGCTTGAACAAGTATTGTTTTTACGGACCTTGTGAAACAAGGGTTCAATTGGGCAGATATTCAGTGGTTAACTCAGGGAGTTACGCTGCCACTGTCAGATCCGGCTTTCACGATTATGACGGGTTGGGGCGCAACCCTAAGTCCCACAGTCTTGAGGTGTCAGGGTCTTTGGGACCCTCAGTTCCAGGAGAGACACATAAACATCAACGAGATGAAGTTAATTAGCAAGTGCTACAACATTGGATTCACTTAATTACGGACGTCCATGTTCAATTTGGTCAGACAACTTGACAGTAGTAGCGTACATCGGGAACCAGGGCGGCACCCATTCATTTCCGTTATGCCAACTGATGGAGAAGATTTTCCTAATACGTCATGAATCATCATGTTCATCTTTTCATCCATCATATACCGCGTCATCTGAACGTACTAGCAGACTCGCTCTCTCGGAAAGGTTGCTTGTTGCAATTGGAATGGACGCTCAACAAGAGAGTATTTGGACAGATTTTCTACCAGAGGGATCGCCCCATGTTAGATCCGTTTGCGATGCACTGGAAGAATCAGTTACCGTCGTTTGTGTTGCCATGCCCAGACCATTGAGCACATGCAGTAGATGTTCTGCCGATCTCATGGGGATGGATGATAGGATACGCATATCCTCCAATTCGTTTGATTCAGTAGATTAAGTTTAAGATCAAACAGTTTCGTTGTGAATCCTACTAGTAGCACCTCTGTCATCACAGAAACCTTGCATCAGTCTTCTGAAGTGTCTGTTATGGGACGTTCCCCGGAAGCTTTCTCCACGAGAGGACCTTCTTTATCAGGGGAAGTTTTTGTTCTTCACGTCCTTCTCTGCCCATAGTGGCATAATGGAGTCAGTTAGACGTGAGGGAACTATTGCAGTTCCCATTTTATTTTGTGACGAACACAAGAGCGATTAAATAATGCGGGTGAGGAGGGTTCGATATGACTTTGAATCTCCCCCACACACACACCACCAATGTGTTTAGAGGCGATTACTGGGCAAGACGAAGTTTTCTTCCCGCAAGCCTGGTATAAGTTTAAATACATACATGCATTTCTTCACTTTTTGATTGGCAGCTGGGTCGTGTTCTTTGGCAACCTCATGGGCACAACCACTTTTTAGTTGGATTGGTTTCCTGTAATTATTCATCTATATGTCATATACGAGCGCATATTTCATCATAATTAGATTGCTAGTCTTTGGGTACCTCGGAGGCTGCATAACCAGTTAATTTTAGCTCTCCTGACAGTGCATCTTAATAAATTTAGGTGCAATATTTTTACATGCCTTGTTTTGACAGAAATGAAGCTCTATGAATCATTCAGGACATATATAGAAATATTATATCTCACGTGACTTCCTTGCATTCTGATTGGCTGAAAGATGATACCCTATTTCGTGTAGTTTGCATCCACAGAACTGACCAGGCACTACACCCAGGCACTACACCCAGGCACTACACGTTTTCTATTTTTAGCACACTACTTTTTCAGTTTTCTTTTCATACTGGGCGAATGAAACTGATCAGGCTAAATTTAAAAATCGATTCACAGAGGCACAACATCCACAAAATGACCCGTAAAGAAATCGTTGTGGAAAAATGTAAATGCTTTTCCATTGTTGAAGTCACATTTTTCGAGGCATTCATTTTATTCCTTGAGAAGATGATCCATATCTCGTTTCGAAGAGAATGATCCATACCTGGGTCCAACTTTCATGAGAACGCGTCCGGATATGAAAAATCGTTTGTTTCGCTGCTCATATTATTTCGCTATTTAATTGTATGTTTTGGGCAGTAAATGAATAAATAATGGAATTCAGATGAATCTTCGGAGTTTGTATCCCGTGCTGACCCATTCGGTAATGTATATGTGACAAATGTGTGGAAATTTCGAAAATTTTAGATTTTTATACTGTACTAATGACCCAGACATAGCTGGTGCTAACTCTTAAAAATCTAGGGCCAAACACAAATTTTGCCCCCCAATCCCCAAAATTTGCATCTAAAACCAAAGAAATCATGTCCTGAATGGCCCTCCATACTTTGCCTCTACTGCGATGCGCAGTGTCAAGGAGGTCCCGAAATTGGCACCAATTATCATTCTTTGTTTGGCCCTTCATCAGTTCACATCTGACTGATCTTTGTGCTTGTAAATCTCAGTTTAAATGATGCCAGACACATAAATATTAGAGAAATAGTGGATCTAAAGAGGAAATAGAAGGAGGAGAGGAAAAATGAGTGGCAGGAAATAATCAGGGCTGTAACTTAAAATTTTTTAATGAAATTATGTTAAGTTACCTATTTTCGAGGCATGGGCCTCTTGTTGTCATTCTTGCTATAAAGTTACACTGCTTGTTCAGTGTTTCCTCTCTCCCTTTCCTTTAAGTCTCCCCTTGCTATTCTCCCATGCTTTTGGCATATTTTTTGTAATATTATTACTAAAATTTCTTGGGAGTTTTAGCTGGGTAACAGAATGAATTCTGTTCTTTTCCCCATGTTTACGTCCTCACCCATGGGTGTTTAGGCGTAGTGTTCTGCATCTACCATCTGATGTTCTGCAGTTTCTTCCCTGGAAGTCTCTGCATCAGATAGTGTATTATTGGTAACTGATTTCGGGCCATGGTTATCAGTGCCTGGAGTCATGTTTCTGGTGTTTATACACTTCTTGTTTCTGTGGAGGGGGATTTCTTGTCTTTGTGTTAGTTTAATCATAGCAGGATACATTATTATTATTCGTAAGTGTTGCATTAATTTTTTAAAATATTTTTAAAATTTTTGTCCACACTTAGGCTTGGGATCCATTGGGGCTCAACGTTACTTTTCAGAAACTTGGGCTTTTCTGAAAAAATATTTTTTCAAAAAATTTTTTTGATTTCAATTATTTTTTGTATGTTAATGGATCATGTTATTATGTATCTTTGTTTTCAGGGGTTGGTGCGAGTACTAGGACTTTTTGTATTCTTTTCACAATGAAAGGATATTGTTCAATTGTAATAAGAGGAAATCTTCCTCTGACTTTCATAATCATTGTATTAATTGTAGTCAGTGTACTCGCACTAACTCCTGTTCAGTATGTGTCAATTGGGATGACAAACATGGGAAGCGTGTGTCACGGTATGTTATTAGCGGGGAAATGGCCATGCCGGTCCTTTCTCCACAGGGTCACTCTAGTTCATCAATCTCTATTTCAGAGGAACAAGAACAGGGTGTTGTATCCGTGATGTCTTCCAAAAGTGTGCCTTCGTCGTCACAATTAAATGAAGAGCTAGCGGCAAAGTACTCATGGAAATACGTCAATTGCCTAAAAGGTCCCTATTAGGATCGACGGCGTTGGCGTCCGCTAGCTTGCCCGGTGTAGCGTCCATTCATCGAATGGTTCGGCAGCCGGGTTCGTCCGTTGCGGTCTAGGAAGAAGTTTTGGGTGATGCGAGCACTATAAATCAACTAAGTGCACACCCAGTGATGGCGGATCAGAGGAGAAAACGGAGGAAACCTATTAGTCCGGTTCCTAGCTCGTCCAGGTCCATCCGGGCTGCGAGCGAGAGAGGCCCCTCTCTCGAACAACAGCATCTGGGACCAGATGTTGTGGTACAAAACGTTTCGCATTCGGAGCATACGTCCGCTGCTCGGGACGCTCCGTTATATAGACAGTTCGGAGAGACTGTCGATAAGGCTTCCTCATCCTCACGGCAGCGCACACGACCGCATCTTGGCTACGTGACCTCAGATATCCAGCCAGCTTCGCCAATCAGAGAATCCACGGCGACCAGGTCACGCCATCCGGGAGCCAGGGACACGAGGCCTGTAGACTCCGGACGTTTGCATAAGAGAAGTATGCAGGAGTCAACGTACACGGAGCTTCCAGAGGCAAAGCAACGTAAGACCGCTACTCCACAGGCCTCAGTGACGGACGTGCTATCCCAAATAGCACAACTTATCGCAGCATCCCAGCAACGACAGAATCTCTGTCGGATCAGGTAATATCCGACGACGCTGGGTCGGTACCTCCGCTGAAGCATCAGGTAGGGACGACCGAAAACTTCATAGGGTCCGACAGGATGGCGAAAGGGATTCGGAGGATTTCGAGCTTTCCCTTTCGGAACAACATAAGCTGCCGTACATTTCATCTGGCATTCTCTTCCAGAGGTTGTTTCGTCGGACCAGAATGCTGCGATGCCGGATAAGAGACTGATAGCGTCTTTGGACACAAGAATTTTTTTTATCGGTTCAGGGACATCGTCCCTGAGTTTTCGACACAGTCCAATAATGTCACAGGAACATTCGAATTATTGAATGACGCTATATATATGCTTGCTACTAAACAAGCAAGTCTGGTTTCTTGTTCACAAAAGTTTCCGTGATGTCTTCCAAGTGTGCCACCGTCGTCATAGTTAAATGAAGAGCTAGCGGCAATAAGTGCTCATGGAAATACGTCAATTGCCTAAGAGGTCCCTAGAAGGATCAACGGCATTGACATCCGCTAGCTCACCCGGTGTAGCGTCCATTCATCGAATGGTTCGGTGGCCAGGTTCGTCCGTTGCGGTCCAGGAAGGAGATTTGGGTGATGCGAGCACTATAATAAGACAAAAGTGCACACCCAGTGACGACGGATCAGAGGAGAGATCGGAGGAAGCCTATTAGTCTGGTTCCTAGCTGGTCCAGGTCCATCCGGGCTGCGAGCGAGAGAGGTCCCTCTCTCGTACAACAACATCTGGGACCAGATGTTGTGGTACAAAACATTTCGCATTCGGAGCATACGTCCGCCGCTCGGGACGCTCCGTTATATAGACAGTCTGGAGAGACTGTCGATAAGGCTTCCTCATCCTCACGGCAGCGCACACGACCGCACCTTGGCTACGTGACCACGGATATCCAGCCAGCTTCGCCAATCAGGGATTCCACGGCGAACAGGTCACGCCATCCGGTAGCCAAGGGACACGAGGCCTGTAGACTCCGGACGATCGCATAATAGAAGTATGCAGGGGTCAACGTATATGGAGCTTCCAGCGGCAAAGCAACATAAGACCGCTACTCCACAGGCCTCAGTGACGGATGTGCTATCCCAAATAGCACAACTTATCGCAGCATCCCAGCAAACGACAGAATCTCTGTCAGATCAGGAATAATCCGACGATGCTGGGTCGGTATGCTCCGTTGAAGCATCAGGTACGGACGACCGAGCACTTCATAGGGTCCGACAGGATGGCGAAAGGGATTCGGAGGATTTCAAGCTTTCCCTTTCGGAACAACATAAGCTGCCGTAGATTTCATCCGGCATTATCTTCCAGAGGTTGATCCCTCGGACTAGAATGCTGCGATGCCGGATAAGAGACTAATAGCGTCATTGGACACAGAATTTTTTTTTTTTGATCGGTTCAGGGACATCGTCCCTGAGTTTCCGACACAGTCCAATAATGTCACAAGAACATTCGAATTATTGAACGACGCTATATATAAGCTTGCTACCAAAACAGGCAAGTCTGGTTTCTTGTCCGCAAATGCTCTAAATCTGCCTTTCGTCAATTCAAGGAATAAATTCGAAACTGCAGGACAGGGCATACCGAGAGTTGCTCTGCGTCTAGACGACAAGGCTGAAGACTTGGAATTGTCTATACCGTCGTCTATGTCAATTCCAACCATGACGTTGGAAACAACAATAATGTCTAACAGACTTAACTAAGACGCTTTATCATACGCAGACCACCTTACTAAGGCGTTATCATTACGTCTTCAAGGGAAAGAATTCCAGGATATGATCCTCATTGAGATTTCTTTCAAGGGCAGTAGCTTTTCCACGTATAACTCTGCCCTTCAGTGGCAAACCTGGAGTTGGTTAGACGTGACGCAGCCCTAGCTACATCCACGCACGTGGATAGTAAGGTGAAGAACTCTCTCAGAGTCGCTTCGGTCTCGGAGAAGCTTCTCTTTGACGGCAAGCTTTCAGCAATCTATGAATTGCTCGATATAGATGTTCTCTTGTCAAATCAAGTGTAACAAGAGATTCAGACTTGGGCAAACATTCAGTGGTTGACTCAGGGAGTTCCACTGCAGTTGCCGGATCCGAGTTTTACGGTTATGACGGATGCCAGTCAAACAGGTTGGGGTACAACATTGATCCCAACAGATTCAAAGTGCCAGGGTCTTTGGGTTCCGCAGTTTCTAGGCAAGCACATAAACATCCAAGAAATGATGTCAATTTGGCTTGCACTACGTCATTGGATGAACATTATTCAGTAAGCGCATGTCCAAATCCTGTCCGACAATACGACAGTAGTTGCATATATCCGGAACCAGGGAGGCACTCATTTTGTTCCGTTATTCAAATTAACGGAAAGAATCCTTCTGTTTGTTCTAGAACACCAAGTTCTGCTTTCGGTCCGTCATATTCCGGGTCGTCTGAATGTATTAGCAGACTCCCTTTCACGGAAGGGTCGCTTGTTGCCGTCAGAATGGACTCTCTACAAACAGGTATTCAATCAGATTTGCTACCAATGGGAGCGGCCAATGATAGACTTATTTGCGACACAACTCAACAATCAATTGCAGACGTATGTGTCACCATGTCCGGATCCCCGAGCATATGCAGTAGATGCTCTATCGATCTCGTGGGACGGCATGATAGGATATGCGTATCCTCCAGCGCCGTTGATTCAGCAAATATTGCTAAAGATAAAACAATCACAATACAATTCTGTTGGTAGCATCTCTGTCTCCACAGAGACCGTGGATAAATCTACTCAGGTGTCTGCTGTGGGACTTACCGCGAAAACTTCCTCCACGAGAGGATCTTCTTTCGCAGGGGAAATCGTGTCAACTTCATCACAACCTGCAGGGTCTTAACCTTCACGTATTCCATTGTGTGGTCCTTCTTGCACGGCAAGCATTGTACAGGACGAGCAGTGGACGCGGTTTCTAACTGTAGGAGGACCTCCTCTTCGCTATACTATGCGGCTAAGTGGAAGGTCTTTCGTCGTAGGTGTAGGGATCATTCTGTTGATATTTTTTATCCCTCCATACCAGACATTGCAAACTTTCTAGTATACTTGTTTGACGAGATCAACTGCAGCCTGTTACTATTAAAGGTTATAGGCAGGGCTTGACAATTCACGCGAACGCTCGTAACGTTCGCCTATCGGTTACACAAAAAATAAATCGGGTGAACGGCGAATCGGTTAACGAAAAAATCCAGTGCCTACCTCTTGAATGAATACAGTCAATACTCGATTTTTCTTGATCTAAATGCGCGTTGAAATCTTCGAACATTCAAGAAAAAAACTGTCATATTTTCTCGAATTTGTGTCTCTTCAGACATTTGTATTCCCCACTCAACAATTGAAGATAACATCCGGTGGATATGAAAACATCCGGTGGTTATTATGATGTGAGAAAAACAGCCCCAGCATAAGTTGTACCGCTCATATTCTACACAAACCACAAAGGTGTTCGTTCAACAAAGTTGCAAACGGCTTAACGCGATATGCACGAGACAAACCTGCCTGAACTTGTGAAGTAAAATGTAAGTTGTAACTCGACCCAATCTGGCAATTGTTACTTCGTCCTCAATCTGAATATATCTGCCGGGCCGAGTTGTCGCGTTTACAATGATGGGATGTTACATTTAATGATTAGCGCCTAAATGATTTGTTGAAAACTTTTTTCGCCTAAAAATAATAATTAAATATTATTACCAATTTGCCAGACGTTAATAAAACAATAAGTTATGTTCAAATAATATTTGAACATAGTTCTTCAGACTCCATCTACTAACCCAACGTTACCATTACCGCCCATGGAAAAATCTTGTTTATATCTTTTATCAAAGTCGGAAATCATGTTGAATTCTAGGAATATTTAAACACAGTGCTCCGCATACCGATTGGATGTTACCCTTGCTTGCAGTGGAAATTGGCAATAGAACTTCTAGAAGCTATTCTTTCTTATATCCGTTTACAACAGTGCTGATGGCACCGAGTGGTGGTGGTAATAATAGTATTAGTAATAACGCGATTTTGTCGGGCGCCATAGTTCATTAACGGCCTACAGATAGGTTAATATCTCACGGGCCATTAAAGGCCCTCGACTTCGTCTCGGCCCTCTAATGAACCCTCGGGCTGTCAAACATTTTTGTAGAGCCGTCAATAAACCATAGCGCCCTTAAAATCATATTATTGTAAAAATATTAGTCAGCACTGTTGGGGCGCGGGGGGGGGGGGCGGGGGGGGGGGGGGGCTGGCAAAACAATCTATTATCGGGCAGATATATGATAGGATTTTGAGAGCTCCCACCCCCCCCCCCCCACCCCCACCCCCATCTCTCCGTTAAAACAATAATTTGAGTCTTGAATTAAATGATAAACCCACATAACTCATCAATTTTTGAGGGTTTCATCTAGCAGAAATGAGGACGGGGTGCCCTCCTTAAATTCGCATATAATTGTTGGTTTCAGCGGTCGTATTAGCAAATATAATGGTTGGCAATCAAATCATTAATTTCCGACCACATCTTAAAAAAAAATTGAAAAAGGCTTAGAAGCTCTAGGTGTCCCTATGTTCCAGAAGAAGGTGAGAGGGAGTGTGCCGGGTCCAGAATTTAGTGTACCCTCTTACGGCGCACAACCTACTCCTATGTTCCTTGCAGAAACTGAATAATTTTTATTGCAAGCTGTGCTGATGGAAACCATAGGAATGCCAAATACGGGGCCTAGCTCTGTTCGCCCCCGGAGTGATCATCAGTACAATACCCAGTGTGACGGTTTGACCCCATAAAATGCTGGGATGTTAGGCTCCTAACTGGGGATAACGTGAAGTTTTTGGTTTATTCTGTATTATCCCTTCAACTGTATCTCTGGCAGCCCCCTTCCCCCCCCCCCCCCCCCCCCCTGAATTTGAATTACTGTTTTTTTTATATGTACACAGAAACAGGGAGTGCTTGGGAGGGGCCGGACAGCAGTTTTTAGGGGGAAGTAAAATAATAAAATAAAATGAAATAAAACAAAAATAAAAAAAATGAAATAGTCTTGATGTGATTGGCGGAACCTGGGGCGGAACGGACAGTTTTTTTTCCTACTAGGCTAGATAAACTAAAAGTGTTCAACGACTAAAAATTTTACAGGTACGAGTTAGTATTATTGTACATGCAGATGGAAGATAAGATAGTGTGGGTGTGCAGCTGTGAACTTTTAGATTTCAAATAAAGTTATATCAGTGAAATGTCCAACTGTTGGTTTTTCATAAGACTCAGCCTAAGCTTTTGCCGCACTCACAATCACAAAAGATTGCACTGAGAACGAACTGTCCCACCGGTAAAAGACGAATCCTCCCTGGCAGGGCCATATCCAGGACGTTTTTGGTAGGGGTATACCGGTTTGGGCGCCCAGATTCAGGGGCCCAAATTCTGTATACCTGCCGAAATTAGGTGACGATTTCATAACTGAATATAAAACAAATAGATTTACAAGGCACACAAAAATATTGTTCTTGTAAAAAAGCTTGGAAACACCATGCTAAAGATACGATGAAATCGTCATCGGGGTACCCATTGGTGTCCTCGATTCTCAAGAATTATGATCAAATGTATTGGATGATTCGGCTTAGATCTATCGACGATACGGACCAGATTTCTGGATGATTATTTGGCATCCCATTCTACATGTCTGTCTCTCAATCCCCCCCCCCACCCCAAGCTCCATTATTTCAAACAGCAGTCTGCTGTTTGAAATAATAGAGTTTGGGGTGGGGGGGGGGGGGGTCAGTCCCTCCACCCCCAGACTGGCTTTTCTTTATATTGTAACCTCCGCAGTTATGCCTGTTCTGAATCATTTGTAAACGTATTCCGAATCGTCCATAATCATATAATAGCAAACAGTTCATGATCTTGTCCGAATCATCCAGAAATCTGGTCCGTATTGTCCACAGATCTGGGCCGAATCGTCTAAAAAATATTGTCCAAATCGTACATGGTCCGAATCGTCCAGACACCAAAATTGTCTGGGTAAATGGAAATTGGGACGAGACGACTTTTTTTACCTCACTGCTAAACTCTTCAATGCTCTGTTTACAAACTCTTGGTTTGCAGGTGAGATCAACTGACTGTTAGTATTATATAGTATACATGTACCTAATTCAGATACCGACTGCATTGCACCTCCACGTCTTTGTCACTAAGTGTTGTCAACTTGCCGAATCGGGTGTAAATTTAAATTACATGTATAAAGTTTTAAAAATCCAAAAATACGTCATTTCCCTGCATCTGAGTGAAGTGTTACGGAGCGTAATAATTCCCTCAGATGTATGGAAATCGCTTCTTTTCGGTGCCAAAATCAAAAATTTTCTCCACCCGACCAAACCATGGTCGGCCCGCCGAAGCCGGCGATTGCCGTCTTTGATTATTAAAAATGGTACCTGTTAATATTGTGAGAAATAGCCTTTGTACGTTATGTTCAACAAATCTACATGTACTTATTTACGGCCGATGTATATAAATTATACAGTCAGAAAAACTTCAATTGATACGAGTCGGATATGTTCGGGACCTTCCGGAAGGAGACGGAAAAAGACGAATGAATAAAAACACGAGGTTTTTGGTGTTGTTCATCGGTGTGATGTGTGGATGTATGTGGTGGCGTAATTGGAAAGAAATATATGTTCTACTTCTCAACTTTATCAGGTAAGACTACCATTTTTTCAATGGTAGCAGAGCGAGGTTACGGCGCGAAAGTGGAAAACTTCATCTTCTTAATAGTGGTGATTTTGAACTTGTGTCACGGCTTGTTGACGAACGTGTTCAACACAGACATTGACAGTGTTATCGTTAACGACAATATGGCGTCAAGTAAACAGATGTTTATGCCACCACCTTTCAAGGATGATGGAGATTTTGACCTATGGTTACGAGAAATAGAATTGTGGCAGTGCGTAACGACTCTCAGTAAAGAGAAGCAAGCTCCGGCGATTTACTTATCACTTTCTGAGAAGTGCAGACAGGCATGTGCAGATATAGCGGTAGCGAATTTGAACAGCGATGGCGGTATGAAAATTCTTGTTGACAAGCTCAAGCTCTTGTACGGCACGGAAAAACAGCAATCGGCATTTATTGCTTATGAAAATTTTGAGACTTTTCAACGTCCATTCAACATGAATATTGTTGATTACATAAATGAGTATGAACGTTTGTACAATAAAATAAAACTTTATGACATGGCTTTACCAGATGGCGTCCAAGCATATCGTTTATTGAAAAGCGCGAACATAAATATTGAGAAACAACAGTTAGCAAGGGCAACACTTCCTGAGTTGACTTACAATAATATGAAAAAGCAGCTTAAGGCTATTTTTGTAGACACACATTCTACACCCTCTGAACAGGCAGTTAAAGTTGAACCAGTGTATGAAGCTTGTGCATCTGCTTCTGAAGAAGTTCTTTATGGAAGAGACTATCGTGGGCAGAAGCGCTCCAATCGGTCACGTGGTTATTATCGTGGTAACAGAGGTCGGAATTTTGATACTGGTTGGGGTAAGAAAAATCAACGTCAGAAAAATCCACTAGATTCTAATGGAGAAGTCAGCAGATGTGTAATTTGCGAATCAATTTTTCATTGGGCGAAACATTGCCCACATAGTTTTGAAGCAAATAAAAATAGCAGTAACAGTTCGCCTGTGGCAATAACTCTATTTTCTACAAATCTTCATGAATGTTACATTGAGAAATTTGTTGGGGAAACTTTAAACTCCGCAGTTCTTGACAGTGGGTGTACAAAAACTGTTTGCGGTGAATCCTGGCTTCAGTGTTACACAGACTCTCTACCACCAGAAGATTTGAATAAGCTGTCGTCAGTTAAAAGTGATAATACTTTTCAGTTTGGGGATGGACGTGTTGTAAAATCATCAAGACAAGTCACAATACCTGCAGAAATTGCTGACAGTAAAGTTCTTATCAATGCAGATGTCATTGAATGTGATTTACCATTGCTACTTAGTAAAGCTTCAATGAAAAAGGCTAAAACCTCAATTGATTTTTCCAAAGACACAGCCAACATTTTAGGAAAAAACATAAGTCTTCAGTTTACTTCAAGTGGGCATTATACTGTTCCTCTGTCAAATGCCAACCTCAGTAGTGTATGTGAATTGCAGAATCATAATTGTAACATACATGAACTTTTTATGACAACCAAAATATCAGACATGTCTCATAAAGAAAAAGAACTGACAGCTTTAAAATTACATAAACAGTTTGGCCATATTAGCAATTTTAAACTGGAAAAATTTGTAGGACATTGTGACATAAATGATGATGTGTTTACTGAGATAATCAAAAACATTGATAAAAAATGTTCTATTTGTGTGAAGTATAAAAAGCCTAGTCCCAGACCGGTTGTTGGTTTGTCTTTAGCAAAAAGCTTCAATGACACTGTGTCAATGGATTTAAAAGTGTATCAAAATATGTATTTTCTGCATATGATTGACCAGGCTACAAGGTTCAGCTGTGCTGTTGCAATTACTTCTAAAAAGGCAGATGTTATTATTGATAAAATTTTTAAACACTGGATTGCTTTGTTTGGTGCTCCTAAACAATTCTTGAGTGACAATGGCGCTGAATTTAATAATCAAACATTTCAAAATATGTGTGATAATTTGAATATTACTGTTCTCACAACAGCAGCGGAGTCTCCATGGTCAAATGGAATCACAGAAAGGCACAATGCCATCATTGGTAACATGGTAGAGAAAATCATTGCCGATTCTAACTGTTCTGTAGAAATTGCTCTAGCATGGGCAGTAAGTGCAAAAAATGCATTACATAACAATTTTGGGTTTAGTCCCAATCAGCTGGTGTTCGGAGAAAACCCCAATATTCCTTCAGTCTTAATAGATCAGCTACCTGCACTGGAAGGCAGAACATCAAGTCAACTCATAGCAGATCATTTGAATGCTATGCACTCAGCTCGTGAAGCATTTATCAAGAATGAGTCATCAGAAAAACTTAGAAGGGCATTGCGGCACAATGTGAGACCAGCAACATCATTAATTTATGATACAGGAGATGAAGTTTATTTCAAGCGCTTGAATTCGAAGGTCTGGCAGGGGCCTGGAATTGTAATTGGGAAGGATAATCAACAAGTTTATGTCAAATATGGTGGAATGTATTTTCGTGTTAACCCATGTCATTTGAGACATGTACAACCTATAATCTGTGACTCTAGTGAAAACGTGAATGAAGTAGACAGTAGCAGTAATGAAAATAAAAAAAACACTGACAATGAAAATCTACTTGTTGATACTAGTGAAAGCATTGATGTGAATAACTGTGTTTTGTCAGAAAATAACATTGTTTCTTCCTTAATTGATTCTTCAGAGGTTCAACCTTTTGATGTTAATATACATGAAAATGCTATACAGAGCAATATAACTGACAGTGACACTGGTACATGTACTCTGCATACATTGAACAAGCTAAAATCAGGACAAAATGTTACATATGATCATTCGGCTTCTGGGCAAACTGTAGAGGCTGTTATTATCAATAGAGCTGGAAAGTCTACAGGCAGAAATAAAACATGGTATAATATTAAAATTCTGCAACCTGAATCATTGAAAGGATCTCAGTTATCTGTTGATTTAAATGAAGTTTGCAATTTGAAGCTTTGTCATGATAAACATGTATCTGTAAATACAAACAATACATCAGTAAATGTTAATGATTCAAATAGTTCACTCTGTGACAATGACTGTGAAAGTTCTACAGTGTTATCTCCAGATATAGATTGTTGTCTTCTTGTTTCAAATGATATATTTAAAGAAGCCAAGTTTAAAGAACTTGAAAATTGGAAAATTCACAATGTGTATGAAACTGTTCCTTATGAAAAACAAAAATGCATTTCGACAAGATGGGTGTGTACTTTAAAAGAGGGAGTAAATGGTACTATTCCCAAAGCAAGATTAGTTGCACGTGGGTTCGAAGAGTTTGGGAAAGAAAGGCTGACAAAAGATTCTCCGACATGCTCGAGCGAATCAATTCGCATTATATTGGCCATATTTGCTCAAAAGCATTGGAAACCTTCGTCGATGGATATAAAGGCAGCATTTCTTCAGGGATTAAATATAGGACGGAAAGTATATATCAAACCTCCATTAGAGGCAAGTGTTTCGGACGATGAAGTTTGGTTACTCAAAAAGTGCATTTATGGCTTGTCTGATGCATCTTACCAGTGGTATAATAGCGTATGTGACGTACTTAAAAAGTGTGGTGCTCAACGATCAACTATAGACCCAGCAGTTTTTCATTATCGTGATGACCATGGTTTGCAGGGACTTCTTGCTTGTCATGTTGATGACTTCTTGTGGGGAGGAACAGTTAAATTTGAAAAAGAAGTCATAAATAACTTAAAATCAACATTCAACATAAGCCGAGATGTTAGTGACTGTTTTCGGTATATCGGTCTGGATCTTACTTCTAATGACAACCAGATACAGTTGTCTCAAATTGAATACATTAAAAATTTGACACTTATTAACTTAGAAAAGAGTAGAAGTGCTGAAAAGGACTCAAAGCTTGAAGAATCTGAACTTGAATTGTTACGGTCTAAAATTGGCCAGATTCTGTGGATTGCCAACCAGAGTCGACCTGATATTTCTTTCGAAGCCAGTAATGTAGCAAGTACTTTGAAATCTGCAACAGTTAACACTTTATTACATATCAATAAATTAATCCGAAAAATTAAATCAGAATTTGTTTACTTAACATATCAGCATTTAGGTGAAGATGAGTCTTTATTCCTTAATGTATTCAGTGATGCATCTTTTGGTAATCTTTCAGACGGTGGTACACAAGGAGGTTTTTTTATAACTCTATCTGGAAACAGTGGTTTCTCATCCCCCATAACCTGGAAATCTAAGCGTGTACGTCGTGTTGTGAAGAGTACTTTAGCTGGTGAAACTTTGGCCTTATCCGATGCGGTTGACACAGCCATGTATCTGAGAGCTTTTTACAATGAAATTATTACTGGAACATCATCTTCTAATCATTTACCCATCTGTTGTAATATTGACAATTATTCTCTCTTAGAAGCCCTAAACTCAACCAAGTCAGTCTCTGAAAAAAGGCTAAGGATTGAAATTGGAAACATAAAAGAACTAATGGCAAACAACAAAATTACTGATATCATTTGGATAGATTCAAAGAATCAGTTGGCAGATTGCCTAACTAAAAATGGAGCCTCTTCTCTGTCTTTGCTGCATGCACTTGAGACAGGAACGACACATCCAGGATAATCATCAAAAAAAAAAAAAAATGTATTTATCTTGTACATAGTGTATAAAAACTTGTACATGTATATATGGTTCACATAAAAGAAGGGAGATTGTTAATATTGTGAGAAATAGCCTTTGTACGTTATGTTCAACAAATCTACATGTACTTATTTACGGCCGATGTATATAAATTATACAGTCAGAAAAACTTCAATTGATACGAGTCGGATATGTTCGGGACCTTCCGGAAGGAGACGGAAAAAGACGAATGAATAAAAACACGAGGTTTTTGGTGTTGTTCATCGGTGTGATGTGTGGATGTATGTGGTGGCGTAATTGGAAAGAAATATATGTTCTACTTCTCAACTTTATCAGGTAAGACTACCATTTTTTCAGTACCCATACAGATAACTCAGAATATGAGATATTTTGTTTTTAGAATGATCAATCTGTTGATTCTTTTGAATAAAAGCAATGGTCTTCTATTTAACATAACATTGTATCTATAATGAAAAGACGGGTGGGGTGTGGGGTGGGGGTAATAAGAGAACAAAATGAATAAGAAAGAAAACATGTTATCTCTATCAAGTTGATTCTAATTTCTTTATTGCAGTATTAAGAATATAACTTTCAAATTCATTAAAAATGGTACCCATACAGTAATATTGTTATTTAAGGTTCACAGCTGCTACTGACACGGTTGTTTTCCAACAACTTTATTATATCAAACGTAAATCGAGAAATGGTTAACCAAGAGGTTTACCAAAAATTTTAAGGCAATCGATCAAAAGGTTAACGAAAATTGGTTGACGCAACCTCCAAATAGGTTCCCCAAAATTTTGAATTGTCAAGCTCTGGTTATAGGTCTATGTTATCTGATACCTATGCACACCATGATAGTTTACAATTGGATCTAATGTCTCTTTATCTAAATTAGTTAGAAACTTTTCGATAAATAGACCTAGAACCCTTAGATTAATTCCTAAATGGAATTTAGCTTGGGTTCTTCTTAAACTAAAAGAAAACCATTTGAGCCTCTTGAGACAGTAGATGGTCAAATTCTGGTCTTATAAGACAGCATTTCTCTTAGCTTTCTCTTCTGCTTGAAGAGTCAGTGAGCTTCATGCACTATCGGTGGACGATTCTCACTATCGTAGTGTCGGGAACACATTACCTTGACTACTAATGTTGGATTTTTGGCTAAGAATCAGGCTCCTAATAAATATCCGGAACCTATTGTTATTAAGGCCCTTCCATCTTCAGACGGGCATAGGCCTTTACTCTGTCCGGTTAGAGCTTATGTATTTATAAACAAGAGCTTTACGTATTTATAAATGAAGATCTCAGTTTATCAGAAAGGGACGTAAACACTTCTTTCTGTCTCTGATGCCTAATAGAAAGGACATTACGGTCCATTCTATTGCTAGATGGATTCAATTAACTATCCGTACTGCTTATGATAATCTATCTTCAACTCAGCAGTCTGTGCTTAAGATTTCGGCTCATGAAGTAACAGCTCTTTCTACATCTTGGGCTTATGCAAATAGTGTTGCTTTTACAGATTTAATGAAGGCTGCATATTGGTCTCAGCCATCCACATTCACAAATTTTTATCTCAGAAATATTGAGTCCATTTCTGGAGACCTGCATTGTTTAGGTCCGTTATCTGTTGCTCAGAATGTCGTTCACTAAACAGTTGCAACTATAGTTATGCAGGCTTTCTGTTCAGGCAGTGACTCCGTCCTGCTGCCCTCTTCGCTCTGGGCTATTTGACCCAGGGCAAGGGGAGGGGGTGGGGGGGTGGGAGGGTGTTCCCTTAGGCCACCTGTTTTATAGTGAAAACAAGGGGATACCTCCTCCGGAGTCAGTAATTCTGAGTTGTTACCAGGATGGTTTTAAAGTGAAAAGTTAATGTTTAAAAATTCATTCATGTCATATTTTTAAAGTGTAGCTCGGTGTGAAGCATTTGTATATGTCACGTGTCAAACGGGCATTAATATACAATCCTCAGACACTTTTAAAAGAGTATAAAGAGTCTCAATTCTCTGGACTAACTTTATTTATTGGCTTACTTTAAAAATAATTAGTATAAGGATTATACTGGATGTTAATAGAGAACATGAATGTTATGATGCTCAATTATGGAGGGTGTTGTGTCTTTCTAATTTATCATAAATAAGAAAAATACATGTAAAGCCTAATACTCCTTTTCTCCTCGAGGGGATGACTCTATTTTTAAGCTCACCTGACTTTCAGTCAGGAGAGCTATAGTGATCACTCACCGTCCGGCGTCCGTCGTCCGTGAACATGGTGTTTGCGTCTTCTCCCACCAAACCGCTGAACCAATTTAATTGATATTTGAGATAATAGTTTGTTATGACATCGCAATTTGATTTTGTTCAAATCAAGTTGCCCTGCCCGTGGGTAGGGCCACACCCAAAAAGTGTGCTGAAATCTTAAAAAATCTTCTTCTCATGAACCAGCAGTAGCAGAGACTTGATATTTGGTGTGCAGCTTCCTTTTGAGGTGTAGACTCAGATTTGTTCAAGAGAAGTTTGTGGGGCTATACTTGGCGTCGTTATGGGAGGGGCAAAATTTTTGGCCCCGCCCAAAATTTCTATTTTCCAAACCGAGAGGCTGATTTGAACCAAATTTTATGTGAGGGTTTATTGGGTCATAAGTACCTAATGTATGCTGATTTTTTTTTTCCCGTAGCCCCATGGGTACCGCAGGAGCTAAAAATAGAAAAAAATTAAAACACCCATATCTCCAAAACTGCACGGCACAGAGAATTTTTATTTGGTGTGAAGCTTCCTTAGGACCAACAGAAAGAATTGGTAAAAAAAAATTGCCATCGGTTTTATCATAGGGTACAGTTTCGGGACATTGAAAAAGTGCTGAGTCAGCACTTTTTAACACTGTAGGCAATGGGAAAAACATTAAAAAATCTTCTTCTCCAGATCCAGCAGGCAGAATCTTTTGATATTTGGTATGCAACATTGCAGGGTGGATCTGATTCAAGTTTGTTCAAATCGGCCCCCTGGGTTCATATTTGGGCTCAGTATAGGAGCCCGATTTCGAACTTAGTGCATTTCAGGCAAATTTCTTAAAAAATCTTCTTCTCCAGATCCAGCAGGCAGAATCTTTTGATATTTGGTATGCAACATTGTGGGGTGGATCTGATTCAAGTTTGTTCGAATCGGCCCCCTGGGTTTATATTTGGGCTCAGTATAGGAGCCCAAATTTGAACTTACTGCATTTCAGGCAAATTTCTTTGAAAATTTTCTTCTCCAGATCCAGCAGGCCGAATCTTTTGATATTTGGTATGCAACATTGTGGGGTGGATCTGATTCAAGTTTGTTCAAATCAGCCCCTTGGGTTTATATTTGGGCTCAGTATAGGAGCCCAAATTTGAACTTAGTGCATTTCAGGCAAATTTCTTGGAAAATCTTCTTCTCAAGATCCAGCAGGCAGAATCTTTTGATGTTGGGTATGCAACATTGTGGGGTGGATCTGATTCAAGTTTGTTCAAATCGGCCCCTTGGGTTTATATTTGGGCTCAGTATAGGAGCCCAAATTTGAACTTAGTGCATTTCAGGCAAATTTCTTAAAAAATCTTCTTCTACAGATCCAGCAGACAGAATCTTTTGATATTTGGTATGCAACATTGTGGGGTGGATCTGATTCTATTTTGTTCAAATCGGCTCCCTAGATTCATATTTGGGCTCACTATAGAAGCTCGAATTTGAACTTAGTGCATTTCAGGCAAATTTCTTCAAAAATCTTCTTCTCCAGATCCTGCAGGCAGAATCTTTTGATATTTGGTATGCAACATTGTGGGGTGGATCTGATTCCAGTTTGTTCAAATCGGCCACCTGGATTCATATTTGGGCTCAATATAGAAGCCCAAATTCGAACTTAGTGCATTTCAAGCAAATTTCTTGGAAAATCTTCTTCTCAAGATCCAGCAGGCAGAATCTTGTGATATTTGGTATGCAGCATCCTTAGGGGGGTGAGATTCAAGTTTGTTCAAGCCACGTCCCTAGGTCCATATTTGGGCTCACTGTGGGAGCTTGAATTGTAACTTTGTTCGAAATGAGGAATTTTCTTAAAAAATCTTCTTCAGATCCAGCAGTCGGAATGGTTTGATATGTGGTGAGTAGCATCCTTGGGGGGGAGGGGGGATTCAAGTGTGTTAAAGCCAAGTCCATGGGTCCATATTTGGGCTCCCTGTGGGAGCCCAAATTATAACTTAGTCAATATGAGGAATTTTTCTTTAAAAATCTTCTTCTTCAGATTCAGCAGTTGGAATGTTTTGATATTTGGCATGGAGCAACCTTAGGGGCTGAAATTCAAGTTTGTTCAAGCCAAGTCCCTTGGTTCATATTTGGGCTAACTATGGGAGCCTGAATGACAACTTAGTTCAAAATGAGGAATTTTCTTTAAAAATCTTCAGATCCAGCAGATGAATGCTTTTGATATTTTTTATGCAGCATCCTTAGGGGGGTAAGATTCAAGTTTGTTCAAGCCATGTCCCTAGGTCCATATTTGGGCTGATTGTGGGAGCTCGAATTGTAACTTGGTTCAAAATGAGGAATTTTCTTTAAAAATCTTCTTCTTCAGATCCAGCAGTCGGAATGTTTTGATATTTGGTGTGCAGAATCCTTAGGGGTGTGAGATTCAGGTTTGTTAAAGCCAAGTCCCTGGGTTCATATATGGGCTCCCTGTGGGAGCCCGAATTATGACTTAGTTCAGTATGAGGAATATTCTTTAAAAATCTTTTTTTAGATCCACTGGTCAGAATATTTGGATATTTGGTTTCAGCTTTTCTTAGGAGGAGCAGATGCAACTTGTGGAAATCAATTCTCTGGGTTGATATTTAGGCTACCATGTCAGGTGAGCGCCCTCAAGCCCCCTGGGGCCTCTTGTATAAAGTTGAGCTTATTGGATTTTCCTTTATGTCCTAGGCCCTCCAGTCTTTTTACTATTCAGCTATGTCTGGGTCATTGGTACAGTATAAAAATGTTAAAAAATTTATAGTAATTTATATATTTTTTATACTTACCAATGACCCAGACGGGGATGGCCCTCCCAGGAGTTGGGAACTCATACCTCCCCGCTGAGTACATAGCGCTGACCAGGCACTGCTTGTAAGAATGATAATTGGCGCCAACTTCGAGACCTCATTGACACTGCGCATGCGCAGTGGAGGAAAAGTATGGAGGACCATTTAGGACATGATTTTTTCGGTTTTAGATGCAAATTTTGGGGATTGGGGGGCAAAATTTGTGTTTGGCCCTAGATTTTTGAGAATTAGCACCAGCTATGTCTGGGTCATTGGTAAGTATAAAAAATATATAAAGTACTCAAAATTTTTTAACTTTTCGTTCGCGAGTTGCGCGATTCTAGAATACACAGTTCCATTTGGGGGAAATGTTTTGTTTACCCTTGCCGACCGATTCAAAATCTGTCTTCTGCTCATATCAATAATCCAAGTTAACCGTGTTTTGGAAGAACAAAATGTTTTTAAAAGCTACATGGTATTTTTTTCTATATAACGCTGGTTGGTAGGGCTGCTACCTTGGTAATAGATTAACAAATCGGACAGATGTTTTTCTTGATGGGTGTTCGATATAATATAAGGATTAGTGCATGTCTTGTCATTGACTACGCCCATATAGTGCCCAGTGATGTGGTGTTGTTCCCTCTGCTTCACTGCGGGAACTACACCACCTCACTGGGCACTATATGGGCGTAGTCAACTCCAAGCCATGCACTATTCCTTAAAAAGAATATGAAATTCATCTTGAATGATATTCATAAAATATTTCCAAATTTTCCCGCACCAATAAATATCAATCAAGATGAATGCTCATTTCATGTAACCCATTTATTACATACTAAGGAAACACAATTAAATTTTGTTATAATAATTGCTTATAAAGATCCTCAAATATCTGATCCCCCCAGTGACCCCAAGTGAACCTTGTTTGATATAAATTTGGAAGAGTTGAGACTTGTTTATTGGGAAGCCAGAATTTATGAGTAAACTTGGGTGGTGTTGAATAGCTGTTTGTGGTTGTCGTATAATTAAATAGAGTTATCCCCTAGTTTTAATTGAACATTACTAATTGTGTGCCTATTTTAATGTTAACTTGATCCTGAGTTTGGAAAGAGTGACATTGTTGTTACAAGACTCTGATACTCATATTGTGTTCATTTCACAGCACAGTTGGAACCTTAGTATAAAACATTATTAAACTAATTTTGAGTTGGATGTCGATAATAATACTCTGCAGCATTGACAGAGATAATGTCTGTAGATGAATGTTGGTATCTGAGTGAACATTTGGTGTTTGTCTAGACATTTTGCAGGACACAAAATTTGGCAACTGACATTTTTCACCAGACATGTTATGTGGATTGATATGCCTAACCAGTCATTCAATTAATGGTTCAGGTCAGTCAGGCCTAAAGAAATTTAAAATCTTTTTCTCGGGCCCTCCCGCACGGTCCTTTTGGCTGCTCCATGCTCTCTTTTTATAACCAATGTAAACTTTAAAAAAATAAAAATTAAATGGTTTATGTCCGATATTTTACCCAAGTTAACAAAATTGATAAATTTTGTCTCTTGAGTGCAAGAAGGCTTTGCAAAGCCTTCTTGCTCTCAAAGGACGAAATACACCACCACCCATGCTATTCCGTAGATTATGAGGCCTAAAACATAAACCATGAACACGATCTTTTGATTGCAAAGAAATAACTACTGAAATAAAAAATAAAACAAAAAAAACGCTCTCCCGCATGCAATTTTACAAATATTGGCCTGAGAAATAGAAAATCTACTTTGTGTGGCCTTATGCTCCAGATTTTTAACTGGTAGAGTGCTAAATTATTTTTCAAAGGTAATTTGTGATAAGAGCATTTTTTCAAGGATGCCATACCACTAGCAAGAGGAGCCTTAGTTTTCCTAGATTTGTTTCACAAATAATTCTTTTGTTACAAGAGGCACTCTTCAAAAAATTGTAACAAAACAATTTTGTATGAACATTTTTATTTTTCTACTGCTCTCTAAACAAGCTAATGGCAGGGTAATGCCAATAATGTGATTCTTAGCACTTTTCAAATGAGTCATGATAGTGGTTTCTAGCACTCAACTAGTTTAACCCTTCACCCAACACAGACGATATCAAAATTTATTATTTTAAATAGAATTTTTTTTACATTTTTCAAAAAATTTCAACAAAACCATATCAAGTGACCACTCATTGGAACAAGCTCAATGAGTTTTGTTGAAATATTTTGAAAAATTTAATTTTTTTAACTGCTCAATTTCCATATTATATGGGCAGATGTGGTCGATTTGTTAGGTAAAGGGTTAACAAGGATATTAACTTGTTATCTCATAGCCTACATCATCTTTTAATGCTTGGCTGTGTTTAAACAAAATGATTTAGTAAAATGTTTGTATTCTAAAACTAAGCCAATAACATACATAATTAACACTGACTAAGCTGCTTCAATAACATGATCTTTATTTGCTGCCTATCCTCACTATTGCTGAGAAAGTGTTATAATGTTATACATTGTTGGAAAGGGCTTTTTGAGTCCTCTCCAGCTGTGCGACACACTGCATATTAGTTTAAAAACAGAAACTTCCAGATCAACCTTGTTTACATGCTGTTGAAATGAATTTTTTTAGGGTTGAGAGGGTTCAGTTAATTTGCTGATTTCAGATAATTTATTATCAAATTACTGATATTTTATTTTGTATAAATCTAAATGAAAATGGTCTTAAAGACCAATTTCATGTAAATTTATATAGAAATATTCGATCTATCAAGTTATACCTTAATCATATATCCTCTTCTTTTGGATGAAACATCTTTTTCTCAACTTTTCAGGTTAAATTAAGAGAGTTTCAGCTTATTTCCGATAATTTAGATACCTTCCACTCTCATTCCTGATTTTTAGCATGAAGTTAAACTCCTAGAATGAGCTGTAATTTTTCTTCACTGATCATGCATGTGGGTTTTGTTTTTTAAACAGTTAAAAAGGCAATCAGGTGATAAGTTCAGAAAAAATATTGGTCATTCAAGTTTATTATACCCCCACAAAAACAAAGTTTAGGAGGGGTATATAGGAGTCAACTTGTCCGTTGGTCGGTCGGTCTGTCGTCTTCGTCGTCGGTCCGTTGCACATGTAAACTTGTGGAGCGAACTACTTCCACAGATTCAGACACATTTTCATGAAACTTCACAAAAATGATCAAGATGATGAGGGGAAGTGCGTGACATAATTCTTTTCCTGCTCAGTTTCAAGATGGCCGACTGGCGGCCATATTGGATTTTTTTTTTTACTTAGAAAAATTGAATGCCCCTTTTCAGTTACCCACCCTAGGTGGTATGCCATGGTGGGGGTATACCTTGCGACAGACCATCTCTAGTTTCTGTATTGATTTCCTATTTTGGAAGCTAAATGACTTTCATGATTTTAAAACAGATAATTTTTTTTATTATATATACAGCATTACCTCCTCCTGTTCCACCACCATTCACTTCATTGTTCAGTCCCATTGCCAACTTACTACAGTGTGATGTGATGATACACATAATGATATTGGTGTTGCGTCGAACTGGTGCTCAGTGGTCACGATCATGGTCAGAAGCTCAATTTGAAAAGGTAAGATAAAAAATGAGTCATATATGTATTAGTACATTAACAAGGTTGTATATTGAACCACATGCCATTTTTGGCCCATAAAAAAAAAAATTCTTGTATTTTTATACTGTACCAATGACCCAGACATAGCTGGTGCTAATTCTCAAAAATCTAGGGCCAAACACAAATTTTGCTCCCCAATCCCCAAAATTTGCATCTAAAACTGAAAAAATCATGTCCTAAATGGTCCTCCATACTTTTCCTCCACTGCGCTTGCGCAGTGTCAAGGAGGTCTCGATATTGGCGCCAATTATCATTCTTTGTTTGGCCCTTCATCAGTTCACATCTGACTGATTTTTGTGCTTGTAAATCTCAGTTTAAATGATGCCAGACACATAAATATTAGAGAAATGGTGGATCTAAAGAGGAAATAGAAGGAGGAGAGGAAAAATGAGTGGCAGGAAATAATCAGGGCTGTAACTTTAAATTTTTTTACGAAATTATGTTATGTTGCCTAATTTTCCCCGCTTGGGCCTGTTGTTGTCATTCTTGCTATAAAGTTACACTGCTTATTCAGTGTTTCCTCTCTCCCTTTCCTTTAAGTCCCCCCTTGCCATTCTCCCATGCTTTTGGCATATTTTTTGTAATATTATTACTAAAATTTCTTGGGAGTTTTAGCTGGGTAACAGAATGAATTCTGTTCTTTTCCCCATGTTTACGTCCTCACCCATGGGTGTTTAGGCATAGTGTTCTGCATCTACCATCTGATGTTCTGCAGTTTCTTCCCTGGAAGTCTCTGTTTTGCATCAGATAGTGTGTTATTGGTAACTGATTTCGGGCCATGTTTATCAGTGCCTGGAGTCATGTTTCTGGTGTTTATACACTTCTTGTTTACATTGACAACGGTTTCTGTTGAGAGGGATTTTCTTGTCTTTGTATTAGCTTAATCATAACAAGATACATTATTATTATACGTAAGTGTTGCATTAATTTTTTTGTAATATTTTAAAAATTTTTGTCCACACTTAGGCTTTTTGGGATGTTAATGGATCATGTTATTATGTATCTTTGTTTTCAGGGGTTGGTGCGAGTACTAGGACTTTTTGTGTTCTTTTCACAATGAAAGGATATTGTTCAAATTGTAATAAGAGGAAATCTTCCTCTGACTTTCATAATCATTGTATTAATTGTAGTCAGTGTACTTGCACTAACTCCTGTTCAGTATGTGTCAATTGGGATGACAAAAATTGGAAACGTGTGTCACGGTATGTTGTTAGCGGGGAAACGCCATGCCTGTCCTTTCTCCGCAGGGTCACTCTAGTTTATCAATCTCTATTTCAGAGGAACAAGAACAGGGTGATGTTTCCGTGATGTCTTCCAAAAGCGTGCCTCCGTCGTCACAGTTAAATGAAGAGCTAGCGGCAAAAGTACTCATGGAAATACGTCAATTGCCTAAGAGGTCCCTAGTAGGATCAACGGCATTGGCGTCCCCTAGCTCGCCCGGTGTAGCAACCATTCATCGAATGGCTCGGCAGCCGGGTTCGTCCGTTGCGGTCCATGAAGGAGATTTGTGTGATGCAAGCACTATAATAAGACAAAGTGCACACCCAGTGACGACAGATCAGAGGAGAGAACGGAGGAAGCCTATTAGTCCGGTTCCTAGCTCGTCCAGGTCCATCCGGGCTGCGAGCGAGAGAGGTCCCTCTCTCGTACAACAACATCTGGGACCAGATGTTGTGGTACAAAATGTTTTGCATTCGGAGCATACGTCCGCCGCTCGGGACGTTCCGTTATATAGACAGTCCGGAGAGATTGTCGATAAGGCTTCCTCATCCTCACGGCAGCGCACACGACCGCACCTTGGCTACGTGACCACGGATATCCAGCCAGCTTCGACGATCAGGGATTCCACAGCGACCAGGTCATGCCATCCGTTAGCCAGTAACACGAGGCCTGTAGACTCCGGACATTCGCATAAAAGAAGTATGCAGGAGTCAACGTACACAGAGCTTCCAGCGGCAAAGCAACGTAAGACCGCTACTCCACAGGCCTCAGTGACGGACGTGCTATCCCAAATAGCACAACTTATCGGAGCATCCCTGCAAACGACAGAATCTCTGTCGGATCAGGAATTATCCGACGACGCTGGTTCGGTACGCTCCGCCGAAGCATCGGGTACGGACGACCGAGAACTTCATTGGGTCCGACAGGATGGCGAAAGGGTTTCGGAGGATTTGGAGCTTTCCCTTTCGGAACAACATAAAGCTGCCGTAGATTTTATCCAGCATTATCTTCCAGAGGTTGTTCCAGCGGACCAGAATGCTGCGATGCCGGATAAGAGACTGATAGCGTCATTGGACACAGAATTTTTTGATCGGTTCAGGGACATCGTCCCTGAGTTTCCGACACAGTCCAATAAGGTCACAAGAACATTCGAATTGTTGAACGACGCTATTTATAAGCTTGCTACCAAAACGGGCAAGTCTGGTTTCTTATCCGCAAATGCCCTAAATCTGCCTTTCATCAATTCAAGGAATAAATTCGAAACTGCAGGACAGGACATACCAAGAGTTCCTCTGCGTCTAGACGACCAGGCTGAAGACTTGGAATTGTCTATACCGTCATCTATGTCAATTCCAACCACGACGTTGGAAACGACAATTATGTCTAACAGAGTTAACTTAGACGCTTTATCATATGCAGATCACCTTACTAAGGCGTTATCATTACGTCTTCAAGGGAAAGAATTCCAGGATATACAATCCTCATTAAGACTTCTTTCAAAGGCAGTAGCTTATTCCACGTATAACTCCGCCCTTTCAGTGGCAAACCTGGAGTTGGTTAGACGTGACGCAGCCCTAGCTACATCCACGCGCGTGGATGGTAAGGTGAAGAACTCTCTCAGAGATGCTTCTGTCTCCGGAGAGCTTCTCTTCGACGGCAAGCTTTCAGCAATCTATGATAAGATAACTAAGAAAGCTTCGGATTCTCTGTTTTTCAAATCTGCTTCCAAAAAGCCGGATACAGCAGAAAAGAGTAAGACAGGCACTTCTGGGACAAGTACGCCCAAGAGAAGTTCCTATAGAGGTTCCTATGCGTCCTCTAGGTCTTATTCTAGAGACCGTCAAGGCAGCGACTCTCGTGGGGGACGTTCTTCTGGCCGAGATTACCGGTCAGACGTCCCTAGGTCGACGGGGCGAGATGCGGGTTGCGGAGGACGTAGTTTCTCCTTCCGCAAGCCTCGCAGGTCCAGGAGGTGATGGTTTGAACCTCTATCGTGTTCCGGTAGGCGGAAGATTATCGAGTTTTATAAACGATTGGGCGTCAATTAAGGACGACCCCTGGGTTCAAGGGGTAATTTCGGAAGGACTAAGAATATCCTTCAAACGAAAGCCTCCATTAACTCGAAGTCCAAAATGGACTCAGCTTCCGTCAAATCCGCAGAAAAGAGACGCTCTTTTATCAGAAGTACAGTCTCTTCTGAAGAAGAACGCGATAGAGGTCGTAGAAGACCAGGAATCACCAGGTTTCTATAGCCATCTGTTTCTGGTTCCGAAACCAGATGGCTCGTTCCGTCCAGTCATAGATCTGAGCTGGATAAACAAGCTGATCGTCGCTCCGAAGTTCTATATGGAGACAATTCGATCAGTCAGAGCGAGTATTCGGGTGAACGACTATGCTACAAGCATAGATTTCAAGGATGCGTACTTTCACGTCATGGTACATCCGACATTCAGAAAGTATCTACGCTTCGCAGTCCTAGGAGTTGTATATCAGTTCCGAGCAATGTGCTTCGGTTTGAACCTAGCGCCCTGGGCTTTCACTCAAATAATGAACTCGGTAATGATATATTTCCGAGCTCATTCATCTGCAGTAACGTCGACCTACCTGGACGACATTCTTCAGAGATACGGCAATGAGTTAACGCTTCAGAACGATGTGCAGAATCTGCTTATATTACTCCGACGTCTCGGTTTTATAATAAACGAGGAGAAGTCGGATCTGGTGCTGTCCAAGTCATTCACTCATCTGGGAATGAGCTTCGAGACTCACAACAATCTCGTTCGTCTGCCGTTAACCAGAGAGAAATTAATCAGTTGTTACACTCGCTATTGTCTTCACTCAGACAAAGTCACAGCGAGAGAGTTCATGAGACTGATAGGTCTGTGCGGAGCCGCTGCAGATCTAATTCCGATGGGGCGGTTACGCACTCGTCCTCTCCAAATTTTCTTGACTCCGAATTGGAGTGTAAAGATTCATTTGCTCGATATAGACATTCTCTTGTCAAATCAAGTGAAACAAGAGATTCAGACTTGGGCAAACATTCAGTGGTTGACTCAGGGAGTCCCACTGCAGTTGCCGGATCCGAGTTTTACGATTATGACGGATGCCATTCAAACAGGTTGGGGTGCAACATTGATCCCAACGGATTCGAAGTGCCAGGGTCTTTGGGATCCGCAGTTTCTAGGCAAGCACATAAACATCAAGGAAATGATGTCAATTTGGCTTGCACTACGTCATTGGATGAACATTATTCAGAAAGCACATGTCCAAATCCTGTCTGACAATACGACAGTAGTAGCGTATATTCGGAACCAGGGAGGCACTCATTCCGTTCCGTTATTCAATTTAACGGAAAGAATCCTTCTGTTTGTTCTAGAACACCAAGTTCAACTTTCGGTCCGTCATATTCCGGGTCGTCTGAATGTATTAGCAGATTCCCTTTCACGGAAGGGTTGCTTGTTGCCGTCAGAATGGACTCTCAACAAACAGGTATTCAATCAGATTTGCTACCAATGGGAGCGGCCAATGATAGACTTATTTGCGACACAACTCAACAATCAGTTGCAGACATATGTGTCTCCATCCCGGATCCCCGAGCATATGCAGTAGACGCTCTATCGATCTTGTGGGATGAAATGATAGGATATGCGTATCCTCCAGCACCGTTGATTCAGCAGATATTGCTAAAGATAAAACAATCTCAATGCAAAATTCTGTTGGTAGCATCTCTGTCTCCACAGAGACCGTGGATAAATCTACTCAGGTGTCTGCTGTGAGACTTACCGCGAAAACTTCCTCCACAAGAGGATCTTCTTTCACAGGGGAAATCGCGTCAACTACATCACAACCCGCAAGGTCTCAACCTTCACGTATTTCCATTGTGCTGACGGCAAGCATTTTACAGGACGAGCAGTGGATGCAATTTCTAACTGTATGAGGACCTCCTCTTCGCTAAACTATGCGGCTAAGTGGAAGGTCTTTTGTCGTTGGTGTATGGATCATTCTGTTGATATTTTTGATCCCTCCATTCCAGACATTGCAAACTTTCTAGTATACTTGTTTGACGAGATCAAACTGCAGCCTGTTACTATTAAAGGTTATAGGTCTATGTTATCTGATACCTATGCACACCATGATAGTTTACAACTTAGATCTGGTGTCTCTTTATCTAAATTAGTTAGAAACTTCTCGATAAATAGACCTAGAACCCTTAGATTATTTCCTAAATGGAATTTAGCTTGGGTTCTTCTTAAACTAAAAGAAAAGCTATTTGAGCCTCTTGAGACAGTAGATTTCAAATTCTTGTCTTATAAGACAGCATTTCTCTTAGCTTTCTCTTCTGCTAGAAGAGTCAGTGAGCTTCATGCACTATCTGTGGACGATTCTCACTATCGTAGTGTCGGGAACACTATTACCTTTACTACTAATGTTGGATTTTTGGCTAAGAATCAGGCTCCTAATAAATATCCGGAACCTATTGTTATTAAGGCCCTTCTGTCTTCAGACGGGCATAGGCCTTTACTCTGTCGGGTTAGAGCTTTACGTATTTATAAATGAAGATCTCAGTTTATCAGAAAGGGACGAAAACGCTTCTTTCTGTCTCTGATGCCTAATAGAAAGGACATTACGGTCCATTCTATTGCTAGATGGATTCAATTAACTATCCGTACTGCTTATGATAATCTATCTTCAACTCAGCAGTCTGTGCTTAAGATTTCGGCTCATGAAGTAAGAGCTCTTTCTACATCTTGGGCTTACGCAAATAGTGTTGCTATTACAGATTTAATGAAGGCTGCATATTGGTCTCAGCCATCCACATTCACAAATTTTTATCTCAGAAATATTGAGTCCATTTCTGGAGACCTGCATTGTTTAGGTCCGTTATCTGTTGCTCAGAATGTCGTTCACTAAACAGTTGCAACTATAGTTATGCAGGCTTTCTGTTCCGGCAGTGACTCCGTCCTGCTGCCCTCTTCGCTCTGGGCTATTTGACCCAGGGCAAGGGCAAGGGGGGGGGGGGGGGGGGGGGGGTGTTCCCTTAGGTCACCTGCTTTATAGTGAAAAGCAAGGGGATTCCTCCTCCGGAGTCAGTAATTCTGAGTCGTTACCGGGATGGTTTTAAAGTGTAAAGTTAATGTTTAAAATTCATTCATGTCATATTTTTAAAGTGTGGCTCGGTGTGAAGCATTTGTATATGTCACGTGTCAAACGGGCGTTAATAAACAATCCTCGGACACTTTTAAAGAGTATAAAGAGTCTCAATTCTCTGGACTGACTTTATTTATTGGCTTACTTTAAAAATAATTAGTATCAAGGGTTATACTGGATGTTAATAGAGAACATGAATGTTATTATGCTCAATTATGGAGGGTGTTGTGTCTTTCTAATTTATCATAAATAAGAAAGATACATGTAAAGCCTAATACTCCTTTTCTCCTCGAGGGGATGACTTTATTATATATAGTTGAGCTTATTGGATTTTTCTCTATGTCCTAGGCCCTCCAGCCTTTTTACTATTCAGCTATGTCTGGGTCATTGGTACAGTATAAAAATGTTAAAAAATTTATAGTAATTTATATATTTTTTATACTTACCAATGACCCAGACGGGGATGGCCCTCCGAGGAGTTGGGAACTCATACCTCCCCGCTGAGTACATAGCGCTGACCAGGCACTGCTTGTAAGAATGATAATTGGTGCCAATTTCGAGACCTCCTTGACACTGCGCATGCGCAGTGGAGGAAAAGTATGGAGGACCATTTAGGACATGATTTGTTCGGTTTTAGATGCAAATTTGGGGGATAGGGGGGCAAAATTTGTGTTTGGCCCTAGATTTTTGAGAATTAGCACCAGCTATGTCTGGGTCATTGGTAAGTATAAAAAATATATAAATTACTATAAATTTTTTAACTTCTCTGGCAATTTTTCCTTAATTTTATGATGAGGGAGGAAGTCTTTTTTATGTTTATTCTCAAAACAGTTCTGAAAATAGTTGGCATCAGCAATTTAACTACTTGCACTATTGTGTGGCAAACCAATGTTTCCAGCAGTGAAAATTTCCCATAATGTAGTTGAAAATTTAACCAATTATATCTTGTTTGACAGAGCTCTGTCAAACAAGGTATAGTTGGTTAAATATTTGTCTTACAATTGCAAAATAGTGTCATACAAGAGATTTCTTGGTGAAAAAAAAGTGAGGAGGCAGATTTTCTCTGATGAGGGAGGTGCCTGAGAAACAAGAAGTTCTTTTTAATGGCCTTACCAGTAATTTTTCTTAAGTTGAGATTTACACATTAAGCTGCAGGATACTTGATTCAGTTATTATTTTTATTTAAAGTTATTTGGTCTTGGAGAATATTGCCTTCATACAATTCATGACAGAGGCAAAGACATATAATTAAACCTTTTTTCTGTTCATGCATTTTAAGGCAAAATGATTGGCTAAAGTATTTCTTTTTAGCTCACCTGACTGCAAGTCAGTGTGAGGTATTTATTTATTTATTGGTGTTTAAGGTCACATATATCTGCACAATGGCTAACCATGACGGTGACAGTTTTACGGGTGGAGGAAGCCAGAGTACTTGGAGAGAACCACCGATCAATGGCGAGCAACTGTCAGCTCCCCAACATACCAACTCCACACAAGCAGGGTTAGCATTGGTTGAAGACAGGTGCACAATCGACGTCCAGTTCGCCTTAGTACCCAGCATCACCGTTTCCCCATGGGGGCAATGGGGGTGAAGTGTCTTGCCCAAGGACACAACACAGTTGCCGCAGGTGGGATTCGAACCGAGGAACTCTCGGCTTGCAGCCTGCACCTCTACCAACTGAGCCACCGCGCCCCAGTCAGTGTGAGGTATTGCCATCATTTGGTGTCCATCGTCCATTAACTTTTGCAAACCTGGCTTCTTCTCCACAGCTATTCATCCAAATTCAAACATATAATGCACAAACCATCCCTGGGGTATACCCTTTCTATTTTGTTCAAATGGAGCGGCTGCTTTCTTCGGGCTCTGGGCAATGATGCCAGAGCCTAAAAATCTTTAAAAATCCTCTCCTCATGAACCACCAGAGAGATTGCCTTGATATATGGTATGTAACACTCTTTAGTGTTGAAAATTACAGTTTGTTCAAGAGGAGTTGATAGATCAATATTTGGGCTCTTTGTGTGCACATACCCATTTTGGGCTCTGCCCAAAATTTCTATTTCAAGAACTGATGGGCCGATTTGAACCATATTTGGCGTGTAGCATAAATAGGTCCAAAGAACTTGATTGATGCCCGAAAATCTTTTTTTGTTGCCCCGTGGGTACCCTAGGGGCTAAAAATAGAAAAAAATTCAAATGCCCATATTTTCCAAACTACACAGAACAGAGATCTGTTATTTGGTATGAAGCATCCCTTTGACCGGTAGAATGGATTAAAAGGAATAAATGTTCATCGGTTGTGTCAGGATGTTCTGTAGGAGCGTTTGAAAAAATGCTGTGTCGGCATATTTGCAAAAAATTTCTAAAAAATTTTCTTCAGAACCGCTGATCAGAATCTTTTGATATTTGGTATACAGCATCCATAGGATGGTCAAATACAAGTGTGTTCAAATCGACCCCCTCGGTTCATATTTGGGCTCAACAGAGGAGCCCAAATAATTGACTTAGGGTGCTATGGGGAGTAAGCTTTAAAAATCTTCTTCTTCGGATCAAAAAGTCAGATTCTTTTGATACTTGGTATACAACATCTCTATAGGGGTCAAATTGAAGTTTGTTCAAATTGAGTCCCTGGGTTAATATTTGGGCTTCCTATGGAAGCCTGAATATTAACTTGGTGCAATATGGGGAATAATCTTTAAAAATCTTCTTCAGATCCACCAGTCAGATTCTTTTGATATTTGGTGTACAGCATCTCTAGGGGGGGTGAGATTAAAGTTTGTTCAAATGGGATCCCTGGATGAATATTTGGTCTCTTTATTGGAGCTAAAATTTTAACTTGGTGCAATATGAGAAAATTTCTTTAAAAATCTTCTTTTTCAGACCTTGTATTGAGAATCCTTTCATATTTGGTATGTGACATCTCTAGAGGTGTAAGATTCGAATTTGTTCAAATCGGCTCTCTGGGTTAATATATGGGCTTATGGTGGGAGCCTGAATATTAACTTCATGCAATATGGGTACTCTTAAAAATCTTCTTCTTCAGATCCACGAGTCAGATTCTTTTGAAATTTGGTATGCAGCATCTCTAGGGGGGGTTAGATTCAAGTTTGTTCATTTGTTCAAATGGGATCCCTGGATGAATATTTGGGCTATTTATTGGAGCTCAAATTTTAACTTAGGGCAATATGAGAAAATTTCTTAAAAAATCTTTTTTTTTAGACCCACTAGAGAGAATCCTTTCATATTTAGTATGTGACATCTCTAGAGGTGTAAGGTTCAAATTTGTTCAAATAGAGTTCTTGGGTTAATATTTGGGTTCCACAAGGGAGCCCAAATATTTACTTAGTGTTCAATATGGGAAATTATCATTTAAAATCATCTCCTTCAGATCCAGCAGTCAGATTCTTTTAATATTTGGTGTACAATACCTCTGGGAGGGTTAGATTGAAGGTCCGTGGGTTGATATTTGGGCTTTTTATTGTGTTTCCAGTTCCTCAAGAAATGGTCAAAATCAGAATTAAATTTAACTCAGTGTTGCTTTGAATGACATCACACCCTCCCGTCAAGTGGAAAAGAAGATAGAAGTTTTGTATGGGCATGGCCTATGACATTCATTTTAACTTACGCAATTCATTGGTTAATAAAATTTTTAATGACACAAGAACATGTTTCAGCAATTTCTATCATTATTTCAAACAGAATTTTAGAAAACTATGCCGTTTTTATTCAGTTATCACTAAGAAGCATGATGCAACCTGGTTTTTAGCTCACCTGGCCTAAAAGGCCATGTGAGCTTTTCTCATCACTTGGCGTCGGTCGTCGTCTGGCGTCCGTAAACTTTTCACATTTTCACCTTCTTCTCTGTAACCGCAGATCCAGTGTGAACCAAACTTGGCAGGAATTGTCTATGGGAGGTTCTCTACAAACGATCCTCTTTTGTTCCCATCGGATGAAAAACATGGCTTCCAGAGGCATTCTTTGATTCTGGTTGGTGGATTTTCAAAAATCTTCTCCTCTGAAACTGCCACTCCAAGTGTTTCGAAACTTCATATAAATGATGACTGGGACCCCCTCTATCAACGATCCTCGTTTAATGTTGATCGGGTTGTAAACATGGCCATAATTGCGGCTTATTTTCTGTAGAAATCCTATGGGAAATCACAGTTTCCTCTTCTTATCTGGAAAAACCAAGGCGACGTGAAAACAAACCTGGCAGGGATAGTATAGGAGAGGTCCTCTAGAAACAATCCTCATTGTTTGGGTTGAAAAACATGGCAATGTTGATCGGGTTGCAAACATGGCCACAATTGCATCTTATAGTTACTATAGAAACCCTATGGGAAATCACATTTTCATCTTCTTCTCCGGAGACTGAACCAACGAAAACAGCCGATGTGAACCAAACCTGGCAGGGATGGTCTATGGGAGGTCCTCTACAAACGATCCTCATTTTGTTCCCGTGGGTTGAAAAACATGGCCGCCAGAGGCATTCTTTGATTCTGATAGGTGGATTTTCAAAAATTTTCTTCCCTGAAACTGCCAGGCCAAATGTTTTGATACTTCACATAAGTGATGACTGGGACCCTCTCTACCAACGATCCTCATTTAATGTTGATCGGGTTGTAAACATGGCCACAATTGCAGCTTATAGTTACTATAGAAATCACATTTTCATCTTCTCTGAAACTACTGAGCCGACATGAGCCAAACTTCGCAGGAATGGTCTATGAGAGGATGGAAATATGTGGCCACCAGAGGCTATATTCCAATTCTTAACCCAATGCCTCTCCTGTCTGCATGAAGATCGGTACTGTCAGCAAAAATACTTGTTTTTTGAGAATCTGGTAAGGGTTGGTTCCAGTTTTCTCCATGGAGAACTGGGGAAAAAAAAACCCAAAATATTGTTTATACAGTACAAGTCAAAATAAGCTGTAGCATAACTGCAATAAACTAAGTAAACTGCTGCTCCTGCCCTGACAAGATCAGAATCTGACATTTTCTGGAAAGCTATCAATGAGAGCTTTCCAGAAAAATGATGTCAGCTTCTGGTCTTATCAGTGTAGGAAGAGAAAAAGATACGCAGTTTATAGGATTATCCTACAACTTATTTTGACTTAACTGTAAAATGTTGGAACTGTACATGGATGCTGATATATGCTCATTACTCATGTTACTTATCAGATAATCTTGGTTGTTGACAGATGTTTGGAGAAAGCAGAAGAAGATTTTGCTAACATTCTTACAATCATGTCAGCTTAGATGACAGTAATTATAGTATATCTTTTTAAGATTTGAAAGAAATTGGAGTAATGTGTTTCCTGTAACCCTTTTTACCTGTCCAAAGCTATTTTGAAAAGAGAATACTGTCTGAAAAAAGTTGTAATTTTCAAAAATATTTAACCTTCTTTTTCTTATTTTTTTGTTGAAAACAGAATTCATAAATGTGTGCATTTTCAAGAAAATCTTCTTTGAAACTACAAGGCCAAATGGTTTGAAAACTTAGTATGACTGATGACTGTAACCCCCTTTACCAATGATCCTCATTTTAATCTTCATCAGGTTGCAATTATGGCTGCAATTGTGGCTTATAGTTACTATAGAAACCCTATAGGAAATCACATTTTCATCATCTTCACTGAAAGTACTGAGCCAATGTGAACCAAACTTGGCAGGTATTGTCTATGCGAGGTTCTCTACAACTGTTACTCATTTTATTCCTGTTGGGTGAAAAAATGTGGCCGCCAGAAGCATTCATTGATTCTGATTGGTCAATTTTGAAAACTCTTCTCCTCTGAAACCATAGTGCCAAATGTTTTGAAACTTTGCATGGTTGATAACTGGGACACCCTCCACCAACAATCCTCATTTTAATGTTGTTCATATTGCAAACATGGCCACAATTGCGGTTTATAGTTACTATAGAAAAAATCTATAGGAAATCACTTTTTTATCTTTTCTCTGGAACTATTGATCTGACATGAACCAAAAACTTGGCAAGAATAATCTATAGGAGGCCCTCTACAAACGATCCTCTTTTTGTTCCCGTTGGCTGGAAAATATGGCCACCAGAGACATTCTATGATTCTGTTTGATGGATTAAAATGTTTTGAAACTTCATGTGATTGATGACTGTGACTCCTTCTACCAATGATCCTCATGTAATGTTGATGTAATCTTGCAAACATGGCCACAATTGCAGCTCATAGTTACCAAGGAAAGCCTGTGGGAAATCACATTTTTATATGTCGTTCCAGGTGAGCAATTACAGGCTCTTTAGCGCCTCTAGTTTTAACTCTGCAAAGTAGAGAGTGTTTAAATTTATTGCCCCTCAAGTTTAATTATAAGGAATGGTCATTTGTTTATGTCTATTTCCAGAGTTATGAACCCCTAAAAACAAAGGCCAAACATACTGTAAATGGGCTATGCCCATTTGCACAGTTTGGCATTTCTTTTTTGGGGTTCATAACTCAAGAAATAGATAGAAACAAATGATCATTCCTTATGTGAGCAAATTTTGCTGTGCAGTAATAATTTAGCACTCTACTAGTAGTTAAAAGATTAATCAACATTTAAATGAAATTGTGTAAATGATTAGATAGCAAGCTGAAACGATACTGTCAATGGATTATGAGGGATTGGTTGTATTTATTAAGAGCCATCCTTATTTAAAACCTCACCCTCTATTATTGAGATCCTTAAAACAATAAGAAATAAGAGAATCTTTATTTTCCATTAATGTACTGCAGTTTGATATGTGGTTTTATACCAACCCTAGCCCCTGCCCCCTCCCCCATTTGCCCATGCTTCCTTCCATTATCCCACATCTTGCAGGTCAATGATTTCAGTTTATCTATAACTTGTTAAACCCCAATAAACAGATTCCCTACCTGGACATATAACATGTTGACATTTTCAATAAAATGCAACTATTACCATCTTTCTCTCTCATTTATCCAACCATCTGTCCCACTTGTTTCAGGATAGCAACTTCATTTTCTAACCTGGACATGCAATAAGCAAAGGTCGCCTGCAGGAGGTTGATGTTTGGGATTGCTTTTTTGGTCAGTAGGTCAAAGCTCATGATTGCCTATAAAATGCCAATGTTGGGGATTACTTCTTAACCAGTAGGTGCAGGTTTACTCAAGAAGGTCTTAAGTCAGTTGTCAGGATTCCCACAACCTCAAAAATCTCTTGAATTCAACCTGTTGACTTGAAAAGTTCTTGAAAGCCGAATTTTCCTTGAAAAGCTCTTGAATCTGGCACCTTGTATTGAAAAGTACTTAAATTCTCAAAATATATCCAAGCTGCTGTCATTTTTTAACAAAGCTAAATTTTCGTTGTTTAGATTTATGCCTGTTTTCGTTGGTTCAGTCAATTCACTAACAGGACTATTGCTTCTCTTGTGTAGTGCACGTGTTTTGGAAAGGAAATTGTCAATTGTTTTCCACTGTATTGTTTGAGAATTCCAGGTGCTGAAATTGAAGGAGATGTTCTGAATGTAACTAAAATTTCAACTGTGCAGATATGAATGCCATATGCTTAGTATTTATGAAGCAAAATGAGAAAACCGCAAATCATGTGGAAATGTATATTTTTATACTGTACCAATGACCCAGACATAGCTGGTGCTAACTCTTAAAATATAGGGCCAAACACAAATTTTGCCCCCCAATCCCCAAAATTTGCATCTAAAACTAAAGAAAACATGTCCTGAAAGGCCCTCCACACTTCGCCCCTACTGCGCATGCGCAGTGTCAAGGACGTTCCGAAATTGGCGCCATTTATCATTCTAAGTTTGGCCCTTCATCAGTTAACATCTGACTGATCTTTGTGCTTTTAAATCTCAGTTTAAATGATGCCAGACACATAAATTTTAGTGAAATGGTGATTCTAAGGAGGATAGAAAAGGAGGAGAGGAAAAGAATGTGTGACAGAATATTATCAGGGCTGTAACTTAAAATTTTTTAATGAAATTATGTTAAGTTACCTATTTTCAAGGCAGCAGCCATTTTGTTGTCATTCTGATTATTTAGTTACACTGTTTTTTCAAGTGTTTTTCCTCTCTCCCTGTCCTTTAAGTTCCCCCTTGCTATTCTCCCATGCTTTTGGCATAGTTTCTGTAATTATTATTACTAAAATTTCTTGGGAGTTTTAGCTGTATAACAGAATGAATTCTGTTCTTTCCCCATGTTTACGTCTTCACCTACGGGTGGTTAGGCGTTGTGTTCTGCATCTACCATCTGATGTTCTGCAGTTTCTTCCCTGGAAGTCTCTATTTTGCATCAGATGGTGTATTTTTGGTAACTGATTTCGGGCCTGGGTGCCTGGAGTCTTATTTTAGTGTTTTTACACTCATTGTTTACATTTACAACAGCCCTCTGTGTGAGGGGGGGATTTCTAAATAATAATATCTTTATGTTATTTTAATCATAACTAGATACATTATTATTGTTCGTAAGTGTTGAAAAAATTGTTTTAAATATTTTTAAAATTTTTGTCCACACTTAGGCTTGGGATCCATTGGGGCTCAACGTTACTTTTCAGAAACTTGGGCTGTTCTGAAAAAATATTTTTTCAAAATATTTTGATTTCAATTATTTTTTCTATATTAATGGATCATATTATTATTATGTATTTTGATTGCCAGGGGTTAGTGCGAGTACCAGGACTTGTTTTCTTTTCACATTGAAAGGATATTGATCAATTGCTTTAAGAGGTAGTCTTCCTCTGACCTTATTATCATTCTATATGTGGTCAGTGTACTCGCATTAACTCCTGTTCTGTATCGTATGATTTCGATGACAATATGGGAAGCGTATGTCACGGTATGTTGTTGGGGATTTGGACACTCCGGTCCTTTCCCCGCAGGGTCACTCTACTTTATCAATTTCTATTTCAGACGATCAAGATTAGGGTGATGTATCTGTGATGTCTTCCAACAGTGTGCCTCCGTCGTCACAATTAATGAAGGGCTAGCGGAAAAGTGCTCATGTAATACGCCAATTGCCTAAGAGGACCCTAGTAGGTTCGACGGCCTTTGACGTCCGCTAGCTCGCCCGGTGTAGCGTCCATTCACCGAATGGTTCGGCAGCCGGGTTTGTCCGTTGCGGTCTAGAAGGAATTTTGGGGTGATGCGAGCACTATAAAATTAACTTAATGCACACCCAGTGACGGCGGATCGGAGGGAGAACGGAGGAAGCCTTTTAGTCCGGTTCATAGCTCGTTCCGGTCCATCCGGACGGCAAGCGAGAGAGGCCCCTCTCTCGTTCAACAACATCTGGCCCCAGATGTTGTGGTACAAATGTGTAGTTAGCGGAGCATACGTCCGTCGCTCGGGACGCTCCGTTGTATAGGCAGTCCGCTGAGACTGCTAAGGCTTCCTCTTCTCGTCAGCGCACACGACCGCACCTTGGCTGCGTGACCGCCGATATATTACCAGCTTCGCCGATCAAGGATTCTTCGGCGACCAGGTCACACCATCCGGCAGCCAGGGATTCGAGACCGATGGACTCCGGACGTTCGCATAGGAAAAGTATGCGGGAGCCATCTGATGCGGAGCTGCCCTCGGCGAAGCAGCGATAGACTGCGCCTCCGCAGGTCTCGACGCCGGACATTCTTGTGCACATAGCACAGCTTATCGCAGCATCCCAGCAGCAGACAGAAACGGTGTCGGATCGAGAATTATCCGACAGCGCTGGGTTGGTAGCCGGGGACTCGAGGCCTGCAGACTCCGGACGTTCGCATAGAAAGTGTGCGGGAGTCAACGTACACGGAGCTTCCAGCGGCAATGCATCGTAAGTCCGCTACTGCACAGGCCTCGGGAACGGATGTGCTTTCCTTAATAGCACAGTTTATCGCAGCATCCCAGCATCAACTGAATCTGTCGCATTTATTTTATCCGATGATGCTGGGTCGGGACGCTCCGCGGAAGCGGGTACGGACGTCCGAAAGTTTCATCCGGTCCGATGGGATACCGAAAGGGATTCGGTGGATTTCAAGCTTTCCCTTTCGGAACAACATATGCTGTGATGCCGGATAAGAAACTGATAGCGTCGGTGGACTTAGAAATTTTTGGTTCGGTTCAGGGACATCGTCCCTCAGTTCCGACATAGTCCAATAATGTCACACAAACTTTCGAATTATTGAACGACGCTATATATATTATTATTTTATGCTTGCTATCCAAGCATTTCTGGTTTCTTGTTCGAAGAGTTATGGAGATGTCTTTCAAAAGTGTGCCTCTGTCGTCATAGTTAATGAAGAGTTAGCGGCAATAAGTGCTCATGGATTATGTCTATCGCTTACGGAGTGACATTCGCTAGCTCACCCGGTGTAGCGTACATTCATCGAATGGTTCGGCTGCCGGGTTCGTCCGTTGCGGTCTAGGAAGGAGATTTGGGTGATGCGAGCACTTTAATTACTTTAGTACTCACCCAGTGACGGCAGATTGAGGACAGATCGGAGGAAGCCAACAACATAGGGGACCGCATGTTGTGGTTCAGATATTTTACATTCGGAGCATATGTCCGTTGCTCGGGACGCTCCGTTATATTGACAGTCCGAGAGACTGTCTTTAATGCTTCCTCATCCTCACAGCAGGGCACACGACCGCACATTGGCTACGTGACCTCGAGTATCCGATCAGTTTCGGCATTCAGTGATTCCACAGCGAATAGGTCGCGCCATCCGGTAGCCAAGGGACACGAGGCTTATACACTCCGTTCGCTCGCATATTGGAAGTATGCACGGGGTAACGATCTCGGAGCTTCCTGCGGCAATGCATCGTAAGACCGCTGCTCCTCAGGCCTCAGTGACGGACGTGCTATCCGAGTTAGCACAGTTGTTTCGCAGCATCCCAGCAATTGACGGTTTCTCGGTCGAATCAGGAATTATCCGACGGCGCTGGGTCGGTGCGGTCCGCGGTTGCATCAAGCTACGGACGACCGAACGCTTTATAGGGATTCGAAAGATTTCGAGTTTTCCCTTTAGTAGTATCGGAAGATGCCTTTCATATCTTCTGGCATTTCTTCCAGTGATTATTTTTCGGACTTCATTGCTGCGATCTTGGATAAGAGACTTATAGCGTCATTGGACTCGGATTTTTCGATCGGTACAGGGACTTTGTCCCTGACTTACCGACGCAGTCCAATATTGTCATTACAACATGTGTTTTATTTTTCGACGCTATATATTTATATATATATACAAGCCTGCTACTAAGCATGATAGTTTAGTTTCTTGTCCGCGTGGCTCATTTCTGCCATTTTATCTTTTTTACATATAGTTTATTTTGGCAGAGCAGGGCATACCGAGAGTTCATATGCGTCTAGACGGTGTGATTAAAGACTGCATATATTCTTTTCGCCGTTATGTCTTTTCCAATTTCAATGTTGGGAACGAAATTATGTATAGTAGACTTAACTTAGACGCTTTTTTATACGTAATCCGCCTTACTGAGGCGTTATCATTACGTCTTCAAGAAAAGATTTACGGGATATTATTCTCAATGTAATTTCTTTTGAGGGCAGTAGTTTGTTCACGTATAACTCCGCCCTTCAGTGGCTGATTGGAGTTGGTTAGACGTGATGCAGCCCTAGCTACATCCACGCGTGGATAGTAGGTTAAGAACTCTCTCAGAGTCGCTTCGTTCTCGGAGGAGCTTCTCTTCGACGGCAACTTTCCGGCAATCCATGAATTGCTTGATTTATACATTCTCTTGTCTATCTAGTGTTACAAGAGATTCAGACTGGGGCAAACATTCGGTGGTTGACTCAGAGAGTGCCGCCGCAGTTGCCGGACCCGAGTGTGGCTGTTATGACGGTTGCCAGTCAAACAGATTGGGATATATACTGATCCCTACGGATTCGAAGTGCCAGGGTCTTTGGGTTCCGCAGTCTTTTAACTATCAGTTTAACTTCCGCGGAATAATGTTTTTTAGGCTTGCTTTATGTCATTGCATGAACATTATTCAGAAACGCATGCCCAAATTCCTGTCCTTTAATTCGACAGTAGTGGCGTATCTCCGGAACCAGGGAGGCACTCTTTCGTTTCCGTTATTCAATTTAATGGAAAGAATCCGTCTGTTGGTTATACTACACCAAGTTCAGTTTTGGTCCGTCATATTCTGGGTCGTCTGATTGTTTTATCGCACTCCCGTTCTCTTACGGGTCGCTTGTTGCTGTCAGAATGGACTCTCAACAAACAAGTATTTAATCAGATTTGCTATCTATGGGAGCGCCCAATGATGTTTTATTTATGACACAGCTTGCTAATCAATTGCAGACGTATGTGTTGGCTTGTCCAGATCTCTGAGCTAATACTGTTAACGCTCTATTGATCTATAGGACGGAATGATAGGATACGCGTATCCTCCGGCGCTGTTGTTTTAGCAGGTATTGCTAAGATAAACAACCACAATACATTTCTGTTGATAGCATCTCTATCTTCACAGAGATCATGAGTAATTTACTCTCTTGTCTACTGTGGATCTTAACGTGAAATCTTCCTCTATGTGAGGATCTTTTTTCACTGGGTAAATCGTGTCATCTTTATCACAACCAGCAAGGTCGCAACCTTCATGTATTCCGTTGTGTGGTCCATATTGCATTGTAAGCACTGTACTGGACGAGCTTTGGACGCGATTTCTTATTATAGGAGATCCTCTTCTTCGCTATTCTATGCGACTAAAGTGGAGGCTCTTCCGTCGTGGTGTAGGGATCATTATGTTCATATGGTTGATCCCTTCATACTACTCATTGCTATTTTTTAGTATACTTGTTTCACAAGATCTACTGCAGCCTGTTGTTATTTAGGTTATAGGTTTATGTTACCTCATACCTATGCACTCTACGATAGTTTACATTTGAGTCTTTTGTCTCTTTATCTAAGTCAGTTAGTAACTTTTTGATAAATAGACTTAGAATCTTTAGATTAAATTCCTATACGGATTTTAACTTCGGTTCTTATTTAGCTAAGTAATCATTTGAGCCTCTGGAAACAGTAGTTTTCAAATTCTGACCTTTTAGACAGTAATTCTGTTGGTTTCTCTTTTACTGTAGAGTCAGTGAGTTTCATGCACTATCGATGGATGATTTTCACTTTCATAGTTTCGGAATCAATACTTCCGTTACTATTTAGGTTGGATTGTTGCATAAGAGTTAGGCTCCTATTATCCGGAACCTATTATTTTAAGGTCCTTCCGTCTTCGTATGGGCTTAGGCCTTTACTCTTTCCGGGTACAGTTTATGTATTTATAAACAGATTTCTGTTTATTACAAGGGCGTAAGCTTCTTCTGTCTTTGATGTCTAGTAGAAGGACGTTACGCTCCATTTTATTGTTAATGGATTCTATTAACTAGCGTACTGCTTATGGTATATCATTGGCTTAGCAGTTGTGCTTAAGATTTCGGCTCATGAAGTAAGAGTTCTTCTACTTCTTGGGCTTACATTAATAGTGTTGCTATTATAGATTTTTGAAGGCTGCTCATTGCGCTCAGCCATCCATTCATGAATTTTATCTCAGAAATATCGAGTCCATTTCTGGAGGCCTCTATTGTTAGGTCTATTCTCTACTGCTCAGAATGTCATTCACTTAACAGTTGCTACTATAGCTAGGTAGGCTGTCTGTTTCGGCAGTGTCTCCGTTCGGCTGCCCTCTTCGCTCTGGGCTATTTGACCCAGGGCAAGAAAAAGGGGGGGGGGGGAGGGTGTTCCCTTGGGTCACTTGTTTTTTACTATGAAAACAAGGGGATACCTCCTCCGGAGTTAGTAATTCTGAGCTGTTATTGGGATGGTTGTTTAGTGAGAAGTTTAAGTTTATAAAATTCATTCAAGTCTTAGTTTTTAAAGTATAGCTTTTGAATATTGCATATGTCAACGGACATGATTATGCAATTCTCACACACTTTTAGGAGTATAAGAGTCTCTATTCTCTAGACTTACTTTATTATTGGCTTACTTTAAAAATTATTAGTATAAGGATTATTGGATATTAATAGAGTACATGGATGTATGAAGCTCAATTTTTGGAAGGTGTTGTATCTTTCTAATTTATCATAAATAAGAAAGATACATGTAGGTCTATTACTTCTTTCCCCTACAGGGGATGACTCTATTTTATTTTATTGAGCGTATTCCATTTTGCTCTATGTCCTTGGCCCTCCAGCCTTTTTACTATTCAGCTATGTCTGGGTCATTGGTACAGTATAAAAATGTTAAAAAATTTATAGTAATTTATATATTTTTTATACTTACCAATGACCCAGACGGGGATGGCCCTCCCAGGAGTTGGGAACTCTTGCCTCCCCGCTGAGTACATAGCGCTTACCAGGCACTGGTTATTAGAATGATAAATGGCGCCAATTTCGGAACGTCCTTGACACTGCGCATGCGCAGTAGGGGCGAAGTGTGGAGGGCCTTTCAGGACATGTTTTCTTTAGTTTTAGATGCAAATTTTGGGGATTGGGGGGCAAAATTTGTGTTTGGCCCTATATTTTAAGAGTTAGCACCAGCTATGTCTGGGTCATTGGTAAGTATAAAAAATATATAAATTACTATAAATTTTTTAACTTTTAATAGAAAGTGTATAACAAAGCCTGAGTCTAATTGGTTTTCGACATATAAATAAAAAAAAATAAATATAAAGCAGTCTGTTCCATATGTGAGAAAGATATTGACTTATTACGTATGGGATAAAGTGTATTGAATTCACATCAAAAACGTGGTTGACAGGTGTCATATTTACGGCATTAGAGTCCTCGAAAAGTTTCTTAAAAGTGCTTGAAAAGTCCTTGGATTCCATCCTTATATTTCTGTATGAAGCATGAACAGGCATTTGAGGAGCACCTAGATATTACATGGGGAAGGATAAGGGCGTGAGGCTTACTGCTGTTCAAATTGAGGCAAAGCTCATTAGCACTTGACCCGAAAATTGGAACAGGTGCAAATAAAGAATTCTGAATGTGTAGTTTAGCAGAATTATTTGAAATATTGCTTTACAGTATTTGAAATATTAGTATTTGAAATATTAGTCTTAACTCTTAAAGGCCTAATTCTAGCTTTGATCACTTGTTCTAGTGCAGCAGAATAAGTGCCCTGTCATGCTTTCTCTGGGTTACATTTTAAGTTCCTTGGCATTTGTTTCTAGGCAGTCTTGGCTGCCAAAATAGGCAGCCAAGACTTGCTTACAAAACAGCCGCAATGTCACAGCATGTAGGCCGTACAAATATAACAAAACTGTATAAAAAAGGTTCAGGCAATTAATGGTTTATAACCCTTTACCCAATGCAGACGATATCAAAATTTATTATTTTAAATATCATTTTTTAATTTTTTTTTTCAAAAAATTTCAACAAAACCATATCATGTGACCCCTCATTGGAACGAGCTCAATGAACTCGTTCCAATGAGGGGTCACATGATATGGTTTTGTTGAAATATTTTGAAAAATTTAATTTTTTCAACTGCTCAGTTTGAATATTGCGTGGGCGGATGCGGGCGATTCATTAGGTAAAGGGTTAAGAATAGAGGCATTGTGAATATAATGAGAAAATAGTATGAAGCTATTAAGGATAGATGAGTAAGGAGGCATTTGAAGGAGATTATCAGTATGCTTTGCTGGGGAAATCGAGAGATTGAGTCTGTAAAGTATGTCATTAAACATTTATTTCTAAATGTTTGGTGAAGAGAATGGAAAGAGAAAGCAGGAGCAGCTTGTAATAAGAGTGTTAATAATAAAATACAAAAGTGATTTTGTTTTCTCAATTAAAGGTTCTACATTTGGTGGGACTTGCTCTTCATGAACAGAGGAGAGCACTGGTTGAAGACAACAGTTCATTTGATTTCCTTCAGAAATCCTCGCACAGTGAGTTTGAACTTCTACACTTTGTAAATATTTCTCGTATGTGTGCACTTTGAAATTGATTTACACCATTATTTGGTTCCTACACTGCATATTTTTAATCGCAAAATTAGTACCCCACTAGATCAAAAATAAAAATGGCTTATCAAAACCTATTTTTTCCCATTATTGCTTAATGCTTGACCCAAAATGACTATTAGGTCAGATTCAAGTTTATTCAAATCAAGTTTTTAGTCATTTAACCCTTTCCACCTTATTATTATTTGTTATTATTTTGTGAAAATTCAGTGGGCCTTCATCAGGTGAGTGATTCAGGCCCCATAGGGGCCTCAAGTTTAAATCTTTCAGTCCAAAGTTAGTTATGTGTAGATTTTATTATTTATTTTTTTGTGGGAGGGAGGGGGATGGTGATGTTCTTATTTTGCAAGTGATATGGAATTTGCTTGAGTCATTTATCATAGAGTTTGACCAGGTAACTGTATCAAAGTAGAATATAGATGAGCGGTGGGGCCTCTTGTTGTTATACTGGCTCATAAGCTTTCTTTGAGGGTGAACATTTTAAAAATAAAATGTGAAAGACAATTTTTGTGAATATCTCTTGACTGCTATTGTCGGTTATGGTCATCATGTGCAGTAAATGGTTAGAAAAAATTATGAATATATAGCAGAAGGAACATTGCAAAAGGTGCATTGGGCGACACAGTTGCATTGGATCACCAAAGTTACTGAAGTTGCCCTGTAAAAATTGTAAACTACCTTGGAATTAGGTGAAATACACACATCATTTTCAAAATAATTTTCAAGTTTTATTGAAGGTTTTGATTGATACAGAGGGTAAAATTCATAGAAATTAAAAATAAAATCAGCTGCTGAAGTAAATAATAACCTGAAAAGAAAATCATATCACAAATATTACAGGTGCAGTCAAAATGTCCTTTTGTTGACATTATAGGGGAGCACTCTTATTAGTGCTGGTACTTGCTCTACAAGCCTGAAAATAAGCTGACTGTCATCTTCATGAGGTCCCCAGAGGGTGAATTTGGTGATGCTACCATGCACAGCAGGGTAGCATCACAAAAGTTACCCTCTGTGAACCTCAGTCTCAATCACGGTCTCAAGCCAAAACAGAAAGATGTACCTAGAGGATAAATTGGCCCACTGTGTGGGATAGCATCAGCAAATTCACCCTCTGGTGACCTCGTTTTGCAAATGACAGGTTGCGTATATTCAGGCTTGTTGCTCTAGCATATTATCAGTTGCAAAGAAACAAAAACAAAGCTAAATATTTTATATTGAAAGGTGATCTCTACCTTGCAAAAGTAACCACTAGAAATTTATTTGTAGAATTTTTTCTGTGTAGACGTAAACAACTGTAGTGATCTATTTACATGAGAGATGAAAATATAAAATGTAGCAATCAACCAGATAGTCATTCCTGTTTTTGTTAGCAGAACTCTCATTTGGTTATTTAGATGTGATTTCTTGTGAAGTGTTGGTTGCTTGAATAAGAGTCAAGACTTAGCTAAAAACAATGGTCAGTTTATTTTGAGAATTGTGATAATTGTCTGGAAATGTGTCCTATTTTTTACATGCTGTGCCAGTTATGTCGAGCAGGATTTGTACAGATCCTGGAAAGTGCTTAAAGGTGTTCAGATTTTGAACCTGAGATGTATAATCCCCTGAGAGTGCTTGAAGTCAGATTTTTTTTGCAAAATTTATAGAAAGTTTTTTAAAAATATTTCGAGGTATTTGCTTGCCTCATTTTGGTGAAAATGTGTTTACCCCTTAACTGGTTATGGGCTAGATTATTTTTGGTGGTCTGAATTTGTTATTCAAAATTGGTTTTATCAATTATTGGAGAGTTCCTGTGTGCACTCTCCAATAATTTGTAATAAAACAAATTTAGATAAACAAAATTTTTTTTGCGTTTAATTGAATATGCAGCAAAAGCAGGGGAAATGTTGGCTTTTACTCTGGTACCCTTTTTTAGCTCAACTTGACAAAGTCAAGTTGAGCTATTGCCATCACTTCTTGTCAAAATATTCCTTTGGCACGCTCTACAGGGTACCTTTATAATCAGGTAGGTTTGAAACTTGCTATGCATGTTTGGGGTTACCTATAGATGGGTGCTATTGATTTTCTTCGATTTCTATCAAAAAATGTTGCCGCTGGCAATAGCAATTCGATGAACCTAGTGCAGTTATGCATCAATATTTCCCTTTGGCACTCCCTGCAGTGCACATTTTTGATCAGATCACTTTGAAACCTGATGGTTCTGTTTTGGGTGACCTATAGATGGGAGCTGTCCTCTTTCTTCTATTTTCGTCAAAAAATGTTGCAGCTGGCAATGACCTTTGAACTTAGTTTAGTTCAACCTTAATATTTCCCTTTGGCACACCCTACAGGGAACATTTATGATCGGATTACTTTGAAACCTTGCATGCTTGTTTGGGGTGACCTCTAGATATAAGCTATTTATTTTCTTCCTTGTCCATCAAAAAATGTTGCCATTGGCAACACCTTTGATGAACTTAATAAAAACTTTGTGCAGTTATGCATCATTATTTCCCTTTGACACACCCTGCAGGGCACATTTATGATTGGATCACTTGGAAACTTTGTGTGCTTCTGTGGGGTGACATCTATATGGGAGCTATCGATTTTCTTCCATTTCTGTCAAAAAATGTTGCCGCTGACCTTTGAACTTAGTTTAGTTAGACCACAATATTTCCCTTTGACACATCCTTCAGGGCACATTTATGATCGGATCATTTTGAAACTTGGTATGTGTGTTTGGGATGACCTCTAGATGTGAGCTATTGATTTTTAGCTCAACTATGGCTAAGCATGGCCCGTCGTCCATCTGTCCATCTGTCCGTCTGTCCGTATATCAACAATTGGATACGGCTAGGGCTAGAGGCCGTATTTATGAACCGATATTTTTATACTGTACCAATGACCCAGACATAGCTGGTGCTAACTCTTAAAATATAGGGCCAAACACAAATTTTGCCCCCCAATCCCCAAAATTTGCATCTAAAACCAAAGAAAACATGTCCTGAATGGCCCTCCACACTTCACCTCTACTGCGCATGCGCAGTGTCAAGGACGTTCCGAAATTGGCGCCATTAATCATTCTAAGTTTGGCCCTTCATCAGTTAACATCTGACTGATCTTTGTGCTTGTAAATCTCAGTTTAAATGATGCCAGACACATAAATATTAGTGAAATGGTGATTCTAAGGAGGATAGAGAAGGAGGAGAGGAAAAATGTGTGACAGAATATTATCAGGTCTGTAACTTAAAATTTTTTAATGAAATTATGTGGGAGCGCGGTGGCTCAGTAGGTAGAGGTGCAGGCTGCAAGCCGAGAGGTCCTCGGTTCGAATCCCACCTGCGGCAACCGCGTTGTGTCCTTGGGCAAGACACTTCATCTCCATTGCCCGCGTGGGGGCACGATGACGCCGTGTACTATGGCGTACTGCACGTCGATGGTGCGCATGTCTCCAACCAATCTAACACGAGTTACGATGTTGGGGAGCTGGCAGCTGCTCGTCGTTGCTCGGTGGTTCTCTCCGGGTACTCCGGCTTCCTCCACCCGTAAAACTGTCACGGTCATGATTAGCCATTGTGCATAAATATGTGACCTTAAACATCAATAAATAAATAAATAATGAAATTATGTTAAGTTACCTATTTTCGAGGCAGCAGCCATTTTGTTGTCATTCTGGAATTTAGTTACACTGATTTTTCAGTGTTTTCCTCTCTCCCTGTCCTTTAAGTCCCCCCTTGCTATTCTCCCATGCTTTTGGCATAGTTTCTGTAATTATTATTACTAAATTTTCTTGGGAGTTTTAGCTGAATAACAGAATGAATTCTGTTCTTTTCCCCATGTTTACGTCTTCACCTACGGGTGGTTAGGCGTTGTGTTTTGCATCTGCCATCTGATGTTCTGCAGTTTCTTCCCTGGAAGTCTCTGTTTTGCATCAGGTAGTGTATTTTTGGTAACTGATTCCGGGCCTGGGTGCCTGGAGTCTTATTTTAGTGTTTTTACATTCATTGTTTACATTTACAACAGCCCTCTGTGTGAGGGGGGGATTTCTTGAAAAGAATATCTTGATGTTATTTTAATCATAACTAGATACATTATTATTGTTCGTAAGTGTTGAATAAATTGTTTAAAATATTTTTAAAATTTTTGTCCACACTTAGGCTTGGGATCCATTGGGGCTCAACGTTACTTTTCAGAAACTTGGGCTGTTCTGAAAAAATATTTTTTCAAAATATTTTGATTTCAATTATTTTTTCTATATTAATGGATCATATTATTATTATGTATTTTGATTGCCAGGGGTTGGTGCGAGTACCAGGACTTGTTTTCTTTTCACATTGAAAGGATTTTGATCAATTGTAATAAGAGGAAGTCTTCCTCTGACTTTTATAATCATTCTATATGTGGTCAGTGTACTCGCATTAACTCCTGTTCTGTATCGTATGATTTCGATGACAACATGGGAAGCGTATGTCACGGTATGTTAGTGGGGAATTGGACACTCCGGTCCTTTCCCCGCAGGGTCACTCTACTTTATCAATTTCTATTTCAGACGATCAAGATTAGGGTGATGTATCTGTGATGTCTTCCAGCAGTGTGCCTTCGTCGTCACAATTAATGAAGGGCTAGCGGAAAAGTGCTCATGTTAATACGCCAATTGCCTAAGAGGACCCTAGTAGGTTCGACGGCCTTTGACGTCCGCTAGCTCGCCCGGTGTAGCGTCCATTCATCGAATGGTTCGGCAGCCGGGTTCGTCCGTTGCGGTCTAGAAGGAGTTTTGGGGTGATGCGAGCACTATAAATCAACCAAATGCACACCCAGTGACGGCGGATTAGAGGGAGAATGGAGGAAGCCTTTTAGTCCGGTTCATAGCTCGTTCTGGTCCATCCGGACGGCGAGCGAGAGAGGCCCCTCTCTCCTACAACAACATCTGGCCCCAGATGTTGTGGTACAAAATGTTTCGCATTCGGAGCATACGTCCGTCGCTCGGGACGCTCCGACATATAGTCAGTCCGGAGTAGACTGTCAATAAGGCTTCCTCATTCTCATGGTAGCGCACACGACCGCTCTTGGCTACGTGACCTCGGATATCCAGTCAGCTTTGCCAGTCAGAGAATCATCGGCGACCAGGTCACACCATCCGGTAGCCTGGGACACGAGGCCTGCAGACTCCGGACGTTCGCATAGGAAAGTGTGCGGGAGTCAACGTACACGGAGCTTCCGGCGGCAATGCATCGTAAGACCGCTACTGCACAGGCCTCGGGAACGGACGTGCTTTCCTAAATAGCACAGTTTATCGCAGCATCCCAGCATCAACTGAATCTGTCGCATATTTTTTATCCGACTATGCTGGGTCGGGACGCTCCGCGGAAGCGGGTACGGACATCTGAAAATTTCATCCGGTCCGACAGGATACCGAAAGGGATTTGGAGGATTTCGAGCTTTCCCTTTCGGAACAACATATGCTGTTGTGTATGTCATCTGACTTGATCTTCTACAGCTTCTTTCGTCGGACCAGAATGCTGCGATGCCGGATAAGAAACTGATAGCGTCGGTGGACTTAGAAATTTTTGGTTTTGTTCAGGGACATCGTCCCTCAGTTCCGACATAGTCCAATAATGTCACACAAACTTTCGAATTATTGAACGACGCTATATATATTATTATTATATGCTTGCTATAACCAAGCATTTCTGGTTTCTTGTTCGCAAAGTTACGGAGATGTCTTTCAAAAGTGTGCCTCTGTCGTCATAGTTAATGAAGAGCTAGCGGCAATAAGTGCTCATGGAATATGTCCATCGCCTAAGAGATCCCTTGTAGGATCGACGGAGTGACATTCGCTAGCTCACCCGGTGTAGCGTGCATTCATCGAATGGTTCGGCTGCCGGGTTTGTCTGTTGCTGTCTAGGAAGGAGATTTGGGTGATGCGAGCACTATAATTACTTTAGTACTCACCCAGTGACGGCGGATTGAGGACAGATCGGAGGAAGCCTGTTAGTCCGGTTCCTGGCTTGTCCAGGTCCGTCCGGGCTGTGAGCGAGAGAGGTCCCTCTCTCGAACAACAACATAGGGGACCGCATGTTGTGGTTCAGATATTTTACATTCGGAGCATATGTCTGTCGGTCGGGACGCTCCATTATATTGACAGTCCGAGAGACTGTCAATAATGCTTCCTCATCCTCACAGCAGGGCACACGACCGCACATTGGCTACGTGACCTCGAGTATCCGATCCGTTTCGTCATTCAGTGATTCCACGGCGAATAAGTCACGCCATCCGGTAGCCAAGGGACACGAGGCCTATACACTCCGTTCGCTCGCATATTGGTAGTATGCACGGGGTAACGATCACGGAGCTTCCAGCGGCAATGCATTGTAGGACCGCTTCTCCTCAGGCCTCAGTGACGGACGTGCTATCCGAGTTAGCACAGTTGTTTCGCAGCATCCCAGCAATCGACAGTTTCTTACTCGAATCAGGAATTATCTGACGGCGCTGGGTCGGTGCGGTCCGCGGTTGCATCAGGTACGGACGACCGAACGCTTTATAGGGTTCGACAGGATGGCGAAAGGGATTCGAAAGATTTCGAGTTTTCCCTTTCGTAGCATCGGAAGCTGCCATTCATATCTTCTGGCATTATCTTCCAGTGATTGTTATTTCGGACTACATTGCTGCGATGTTGGATAAGAGACTTATAGCGTCATTGGACACGGAATTTTGGATCGGTTCAGGGACATTGTCCCTGACTTACCGACACAGTCCAATAATGTCATTACAACATGTGTTTTATTTTTCGACGCTATATATGCATATAAGCCTGCTACCAAGCATGATAGTTTAGTTTCTTGTCTGCAATGCTCATTTCTGCCGTTTTATCATTTATACGAATAATTTATTTTGGCAGAACAGGGCATACCGAGAGTTCATATGCGTCTAGACGGCGTGGTTAAAGACTGGAAATATTCTTTTTCGCCGTCTATGTCTTTTCCAACCACAATGTTGGAAACGACAATGATGTCTAGTAGACTTAACTTAGATGCTTTATTATACGTAATCCACCTTACTGAGGCGATCTCATTACGTCTTCAAGAAAAGATTTACGGGATATTATTCTCAATGTGATTTCTTTTGAGGGCAGTAGTTTGTTCACGTATAACTCCGCCCTTCAGTGGCTGATTGGAGTTGGTTAGAAGTGACGCAGCCCTAGCTACATTCACGCGCGTGGATAGTAAGGTGAAGAACTCTCTCAGAGTCGCTTCGTTCTCGGAGAAGCCTCTCTTCGACGGCAACTTTTCAGCAAATCATGAATTGCTCGATTTACACGTTCTCTTGTCTATCTAGTGTTACAAGAGATTCAGACTGGGGCAAACATTCGGTGGTTGACTCAGAGAGTGCCACTGCATTTGCCGGATCCGGGTGTTATGGTTATGATGGTTGCCAGTCAAACAGATTGGGATATAATATTGATCCCAACGGATTCGAAGTGCCAGGGTCTTTGGGTTCCGCAGTCTCTAAGCAAGCAATTATCTTCCGCGGAATAATGTTTTTTAGGCTTGCTTTATGTCATTGCATGAACATTATTCAGAAACGCATGTCCAAATCCTGTCCTTTAATTCGACAGTAGTGGCGTATCTCCGGAACCAAGGAGGCACTCATTCATTTCCGTTATTCAATTTAATGGAAAGAATCCGTCTGTTGGTTATAGTACACCAAGTTCTGTTTCGGTCCATCATATTCCGTGTCGTCTGATTGTTTTACCGGACTCCCGTTCACTTAGGGGTCGCTTGTTGCCGTCAGAATGGACTCTCAACAAACAAGTATTCAATCAGATTTGCTATCTATGGGAGCGCCCTATGATAATTTATTTACGACACAGCTTGCTAATCAATTGCAGACGTATGTGTTCGCTTGTCCGGATCTCTGAGCTAATGTTGTTAACGCTCTATTGATCTAATAGGACGGAATGATAGGATACGTGTATCCTCCGGCGCTGTTGTTTCAGCAGGTATTGCTAAGATAAACAACCACAATACATTTCTGTTGATAGCATCTCTATCTTCACAGAGACCGTGGGTAATTTACTCTGATGTCTACTGTGGGACTTAATGCGAAATCTTCCTCAATGAGAGGATCTTTTTTCGCTGGGTAAATCGTGTCATCTTTATCACAACCCGCAAGGTCGTAACCTTCACGTATTCCGTTGTGTGGTCCGTATTGCATTGTAAGCATTGTACTGGACGAGCTTTGGACGCGATTTCTTACTATAGGAGATCCTCTTCTTCGCTATTCTATGCGGCTAAAGTGGAGGCTCTTCCGTCGTTGGTGTAGGGATCACTATGTTCATATTGTTGATCCCTCCATACTACTCATTGCAACTTTTTAGTATACTTGTTTGACAAGATCTACTGCAGCCTGTTTTTATTAAGGTTATAGGTTTATGTTACCTCATACCTATGCACTCTATGATAGTTTACAATTGAGTCTTATGTCTCTTTATCTATGTCAGTTAGTAACTTTTTGATAAATAGACTTAGAATCTTTAGATTAAATTCCTATATGGAATTTAACTTCGGTTCTTATTTAGCTAAGTAATCATTTGAGCCTCTGGAAACAGTAGTTTTCAAATTCTGACCTGTTAGACAGTAATTCTGTTGGCTTCTCTTTTACTGAAGAGTCAGTGAGTTTCATGCACTATCGGTGGATGATTTTCACTTTCGTAGTTTTGGAATCACTACTTCCTTTACTATTTAGGTTGGATTTTTGCATAAGAGTTAGGCTCCTAATATCCGAAACCTATTGTTATTAAGGTCCTTCCGTCTTCATACGGGCATAGACCTTTACTCTGTCCGGTTAGAGTTTATGTATTGATAAACAGATATCTGTTTATTACTACGGGCGTAAGCTTCTTCTGTCTTTGATGCCTAATAGAAGGACGTTACGCTCCATTCTATTGCTAATGGATTCAATTAACTATCGGTACTGCTTATAGTATATCATTGACTCAGCAGTTGTGCTTAAGATTTCAGCTCATGAAGTAAGAGTTCTTCTACATCTTGGGCTTACATTAATAGTGTCGCTATTATAGATTTTTGAAGGCTGCTCATTGCGCTCAGCCATCCACATTCATGAATTTTTATCTCAGAAATATCGAGTCCATTTCTGGAGGCCTCTATTGTTAGGTCTATTATCTATTGCTCAGAATGTCATTCACTTAACAGTTGCTACTATAGCTAGGTAGGCTGTCTGTTTCGGCAGTGACTCCGTTCTGCTGCCCTCTTCGCTCTGGGCTATTTGACCCAGGGCAAGAAAAAGGGTGGGGGGGGGGGGGTGTTTCCTTGGGTCACCTGTTTTACTATGAAAACAAGGGGATACCTCCTCCGGAGTTAGTAATTCTGAGCTGTTATTGGGATGGTTGTTTAGTGAGAAGTTTATGTTTTAAAAATTCATTCAAGTCTTAGTTTTTAAAGTATAGCTTTTGAATATAGCACGTGTCAACGGACATGATTATGCAATCCTCAGACATTTTTAAGGAGTATAAGAGTCTCTATTCTCTAGACTTACTTTATTTATTGGCTTACTTTAAAAATTATTAGTATAAGGATTATATTGGATATTAATAGAGTACATGGATGTATGATGCTCAATTTTGGAAGGTGTTGTATCTTTCTAATTTATCATAAATAAGAAAGATACATGTAAGGCCTATTACTTCTTTTTCCCTAGAGGGGATGACTCTATTTTATATTATTGAGCATATTCCATCTTGCTCTATGTCCTTGGCCCTCCAGCCTTTTTACTATTCAGCTTTGTCTGGGTCATTGGTACAGTATAAAAATGTTAAAAAATTTATAGTAATTTCTATATTTTTTATACTTACCAATGACCCAGACGGGGATGGCCCTCCCAGGAGTTGGGAACTCTTGCCTCCCCGCTGAGTACATAGCGCTTACCAGGCACTGGTTATTAGAATGATTAATGGCGCCAATTTCGGAACGTCCTTGACACTGCGCATGCGCAGTGGAGGTGAAGTGTGGAGGGCCATTCAGGACATGTTTTCTTTGGTTTTAGATGCAAATTTTGGGGATTGGGGGGCAAAATTTGTGTTTGGCCCTATATTTTAAGAGTTAGCACCAGCTATGTCTGGGTCATTGGTAAGTATAAAAAATATAGAAATTACTATAAATTTTTTAACTTTTACGAAACTTCTTGGGTACCTTTGTTTTGACCGTGGGATGAGAACGAGTGTTTTTGGGTGCGGTCCAAAATTCAAGATGGCTGCCAGCCACCATTTTGTACCAACGATGCAGAAATCTGTTTTTTTTTGTACAGAACTTCCAAATGAAAACTCTGATTTGAATAATTTTTTGTATGAATGTTTAGTACCATGGGATACATCACATATAATGCAGGTTTTTTTCTCATGCGTAAATTGTGCAAATTAGACTAATTTTGATGTTTTTTGGTGTTACTTTCAGCACTGTAAGTGCAAATGCCAATACAGTTCGGGCTAGAGGCCGTATTTATGAACCAATCTTTACAAAACTTCTTTGGTATCAAGGTGGGACGAGAACGAGTGTTTTTGGGTCTGGTCCAAGATTCAAGATGGCCGCCATTTTGTACAAAATTAGGTGCAATCAGATTTTTGCACAGAACTTCCATATGAAAGTGCTGATTTGAATAATTTTTTGTGTGAATGTTTAGTACCATGGGATACATCACATATAATACGGCTTTTTTTCTCGTGCAGAAATTATGAAAATTAGATGAACTTTGATTTTTTCAGTGCGACTTACACACAGTAAGTACACATACAATACGGCTCGGGCTAGAGTCTGTATTTATGAACTGATCTTCACGAAATGTCTTGGGTAGCTTTGTTATCACCTTGGGATGAGAACAAGTGTTTCTGGGTGCGGTCCAAAATTAGGTCCAATCAGTTTTTTGTCACAAGTTCTATACAGCTCGTATTTATGAACTGATCTTCACAAAACTTCTTGGGTACCTTTGATTTCACCTTGGGACAGAACGAGTGTGTTTTGGGGTGCCTTTTTTATCACTATGCTATGAGAACAAATATTTTGGGGTTCAGTCAGACCCACTCTGGGACTCAAAGATTTTTTTCTAGTTTAGCATCTGACTGTCACCCACCTTTACAATACTTTACCTATACATTTGTTACAGGCAACGGTCACTATTTATGTACAGACCTTTACAATACTTTATATGTACCTTTGTTATCAGGTCATTACCTAGATGTTTGTCATTGCTGTGTCACATACTATACATGTACATGTCTTTGTCTTGACAAGTTGAGCTACAGTGTCATTGACACTTTCATTTTTCATTTCCATAAAAAATTATTGTCGTTATCGCCAGCCATTGAACTTACTGCATTTGTGCAGCAACTTATCCCTTTTGCACTCTCTGCAGAGTATATTTATGAATTTCCATAAAAAAAAACAAAACATTGCCACAAGCAATGACATAAGTGCATTTGTGCATTAACAACTTCCTTTGGCATGCCTCAGAGGGCACATTCATTATCAGGTTGTTTTGAAACTGTGTATGCTTATGTAGTGTGACAAAGATAGGAGCTATTGATTTTCTTTTCATTTCCATCAAAAACTGTTGCTGTTAGCAACAATCTTTGAATTTATTGCATTTGTTCATCAACATTCTTCTTTGACATGGCATCCAGGGTACATTTATCTTGGGATTGTTTTTTAACTTTGTTTGCTCCCAATAATAATGGCGGGACCTCTAGATAAGAGCTCTTGATTAGCATTCATTTCTGTGAAAAAAAAAGTTGCCGTATACAATAACCTCTGAACTTACTGCATTTGTGTATCAACATTCTTCCTTTAGCCAGCCTTATAGTTTACATTTAAAAATGCATGAATTGCTCTGACATTGTGCACACGCAATGCTGTTATGTTGAAATTTCACCAAATAACATTGGTACCAATGATCTTCAATTTTGCCATTTCACTTATAAGTTACCCAGTTCAAGTTTGTCAAGTTGAGCTGCAGTGTCATTGACACTTTCATTTTCTAAAAGCCCTGATAGTGGCTTCTAGCACTCAACCAGTTAAAGGCCTAATTCCAACAATTATAACCTTTTACTACAACAGAACTGGTCTTTTGAGTAAACTAGAAAATTGGAAATGTGGTGTATATAGAATTTTGAATGTGTAGATATTTAAAATATTAGCTTTAACCCTAAAAGGTCCAATTCCAACTTTGATCACTTTTCAGTGCAGTAGAACAGGTGCCCCATCATGCAGTCTTTGGATAAACTCAAAACTTGTATTCCAAATACAATTGTGGTAAACAAGCTCTGTTTTACTGGTAAAATAGGACCCAGGCACCAATGCTTGGGGTGAAAGTCCTCTAAAATGGGCAACATGGGTATAAACGATTGGCAGGACTTGACTTTATTTCCATGTTGCGGTCATGATTAGCCATTGTGCATAAGTATGTGACCTTAACCCCCTGCACACTGATGTCAAAATATTCAGATTTGAAGTAGCCATTTTTCCCATAATGCAACTGGGAATTTAACCAATTCAGTCTTGTTTGACAGAGCTCAATGAGCTCTGTCAAACAAGATTTAATTGGTTAAATTTCCAGTTGCATTATGGGAAATATTTGCACTCTGAACTTTAGATATTTCGACATCGGTGTGCAGGGGGTTAAACACCAATGAATAAATATATTCCAAATACCTTAGCAGTTGTTTCTAGGTATTTTTTTTAAACAATAATTTTATTTTCTTTTAAAATGAAAAAAGGTTTGGTGAACAGGCTATCCCTATATAAACACCTACCCCCACAAAATAAATCTTGTAACATAGAACATTGAAATGAGTGTATGTGCTTGTGAGGAGTGAAGTATGCATGGACAGGTCAAATATTTCAAATTTCTACACATCAAAAGAATCATACAGTAGTGAATATGTGAAACCTAACTCCTTTGTAAGTTTTCCATTTGGATAGAAACTGGCTGTACCTTCCTGCCATTTGAAAGGCTGGTTGAGGTCTGGAAATATCCCTCGGATGATCATTAGGCTATCTGTAGGCTGCCTCAAACTGTAAAATAATAATATATGCTCTTTGTTACCGAGCATGTCGGTACTTCAACATTTGGCAAAATTTCGACCTAGGTGGGAATGATCATTTATAATTTTCAACAGCCTCATCTGTAGAAAGTGATGACAAAGTACAAAATATAGGCTGCCAAGACTTGTCAAGAAACAACTGCAAAAATGTATAAAAATCTCCCAACCTAGAGGATAAATTGGCCCACTGTGTGGGATAGCATCAGCAAATTCACCCTCTGGTGACCTCGTTTTGCAAATGACAGGTTGCATATATTCAGGCTTGTTGCTCTAGCATATTATCAGTTGCAAAGAAACAAAAACAAAGCTAAATATTTTATATTGAAAGGTGATCTCTACCTTGCAAAAGTAACCACTAGAAATTTATTTGTAGAATTTTTTCTGTGTAGACGTAAACAACTGTAGTGATCTATTTACATGAGAGATGAAAATATAAAATGTAGCAATCAACCAGATAGTCATTCCTGTTTTTGTTAGCAGAACTCTCATTTGGTTATTTAGATGTGATTTCTTGTGAAGTGTTGGTTGCTTGAATAAGAGTCAAGACTTAGCTAAAAACAATGGTCAGTTTATTTTGAGAATTGTGATAATTGTCTGGAAATGTGTCCTATTTTTTACATGCTGTGCCAGTTATGTCGAGCAGGATTTGTACAGATCCTGGAAAGTGCTTAAAGGTGTTCAGATTTTGAACCTGAGATGTATAATCCCCTGAGAGTGCTTGAAGTCAGATTTTTTTTGCAAAATTTATAGAAAGTTTTTTAAAAATATTTCGAGGTATTTGCTTGCCTCATTTTGGTGAAAATGTGTTTACCCCTTAACTGGTTATGGGCTAGATTATTTTTGGTGGTCTGAATTTGTTATTCAAAATTGGTTTTATCAATTATTGGAGAGTTCCTGTGTGCACTCTCCAATAATTTGTAATAAAACAAATTTAGATAAACAAAATTTTTTTTGCGTTTAATTGAATATGCAGCAAAAGCAGGGGAAATGTTGGCTTTTACTCTGGTACCCTTTTTTAGCTCAACTTGACAAAGTCAAGTTGAGCTTTTGCCATCACTTCTTGTCAAAATATTCCTTTGGCACGCTCTACAGGGTACCTTTATGATCAGGTAGGTTTGAAACTTGCTATGCGTGTTTGGGGTTACCTATAGATGGGTGCTATTGATTTTTTTCGATTTCTATCAAAAAATGTTGCCGCTGGCAATAGCATTCGATGAACCTAGTGCAGTTATGCATCAATATTTCCCTTTGGCACTCCCTGCAGTGCACATTTTTGATCAGATCACTTTGAAACCTGATGGTTCTGTTTTGGGTGACCTATAGATGGGAGCTGTCCTCTTTCTTCTATTTTCGTCAAAAAATGTTGCAGCTGGCAATGACCTTTGAACTTAGTTTAGTTCAACCTTAATATTTCCCTTTGGCACACCCTACAGGGAACATTTATGATCGGATTACTTTGAAACCTTGCATGCTTGTTTGGGGTGACCCCTAGATATAAGCTATTTATTTTCTTCCTTGTCCATCAAAAAATGTTGCCATTGGCAACACCTTTGATGAACTTAATAAAAACTTTGTGCAGTTATGCATCATTATTTCCCTTTGACACACCCTGCAGGGCACATTTATGATTGGATCACTTGGAAACTTTGTGCGCTTCTGTGGGGTGACATCTATATGGGAGCTATCGATTTTCTTCCATTTCTGTCAAAAAATGTTGCCGCTGACCTTTGAACTTAGTTTAGTTAGACCACAATATTTCCCTTTGACACATCCTTCAGGGCACATTTATGATCGGATCACTTTGAAACTTGGTATGTGTGTTTGGGATGACCTCTAGATGTGAGCTATTGATTTTTAGCTCAACTATGGCGAAGCATGGCCCGTCGTCCATCTGTCCATCTGTCCATCTGTCCGTATATCAACAATTGGATACGGCTCGGGCTAGAGGCCGTATTTATGAACCGATTTTTACGAAACTTCTTGGGTACCTTTGTTTTGACCGTGGGATGAGAACGAGTGTTTTTGGGTGCGGTCCGAAATTCAAGATGGCTGCCAGTCACCATTTTGTACCAACGATGCAGAAATCTGTTTTTTTTGTACAGAACTTCCATGTGAAAACTCTGATTTGAATAATTTTTTATATGAATGTTTAGTACCATGGGATACATCACATATAATGCAGGTTTTTTTCTCGTGCGTAAATTGTGCAAATTAGACTAATTTTGATGTTTTTTGGTGTTACTTTCAGCACTGTAAGTGCAAATGCCAATACAGCTCGGGCTAGAGGCCGTATTTATGAACCAATCTTTACAAAACTTCTTTGGTATCAAGGTGGGACGAGAACGAGTGTTTTTGGGTCTGGTCCAAGATTCAAGATGGCCGCCATTTTGTACAAAATTAGGTGCAATCAGATTTTTGCACAGAACTTCCACATGAAAGTGCTGATTTGAATAATTTTTTGTGTGAATGTTTAGTACCATGGGATACATCACATAGAATACGGCTTTTTTTCTCGTGCAGAAATTATGAAAATTAGATGAACTTTGATTTTTTCAGTGCGACTTACACTCAGTAAGTACACATACAATACGGCTCGGGCTGGAGTCTGTATTTATGAACTGATCTTCACGAAATGTCTTGGGTAGCTTTGTTATCACCTTGGGATGAGAACGAGTGTTTCTGGGTGCGGTCTAAAATTCAAGATGGCTGCCAGTGGCCATTTTGTTCCGAAATTAGGTCTGATCAATTTTTTGTACACAACTTCTATACGGCTCAGACTAGAGGCCATATTTATGAACCAATCTTTACGAAACTTCTTGGGTACCTTTGTTATTACCGTGGGATGAGAGCGAGTGTTTTGGGGTGTGGTCCGAAATTCAAGATGGCCACCAGCAGCCATTTTGTACCAAAATTAGTGCAATCAGTCTTTTGTAAAGAACTTCTGTATGAAAGTTCTGATTTGAATAAATTTTTGTATGAATGTTTAGTAACATAGAATACATCACATATTGTAAGGGGTTTTTTTTCGTGCAGAAGTTATGCAAATTAGATGAACTTTGATTTATTCAGTGCTACTTACACAATGTAAGCACACATGTCAATACGGCTCAGGGTAGAGGCTGTATTTATGAACCGATCTTCACAAAACTTCTTGGGTACCTTTGTTATCACCTTGGGACGAGAATTACTGTTTCTGGGTGCGGTCCAAAATTCAAGATGGCTGCCAGTGGCCATTTTGTACCGAAATTAGGTCCAATCAGTTTTTTGTCACAAGTTCTATACAGCTCGTATTTATGAACTGATCTTCACAAAACTTCTTGGGTACCTTTGATTTCACCTTGGGACAGGAACGAGTGTGTTTTGGGGTGCCTTTTTTATCACTATGCTATGAGAACAAATATTTTGGGGTTCAGTCAGACCCACTCTGGGACTCAAAGATTTTTTTCTAGTTTAGCATCTGACTGTCACCCACCTTTACAATACTTTACCTATACATTTGTTACAGGCAACGGTCACTATTTATGTACAGACCTTTACAATACTTTATATGTACCTTTGTTATCAGGTCATTACCTAGATGTTTGTCATTGCTGTGTCACATACTATACATGTACATGTCTTTGTCTTGACAAGTTGAGCTACAGTGTCATTGACACTTTCATTTTTCATTTCCATAAAAAATTATTGTCGTTATCGCCAGCCATTGAACTTACTGCATTTGTGCAGCAACTTATCCCTTTTGCACTCTCTGCAGAGTATATTTATGAATTTCCATAAAAAAAAAAAAACATTGCCACAAGCAATGACGTAAGTGCATTTGTGCATTAACAACTTCCTTTGGCATGCCTCAGAGGGCACATTCATTATCAGGTTGTTTTGAAACTGTGTATGCTTATGTAGTGTGACAAAGATAGGAGCTATTGATTTTCTTTTCATTTCCATCAAAAACTGTTGCTGTTAGCAACAATCTTTGAATTTATTGCATTTGTTCAACAACATTCTTCTTTGATATGGCATCCAGGGTACATTTATCTTAGGATTGTTTTTTAACTTTGTTTGCTCCCAATAATAATGGCGGGACCTCTAGATAAGAGCTCTTGATTAGCATTCATTTCTGTGAAAAAAAAGTTGCCGTATACAATAACCTCTGAACTTACTGCATTTGTGTATCAACATTCTTCCTTTAGCCAGCCTTATAGTTTACATTTAAAAATGCATGAATTGCTCTGACATTGTGCACACACAATGCTGTTATGTTGAAATTTCACCAAATAACATTGGTACCAATGATCTTCAATTTTGCCATTTCACTTATAAGTTATCCAGTTCAAGTTTGTCAAGTTGAGCTGCAGTGTCATTGACACTTTCATTTTCTAAAAGCCCTGATAGTGGCTTCTAGCACTCAACCAGTTAAAGGCCTAATTCCAACAATTATAACCTTTTACTACAACAGAACTGGTCTCTTGAGTAAACTAGAAAATTGGAAATGTGGTGTATATAGAATTTTGAATGTGTAGATATTTAAAATATTAGCTTTAACCCTAAAAGGTCCAATTCCAACTTTGATCACTTTTCAGTGCAGTAGAACAGGTGCCCCATCATGCAGTCTTTGGATAAACTCAAAACTTGTATTCCAAATACAATTGTGGTAAACAAGCTCTGTTTTACTGGTAAAATAGGACCCAGGCACCAATGCTTGGGGTGAAAGTCCTCTAAAATGGGCAACATGGGTATAAACGATTGGCCGGACTTGACTTTATTTCCATGTTGCGGTCATGATTAGCCATTGTGCATAAGTATGTGACCTTAACCCCCTGCACACTGATGTCAAAATATCCAGATTTGAAGTAGCCATTTTTCCCATAATGCAACTGGGAATGTAACCAATTCAATCTTGTTTGACAGAGCTCAATGAGCTCTGTCAAACAAGATTTAATTGGTTAAATTTCCAGTTGCATTATGGGAAATATTTGCACTCTGAACTTTAGATATTTCGACATCGGTGTGCAGGGGGTTAAACACCAATGAATAAATATATTCCAAATACCTTAGCAGTTGTTTCTAGGTATTTTTTTTAAACAATAATTTTATTTTCTTTTAAAATGAAAAAAGGTTTGGCGAACAGGCTATCCCTATATAAACACCTACCCCCACAAAATAAATCTTGTAACATAGAACATTGAAATGAGTGTATGTGCTTGTGAGGAGTGAAGTATGCATGGACAGGTCAAATATTTCAAATTTCTACACATCAAAAGAATCATACAGTAGTGAATATGTGAAACCTAACTCCTTTGTAAGTTTTCCATTTGGATAGAAACTGGCTGTACCTTCCTGCCATTTGAAAGGCTGGTTGAGGTCTGGAAATATCCCTCGGATGATCATTAGGCTATCTGTAGGCTGCCTCAAACTGTAAAATAATAATATATGCTCTTTGTTACCGAGCATGTCGATACTTCAACATTTGGCAAAATTTCGACCTAGGTGGGAATGATCATTTATAATTTTCAACAGCCTCATCTGTAGAAAGTGATGACAAAGTACAAAATATAGGCTGCCAAGACTTGTCAAGAAACAACTGCAAAAATGTATAAAAATCTCCCAAGCAAAGTTTAAACGCCAAAGTTTGTACACAACTATGAAATGTTTGAAAAAGTATGGAAATTTATGTAGTATGGAAAAACAGGCATTAAAACTTTTGAGGGTACTGAAAAATTTAAAATCATTAAACCCCCAATAAACCCCATTTAATACTTTTTGTTTACTCAAACAAAACTCCACATTCACAAAAAGTAAAAATGAATGTCAGAATTTTGCCATTAAGAATAGAATACATCCAAGGTGTTTTGTTGACAAATACAGAATTGGAGAAGGATAACCAGTCTCCCAGTTCTCATTGACAGAGGTTGACGGAGACAGTCTTATTATTTGCAACTGAAACAACTGGCATGTTTTTAAGAATTATCGAATCTGCAGAAACCAGTTTATCGACTCACATGTTGTCAAGTTATCTGTGCAGTTTGTGGTTGTCATTTCAGATGTCAAAAAGGTGATGTATAGAATTAAAGTGCCTCATTGATATTAATTATTCGTGTAGACACAGGAAAGTGTTTATTCTCATAAGCGGACAAATGACACAGTGTGCAGACAGTGAGTCACATCGGATAAAGTTAGAAAAAAAACTTTGATTCAGACCCTGAATGATGTGGACCTAGATTGTGAACAAGTTGGACCTCAAGGCATTCAAACATAGACCTTGGACAATTTGGATCTTAGATGATTTTGACCATGGAAACTTTGGACCCTGCACATGGACTATTAAGACCATGACACTTTCAGACATAGGCCTTGGGCAATTTGGACCATGGACATTTGGGATCTCGAGTGTGGACAATTAAGACTTTTGAGACTTTATGACTTAATCATCATGGACGATTTGGATCCTGGATGATTCAGACCTTTAGACTTTCAAACATAGTCACTTCTGTATTTTAAATAATAATATAATAAATTCCAATATTAAATAAATTATATAGAATTTTGATATAAAAATAAAGGAAATGTTAGAAAAGTTTCAGTTGGTGCTGGAGCTGAAAGTATGCTTCAATTTTACAGTAGCATTTAGAATATTTATGAAAGGCTTTGATTACTTTTCAGAGATTCAATAGAATGAATTGTTTTTTGGTTGGTGTGAGTGGGGGTGGGGGTGGGGGTGGGGGGGGTGGGGGTGGGGGGGGAGCGGTGGGGGGGTGAGCGGTGGGGGGGGGGGGGTGCTGAGTTCTGCCTCAGTTATCTTGCTACTCATTGCAATTGTTGATGTATCATTTGTAAATTGTTCAGCAAGCAGAATATTAAATGATATTCTCCTGTACTTGTAACAATTGTTGAAAGAAAAGACAATTTCATCACCCAAGTTAGGAAGCATGCACTGGTTATACTGCATTATGAGTATGCTAAGCCTTGTTTTCTTCAAGATCATCTATGTTTGGAGTGGTGTATGGCACGACAACATTGGAATCTCAGGATGTGGAGGAGAGTCTATTGGTCAGACGAGAGAAGGTTCCTGCTTCATGTCACAGATGGTTGCATGAAAATGTGGAGGCATAGAAATACTGCTTACGTGCCCAGGGACATCAGACCTAATGTTCCTTATGGTGGAGGATCAATAATGATCCGGGGATGCCTCTCTCATGATTGTAAACTTGATATGGTGACTGTACATGGGAATCTTAATGGTCATCAGTACATCCGGAACATTCTCAATCCGGTTGTCGTGCCTCATTTTGACACCACCCGTTGGCTACTCACCCTGGACGACAATGCAAGGCCACATCGTTCCCATGCTGTGTGAGCATTCCTTCAGAACAACACTATTACAACACTACCTTGGCCTGAAATGAGCCCCAATTTGAATCCCTTAGAACACATCTGGGACTTTCTTGGACGTTGTGTGCAAGCAAGGGATCCGCCTGCACAGAATTTTGCCGATTTGGAAGCTGCATTGCATGAGGATTGGCAGCAGTTGCCCCTGGACCGTATCAGAAGGCTCACTGGTAGCATTAGGAGGAGGGTTCAGGCTGCCATCTGAGCATGTGGTGGATACGCTCGCTACTGACATCAGACATTACTATTGTGTTCAGGAGATCACAAGTTACATTTTTTAGACCATTCTTTCCGCAAACAATCACTTTTGGCCATCTGAAAGATAGCATGAAAGTAATGACAGTTTCTATTACCATCACTGTAAAAAAACAGGGGGTGCTTAATTAAGTTCCAGATATATATATCATTAGGGTGAGAAACACAATATTTTTATACTGTACCAATGACCCAGACATAGCTGGTGCTAACTCTTAAAATATAGGGCCAAACACAAATTTTGCCCCCCAATCCCCAAAATTTGCATCTAAAACCAAAGAAAACATGTCCTGAATGGCCCTCCACACTTCTACTGTGCATGCGCAGTGTCAAGGACGTTCCGAAATTGGCGCCATTAATCATTCTTAGTTTGGCCCTTCATCAGTTAACATCTGACTGATCTTTGTGCTTGTAAATCTCAGTTTAAATGATGCCAGACACATAAATATTAGTGAAATGGTGATTCTAAGGAGGATATAGAAGAAGGAGAGGAAAAATGTGTGACAGAAAATTATCAGGGCTGTAACTTAAAATTTTTTAATGAAATTATGTTAAGTTACCTATTTTCGAGGCAGCAGCCATTTTGTTGTCATTCTTGTTATCAAGTTACACTGATTGTTCAGTGTTTTCCTCTCTCCCTTTCCTTTAAGTCCCCTCTTGCTATTCTCCCATGCTTTTGGCATATTTTCTGTAATTTTATTACTAAAATTTCTTGGGAGTTTTAGCTGAATAACAGAATGAATTCTGTTCTTTTCCCAATGTTTACGTCTTCACCTATGGGTGGTTAGGCATTGTGTTCTGCATCTACCATCTGATGTTCTGCAGTTTCTTCCCTGGAAGTCTCTGTTTTGCATCAGATAGTGTATTATTGGTAACTGATTTCGGGCCTGGGTGCCTGGAGTCTTATTTTAGTGTTTTTACACTTATTGTTTACATTTACAACAGCTCTCCGTGTGAGGGGGGGATTTCTTGAAAATAATATCTTGATGTTAATTTAATCATAACTAGATACATTATTATTGTTCGTAAGTGTTGCATAAGTTGTTTAAAATATTTTTTAAATTTTTGTCCACACTTAGGCTTGGGGTCCATTGGGGCTCAACGTTACTTTTCAGAAACTTGGGCTGTTCTGAAAAAATATTTTTTCAAAATATTTTGATTTCAATTATTTTTTCTATGTTAATGGATCATATTATTATGTATTTTGATTGTCAGGGGTTGGTGCGAGTACTAGGACTTTGTTTTCTTTTCACATTGAAAGAATTTTGGTCAATTGTAATAAGAGGAAATCTTCCTCTGACTTTTATAATCATTGTATATGTAGTCAGTGTACTCGCACTAACTCCTGTTCTGTATGTGATGATTTCGATGGCAACATGGGAAGCGTGTGTCACAGTATGTAAGTGGGGAATTGGACATTCCGGTCCTTTCCCCGCAGGGTCACTCTACTTTATCAATTTCTATTTCAGACAATCAAGATTAGGGTGATGTATCCGTGATGTCTTCCAAAAGTGTGCCTCCGTCGTCACAATTAATGAAGGGCTAGCGGAAAAGTGCTCATGTAAATACGCCAATTGCCTAAGAGGACCCTAGTAGGTTCGACGGCCTTTGACGTCCGCTAGCTCGCCCGGTGTAGCGTCCATTCATCGAATGGTTCGGCGGCCGGGTTCGTCCGTTGCGGTCTAGAAGGAGTTTTGGGGTGATGCGAGCACTATAAATCAACCAAATGCACACCCAGTGACGGCGGATTAGAGGGAGAACGGAGGAAGCCTTTTAGTCCGGTTCCTAGCTCGTCCAGGTCCATCCGGACGGCGAGCGAGAGAGGCTCCTCTCTCGTACAACAACATCTGGCCCCAGATGTTGTGGTACAAAATGTTTCGCATTCGGAGCATACGTCCGCCGCTCGGGACGCTCCGACATATAGTCAGTCCGGAGAGACTGTCAATAAGGCTTCCTCATTCTCATGGTAGCGCACACGACCGCTCTTGGCTACGTGACCTCGGATATCCAGTCAGCTTCGCCAATCAGAGAATCATCGGCGACCAGGTCACACCATCCGGTAGCCAAGGACACGAGGCCTGCAGACTCCGGACGTTCGCATAAGAAAGTGTGCGGGAGTCAACCTACACGGAGCTTCCGGTGGCAATGCATCGTAAGACCGCTACTGCACAGGCCTCGGGGACGGACGTGCTATCCCAAATAGCACAGCTTATTGCAGCATCCCAGCAACAACTGAATCTGTCGCATAATGTATTATCCGACGATGCTGGGTCGGGACGCTCCGCGGAAGCAGGTACGGACGTCCGAACATTTTATCCGGTCCGACGGGATACCGAAAGGGATTCGGAGGATTTCAAGCTTTCCCTTTCGGAACAACATATGCTGTTGTGTATGTCATCTGACTTGATCTTCTACAGGTTCTTTCGTCGGACCAGAATGCTGCAATGCTGGATAAGAAACTGATAGCGTCGGTGGACTTAGAAATTTTTGGTTCGGTTCAGGGACATCTTCCCTCAGTTCCGACATAGTCCAATAATGTCACACAAACTTTCGAATTATTGAACGACGCTATATATATTATTATATGCTTGCTATTACCAAGCATTTCTGGTTTCTTGTTCGCAAAGGTACGGAGATGTCTTTCAAAGTGTGCCTCTGTCTTCATAGTTAATGAAGAGCTAGCGGCAATAAGTGCTCATGGAATATGTCTATCGCCTAAGAGGTCCCTTGTAGGATCGACGGAGTGACATTCGCTAGCTCACCCGGTGTAGCGTACATTCATCGAATGGTTCGGCTGCCGGGTTCGTCCGTTGCGGTCTAGGAAGGAGATTTGGGTGATGCGAGCACTATAATAACTTTAGTACTCACCCAGTGACGACGGATTGAGGACAGATCGGAGGAAGCCTGTTAGTCCGGTTCCTGGCTCGTCCAGGTCCGTCTGGGCTGTGAGCGAGAGAGGTCCCTCTCTCGTCCAACAACATAGGGGACCGCATGTTGTGGTTCAGATATTTTGCATTCGGAGCATATGTCCGCCGCTCGGGACGCTCCGTTATATTGACAGTCCGAGAGACTGTCGATAATGCTTTCTCATCCTCACAGCAGCGCACATGACCGCACATTGTCTACGTGACCTCGAGTATCCGACCAGTTTCGTCATTCAGTGATTCCACGGCGAACAGGTCACGCCATCCGGTAGCCAAGGGACACGAGGCCTATACACTTTGTTTGCTCGCATAATAGTAGTATGCACGGGGTAACGATCATGGAGCTTCCAGCGGCAATGCATCGTAAGACCGCTTCTCCACAGGCCTCAGTGACGGACGTGCTATCCAAGTTAGCACAGTTTTTCGCAGCATCCCAGCAATCGACAGTTTCTCGGTCGAATCAGGAATTATCCGACGGCGCTGGGTCGGTGCGGTCCGCGGTTGCATCAGGTTCGGACGACCGAACGCTTTATAGAGTCCGACAGGATGGCGAAAGGGATTCGGACGATTTCGAGTTTTCCCTTTCGGAAAATCGGAAGCTGTCATACATTTCTTCCGGCATTATCTTCCAGTGGTTGTTCCTTCGGACTACATTGCTGCGATGTTGGATAAGAGACTTATAGCGTCATTGGACACAGAATTTTGGATCGGTTCAGGGACATTGTCCCTGACTTACCGACACAGTCCAATAATGTCATTAGAACATGTGTATTATTTATCGACGCTATATATATATTTAAGCCTGCTACCAAGCATGATAGTTTAGTTTCTTGTCCGCAATGCTCAATTCTGCCTTTTATCATTTATAGGAATAATTTATTTTGGCAGAACAGGGCATACCGAGAGTTCATATGCATCTAGACGGCGTGGTTAAAGACTGGAAATTATCTTTTTCGCCATCTATGTCTTTTCCAACCACAATGTTGGAAACGACAATGATGTCTAATAGACTTAACTTAGTTGCTTTTTCATACGTAATCCACCTTACTGAGACGTTATTATTACGTCTTCAAGAGAAAGAATTCCGGGATATGATCCTCAATGTGATTTCTTTTGAGGGCAGTAGTTTGTTCACGTATACCTCCGCCCTTCAGTGGCTACCTGGAGTTGGTTAGACGTGACGCAGCCCTAGCTACATCCACGCGCGTGGATAGTAAGGTGAAGAACTCTCTCAGAGTCGCTTCGGTCTCGGAGAAGCTTCTCTTCGACGGCAATCCATGAATTGCTTGATTTACACGTTCTCTTGTCTATCTAGTGTAGCAAGAGATTCAGACTGGGGCAAACATTCGGTGGTTGACTCAGAGAGTGCCACTGCAGTTGCCGGATCCGAGTTTTATAATTATGACGGTTGCCAGTCAAACAGGTTGGGATACAATATTGATCCCAACGGATTCGAAGTGCCAGGGTCTTTGGGTTCCGCAGTCTCTAGGCAAGCACTTATCTTCCACGGAATAATGTTTTTTAGGCTTGCTTTATGTCATTGGATGAACATTATTCAGAAACGCATGTCCAAATCCTGTCCGATAATACGACAGTAGTGGCGTATCTCCGGAACCAGGGAGGCACTTATTCGTTTCCGTTTTTCAATTTAATGGAAAGAATCCTGTTTGTTATAGTACACCAAGTTCTGCTTCGGTCCGTCATATTCCGGGTCGTCTGATTGTATTACCGGACTCCCTTTCACTTATGGGTCGCTTGTTGCCGTCAGAATGGACTCTCAACAAACAAATATTCAATCAGATTTGCTATCAGTGGGAGCGCCCAATGATAATTTATTTACGACACAACTTGCTAATCAATTGCAGACGTATGTGTTTACATGTCCGGATCTCTGAGCTTATGTTGTTAAAGCTCTATTGATCTAATAGGACGGAATGATAGGATATGCGTATCCTCCTGCGCTGTTGTTTCAGCAAGTATTGCTAAGATAAACAACCACAATACATTTCTGTTGATAGCATCTCTGTCTTCACAGAGACCGTGGGTAAATTTACTCAGATGTCTACTGTGGGACTTAACGCGAAAACTTCCTCCATGAGAGGATCTTTTTTCGCTGGGAAAAATCGTGTCATCTTCATCACAACCCGCAAGGTCTCAACCTTCTCGTATTCCGTTGTGTGGTCCTTATTGCATTGTAAGCATTGTACTGGACGAGTTTTGGACGCGATTTCTTACTGTAGGAGAACCTCTTCTTCGCTATACTATGCGGCTAAAGTGGAGGCTCTTCCGTCGTTGGTGTAGGGATCACTATGTTGATATTGTTGATCCCTCCATACTAGTCATTGCAACTTTCTAGTATACTTGTTTGACAAGATCTACTGCAGCCTGTTACTATTAGGGTTATAGGTTTATGTTATCTCATACCTATGCACTCTATGATAGTTTACAATTGAGTCTTATGTCTCTTTATCTAAGTCAGTTAGTAACTTTTCGATAAATAGACTTAGAATCATTAGATTAAATTTCTATACGGAATTTTAACTTCGGTTCTTATTTAGCTAAGTAATCATTTGAGCCTCTGGAAACAGTAGTTTCAAATTCTGACCTTTTAGACAGTAATTCTGTTGGCTTCTCTTTTACTGAAGAGTCAGTGAGCTTCATGCACTATCGGTGGATGATTCTCACTTTCGTAGTTTCGGAATCACTACTTCCTTTACTATTTAGGTTGGATTTTTGCATAAGAGTCAGGCTCCTAATAAATATCCGGAACCTATTGTTATTAAGGTCCTTCCGTCTTCGTATGGGCATAGGCCTTTACTCTGTCCGGTTAGAGTTTACGTATTTATAAACAGATATCTGTTTATTACTACGGGCGTAAGCTTCTTCTGTCTTTGCTGCCTAATAGAAGGACGTTACGCTCCATTCTATTGCTAATGGATTCAATTAACTATTGATACTGCTTATGGTATATCATTGACTCAGCAGTTGTGCTTGAGATTTCGGCTCATGAAGTAAGAGTTCTTCTACATCTTGGGCTTACATTAATAGTGTCGCTATTATAGATTTTTTAAGGCTGCTCATTGCGCTCAGCCATCCACATTCATGAATTTTTATCTCAGAAATATCGAGTCCATTTCTGGAGGCCTCTATTGTTAGGTCTATTATCTACTGCTCAGAATGTCATTCACTTAACAGTTGCTACTATAGCTAGGTAGGCTGTCTGTTTCGGCAGTGACTCCGTTCTGCTGCCCTCTTCGCTCTGGGCTATTTGACCCAGGGCAAGAAAAGGTGGGGGAGGGTGTTCCCTTGGGTCACCTGTTTTACTATGAAAACAAGGGGATACCTCCTCCGGAGTTAGTAATTCTGAGCTGTTATTGGGATGGTTTTTTAGTGAGAAGTTTAGGTTTTAAAAATTCATTCAGGTTTTAGTTTTTAAAATATAGCTTTTGAATATAGCACGTGTTAACGGACGTTATTATACAATCCTCAGACACTTTTAAGGAGTATAAAGAGTCTCTATTCTCTAGACTTACTTTATTTATTGGCTTACTTTAAAAATTATTAGTATAAGGATTATACTAGATATTAATAGAGTACATGGATGTATGATGCTCAATTTTGGAAGGTGTTGTATCTTTCTAATTTATCATAAATAAGAAAGATACATGTAAGGTCTAATACTTCTTTTTCCCTAGAGGGGATGACTCTATTTTATATAATTGAGCGTATTCCAACTTGTTCTATGTCCTTGGCCCTCCAGCCTTTTTACTATTCAGCTATGTCTGGGTCATTGGTACAGTATAAAAATGTTAAAAAATTTATAGTAATTTATATATTTTTTATACTTACCAATGACCCAGAAGGGGATGGCCCTCCCAGGAGTTGGGAACTCATACCTCCCCGCTGAGTACATAGCGCTCACCAGGCACTGGTTATAAGAATGATTAATGGTGCCAATTTCGGAATGTCCTTGACACTACGCATGCGCAGTAGAGGTGAAGTGTGGAGGGCCATTCAGGACATGTTTTCTTTGGTTTTAGATGCAAATTTTGGGGATTGGGGGGCAAAATTTGTGTTTGGCCCTATATTTTAAGAGTTAGCACCAGCTATGTCTGGGTCATTGGTAAGTATAAAAAATATATAAATTACTATAAATTTTTTAACTTTTATGCATTCCTCTTTCTAAATCTATGTTATTTGTACATATTCAAGAGTCTGGAAAAAATGGTATGGAAATTTTTGAAAAGGTATGGAAAAAGTGTGGGAATTTCAAGTCCAGAAAATGTAAGAACCCAGAAACTCTGATTATTATGGATCTTATGAAGCATAAGGCCTAAAAAAGTTTAAAATACCATGAAAATACTCCGCTGGTTAAGAGTTAATCAGTCATGTTTTCAATAACAAAATATTTTTATTGTTGGGATTGAATATATTTTCTTTAAAGTTGGCACACTCCTTGGAAAATGTAAATTTCATTCAGCTTCCAAACATTTTGTGGAGAATTTCCAGCAGCAGATACATCATAGATTCCAGTGTTGAAAAAATCCTCAAAAAATATATTTGCAATTTAGTAATATATTGGTAATTCCTTTAATGAAAAATCCAGTCACTTTTTTTTCTCAATATCATTCTCATACTCATTGTCTTGATGTAATATTGATCTGCAGTCTTCTTTCTCCACATATATTTTATTTCTTCAACCTTTCAGAGTTGTTTTTGTTTGAGTTTTTTGGCTGTGCCAAAAATAAGTTTATCAAAGTACCAAGGCCACTGGAATGAAAATCTAAAAGTGGTGTTTAAATTCTTTGATATATGCTTTCAGCATTGAACAAACCCTTTGCTAATTTTTGCATTCAGTAGAAAACTGTGTCTTTGACAATTGGCTGCAGGCTTCTAATGATTTTAAGAAGGGCATGGCTCTAGATTTTGTCTTGCTCAATGACATAATACAAGTGATTTGGGTCAGATGCAAATTACATTTTCTCAACCGCTTTTTAGCTCACCTGACTTTCAGTCAGGAGAGCTATAGTGATCACTCACCGTCCGTCGTCCGTAGTCTGGCGTCCGTCGTCCGGCGTCCGTCGTCCGTGAACATGGTGTTTGCGTCTTCTCCTCCCAAACCGCTGAACCAATTTAATTGATATTTGAGATAATAGTTTGTTATGACATCGCAATTTGATTTTGTGCAAATCAAGTTGCCCCGCCCGTGGGTAGGGCCACACCCAAAAAGTGTGCTGAAATCTTAAAAAATCTTCTTCTCATGAACCAGCAGTAGCAGAGGCTTGATATTTGGTGTGCAGCTTCCTTTTGAGGTGTAGACTCAGATTTGTTCAAGAGAAGTTTGTGGGGCTATACTTGGCATCGTTATGGGAGGGGCAAAATTTTTGGCCCCGCCCAAAATTTCTATTTTCCAAACCGAGAGGCTGATTTGAACCAAATTTTATGTGAGGGTTTATTGGGTCATAAGTACCTAATTTATGCTGATTTTTTTTTTCCCGTAGCCCCATGGGAACCGCAGGAGCTAAAAATAGAAAAAAATTAAAACGCCCATATCTCCAAAACTGCACGGCACCGAGAATTTTTATTTGGTGTGAAGCTTCCTTAGGACCAACAGAAAGAATTGTGAAAAAAAATTGCCATCGGTTTTATCATAGGGTACAGTTTCGGGACATTGAAAAAGTGCTGAGTCAGCACTTTTTAACACTCTAGGCAATGGGAAAAACATTAAAAAATCTTCTTCTCCAGATCCAGCCGGCAGAATCTTTAGATATTTGGTATGCAACATTGGAGGGTGGATCTGATTCAAGTTTGTTCAAATCGGCCCCCTGGGTTCATATTTGGGCTCAGTATAGGAGCCCGATTTCGAACTTAGTGCATTTCAGGCAAATTTCTTAAAAAATCTTCTCCTCCAGATCCAGCAGGCAGAATCTTTTGATATTTGGTATGCAACATTGTGGGGTGGATCTGATTCAAGTTTGTTCAAATCGGCCCCCTGGGTTTATATTTGGGCTCAGTATAGGAGCCCAAATTTGAACTTACTGCATTTCAGGCAAATTTCTTTGAAAATCTTCTTCTCCAGATCCAGCAGGCAGAATCTTTTGATATTTGGTATGCAACATTGTGGGGTGGATCTGATTCAAGTTTGTTCAAATCGGCCCCTTGGGTTTATATTTGGGCTCAGTATAGGAGCCCAAATTTGAACTTAGTGCATTTCAGGCAAATTTCTTTGAAAATCTTCTTCTCAAGATCCAGCAGGCAGAATCTTTTGATATTGGGTATGCAACATTGTGGGGTGTATCTGATTCAGGTTTGTTCAAATCGGCCCCTTGGGTTTACATTTGGGCTCAGTATAGGAGCCCAAATTTGAACTTAGTGCATTTCAGGCAAATTTCTTAAAAAATCTTCTTCTCCAGATCCAGCAGACAGAATCTTTTTATATTTGGTATGCAACATTGTGGGGTGGATCTGATTCTATTTTGTTCAAATCGGCTCCCTAGATTCATATTTGGGCTCACTATAGAAGCTCGAATTTGAACTTAGTGCATTTCAGGCAAATTTCTTCAAAAATCTTCTTCTCCAGATCCTGCAGGCAGAATCTTTTGATATTTGGTATGCAACATTGTGGGGTGGATCTGGATTCATATTTGGGCTCACTATAGAAGCCCAAATTCGAACTTAGTGCATTTCAGGCAAATTTCTTTGAAAATCTTCTTCTCAAAGTCCAGCAGGCAGAATCTTGTGATATTTGGTATGCAGCATCCTTAGGGGGGTGAGATTCAAGTTTGTTCAAGCCATGTCCCTAGGTCCATATTTGGGCTCACTGTGGGAGCTTGAATTGTAACTTTGTTCGAAATGAGGAATTTTCTTAAAAAATCTTCTTCTTCAGATCCAGCAGTCAGAATGGTTTGATATGTGGTGAGTAGCATCCTTGGGGGGGGAGGGGGGATTCAAGTGTGTTAAAGCCAAGTCCATGGGTCCATATTTGGGCTCCCTGTGGGAGCCCAAATTATAACTAAGTCAATATGAGGAATTTTTCTTTAAAAATCTTCTTCTTCAGATTCAGCAGGTGGAATGTTTTGATATTTGGCATGGAGCAACCTTAGGGGGCTGAGATTCAAGTTTGTTCAAGCCAAGTCCATTGGTTCATATTTGGGCTCACTATGGGAGCCTGAATGACAACTTAGTTCAAAATGAGGAATTTTCTTTAAAAATCTTCAGATCCAGCAGATGAATGCTTTTGATATTTTTTATGCAGCATCCTTAGGGGGGTAAGGTTCAAGTTTGTTCAAGCCATGTCCCTAGGTCCATATTTGGGCTGATTGTGGGAGCTCGAATTGTAACTTGGTTCAAAATGAGGAATTTTCTTTAAAAATCTTCTTCTTCAGATCCTGCAGTCGGAATGTTTTGATATTTGGTGTGCAGAATCCTTAGGGGTGTGAGATTCAGGTTTGTTAAAGCCAAGTCCCTGGGTTCATATATGGGCTCCCTGTGGGAGCCCGAATTATGACTTAGTTCAGTATGAGGAATATTCTTTAAAAATCTTTTTTTAGATCCACTGGTCAGAATATTTGGATATTTGGTTTCAGCTTTTCTTAGGAGGAGCAGATGCAACTTGTTGAAATCAATTCTCTGGGTTGATATTTAGGCTACCATGTCAGGTGAGCGCCCTCAGGCCCCCTGGGGCCTCTTGTTAGTTTTACTGACCATCTCCTAAAGAACCTACAAGCAACAAACTTTTTGACTGCTGTTTATGGCTATTTCATTTCAGATTCCATGTCTGCTAGCATTCTGACATTACTGGAGGGTTTAGTACATAATACAAAGATTACTCATGACACACAGAATGACTTGTTGGCTTTGATTATTAAGGTATTTTTTAATCTCACAATATGATGACAGTAACGTATTATTAGTTACACAGTTTTTTGGTGGCCTAATATAGTATATATGGTGTATATATGGTGTCAAGAGCAAAGCTCGAGTCCAATATGGAATTAACTGACACCACATATAGCATATTATGCCACCAACCAACTGTGTAACGAATATATCTTACCGTCTGCTGCATCGATGCACAGAACTAATAACAACAGCGATCAAAATTAAATAAGAGAATTCTCACAATGTGTTCACGTGTCTTTGCCTTGTTACATTTTATGGGAGAGTGCCAGGCACTCTCCCATAAATTGTAACAAGGCAAATTCATACTTACCAAACAGTTTCATTTCGAAGGTAATATGACACACATCCACAGGATATGAAGCCTTTTGAGTTTCCTAACCTGCACCTCCGACCAAATATGGGCTTCCAACACTCAATCTTTCAACTTGAAGCGTTTATCGGCTGCCTCCATTTTGAATAATCAATGAACAAAGGGGAGATTATCCATAGCCATCAGCGTATATCGATGTTGACAGGCAGTATATGGTTTTCTTTGAACCAATGAAATTCCCAGATACTTGTAGGAGGTAAGATATAGTCAAGGATGTCTTCATTGATGCTTAACTGGTTGAGTGCTCGAATCAACTCTCGAATCCCAGACATTTGCCCAGCAGACATTTTTCCCACTTGCATTTTTCAAGAAAACGGACATTTGCCCCCGACGCACATTTGCCCCAGGGACCATTGCCCTGGTATTTTAATTAGAGGAGGACATTTGCCCCTGAATAGATATATCGGTTGAAAATGGATGATAATAAACGAGTGAAATTAAATAGTGAAACTGTTTATGTTAACATGAACACCGTCGATAATGTGAAAGAAAACGTTTAATGTTCACTTGAACATGAAAGATGCTGGTTATGTGAATATTCTTTAGCAGGTTTCACTATCTCACCAGGGCTTATAAAAGCTGTCGGTATAGAAAAACCCAACTAAGAAGCCATCTTAGTAATTAAGCTTTTCAGGCCTCACAAGGTGATATTCTTTGTATCTACTGGATTTTATTCAGGCAAGGCATTCTTAAAAATGCAGGAGAGCTAAAAATCGCTCTCCTTGCACGCCCTTGGGGAGTGAGTAGCTCACCTCAATTTACAAAAGCTAAAAGTTGCAAAATGAAGTTTTACTATTAATGAATTCTGCCTTGTTGGCTTTGTACATTTTTTTGGTGCTGCTAATGGAGGTGTGGGAGGGACAGTGTGGCCATCTTACAGAGACCACTAACACAGCAGAGATCTAAAAAAAATATGGGTTTTAGGAATAGGCTGTTATGGTAATCATTATTCTCTAAGGCCAGGAGGGCTAGTTTTCGCCCTCCTCACTTTTTTAGCTCATCTTGACAAAGTCAAGCTGAGCTAATCTCATCGCTCTCCGTTCGCTGTCCGTCGTCCATCAACACCATGTTTTGGTCTTCTTCTCCAAAGCCACTGGGCCATTCAAGTGAAAGTTTATGTGAGTGATGGTCCCAAAGGGGCATTTCATTTTTGTTCAACTCAGCATGCCCAGCCCCATAGGGAGGGAGTGGGGGAAAAAGCTCCAAAATATTTTGAAAATCTTCTCATGAACCAGCGTGTACAATGACTTGATATTTGCTATGAAGCTTCCTTTTGAGGTGTAGAATCAAGTTTGTTCAAACGAAGTTCATGAAGCAATATTTGGCTTTGTAATGGGAGGGGTAAGATTTTTGGCCCCGCCCAAAATTTCTATTTTCTGAACCGATGGTCCAGTTTGAACCAAATTTGGTATGTGGTATTATTGGGTCATAAGTACTTGACCCATGCAAAAAAAAAATTCCCTCATCTCCATGGGAACCCAGGGAGCTAAAAATAGAAATATTTTCAAACGCCCATATTTCCTAACCCACACGGAACAAAGAGCTTTTCTTTGGTATGAAGTATTCTTAGGACCAGTAGAATTGAATGGTGAAAAAAAATTGCCATCAGTTATGTTAGGGTGTTCTGTAATGGGCATCAAAAAATTGCTTAGTCAGCATATATGTTAGGGTGTTCTGTAATGGGCATCGAAAAAATGCTGAGTCAGCATATTTGCAAAAATTTAAAAAAATCTTTTCTCCAGAACCAATCATCAGAATCTTTTGATATTCGGTATACAGCATCCATAGGGGGGTCAGATACAAGTTTGTTAAAATAAAGCCCATTGGTTCATATTTGGGCTCAATACAGGAGTCCACATTTTTTACATAGGGTTATATGGGGAACATTCTTTAAAAATCTTCTTCAGAACCACCAGTCAGAATCTTTTAATGTTTGATATACATCATTGTTATGAGGGTCAGATTCAAGATTGTTCAAACCAAGTCCCTAGGTTAATATTTGGGCCTCCTATAGAAGCCCAAATTTTAACTTTGTTCAATATGGGGATAATATTAAAAAATCTTCTTCTTCAGTTTCACCAGTCAGAATGCTTTCATATTTGGTATGCAACATCTCTAGGGGAGTCAGGTTCAAGTTTGTTCAAATCAGATCCCTAGGTATATATTTGGGCTCACTCTTGTAGCCCAAATTTTTACTTAGTGCGATATGAGGAAATTTCTTTAAAAATCTTCTTTTTCAGATCCACCAGTTGGAATGCTTTCATATTTGGGTATACAACATCTCTTGGGGGAGGGGGAGGTGGGGGGGGGGGAGATTCCAGTTTGTTCAATTCAAGTGCCTGGGTTAATATTTGGGCTCCATATGGGAACCGGAAATTTAACTTAGTGCAATATGAGGGAATTTCTTCAAAAATCTTCTTCTTAAGATTCCCCTAGTCAGAATGCTTTCATATTTGGTATACAACATCTCTAGGGGGGTCAGATTCAAGTTTGTTCAAATCGGATCCATAGGTTAATATTTGGGCTCTCTATGGTAGCCCAAATTTTAACTAAGTGCAATATGAAGACATTTCTTTAAAATTTCTCTTCTTCAGATCCAACAATCAGAATGCATTCATATTTGGTACACAACGTCTCTAGGGAAGTCAGATTCAACTGTGTTCAAATCGAGGGCCTGGGTTAATAATTGGGCTCCCTATGGGAGCCGGAATTGGCCATTTTGCTGAAGAATTACAAATTTTGTATTCAGTACCCTCTAGAGGTGTGTAAAGAAGATTAATCCACATAGGTTGTATCAAGGGGCTTCATAGGGGAGAGCTACATTATTTTCAGCTGAAGAAAAGGCATGATGCCCGGAGTATTTTTGTCACTCCTGAGGGACTCGAGGATTGAGAGTGTGGCCTATGGATATGGATTGCTAAATGTAGACTCATTCTTGGACTCTGTTTATATTGTGTTCTGTTCAAGATGAGCGCTTCAGGCCCTGTGGGGCCTCTTGTTTAAGTTGAGCAGTAGGTGAGCGAATGAATCGCTCTCCTGAAAAAGCCAGACCTGTTTATTATCTTACTGGGGCAAATGTCCAATCTTGAATTTGGCAACCAGGGCAATTGTCCATTCGGGGCAAATGTCCGCTCTGCTATTGGGGCAAATGTCTGCAGGGCAATTGTCCGTATCCCCCACCATCATGGCTCCATTGAAAAGTGCTGAAAGCCACTGTAGTGGCTTTACACTGTACACTTTGGCTTGTTGTTTGCTCAATTCTTATATAAAATTGTTTTGTTACCATTTATTGGAGGGTGCAAACAGGCACTATCCAATAAATGGTTATAAAACAATTATTTATGAAGAACATCTTGCTAAACTAAGCATCCTTTTGATGTTGGTTTGGTATCTTTGGACCAAAAACTCTCATGTACTGGAATCACCTTATCTGTCCATCCATCTGTCCATCCATCTGTCCGTCCATCCATAAACATAATTTTGTCCAGAGATTTTCTCAGACGTTTGCAGACCAATCTGTTCGAAACTTGGTATGAATGTTCATCACCTTGGGAACCTGTACATCTCCGATTATAGTTCCGGTTGGATTATTTTTGCCAGAATTATGCCCCTTTTCAACTTAAAGAAAGCAGGCCTAGAATTTTGTTAAGAGATTTTCTCAGATACTTATAGGGCGATTCCTTTGAAACTTGGTAAGAATGTTTACTACCATGGGAACCTGTGCACCTGTGATTATAGTTTCGATCAGAAACTGTTTTGCCAGAGTTATGCCCTTTTTCATCTTAGAATGCCTGAATTTTGTCCGGAGATTTTCTCAGATGTTTATGGCTTGATTCCTTTGAAACTTGGTATGGATGTTTACTATCATGTGATCCTGTGCACCTGTGATTATAGTTTTAATCGGATTTTTTTGCCAGAGTTATGCCCCTTTTCATTTTAGAATGTCTGAATTTTGTTCGGAGATTTTCTCAGATGTTTATGGGTTAATTCCTTTGAAACATGGTATGAATGTTTACAACAATAGGTCCTGTGCACCTGCAGTTATAGTTTTGATCAGACTTTTTTGGCCAGAGTTATGCCCCATTCCTCTTAGAATTGCTGAATTGCCTAGAATTTTGTCCGCAGCTTTTCTCAGATGTTTATGGGTTGATTTCTTTGAAACTTGGTATGGACGATCATTACCATGGGAATCTGTGCATCTGCTGTTATAGTTCCGAATGGACTTTTCTTTCCAGAGTTATGCCCCTTTTCTTAGAATGCCTGAATTTTGTCCGGAGATTTTCTCAAATGTTTATGGGTCGATTTCTTTGAATCTTGGTATGGATGTTCACTACCATGGGAATTGTAGTTTTGATTAGACTTTTCTTGCTAGAGTTATGCCACTTTTCATCTCAGAATAATCATGGCGGCAGGCGTATGGACAGGCCCATCTGGGACAGTCAGACCTCTAGTTCCTTTGAGGGGTCATAAACTATTTTTTGGGCAAAAATTGAGAAAATAATAAACAGTGAATGCTCATTTTTGTCATTAGATTACATCTTCCAAAACTAAGCTTGTTTTCTACCATGTCATTTTCTGGCATTTGCATTCATATTTTTTTTAAGCTCACCTGACTGAATGAAAATCAGGGTGAGTTAAAGTGATCACTCACCGTCCGACATCTGTCATCCCGGAACATGCTGTTTGCACCTTCTCCTCCAAAATCGCAAAACTGATCTCAGCTTCCTTTTGAGGTGTAGAATCAAGTTTGTTCGAACAATGCTCATGGTGCAATACTTTCCTTCGAAATGGGAGGGGCAAGATTTTTGGCTGCCTCCAAATTTCTATATTTTTATACTGTACCAATGACCCAGACATAGCTGGTGCTAACTCTAAAAATCCAGGGCCAAACACAAATTTTGCCCCCAATCCCCAAAATTTGCATCTAAAACCAAAAGAAATCATGTCCTAAAGGACCTCCATACTTTGCCCTTACTGCGCATGCGCAGTGTCAAGGACGTTCCGAAATTGGCGCCAATTATCATTCTCTGTTTGGCCCTTCATCAGTCAACATCTCACTGATCTTTGTGCTTGTAAATCTCAGTTTAAAGGATGCCAGACACGTAATTATTGGAGAAATGGTGATTCTAAGGAGGATATAGAAGGAGGAGAGGAAAAAGGAGTGACAAAAAATAATCAGGGCTGTACTTAAAATTTTTTATGAAATTATGTTAAGTTGCCTATTTTCGAGGCATGGGCCTGTTGTTGTCATTCTTGCTATAAAGTTTGCACTGCTTATTCAGTGTTTCCTCTCCCTTGGTCTTCTAGGTCCCCCCTTGCTATTCTCCCATGCTTTTGGCATATTTTTGAGAAAGATCATTTCTAAATTCTCTTGGGAGAGTTAGCTTGGTTACAGAATGTATTCTGTTATTTTCCCCATAGTTACGTTTTCACCCATGGGTGTATAAACGTTGTGTTCTGCATCTTCCATCTGATGTTCTGCAGATTCTCCCCTGGGAGTCTCTGTCTTGCATCAGATAGAGTGTAAATTTGATGACTGATTTCGGGCCAGTTTTGCCAGTGCCTGGAGTCATGTTTTCTGGTGGTTTTACACTGTTTGTTTACATTGGCAACAGTCTCTTTTGAGGGGGGCTGTTTGCCTTTGGAGTAGTTTATCTCACTATAAGATACATTATTATTATCCGTAAGTGTTGCATTAATTATTTAATATAATTTTAAAATTTTTGACCACACTTAGCCTTGGGATCCATTGGGGCTCAACGTTACTTTTCAGAAACTTGGGCTTCGCTGAAAAAATATTTTTCAAAAATTATTTTGATTTTCAATTGTTTTTTCTATATTAATGGATCATGTTATTATGTATCTTTGTGTCAGGGGTTTGTGCGAGTACTAGGACTTGTTGGTGACTTTTCACAATGAAAGGATATTGTTCAAATTGTAATAGGAAGAAGTCTTCCTCTGACTTTCATGATCATTGTATTAATTGTAGTCAGTGTACTCGCACTAATCCCTGTTCTATATGTCAATATTGGGATGACAAACATTGGAAACGTGTGTCACGATATGTTGTTAGTGGAGAAAGGGCTATGCCGGCTCTTTCTCCGCAGGGTCACTCTACTCTATCAGTTTCTATTTCAGAGGAACAAGAACAGGGTGATGTTTCCATGTTATCTTCCGCAAGTACGCTTCCGTCATCACAAATGAATTCAGAGCTAGCGGCAAAAGTGCTCATGGAGATAAGACAAATGTCGTCCGCTAGCTCGCCCGGTGTAGCGTCCATTCACCGAATGGTTCGGCAGCCGGGTTCGGCCGATGCGGTCCAGGAGGAAATGTTGGGTGATGCGAGCACTATAAACATTCAACGTGCACACCCAGTGACGGCGGATAGTAGGAGAGATCGGAGGAAGCCTTCGAGTCCGGTTCCTAGCTCGTCCAGGTCCAGCCGGGCCGCGAGCGAGAGAGGCCCCTCTCTCGTACAACAACATCACCAGATGTTGTGGTACAAAATGTGTCGCAAGCGGATCACACGTCCGTCGCTCGGGACGCTCCGTTGTATAGGCAGTCCACAGAGACTGCTCAGGCTTCTTCCTCTCACCAGCGCACACGACCGCACCTTGGCTACGTGACCGCCGATATTTTGCCAGCTTCGCCGATCAGGGATTCTTCGGCGAGCAGGTCACACCATCCGGTAGCCAGGGACACGAGGCCGGTGGACTCCGGACGTTCGTATAGGAAGAGTATGCGGGAGTCGCCAGATGCGTAGCTGCCCTCGGCGAAGCAGCGAAAGACTGCGCCTCCGCAGGCCTCGATGTCGGACGTGCTTGTTCAAATAGCACAACTTATCGCAGCATCCCAGCAACCAACAGAAACGGTGTCAGATCGGGAATTATCCGACGGCGCTGGGTTGGTACGCTCCGCCGAAGCATCGGGGGCGGACGACCGGGAGCATCATGAGGTCCGACCGGATGGTGAAAGGGATACGGATGACTTGGAGCTATCCCTTTCGGAACAACATAAAGCTGCCGTAGACTTCATCCGGCACTTTCTTCCTCAAGTTGTTCCGTCGGGCCAGACTGCTGCGGTTCCGGACAAGAGAATTATAGCGTCACTGGACTCTGATTTCTTTGAGCGGTTCAGGGACATCGCTCCCGAGTTTCCATCTCAGTCCAATAATGTTGCAAGAACATTTGAATTATTGAACGACGCTATATTCAAACTTGCTTCCAAAACAGGAAAAGCGGGTTTCTTGTCCAACAATACTCTCAACCTGCCTTTCATTAATGCAAGGAATAAATTCGATACAGCAGGACAGGGTATCCCGAGAGTTCCTCTGCGTATGGACGCCCTGAGGTGCGGGTCGTGGAGGACGTGGTTTCTCCTACCGCAGGCCTCGCAGGTCCAGGAGGTGATGGCTTCAACCTCTATGGCGTGCCGGTTGGCGGAAGGTTGTCGAGTTTTTCACAAGAGTGGGTGTCGATTACGGACGACCCTTGGGTGAGAGGGGTGATTTCGGAAGGTCTAAAGATATCCTTCAAACGAAAGCCTCCATTAACTCGAAGTCCAAAATGGACTCAACTTCCGTCAAATCTGCAGAAAAGAGACGCTCTGTTATCAGAGGTGCAGTCTCTTTTAATGAAGAACGCGGTAGAGGTCGTAGAAAACCAGGAGACACCGGGATTCTACAGCCATCTGTTTCTGGTTCCGAAACCAGATGGCTCGTTCCGTCCAGTCATAGATTTGAGCTGGATAAACAAGCTGATCGTCGCTCCGAAGTTTTATATGGAGACGATTCGATCGGTCAGAGCGAGTATTCGGGTGAACGATTATGCAACAAGCATAGATCTCAAAGATGCGTACTTTCACGTCATGGTACATCCGACTTTCAGAAAGTATCTACGCTTCGCAGTCCTAGGGGTGGTGTATCAATTCTGGGCGATGTGCTTCGGATTGAATCTAGCACCCTGGGCTTTCACTCGGGTAATGAACTCGGTAATGATGTATTTCCGAGCTCATTCGTCTGCGGTAACGTCGGCCTACCTGGATGACATTCTTCAGAGGTACGGCAACGAGTTAACGCTTCAGAACGATGTGCAGAATCTGCTTCTATTGCTCCGACGTCTCGGTTTTATAATAAACGAGAAGTCGGATCTGGTGCCGTCCAAGTCATTCACACATCTGGGAATGAGCTTCGAGACGCACAACAATCTCGTTCATCTGCCAGTAACCAGAGCGAAATTAGTCAGTTGTTACGCTCGCTATTGTCTGCACGCAGACAAAGTTACAGCGAGGGAGTTCATGAGACTGATAGGTCTGTGCGGGGCTGCTGCGGATCTCATTCCGATGGGGCGGTTACGCACGCGTCCTCTCCAAATTTTCTTGACTCAGAATTGGAGTGTGAAAATTCATTCGCTCGACATAGACGTTCTCTTGTCAGATCAAGTGAAACGAGAGATTCAGACTTGGGCAAACATTCAGTGGTTAACTCAGGGAGTTCCGCTGCAGTTGCCGGATCCGAGTTTTACCATTATGACGGATGCCAGTCAAACAGGTTGGGGTGCATCATTGATCCCAACGGATTCGAGATGCCAGGGTCTTTGGGATCCGCAATTCCTGGGCAAGCACATAAACATCAAGGAAATGATGTCAATTTGGCTTGCGTTACGTCATTGGATGGACATTATTCACAATGCTCATGTCCAAATCCTATCCGACAATACGACAGTAGTGGCGTATATACGGAATCAGGGAGGCACTCATTCAATTCCGTTGTTCAATCTAACGGAAAGAATCCTTTTGTTTGCCCTAGAACATCATGTTCTTCTTTCGGTCCGTCATATACCGGGTCGTCTGAACGTTCTAGCAGACTCCCTTTCACGAAAGGGTCGCTTGTTGCCATCGGAGTGGACTCTCAACAAACAAGTATTCAATCAGATTTGCTACCAGTGGGAACGGCCAATGATAGACTTATTTGCGACACACCTCAACAATCAGTTGCAGACGTATGTGTCTCCGTGTCCGGATCCAAGAGCATTTGCAGTAGACGCTCTGTCGATCCCTTGGGACGGAATGATAGGATATGCGTATCCTCCAGCGCCATTAATTCAGCAAGTATTGCTAAAGATAAAACAATCTCAATGCAAGATTCTGTTGGTAGCATCTCTGTCTCCACAGAGACCGTGGATAAATCTACTCAGGTGTCTGTTGTGGGACCTACCGCGAAAGCTTCCTCCACGGGAGGATCTTCTTTCGCAGGGGAGATCGCGTCAACTCCATCACAACCCGCAAGGTCTCAACCTTCACGTTTTTCCGTTGTGCGGTCCTTCTTGCATGGCAAGCACTTTACAGGACGAGCAGTGGACTCGATTTCTAACTGTAGGAGGACCTCCTCTTTGCTAAACTATGCGGCTGAGTGGAAGGTTTTTCGTCGTTGGTGTAGGGATCATTCTGTTGATATTTTTGATCCCTCCATACCAGACATTGCAAACTTTCTAGTATACTTGTTTGACGAAATCAAACTGCAGCCTGTTACTATTAAGGGTTATAGGTCTATGTTATCTGATACCTATGCACATCATGATAGTTTACAAATTGGATCTAATGTCTCTTTATCTAAGTTAGTTAGAAACTTCTCGATAAATAGACCCAGAACTCTTAGGTTAATTCCTAAGTGGAATTTAGCTTGGGTTCTTCTTAAATTGAAGGAAAAGCCATTTGAACCTCTTGGGACAGTAGATTTCAAATTCTTGTCTTATAAGACAGCTTTTCTCTTAGCTTTCTCTTCTGCTAGAAGAGTCAGTGAGCTTCATGCACTGTCGGTGGATGATTCTCACTATCGTAGTGTCGGGAACACTATCACCTTCACTACTAATGTGGGATTTTTAGCTAAGAATCAGGCTCCTAATAAATATCCGGAACCTATTGTTATTAAGGCTCTTCCGTCTTCAGACGGGCGTAGGCCTTTACTCTGTCCTGAGCATTACGTATCTATAAATAGAGATCTCAATTTATCAGAAAGGGACGAAAACGTTTCTTTCTGTCTCTGATGCCTAATAGAAAGGACATTTCGGTCCATTCTATTGCTAGATGGATTCAATTAACTATCCGTACTGCTTATGAAAATTTATCTTCTTCTCAGCAGTCTGTGCTTAAGATTTTGGCTCATGAAGTAAGAGCTCTTTCTACATCTTGGGCTTACGCTAATAGTATTGCTATTACAGATTTAATGAAGGCTGCTTATTGGTCTCAGCCATCCACATTCACGAATTTTTATCTCAGAAATATTGAGTCCATTTCTGGAGACCTGCATTGTTTAGGTCCGTTATCTGTTGCTCAGAATGTCGTCCACTAAACAGTTGCAACTATAGTTATGCAGGCTTTCTGTTCCGGTAGTGACTCCATCCGGCTGCCCTCTTAGCTCTGGGCTATTTGACCCAGGGCAAGGGGAAATGGGGGGGGAGGGTGTTCCCTTAGGTCACCTGCTTTATAGTGAAAAGCAAAGGAATGCCTCCTCCGAAGTCAGTATTTCTGAGTCGTTTCCGGGATGGTTTTAAAGTGTAATATTAATGTTAAAATTCATTCATGTCATATTTTTAAAGTGTAGCTCGGTGTGAAGCATTTGTATATGTCAAGTGTCAAACGGGCGTTAATATACAATCCTCGGACACTTTTAAAGAATATAAAGAGTCTCAATTCTCTGGACTAACTTTATTTATTGGCTTACTTTAAAAATAATTAGTATAAAGGGTTATACTGGATGTTAATAGAGAACATGAATGTTATTGTGCTCAGTTATGAAGGGTATTGTATCTTTCTAATTTAACATAAAATAAGAAAGATCCATGTAAAGCCTAATACTCCTTTTCTCCTTGAGGGGTTGCCTCTATATTATATAGTTGAGCTTATTGGGTTTTCCTCTATGTCCTAGGCCCTCCAGCCTTTTTACTATTCAGCTATGTCTGGGTCATTGGTACAGTATAAAAATGTTAAAAAATTTATAGTAATTTCTATATTTTTTATACTTACCAATGACCCAGATGGCCCTCCCAGGAGTTGGGAACTCTTACCTCCCCGCTGAGTACATAGCGCTGACCAGGCACTGCCAGTAAGAATGATAATTGGCGCCAATTTCCGAACGTCCTTGACACTGCGCATGCGCAGTAAGGGCAAAGTATGGAGGTCCTTTAGGACATGATTTCTTTTGGTTTTAGATGCAAATTTTGGGGATTGGGGGGCAAAATTTGTGTTTGGCCCTGGATTTTTAGAGTTAGCACCAGCTATGTCTGGGTCATTGGTAAGTATAAAAAATATATAAATTACTATAAATTTTTTAACTTTTTGAATCGATATACCAGTTTATTAAAATTAAGCCCCTCGGTTTACATTTGGGCTCAATACAGGAACCTGAATATTAACTTGGTACAATATGAGACATACTCTTTAAAGAATCTTTTACAGAACGACCAGTTAGAATCTTTTAATTTATGGTGTACAGAATCATTACCAGCATCAGATTCCTGTTTGTTCAAATCAAGTCCAGCAGTTAATATTTTTGGTTCCCAAAAGGAAGTATGAGGAATAATCTTTAAACATCTTCTTCAGATTCACTTGTCTGAATCTGGATATTTGATATACAGCACTCTGAGGGAGATAAAATCTAAATTTGTTCAAACCAAGTCCCTGTGTTAATATTTGGGCTTCCTATTGGAGCCTGAATTTAAATTTAATCTAATATGAGGAATGATCTTTAAAACTCTTTGTCTCCAGACCCACAAGTCAGACTCTTTTGATATATGGTATTCAGAATCCTTACAGAGATTGTATTCAAGTTTCTTCAAATCAAGCCTATCGGTTAATATGGGAGCCCAAATTTTAACTGCAGTACAGGGGGGAGGGGGGGGGGGGGGGGGGTCACCAAAACTTTGCAAGATGTGACATGGGGTTGGGTGGGTATCTTGAGTGCGCCAAAAATGTGCATTTCCAACTTGTGCAATTTTTTAAATTTTTAAAAATATATCAATATATCAGCTAATATATACCATCATTTGTGTTTCAAACCTTAAAGATGATGTTGTACATCACACTCTTAACATAAATACAACATCAGGAGGCTTTATATGTGAGAATATTGGGCTTAATCTGGGAAAATGTCACACATTAGTAGGGGTGGGTGTCTTGTTCGAAATGTAGAAAATGTGCAGACAATATTTTGGGAACAATTCGAATGAAAATTTGTTCCCATATATGTACACCTGCTCTGGCCAAGCCTGATAATGAACAGCTTGTCATTTGTAGATTGGGATCCACAGCAGTCCACAGAGGTTTAAATTGGTTGTACCAGTTTAAGAACATTATAAAAAAACCCTAAAGACAGCTGTGCCTACTAAGTTTATAAGTTTATTTTGGATTTGAATGGGAGAGTGAGGGGGTGGGTGTCTGAGAACGGTAGTAGAAAATTTGCACGTAGTGGGTGGGTGGGTGTAAAAAGGAGCCAAATAAAAAATAGGACGTCATGTCTTGCAAATTTTTAGTGCCCCCCCCCCCCCCCCCCCCCCCCCCCCTGTGCAGTAAGAAAAATAATCTTTAAAAATCATCTTCTTCGGATCCACCGGTCTGAATCTTTTGATATTTGGTATACAGTATCCTTATGAAGGTCAGAGCTAAAATTGTTCAAGCCAAATCACGGTGTTAATATTTGGGTGCAGTATTGCAGTCTGAAGTTTAACTTAGTCCAATATGAGGAATAAATAATCATTACAACTCTTTTTTCTACAGAACCACTGGTCAGAATGATATATGGTATGCAGAATCCTTACAGAGGGCTGATTCATGTTGGCCTAAATCAATTCCATAGATGTATAATTGGGCTCTCTGTGGAAGCCTGAATTTCAGCTTAGTACATTAAAGGGAATAATCTTTAAAAATCTTCTTCTTATCCACCAGTCAGAATCTTTTGATGTTTAGGACACAGCATCTTTACAGGTGTCAGATTAAAGTTTGTCCAAAACAAGTCTCTCCATTAGTATTTGTGCTTCCTATTGTAGCCCAGATTTTAACTTGGTTCATTATGAGGAATATTCTTTGAAAATCTTTTCTCAAACCCCCAGTCTGAATCTTTTGAAATATGTTATACTCTATTCTTAGGGGAGTTGGATACAAGTTTTAAAAATCAAGTCCCTGAGTTTATATTTGGGCTCTTTAACTAGCACAATATGAGAAATAATCTTTGAAGATCTGCTTCTTCAGATCCAGTGGTTAGAATACTGACTGGGGGTGTGAGGGGGAGGGGATGCTTACTCAGTTCAAGTTTAATTCCTAGGTTGGTATTTGAGCTCTGCTTCCCATTTTCCATTATTGGAAATCTGGGCATTACTTGTGTAGTAGCATCTCATTACCAGAATAATTCTACACTTGAGACAACAGAATATTGAATAGTTACATGACTTCATTCCTTTATAGTATTTACTAGGCATAGATGCTAATTAAATCTTTCTATAGCTGTTAGAGTGGTACATTTTACTTGACCACAGATTTCATTTCATCCTATATTGCCAGGCCTGAAATTAAGCAGTCTGACATTTGCAGGTCCCCAGAGGGTGAATTTGATGATGTTATCCCATACAGTGGGCCAATTTATCCTCTGGGTACCTCTTTCTGTTTAGTTTTGAGACCCTAATTCAGATTGAGGTTCACAGAGGGTAAATTTAGTGATGCTACCCTGCTGTGCATCACTGAATTCACTCTCTGGGGACCTCATTTTGCAGATTACAGTCTGTTTATCTTCTGGCTTGTATATTGCTCAGATACATGCGATTGGATAGAGCCAGTTCGCACTATCCAATCAAATGTAACAGCAATGTGTCATTAACAAAATCCAAATCTTGCTTGGTCAATGTGAAACCTCCACTAACAGAATGTAAGCAATTAGAGTCACAAACCAGTTTTTCTTAAAAGCCCAAATATGGGCTTCCAACACTCAACCAGTTAAACGACTCAGATGAGTGCCTCATGCCCCAATGGGGCCTCTTGTTTAAATTTGTATTTCTTTTTTATGAAGACTTTCAATGAAATACTTAATCTGAAGAATGCTCAAGATTCCATGGATACAGTTGAGAGCCCAGCTACTTTCACTGCAAAGAAGTTGCAGAAAGAGAAAAAGAAAAAAGCAGAACTTGCTGCAAAGAGAAGGGAAAAGATCATGGCTCAGATGTGTAGTATGCAAAGGAATTTTATCAAAGAAAATGCAGAATTGTTTGAAAAGACAAGCTCAGATATCCCAAGAACTTCATCTGAAATGGATCTCAGGTAAAAAAGTTTAAATTTTATACAGTGAATTCCTCTCATTTTGATTGCCAAACAATCTGAAAGCATTCAAATTATGGTAGTACAGTGAAACCCTGTTGAATGCAGGCCTTAAAATGTGTGTCAGTTTTTGAGAATTGGTATGGATTCTTGCAAACCCCTTCTTCAAGAATCAATCTTCAGTTCTTAAATAATTGAGAATTTGAGAGTACTGAAATACCCTTGTGAGTGCAACCAGAACATATCAAAAACAAAACTGTTATTTATATATTTCCATGTACTAGAAGTTAACCCTTAATTGACTGTTGTAATATTTTTATACACCCTTCAAAAATGGAAATATTATTTTATTATTTGGCTTGTTTGTCCATCTGTTCATCCATCTATCCATCCATCCATCTGCCCAGATGTCTGTCCATCCATCCATCTGTCTTTTCATCTGTCTGTCCATCCATTCATCTGTACCTAAACATTATGGTTTCCATGCTGTAACTTGAGTATGTTTTGATCTGAAGTTTTCAAATTCAGTTCGTAGCATAAACATATGGGAATATAAGGTGGTATTAAACTCAACTCTGCCTGTTTTGGGCAGAGTTATGGCCCTTTATACAAAATTGGGTTGATTTTTGTGCAATGAGTTTAGGATGGTTTTGACCTAAAGTTTTCTAATTTGGTTTGTAGCGTTAGCATATGGAAATACGTGTTGGTAACGAATTTCAGCTCTGCCTGCCCATTTTTGCCATTGTTACAACCCTTTTTTGTACAGAATTTGGCCATTTGTTATCCCCCGCCAAAAAGCGGGTTTGCGGGGGATCCAGCAATGAGGGATGTCTATTCATCCATCCATCCATCCATAACAACTTTAGACCTCTGTATCTCAGCCAATGCATGTTGGATTTGAATGATGCACCATCATGAGGGAAGGGATATTCACAAGTAAAAGGTTATGGGCCTTTTTCAAATTTTTTCGACATAAAAAAAAAATTTCAATTTTTAAGGTTCCTGGTTAGTAAACCACTTCTTGGCAGGGGATATAGGTGGCATTGCACCTTGTTGGTTTCCATGCAATAACTTTAGTATGAACTGACCTAGAGTTTTCAAATTTATTTTTCAGCATAAATATGTTGGTATTGAATTTCAGCTCTAACTCTTCCTGTCTATTTTCACCAGAGTTACTACCCTTTGCTAGAGTTTCAAATTTGGCTTGTAGCTTCAACTTATGGTATGTGAAGACTGGGCATATTATGCATAGCATAGCCTGTGTTATTATTATATGATAGTGGTGTTTTAAGAATTGAATGCAATTTTTATAATCTTTATTGGAGTATGAACGTGTGGGAATGGGTACAAATTATGTATGAATCCGGAAGGGATTCATAGAATTTGTACCCATTCCCAAATGTTCATACTCCAATAAAGATTATAAAAATTGCATTCAATTCTTATAATTACATTCCGTAACTGTTTAAACTACTTTTTACCAAACAACAAAGCAGAAAGACGAAATAAAACCTGTAGGAACGAACGAGGCGAAAAACCACCCTCACACTAAAGACAAAGTGCACAACTCTGAGTTGAGCGCCTGTTCCGTCTAAATGATATCCCAAAGGCAAATAAGCTGTAACTTTCACAGCTTTAGAAATGGAAACGAGTATTTTAGTAACGGGCTTTATGCCACAGTTGGGAAATGTCACCAAAGAAACAGCAGCGGAGTTGATCACTGCGGGAGGCGCTAAAAGTTAAAAACCCACCCAAACATCGCCCAAATTACATTCTGTCAACTGCGCTCTACCATAAATGCGGGTCAAAGTTCGACCAAATGTATTCATTGGAAAATGAATTACATTTGGTCATGATGTTTTCATCCAGCTGACCAATGAGAATTGAGTATTTGGACACAAAACGTATAACTACATTAACAATGTAATTATTAAAAATTGAATACCACACCTGAAATGTAAACAAAAATGGATTTATATTTACCTGAGAACACATTATAATTCCTAAAATTGAAAATATCTATCTATATTTGCAATGCCAGGAGATCTAAACATTTTCAAAAGACCTTGAATAGAAAGTTTGTCCAAAACGTTCATTGGAAAAGGATTCGTGCATTTATTTCTTGTTTGTCAATGTGTTACTGTCAAAATTTTGCACAGATTGCATGAGAAATCATTTGAGATAATGTTAATATCAAGTTGGAAAAGTTGAAACTCTCATTTTCTTATGAACCAAAAGTGATGAGAAGACTACTGCAGGAGCTGTTTTTGGTGAACATATAATAAAATCATGAACAACAATTTTATACCTACAATATCGCCAATTTTATTTTAGGTCAACCTGGCAAGCACTAATAAATAAAAACACCTAGAACTAAATTGAACACCCCTGTTATTTTTATACTGTACCAATGACCCAGACTTAGCTGGTGCTAACTCTAACAAAACCAGGGCCAAACACAAATTTTGCCCCCCAATCCCCAAAATTTGCATCCAAAACAAAAAGAAATCATGTCCTAAAGGACCTCCATACTACGCCTCTACTGCGCATGCGCAGTGACGCAGACGTACCGAAATTGGCGCCAATTATCATTCTCTGTTTGGCCCTTCATCAGTCAACATCTCACTGATCTTTGTGCTTGTAAATCTCAGTTTAAAGGATGCCAGACACGTAATTTTTGGAGAAAATGTGATTCTAAGGAGGATAGAAGGAGGAGAGGAAAAAGAAGTGACAAAAAATAATCAGGGCTGTACTTAAAATTTTTTGATGAAATTATGTTAAGTTGCCTATTTTCGAGGCATGGGCCTCTTCTGGTCATTCTTGCTAAATGTTGCACTGCTTATTCAGTGTTTCCTCTCCCCTAGCCTTCTAACGTCCCCCCTTGCAATTTTCCATGCTTTTGGCATATTTTTGAGAAAGTTCATTTCTAAAATTTCCTGGGAGAGTTGCTTGGTTACAGAATGTTTTCTGTTGTTTTCCCCATAGTTACGTTTTCACCCATGGGTGTATAACGTTTGTGTTCTGCATCTTCCATCTGATGTTCTGCAGATTCTCCCCTGGGAGTCTCTGTTTTGCATCAGATAGAGTGTAATTTGATGACTGATTCCGGGCCAGTTTTTTCAGTGCCTGGAGTCATGTTTTCTGGTGTTTTACACTGTTTGTTTTCATTGGCAACAGCCTTTTTTGAGGGGGGCTGTTTGCCTTTGCTGTAGTTTATATCATTATAAGATACATTTATATTATCCGTAAGTGTCTCATTAATTATTTAATATAAATTTAAAATTTTTGACCACACTTTGCCATCGGATCCATCGGGGCTCAACGTTACTTTTCAGCAACTTGGGCTTCGCTGAAAAAATATTTTTTCAAAATTATTTTGATATGTAATTGTTTTTTCATTTATTAATGGATCATGTTATTATGTATCTTTGTGTCAGGGGTTTTTGCGAGTAACTAGGACTTGTTCTTCTTCTTTCACAATGAAGGGACTTTGTTCAAATTGTAATATGAAGAAATCTTCCTCTGACTTTCATGATCATTGTATTAATTGTAGTCAGTGTTCTCGCATTAATCCCTGTCCTATATGTGAATATTGGGATGAGAAACATTGGAAACGTGTGTCACGATATGTTGTTTCTGGAGAAAGGGCTATGCCGGCTCTTTCTCCGCAAGGTCACTCTACTCTCTCAGTTTCTATTTCAGAGGAACAAGAACAGGGTGATGTTTCCATGTTATCTTCTACAAGTGTGCGTCCGTCATCACAAATGAATTCAGAGCTAGCGGCAAAAGTGCTCATGGAGATTAGACAAATGTCGTCCGCTAGCTCGCCCGGTGTAGCGTCCATTCACCGAATGGTTCGGCAGCCGGGTTCGTCCGATGCAGTCCAGGAGGAAATTTTGGGTGATGCGAGCACTATAAACATAATAGATGCACACCCAGTGACGGCGGATAGTAAGCGAGAACAGAGGAAGCCTTTGAGTCCGGTTCCTAGCTCGTCCAGGTCCAGCCGGGCCGCAAGCGAGAGAGGCCCCTCTCTCGTACAACAACATCTGGGACCAGATGTTGTGGTACAGAATGTGTCTTTAGCGGAGCATACGTCCGTCGCTCGGGACGCTCCGTTGTATAAGCAGTCCGCGGAGACTGTTAAGGCTTCCTCTTCTCGTCAGCGCACACGACCGCACCTTGGCTGCGTGACCGCCAATATATTGCCAGCTTCGCCGATCAAGGATTCTTCGGCAACCAGGTCACACCATCCGGCAGCCAGGGATTCGAGACCGATGGACTCCGGACGTTCGCATAGGAAAAGTATGCGGGAGCCATCTGATGCAGAGCTGCCCTCGGCGAAGCAGTGAAAGACTGCGCCTCCGCAGGTCTCGACGCCGGACATTCTTGTGCAGATAGCACAGCTTATCGCAGCATCCCAGCAGCCGACAGAAACAGTGTCGGATCGAGAATTATCCGACGGCGCTGGGTCGGTACGCTCCGCCGAAGCATCGGGGGCGGACGACCGGGAACATCATGAGGTCCGACCGGATGGTGAAAGGGATGCGGATGACTTGGAGCTATCCCTTTTGGAACAACATAAAGCTGCCGTGGACTTCATCCGGCACTTTCTCCCTCAAGTTGTTCCATCGGGCCAGACTGCTGCGGTTCCAGACAAGAGGATTATAGCGTCATTGGACTCTGAATTTTTTTAGCGGTTCAGGGACATCGCTCCCGAGTTTCCGTCGCAGTCCAATAATGTTGCAAGAACATTTGAATTATTGAACGACGCTATATTTAAACTTGCTTCCAAGACGGGGAAAGCAGGTTTCTTGTCCGCTAATACTCTCAACCTGCCTTTCATTAATGCAAGGAATAAATTCGATACGGCAGGACAGGGTATACCGAGAGTTCCTCTGCGTATGGACGACGAGGCGGAAGACTTAGAGCTATCATTACCGTCGTCGGCTTCTATTCCAACCGCGGTGTTGGAAACAACTATTGCGTCTAACAGAGCCAATTTAGATGCCTTATCTTACGCAGATCACCTTACTAAGGCGTTATCACTGCGCCTTCAAGGGAAAGAGTTTCAGGATATACAATCCTCTTTAAGACTTCTTTCAAGGGCAGTAGCTTATTCCACGTGTAACTCCGCCCTTTCAGTGGCAAATCTGGAGTTGGTTAGACGTGACGCAGCCCTAGCTACATCCACACTAGTGGATACTAAGGTGAAGAACTCTCTTAGAGTCGCTTCGGTCTCAGGAGAACTTCTCTTTGACGGCAAGCTTTCTGCTATTTATGATAAAATTACAAAGAAAGCTAAGGATTCTCTGTTGTTCAAATCTGCTCCTAAGAAGTCGGATACAGCAGACACGAATAAGACAGGCACTTCTGGGTCTAATGCGCCCAAGAGAGGTTCCTATAGAGGTTCCGGTGCGTCCTCTTGGTCTTATTCGAGAGACCGTCAGGGTAGCGACTCTCGTTCGGGACGTCCTTCAGGCCGGGACAATCGGTCGGACGCCCCAAGGTCGACGGGGCGAGGTGCGGGCCGTGGAGGACGTGGTTTCTCCTACCGCAGGCCTCGCAGGTCCAGGAGGTGATGGCTTAAACCTCTATCGCGTACTGGTTGGCGGAAGGTTGTCGAGCTTTTCACAGGAATGGGCGTCGATTACGGACGACCCTTGGGTGAGAGGAGTGACTTCGGAAGGTCTAAAGATATCCTTCAAACGAAAGCCTCCATTAACTCGAAGTCCAAAGTGGACTCATCTTCCGTCAAGTCCGCAAAAAAGAGACGCTCTGTTATCAGAGGTGCAGTCTCTTTTAATGAAGAACGCGGTAGAGGTCGTAGAAAACCAGGAATCTCCGGGATTCTACAGCCATCTGTTTCTGGTTCCGAAACCAGACGGCTCGTTCCGTCCAGTCATAGATTTGAGCTGGATAAACAAGCTGATCGTCGCTCCGAAGTTTTATATGGAGACGATTTGATCGGTCAGAGCGAGTATTCGGGTGAACGATTATGCAACGAGCATAGATCTCAAAGATGCGTACTTTCACGTCATGGTACATCCGACATTCCGAAAGTACCTACGCTTCGCAGTCCTAGGAGTGGTGTATCAATTCCGGGCGATGTGCTTCGGATTGAATCTAGCACCCTGGGCTTTCACTCGGGTAATGAACTCGGTAATGATCTATTTCCGAGCTCATTCGTCTGCGGTAACATCGGCCTACCTGGACGACATTCTTCAGAGGTACGGCAACGAGTTAACGCTTCAGAACGATGTTCAGAATCTTCTTCTATTGCTCCGACGTCTCGGTTTTATAGTAAACGAGGAGAAGTCGGATCTGGTGCCGTCCAAGTCATTCACTCATCTGGGAATGAGCTTCGAGACGCACAACAATCTCGTTCGTCTGCCGTTAACCAGAGCGAAATTAGTCAGTTGTTACGCTCGCTATTGTCTGCACGCAGACAAAGTCACGGCGAGAGAATTTATGAGACTGATAGGTCTGTGCGGAGCCGCTGTGGATCTCATTCCGATGGGGCGGTTACGCACACGTCCTCTTCAAATTTTCTTGACTCAGAATTGGAGTGTGAAAATTCATTCGCTCGATGTAGACGTTCTCTTGTCAGATCAAGTGAAACAAGAGATTCAGACTTGGGCAAACATTCAGTGGTTAACTCAGGGAGTTCCGCTGCAGTTGCCGGATCCGAGTTTTACCATTATGACGGATGCCAGTCAAACAGGTTGGGGTGCATCATTAATCCCAACGGATTCGAGATGCCAGGGTCTTTGGGATCCGCAATTCCTGTGCAAGCACATAAACATCAAGGAAATGATGTCAATTTGGCTTGCGTTACGTCACTGGATGGACATTATTCACAATGCTCATGTCCAAATCCTATCCGACAATACGACAGTAGTGGCATATATACGGAATCAGGGAGGCACTCATTCAGTTCCGTTGTTCAATCTAATGGAAAGAATCCTTCTGTTTGCGCTAGAACATCACGTTCTTCTTTCGGTCCGTCACATACCGGGTCGTCTGAATGTGCTAGCAGACTCCCTTTCACGAAAGGGTCGCTTGTTGCCGTCGGAGTGGACTCTCAACAAACAAGTATTCAATCAGATTTGCTACCAATGGGAACGGCCAATGATAGACTTATTTGCGACACATCTCAACAATCAGTTGCAGACGTATGTGTCTCCGTGTCCGGATCCAAGAGCATTTGCAGTAGACGCTCTGTCGATCCCTTGGGACGGAATGATAGGATATGCGTATCCTCCAGCGCCGTTAATTCAACAAGTATTGCTAAAGATAAAACAATCTCAATGCAAGATTCTGTTGGTAGCATCTCTGTCGCCACAGAGACCGTGGATAAATCTACTCAGGTGTCTGTTGTGGGACCTACCGCGAAAGCTTCCTCCACGGGAGGATCTTCTTTCGCAGGGGAAATCGCGCCAACTCCATCACAACCCGCAAGGTCTCAACCTTCACGTTTTTTCGTTGTGCGGTCCTTCTTGCATGGCAAACACTTTACAGGACAAGCAGTGGACGCGATTTCTAACTGTAGGAGGACCTCCTCTTCGCTAAACTATGCGGCTAAGTGGAAGGTTTTTCGTCGTTGGTGTAGGGATCGTTCTGTAGATATATTCGATCCCTCTATACCAGACATTGCAAACTTTCTAGTATACTTGTTTGACGAAATCAAACTGCAGCCTGTTACTATTAAGGGTTATAGGTCTATGTTATCTGATACCTATGCACATCATGATAGTTTACAAATTGGATCTAATGTCTCTTTATCTAAGTTGGTTAGAAACTTTTCGATAAATAGACCCAGAACTCTTAGATTAATTCCTAAGTGGAATTTAGCTTGGGTTCTTCTTAAATTGAAGGAAAAGCCATTTGAACCTCTTGGGACAGTAGATTTCAAATTCTTATCTTATAAGACAGCTTTTCTCTTAGCTTTCTCTTCTGCTAGAAGAGTCAGTGAGCTTCATGCACTGTCGGTGGATGATTCTCACTATCGTAGTGTTGGGAACACTATCACCTTCACTACTAATGTGGGTTTTTTAGCTAAGAATCAGGCTCCTAATAAATATCCGGAACCTATTGTTATTAAGGCTCTTCCGTCTTCAGACGGGCATAGGCCTTTACTCTGTCCTGTTAGAGCATTACGTATCTATAAACAGAGATCTCCGTTTATCAGAAAGGGACGGAAACGTTTCTTTCTGTCTTTGATGCCTAATAGAAAGGACATTTCGGTCCATTCTATTGCTAGATGGATTCAATTAACTATCCGTACTGCTTATGAAAATTTATCCTCTTCTCAGCAGTCTGTGCTTAAGATTTCTGCTCATGAAGTAAGAGCTCTTTCTACTTCCTGGGCTTATGCTAATAGTGTTGCTATTACAGATTTAATGAAGGCTGCTTATTGGTCTCAGCCATCCACATTTACGAATTTTTATCTCAGAAATATTGAGTCCATTTCTGGAGACCTGCATTGTTTAGGTCCGTTATCTGTTGCTCAGAATGTCGTCCACTAAACAGTTGCAACTATAGTTATGCAGGCTTTCTGTTCCGGCAGTGACTCCGTCCGGCTGCCCTCTTCGCTCTGGGCTATTTGACCCAGGGCAAGGGGAAGGGGGGGGGGGGGGGGGGGGGTTAGTGGGGGGGGGGGGGGGGGGGTAGTGGGAGGTGGGGTGTTCCCTTAGGTCACCTGCTTTATAGTGAAAAGCAAGGGAATGCCTCCTCCAAGTCAGTATTTCTGAGTCGCTTCCGGGATGGTTTTAAAGTGTAATATTAATGTTAAAATTCATTCATGTCTTATTTTTAAAGTGTAGCTCGGTGTGAAGCATTTGCAGGGTTCATACAGCTCTTGAAAAACCCTTGAAAATGAGTTTTTTCTTGAAAAACCCTGGAATTTGAAATTAGCCCTTGAGAAACCCTTGAACTTTCAGAAATCTCTTGAAAAACCCTTGAATACCAAGCTATTTCCTGGGCATTGTAAATATATGTGTACTCGTCTTTTACTTGTTTGTTGTGCTTGTGTCGCTCAGTTAAAAAAAAACATAAAAAAGTATGGAACGTTTTACCAAGATTACTGTAACACAAATCACACTTTGGGTACAGGACTTCCGGACTTCCAAAGTCAGATCTGTGTCACATGAATCTTACATTTTTAGAGCTCATACAACAAGCTGAATAGTATATGTAGCCCTTGAAAAAAAAGAAGAAGCCCTTGAAAAACCCTTGAAAAACCCTTGAACTTAATGAACAAATTTTTGTATGAACCCTGATTTGTATATGTCAAGTGTCAAACGGGCTTTAATATACAATACTCGGACACTTTTAAATGACTATAAAGAGTCTCAATTCTCTGGACTACTTTATTTATTGGCTTGCTTTAAAAATAATTAGTATAAGGGATATACTGGATGTTAATAGAGAACATGAATGTTATTGTGCTCAATTATTAAGGGTAGTGTATCTTTCTAATTTAATATTAAATAAGAAAGATACATGTAAAGCCTAATACTCCTTTTCTCCTTAAGGGGTTACCTCTTTACTATATAGTTGAGCTTATTGGATTTTCCTCTATGTCCTAGGCCCTCCAGCCTGTTTTCTATTCAGCTAAGTCTGGGTCATTGGTACAGTATAAAAATGTTAAAAAATTTATAGTAATTTATATATTTTTTATACTTACCAATGACCCAGACGGGGATGGCCCTCCCTGGAGTTGGGAACTCTTGCCTCCCCGCTGAGTACATAGCGCTGACCAGGCACTGCCAGTAGGAATGATAATTGGCGCCAATTTCGGGACGTCTGCGTCACTGCGCATGCGCAGTAGAGGCGTAGTATGGAGGTCCTTTAGGACATGATTTCTTTTTGTTTTGGATGCAAATTTTGGGGATTGGGGGGCAAAATTTGTGTTTGGCCCTGGTTTTGTTAGAGTTAGCACCAGCTAAGTCTGGGTCATTGGTAAGTATAAAAAATATATAAATTACTATAAATTTTTTAACTTTTTCGCAGTGGTGTTAATAGAAACTGTCATTACTTTCATGCTATCTTTAAGATGACCAAAAGTGATTGTTTGTGGAAAGAATGGTCTATTGACAAATGAAAGACAACACAATGATGAAAATATGCAGTATTTTAATGGTGCTAATTACACACATCTGTCACTAATGTTTTTGATGGAAAAATGTTCTCTCGACAAGTACGGTGTGGGAATGGTCTGTGATAAAATAATGTAGGTAGTTACAGACAAAAAAATGTAACTTGTGATCTCGTGAACACAATAGCAGTGTCTGATGTCAGTAACGAGTGTATCCACCATGTGCCTGGATGACAGCCTGAACCCTCCTCCTAATGCTACCAGTGGGCCTTCTGATATAGTCCAGAGGCAACTGCTGCCACTCCTCATACAATGCAGCTTCCAAATCAGCCAAATTCTGTACAGACAGATCCCTTGCTCGCACACAACGTCCAAGAAAGTCCCCAGAGGTGTTCTAAGGGAATAAAATTGGGGCTCATTGCAGGCCAAGATAGTGTTGTAATAGCATTGTTCTGAAGAAATGCTCTCACAGCATGGGAACGATGTGGCCCTGCATTGTCGTCCATGAATACAGGGCGAGTAGCCAATGAGCGGTTGTGAAAATTAGGCAGGACAACCAGATTGAGAATGTCCTGGATGTATTGATGACCATTACATTTCCCACGTACAGTCATCTTATCAAGTTTACTATCTTGAGAGGGGCATCCCCCAGATCATTACTCATCCTCTGAAAGAAGGAACAGTAGGTCTGATGTTTTTGGGGTGGTCCAGGCCTTAGTCAGTCCTTAACATTGTTGGTTTGTTGATTTCTTCAGACAAGTCTGCTGATGACAAAATGGATATAGCCAAGTTGCCTTCCAATAGCTTTGAATGGCATGCCTGAATGCCAACCATTTGTCATCTTAGTGCCTCTGACAGTCTCCTCTTTGCCATGTCACCAATTCCTGATAAAAGAAGTGACAAATTTTCTTATATTGCATGTGGATGATAGTGTTTTTTGTGACATTCATAGGTAGCATGCTTCACGTGGATGAGGGGATGTGTTTGGTATATGCTATCAACCAGAAACATCACGTTTCATGAGATGAAATGTACTGCAAGACACAGCAAGGCACTTTATCGCCGTTGCCTATAAGGGTGCATGTCGATGGTGCACATGTCTTAAACTGCTGTAACTCTGCTTGAGCGGAGCTTTAACAGAGTTAGAATGTTGAGCAGACAGTTGCTCGTCAATGCTCGGTGGTTCTCTCTGGGTACACTGGCTTCCTCCACCCGTAAAACTGTCACAGTCTCGATTAGCCAATGTGCATAAGTATGTGACCTTAAACACCAATAAATAAATAAATAAATACTGCAAGACGTAGCAATCATTAAAACATAATAATCAGTAACAGCAACTTAACTGTCATAAAACATTTTAGGGGGTGTTTAATTAAGTTCCTGGTGTATATGTCTGACATTATTAGATTGTTTTTTGAATTTCAACTCAAAATATATTATATAGATTTCGGAGAACAATCATCTTACTTTTATTTAACTGATTGGGTTCTAGAAACTACTATGAAGGCTTTACTGAAAAGTGCTAAAAGCCACTATAATGGCTTTACACTGTTTGCACTAATTTGTTGTTGGCTCAGCATAGGAAAAAAAATATTAATACAAAATTGTTGTGTTACAATTTATTGGAGAGTGCCAACTGACACTCTCCAATAAATTGCAGCAAACCAAACACTTATGAACAACACCTTGCTAAAATAAGGCTCCATTTGAAGTAGTGTGATATCTTTAAAAAAAAAAACCACGTTACAAAAGTAACTTAGCACACTCCCAGTTAACTGAAATGCCCCTATGGCGTTGTCTGTCTGTCTGTCTGTCTGTCTGTCTGTCTGTCTGTCTGTCTGTCTGTCTGTCTGTCTGTCTGTCTGTCCATCAGTCCATCTGTCCGTCCATCTGCCCATCTGTCCGTCCGTCCGCCCGCACTAACAAATGACTACTTAACAAATGGCTAGCCACATAACAGAATCTCTTATTGTGGTCGGGGGGGGGGGGGGGGGGATAAATGTAGAGTAGGTTAGGGCATTCCAGGGTGGGGTTTACGAGTGGGGTGGGGTTCAGTGAAGGGGTGTTAGACTTATGTGGCTAGGGTTAGGTTAGGGGTGGGTAGGGTCAGGTTAGGGTATGGTTAGGGTTAGCTGATCCCCCACAAATTTTTCCCCTCAAAACTTGTTTTATTATGTTGGACATGTGTTTTAGGTGATCCACCTAATATGTCCATAAAATAGCCACATAAGTAGTCATTTGTTAGAACGTCTCTCCGTCCGTCCATCTGTAAACAATTTTTGTGTCGCCTACTCCTCCAAAAGTTTTCATGCTACATTATTCAAACTTTGCACACATGTTGATCAGTAATTGCCATTGTGCATGTGACAAGTGCAGGTAACTCCATTTTGTATTTCCAGAGTTTTGCCCCCTTTTAGTACTTAAAACATTACAGTATTGTGTCGCCTACTCCATCAACATTTTACATGCTTTATTGTTCAAACTTTGCTCACATAGTGATCACCAATTGCCGTTGTGCATGTGACAAGAGCAGATGCCTCCATTTTGCATTTCCATAGTTATGCCCCTTTTTGTACTTAAACATTACAGTATTGGGTCGCCTTCTTCTTCAACATTTTACATGCTACATTGTTCAGACTTTGCACACATGTTGACCACTAATTGCCATTGTGTATGTGATAAGAGCAAGTAACCCGCTTTTGTATTTCCAGCATTATGCCCCCTTTTAGTTCTTAAAACATTGCAGTATTGTGTCGCCTACTCCTTTAACATTTTACATGCAATATTGTTCAAACTTTGCACACATGGTGATCACCAGTTGCCGTTGTGCATGTGACAAGAGCAGGTAACTCCATTTTGTATTTCCAGAGTTATGCCCCTTTCAGTACTTAAAACATTACAGTATTGTGTCACCTTCTCTTTCAACATTTTACATGCTATATTGTTCAAACTTTGCACATATGTTGATCACCAATTGCCATTGTGCCTGTGGCAAGGGCCGGTAACTCTGTTTTGTATTTCCAGAGTTATGCCCCCTTTTAGTACTAAAAACATTACAGTATTGTGTTGCCTACTCCTTCAACATTTTACATGCTTTATTGTTCAAACTTTGCACACCACGAGCGTATGTTGCCCCGCAAGGTGGTGCTCTTGTTAATGTGAAACTTTGACATTCTATTTCTTCTTGGTTTCAGTGATCACGACATTCTTTCTTTCCCAGTTTGTCTGGGAAAGCACAGATCCTCAACACTGCCATCTGCTCCCTACTGTCTGACATGCATATTGTGCCAAGAAGATCAAGAGATTACATACAGTGGTCGAGCCATGGTACTGGCAGCTTTTATTCAGCAGTAAGTTTATTACTCAGCATCTTTCAAAATCTATGAGAGAGTTGTAACATCTTTGAATTATTGAAAAAACATGAATGTTTCAAATAGAATAGCAGAGGTTTAAAATGCTGGCAAGAGTTTCCATTGGCATCAACTGCCTATCAAAACAATACTATGCAATACTTTATCTAACAATCATTTATATTTTGCTCTGAAAGCCACGAGAAACGGTACGTATCACATAATGTGTTCCGATTCCGTATCATATAGAAGACTCATTCTGATTCCATATCATATAGATTCAACTTCGGTAAACACCACGCTATGACAAATAATATCATTATATACATTGTTATTATGCATTAAAATACAAAATTCAAAATTTGGACCAATTCCAACCCAATTTAAAAAAAATGGAAAAACAGGCTTTATGTAACAGGATTGTTAGATAAATGTATTATCATAACCAAATACATGTCCTGTAATTTGTATCAGATTCTCGGTCGTGTTTACAATCGGATCACAACTCACCCTGACGGGCTCGTTGCGATCTGATTGTAAACACGACCTCGAATCTGATACAAATTACAGGACATGCACGTGGTCATGATAATGTATATATACTACACCTTAAATGTAGTGTCAAGTGATACAATCTCTGTAATTAATGAAAATTTCTCTCTGTAGGAACCCTAGGAAGTGAAGCAGTCCATTTTACTGCGGTAAACATGCTCTGTTTTATTGTTAAAATAGGCCCCAATAACAAAACCTTGGGTGATAGTCTGCTAAAATGGGCAACACATACAGGTATAAACAATTGGCTGGACTTGATATTATACCCATGTTGTAGTCATGATTAGGTAATCGCAGAAATATGTGATCTTAAATACCACTAAATAAATAATGAAAATTTCTTTTTCTTGTTTCATGCTACATATATGCTGGTCACTAGCTTGGTTAACAGCTTGTTTCAATATCTCATTGTCGACAGAAATAGGGTGCCTAGTCTTGTAATGTTGAATGACCTTTGTACTTGAGTCTTTAGTTTTGAGGTGAATCTTGAGACTTAAAAATAGTATGTGTTTGATCAAAATTTTTATGTTCAGCTAACCTTTTACCTAATACAACAGTTATAACCAGCCAGTGCAGTTCTCAACAATCCTGTTCAAAGTTTCATATTTTTTATATCTTTTACATCAGAAACGTTGTTCATGCCCCCCCCCCCCCCTTCCCCATTTGGAAGGAGCTTGTTGAGCTCATAGCAATGAAAGGTCATAAGCTATGTATTTTAGGCCAAAAATTTTAATTTTCAGTTCCACAAGAAATTTATTGGCAAGTTTGTTCTAGCTGTGGCAGCTAAGAGTTAACTTAATTATATTTTGCTACTTATGATTATGGTATTGGTGTCATTGATGTAAGGAAAGTGTTGTTGGCTTATATTGACTCATTACAGAAGAACCATGTTTATTTTATCAAATATTCAATGCACACTGATGTCAAAATAGCAAAATTTCAACCAGCATATATTTTTATACTGTACCAATGACCCAGACTTAGCTGGTGCTAACTCTTAAAATTCTAGGGCCAAACACAAATTTTGCCCCCCCCCCCCCCCCATCCCCAAAATTTGCATCAAAATCCAAAAAATCAATGTCCTATGTGGTCCTCCATACTTTTATCCACTGCGCATGTGCAGTGTCAAGGAAGTACCAAAATTGGCGTAAAATCCTCATTCTTTGTTTGGCCCTTCAATCAAAAACATCTCACTGATATCTGTGCTTATAATCTCAGTTAAAATGATGCCAGACACATAATCATGAGAGAAATGGTGGATCTAAGGATGAAATAAAAGGATGAGAGGAAGGAACAGTGGAAGGATGTGTTCAGGGCTGTAACTTATAATTTTATGCATGTTCCCTAATTTTGGGGCATGGGCCCTGATGTTTTCATTCTTGCTATGAAATTCCCATTGTTCAGTGTTTCCTCTCTCACTTTCCTTAATACCCCCTTTCTATTCTCCCATGCTTTTGGCATAATTTTTGTAATTTTTTTACTGAAATTTCTTGGGAGTTTTGGCTTGGTAACAGAATGTTTATTCTGTTTTTCCCCATTGTTACGTCCTCACCCCAGGGTGGTTAGGCGTTTTGGTCATGCATCTACTAGCCGATGTACTGTAGTTTCTTTTCGGGAAGCCTCTGTTTTACGTCGGATAATCTTAAAATTGGTTTTTGATTTCGGGCCATATTTTCAGTGCCTGGAGTCTTGTTTCCGGTTTTTATTCACTTTTGTTTACGTTGACAACGGTTACTTCTGACAGTGATTCCTTGTCTTCTATTTAGTTCTGCTCATAGCCAGATACATTAATATTGTCTGTAAGTGTAACATTAATTTTTAGATATGTTTTAAAATTTTTGTCTACACTTAGGCTTTTTTGGGATCCATTTGGGCTCATCGTTCCCATTGGGAACTTGGGCTCATCTTGAAATTTTTTCGAAAACATTTTTTCTTTTGAATTATTTTTCGAAATGTTTGTAATGGATTATTTTATTATCATTATACCTTTGTTTTCAAGGGTTAGTGCGAGTACGATGACTGTTAATATTTTTTCAACATTAAAGAATATTGTTCAAATTCGAGGAAGTCTTCCTCTGATTCTCATGCTCATTGTAGCTCTGTGTGTGCTAATTGGGATGTCAAACGTTGGAGATGTGTGTCACAGTATATTGTTAGTGGTGAGAGGTCCATGCCGGTCCTCTCGCCACAGGGTCACTCTAGTTTTTCAGTCTCTTTTTCAGAGGAACAAGAACAGGGTGATGTTTCCGTGATGTCTTCAAGAAGTGTGCCTCCGTCGTCGCAGTCAAAGGAAGAGCTAGCGGCTAAAGTGCTCAATGAAATTCGGCAAATGCCTAAGAGGTCCCTAGTAGGATCAACGCCATTGTCGTTCGCTAGCTCGCCCGGTGAAGCAATCATTCACAAAATGGTTGTGATGCCGGGTTCGTCCGTTGCGGTCCAGGAAAGGAGATCGGGTGTTGCGAGCCCTATAAACACGGATCGTGCACACCCGGCGACGATGGATCGGAGGATGGAATGGAGGAAGCCAGTCAGTCCGGTAGCTAGCTTGTCCAGGTCTACCCAGACCGTGAGCGAGAGAGGCCCCTCTCTCTTACAACAACATCTGGGCCCAGATGTTGTTGTATGTAATGTTCGTCAGTCGGAGCATACATCCACTCCTCCTGCTCGGGACGCTCCGTCGCATAGACAGTCCGGCGTGGCTAGTCTATTGGCTTCCTCATCCTCACGGCAGCACACACAACCGCAACTTGGCTAAGTGACTGCAGATATCCAGCCTGCTTTGCCGACTAGGGATTCCACGTCGACCAGGTCACGCCATCCGGTAGCCAAGGACACGAGGCCTTTCCAGTCGGGATGTTCGCATAAAAGAAGTATGCAGGAATTAACGTCCCAGGAGCTTCCAGCGGCTAAGTAACGTAAGACCGCGGCTCCACAGGCTTCCATGACGGACTTGCTATCACAGATAGCTCAACTCATTGCAGCATCCCAGCAGCCATCAGAAACTTTTTCAGAACAGGAACTGTCTGAGGAAGCTGGGTCGGTTCACTCCCCTGCAGAGTCAGAAAGGGACAACCAAGATTCTCATGTGGTCCAGTCGGATGGTGAAAGGGAATCAGCGGAGCTGGAATTTTCCCTTTCCGAACAACATAAGGTGGCCGTAGATTTCATCCGGCAACACCTTCCAGAAGTTGTTCCTCCGGACCAAAATGCTGCATTAGCTGATAAGAGACTGATAGCATCACTGGACACAGACTTTTTCGGCAGGAATAGGGACATTGCGCATGAGTTTCCGACCCAGTCCAGTAATGTCACGCGGACATTTGAACTTCTTAATGACCTCTATATTCAAGCTAGCCTCTAAGACTGGCAAATCCAGTTTATATCATCTCATGCTCTACAGCTGCCTTTCATCAATAATAGAAATAGATTTGAAATGGCAGGACAGGGTGAGCCGAGAGTTCTTCTGCATTTAGACGACAAGGCAGAAGACTTGGAGTTGTCATTGGCGGCGTCTATGTCGATTCACTCCAGTACATTGGAGACAACAATCTCATCTAACAGAATCAGTTTAGACGCCTTGTCTTACGCAGATCACCTTACCAGAGCATTATCATTACGTCTCAAAGGAAAAGAAATCCAGGATGTTCAAACTTCCTTGAGAGTTCTTTCGAGGGCCGTAGCATATTCTATGAATAACTCCACCCTTTCAGTGGCAAATCTGGAGTTAGTCAGACATGATGCTGCCCTTGCTGCATCCACAAGAGTGGATAGTAAGGTAAAAAACTCTCTTCGAGTCGCTCTGGTCTCCGGAGAGCTTCTCTTCGACGGTAAGCTTTCTATAATCTATGATCAGATTACTAAGAAAGCTTCGGATTCTCTGCTTTTTAAATCTGCTTTGAAAAAGTCGGACTCAGCAGAGAGGAGTAAGACAGGCACTTCTGGGGCGAGTACATCCAAGGGAAGTTCCTATAGAGGATCTAAGAAAGCATCTATGTCTTACTCCAGAGACCGTCAGAGTAGCGGCTCAGGTAGGGGTCGTAATGCTGGCCGAGACAACCAGTCAGACACCCCTAGGTTGACTGGGCAAGGTGCAGGTAGTGGAGGACGTGGTTTCTCCTCCCGCAAGCCTCGCCGGTCCAGAAGGTGATGGTCTAAACCTCTATTGCGTTCCAGTGGGCGGAAGGCTATCGAGATTCTTAACCAATTGGTTGTCAATTATGGACGACCCATGGGTGCAAGGGGTTATTTCCGAAGGTCTAAAACTGTCCTTCAAGGAAAAACCTCTGTTAACTCGAAGTCCACATTGGACTCAGCTTCTGTCAAACGTTCAGAAGAGAGATTCGCTTCTATCAGAAGTCCAATCTCTTCTGGAGAAGAATGTGATAGAGGTCGTAGAAAACCAGGAATCTCCAGGTTTCTACAGTCACCTGTTCCTGGTTCCAAAAACAGACGGCTCGTTTCATCCAGTTATAGATCTGAGCTGGATAAACAAGCTGATCGTGGCTCCGAAATTTTATATGGAGACCATTCGATCGGTCAGAGCGAGCATTGGAGTGAACGATTATGCTGCGAGCATAGATCTCAAGGATGCGTACTTTCACATCATGGTACATCCGGCGTTCAGAAAGTATCTTCGCTTCGCTGTCCTAGGAGTCGTTTATCAGTTCCGAGCAATGTGCTTCGGTCTGAATCTAGCACCCTGGGCTTTCACTCGAATAATGAACTCGGTAATGACTCATTTCCGTGCTCATTCATCTGTAGTAACATCGGCCTATCTGGACGACATTCTTCAGAGGTACGGCAACAAGTTAATGCTTCAGAACGATGTTCAGAGTCTGCTTCAACTGCTCCAACGTCTCGGTTTCATAGTAAACGAGAAGAAGTCGGATCTAGTGCCATCCAAGTCATTCACCCACCTGGGAATGAGCTTCGAGACGCACAACAATCTCGTTCATCTGCCGTTAACCAGAGCGAAATTAGTCAGTTGTTACGCTCGCTTTTGTCTTCACTCAGATGTAGTAACAGCGAGAGAATTCATGCAAACGATAGGTTTGTGCGGAGCCGCCACGGATCTTATTCCGATGGGGCGACTACGCACTCATCCACTCCAGATATTTTTTACTCAGAATTGGAGTGTGAAGATTCATTCGCTCGAAACGAACATCGTCTTGTCCAATCAAGTGAAACAAGAGATTCAGACTTGGGCAGATATTCAGTGGTTAACTCAGGGAGTACCTCTGCAACTGCCGGATCCGATTTTTACGATAATGACGGATGCGAGTCAAACAGGTTGGGGCGCAACTTTGAGCCCAACAGATTCAAGGTGCCAGGGTCTTTGGGATCCGCAGTTCCTAAACAAGCACATAAACATCAAAGACATGATGTCAATTTGGCTTGCGCTACGTCATTGGATGAACATTATTCAGAATTCGCATGTTCAAATTCTGTCTGACAATTCGACAGTAGTAGTGTATATTCAGAACCAGGGAGGCACTCATTCCATTCCGTTGTTCATCTTAATGGAAAGAATCCTTCTGTTTGTCCTAGAGCATCAAGTTCTTCTGTCGGTCCATCATATTCCAGGTCATCTAAACATTCTAGCGGACTCCCTTTCTCGGAAAGGTCGTATGTTGCTGTCAGAATGGACTCTCAACAAACGAGTATTCAATCAGATTTGCTACCAATGGGATCGTCCTATGATAGACTTATTTGCGACGCATCTCAAAAATCAGTTGCAGACATATGTATCGCCATGCCCAGATCCTCGAGCGTTTGTAGTAGATGCCCTCTCGATCTCTTGGGACGGAATGATAGGATACGCTTATCCACCAGCTCCGTTGATTCAACAGATATTGCTAAAAATCAAGCAATCTCACCGCAAGATTCTGTTGGTAGCATCTCTGTCACCCCAGAGACCATGGCTAAATCTACTCAGGTGTCTGTTGTGGGACATTCCGCGGAAGCTTCCTCCACGGGAGGACCTTCTTTCGCAGGGGAAATTGCGCACACTGCATCACAACCCGCAAGGTCTCAACCTTCACGTATTTCCGTTGTGCGGTCCTTCTTGCACGACAAGCATTTTACAGGACGAGCAGTGGATGCAAAACTGTAGGAGGACCTCCTCTTCGCTAAATTATGCTGCTAAGTGGAAGGTTTTCTCTCGATGGTGTAGGAATCATTCTTTTGATATTTAGGATCCCTCCATTCCAGACATTGCTAATTTTCCAGTCTACTTGTTTGATGAGATCAAACTGCAGCCAATAACTATTAAGAGTTATAGGTCTATGCTATCGGATACCTATGCTCATCATGATAGCTTACAAACTGGATCTAATGTCTCTTTATCTAAGTTAGTGAAAAACTTTTCGATAAATAGACCTAGAACTTTTAGGTTAATTCCTAAGTGGAATTTATCTTGGGTTCTTCTGAAACTAAAGGAAGTGCCATTTGAGCCTCTTGATACAGTGGACTTCAAATACTTATCTTATAAGACAAGCTTTTCTCTTAGCCTTCTCTTTTCTAGAAGAGTTAGTGAGCTTCATGCACTATCTGTTGATGATTCTCACTATCGTAGTGTTGGTAATACTATTACATTGACTACTAATGTTGGATTTTTGGCTAAGAATCAGGCTTCTAATAAGTACCCTGAACCTATTGTTATTAAGGCTCTTCCGTCTTCAGATGGTCATAAGCCTTTGCTTTGTTCAGTTAGAGCTATGCATGTTTACAAACGTAGATCTGAGTTTATCAGAAAGGGACGTAAGCGTTTCATTCTGTTTCTGCTGCCGAATAGAAAGGACATTATGATCCATTCTATTGCAAGGTGGATTCAATTAACTATTAACTATCGTACTGCTTATGAAAAATTATCTTCATCTCAGCAGTCTGTGCTTAAGATTTCAGCGCATGAAGTAAGAGCGCTGTCTACATCTTGGGCTTATGCTAATAGTATTGCTATTACCGATTTGATGAAGGCTGCATATTGGTCTCAGCCTTCCACGTTCACAAATTTTTATCTTAGAAATATTGAGTCCATTTCTGGCGACCTGCGTTGTTTAGGTCCATTATCTGTTTCTCAGAATGTCATCCACTAAACAGTTGCAACTATAGTTATGCAGGCTTTCTGTTCCGGTATTGACTCTGTCCTGCTGCCCTCTTCGTTCTGGGGTATTTGACCCAGAGCAAGGGGAGGGGGGGGGGGGATGGTGTTCCCTTATATCACCTTCTTTATAGTGAAAAGCAAGGGAATACCTCCTCTGGAGTCAGTAATTCTGAGTCGGTGCCGGGATGGTTTTAAAGTGTAAAGCTGTCTATCTCATTTATGTAATATTTTTAATGTGTATCTCGGTGTGAAGAATTTGTATATGTCACGTGTCATACAAGCGTTAATATACAATCCTCAGACACTTTTAAATGAGTATAAAGAGTCTCATTCTCTGGACTATCTTTATTTATTGGCTTTCCTTTAAAAAATTAGTATAATGGGTAAAACTGGATGTTAATAGAGATCATTGATGTTAATTGTGCTCAATTACGGAATGGTATTGTGTCTTTCTTTTTTGGTATAAACAAGAAAGATACATGTAAAGCCTGTTCTCCTTTTCTCCTTGAGGGAATAATTCTGTTTACTTGTAACTGAGTCTATTGGATTTTCCTTTATGTCCTAGGCCCTCCAGCCTTTTTTCTATTCAGCTAAGTCTGGGTCATTGGTACAGTATAAAAATGTTAAAAAATTTATAGTAATTTATATATTTTTTATCCTTACCAATGACCCAGATGGGGATGGCCCTCCCATGAGTTGGGAACTCATACCTCCCCGCTGATTACATAACACTTACCAGGCACTGGTTGTAAGAATGAGGATTTGGCGCCAATTTCGGTACTTCCTTGACACTGCGCATGCGCAGTGGATAAAAGTATGGAGGATCACATAGGACATTGATTTTTTGGATTTTGATGCAAATTTTGGGGAGTGGGGGGGGGGGGGGCAAAATTTGTGTTTGGCCCTAGAATTTTAAGAGTTAGCACCAGCTAAGTCTGGGTCATTGGTAAGTATAAAAAATATATAAATTACTATACATTTTTTAACTTTTCCCCCAATGCAACTGGGAATTTAAACAATTCATTGTTGTTTGAAAGGGCTCATTGAGCTCTGTCAGCCAACATTAAATTGACTAATGTTTGAAAAATTCACCTTGTTCAATCATATACAAACAAATCCAATATCATGCAAGAAAATTAAATTATATACAGTTGGTTGTAGAGGAATGGTAAATGGTTTTGTGTTTTAACATTTATATGCATTTAATGTTTGACCAAACTAGACTCAATACACTACCTCTAATGATAGTGGAGCGGATTAGTGCGATTTTTTATGAAAATAGTTCACTTGATGATACAAGTATGAAATTTTCACCATGTGTTCTTTAGATATAGTAGAAAAACCTGAGATAGTTGGCCACTGAAAATTAGGCCATTTTCAAGATGGCCGACATTTCTAAAAATAGATGGGCGGCCATAATGTTTTTGTCAATGAAGTTTTGTCAGGGCTTTAAAGTCTGGCCGTGGTGACTTGATATCAGGCTCTACTTGAAGGAAATTTGCAACAAATAGGACAGCCGCATTGACAGGTGCAGATATTGCTACTTCCGGAATGGCTGACTCTTTTTTGTCAGCTTCAAATGTGTTGAAAACTAGGCACGCGCATCAGGTTACAGCTGCTGCTCTGTTCAGTCTCATGAAAACTGCTTTTAATAAGAGTGAAGGTCCATTTCTTGACAAAGCAGAGAAGTTCAAAGTTTTTACGCAGTGGTCTGGTGATCAAGAAAAGATCCCACAGTTTCAGTTCTGGTCCACAGTTCTAAAACTAGAGTTGTTGATACTTTGTTTTGTCCGCTCATTTCGTGAAAGTGATTTCCTACTATACAAAGAATCACTAGCTGAACTTATTCCCTACTTCTTTGCCCTGGACCATATAAATTATGCCTGGTGGCTCTCAGTTCACCTTCGTGATATGGTCAGGCTTGAGACTTTACATCCTGATATATATACAGAATTTTGCAAGGGTCATTTTGCTGTCCACAAAACTGAACAAGTGTTCTCTGGTATTGCAATCGATCAAGCTCACGAGCAAAATAATGCCATAGTTAAGGGTGACGGTGGAGCTATTGGGTTAACAGAAGACCCAGCAGCACTGAGGCGATGGATGATAGCGGGGCCGGAAATAAGCAGGGTTATCGATGAATTTGCAGATGCAGCTGGCAAATCAGAGTTGAAACAAAACCGAAGACACCATGACAATACCCCTGCTGCTCAGAAGGACTTTCAGGATAAAATCTGTAGATTAATTTCAACAATATCTGAGTATGGCAGTCCATTTGAAGAATATTCACAAGACCTTTATTCCCTCGATGTCAAAGAAGTTGCGGATAAAAAGGTAAACAAGTCGATGGCTCAGCTTTTATCTGTTGGCAGAAAACAGTATGATCAATTCCTGAAAAAATCGACAACTAATGGACAAGAAAGTTTTCATGAACCCTTGGCAAAAAATAAGCTTTCCCTTTTCAGCAAAAAAATCAAGCCTCATACTACGGTGGGGAATCTGAAAATAGAGAGATTGAAAAATGACTGTCAACTTTTTTCACGACTTTATATATCATGCCAAAATCAACAGTGTGACCTTCAAAACTTTTTTCAGCATGAAAACCAACAGTACCCACCATCACTATCACACAATGGTATGCTCAACTCTGGAGTAAAATCACAGCTGATGGACATTTTAGAGACAGGAATAGCTGCTCGAGTAGAAGAGCCTCATACTGAAGTTATGATTATAAATAGTGCGGCTATGGTCAATGCAAAACCACCTGGAACTTCTAAAACATTTGATGACTATGCTGCTGAGGTTATTATACCATACATTGTAAGATGTGCACAAAAATATACAAGAGTAGATGTTGTTTTTGATGTATATCTCTAAAGTAGCCTCAAAGCAGGAACTTGACAGAAAAGGGGAGCTGGGTTTCGAAGAAAAGTGGTCGGTAAGAGTAACGTACCAAAGTCGTGGAGCATTTTCCTGAGGTGTGATGAAAACAAAACTGAACTGTTTGAATTTTTGGCAGATAGAATTGTAAATACTCAGACAAACAGCCTTATAGTTGTCACTAAAGGGGATGATGTTGCCTGTAATAAGGAACTGAACACAGATATGCTGTAACCATGAAGAGGCAGACACCCGTATGTTTGTTCATGCCAAACATGCGACTGTTGTTACAGGTTTTAATAGCATGACTGTTACTTCCGACACAGATGTTGCTGTTGATATAGCCATCTCCGTGTTTACTGACCTTCAATTCAATGTGGTTAGCTTTTGGGAAGGGACAACACTTCCGCAGGCTCCCAGAACACAACATTACCAATCAATTGGACCTCGGTCAAGTGCTTTACCTTTCTTTCATGCTTTTACAGGGTGTGATACAGTGATACAGAAATCTGCTTGGCGGACATGGAATGTGTATGAGGCTGCAACAGAGGTTTTCTGTCGACTCAGTTCACCACAGAATGTAGTTACAGAGGCAGACATGGATATCTTGGAACATTTTGTTGTTGTCATGTATGACCGTTCAAGCACAACATGCAGAGTAGACGAATGTCGCCTTGATTTGTTCGCTCGAAAGCAACGTCCATACAATGGCATACCACCAACTAGGGCATCCCTATATGAGCATGTTAAAAGGACAGTTTTCCAAGCGGGTCATGTTTAGGGCCAGGCTTCTTCTCCAGTGCAACAGTTACCAGATCCTATCAGCTGGGGTTGGCTTAAACACAACAATTTGTGGGAGCCACATTGGACTACACTCTCTGCTATAGTAGAGTGCTGTCAAGAACTACAGAAGTGCAGCTGCAAGCGTTCAACATGTACTGGAAATTGCAAATGCTACTGCACAGAATTGTCATGCACTGCACTTTGCTCCTGTAACTGCCAAGAAAGCAGTTAGTATCAACAAATACACCTGTGATATATACGGGCATCGATTCTAAATGCATGAGATACAAAACATTGCCATTGATTTTGCAGATTATGAGGTTTATTTTGAAAATATTTGTACGTTTAAAAAAGAAACAAATCTCTGGTAACTGCACATTTGAGCATACAGAGTTATTTCCCTTGCCATTTATTTCCACAGCCTTTTAAACCACAATTGTCGTTGCTATTCATTATTCCAATTCATATTCAGTCTTGGTTTGCATAAAGGAATGATATAACAGCAGAAAAATTGCTTTAATGCTATATATTTTTATACTGTACCAATGACCCAGACATAGCTGGTGCTAACTCTTAAAAATATAGGGCCAAACACAAATTTTGCCCCCCAATCCCCAAAATTTGCATCTAAAACCAAAGAAAACATGTCCTGAATGGCCCTCCATACTTCACCTCTACTGCGCATGCGCAGTGTCAAGGACGTCCCGAAATTGGCGCCATTAATCATTCTTTGTTTGGCCCTTCATCAGTTAACATCTGACTGATCTTTGTGCTTGTAAATCTCAGTTTAAATGATGCCAGACACATAAATATTAGTGAAATGGTGATTCTAAGGAGGATATAGAAGGAGAAGAGGAAAAATGAGTGACAGAAAATAATCAGGGCTGTAACTTAAAATTTTTTGATGAAATTATGTTAAGTTACCTATATTTTTATACTGTACCAATGACCCAGACTTAGCTGGTGCTAACTCTAACAAAACCAGGGCCAAACACAAATTTTGCCCCCCAATCCCCAAAATTTGCATCCAAAACCAAAAGAAATCATGTCCTATAGGACCTCCATACTTCGCCCCTACTGCGCATGCGCAGTGTCAAGGACGTTCCGAAATTGGCGCCAATTATCATTCTCTGTTTGGCCCTTCATCAGTCAACATCTCACTGATCTTTGTGCTTGTAAATCTCAGTTTAAAGGATGCCAGACACGTAATTATTGGAGAAATGGTGATTCTAAGGAGGATATAGAAGGAGGAGAGGAAAAAGGAGTGACAAAAAATAATCAGGGCTGTACTTAAAATTTTTTAGGAAATTATGTTAAGTTGCCTATTTTCGAGGCATAGGCCTCTTGTTGTCATTCTTGCTAAAAAGTTGCACTGCTTATTCAGTGTTTCCTCTCCCCTGGCCTTCTAAGTCCCCCCTTGCAATTCTCCCATGCTTTTGGCATATTTTTGAGAAAGTTCATTTCTAAAATTCTCTTGGGAGAGTTGCTTGGTTACAGAATGTTTTCTGTTATTTTCCCCATAGTTACGTTTTCACCCATGGGTGTATAAACGTTGTGTTCTGCATCTTCCATCTGATGTTCTGCAGATTCTCCCCTGGGAGTCTCTGTTTTGCATCAGATAGAGTGTAATTTTGATGACTGATTTCGGGCCAGTTTTTTCAGTGCCTGGAGTCATGTTTTCTGGTGTTTTACACTGTTTGTTTACATTGGCAACAGTCTCTTTTGAGGGGGGCTGTTTGCCTTTGGTGTAGTTTATCTCACTATAAGATACATTTTTATTATCCGTAAGTGTTGCATTAATTATTTAATATAAATTTAAAATTTTTGACCACACTTAGCCATCGGATCCATCGGGGCTCAATGTTACTTTTCAGAAACTTGGGCTTCGCTGAAAAAATATTTTTCAAAAATTTTTTTTTGATTTGCAATTGTTTTTTCATTATTAATGGATCATGTTATTATGTATCTTTGTGTCAGGGGTTTGTGCGAGTAACTAGGACTTGTTGTTGACTTTTCACAATGAAAGGATATTGTTCAAATTGTAATAGGAAGAAATCTTCCTCTGACTTTCATGATCATTGTATTAATTGTAGTCAGTGTTCTCGCACTAATCCCTGTTCTATATGTCAATATTGGGATGACAAACATTGGAAACGTGTGTCACGGTATGTTGTTACTGGAGAAAGGGCTATGCCGGCTTTTTCTCCGCAAGGTCACTCTACTCTCTCAGTTTCTATTTCAGAGGAACAAGAACAGGGTTATGTTTCCATGTTATCTTCCGCAAGTGCGCTTCCGTCGTCACAAATGAATACAGAGCTAGCGGCAAAAGTGCTCATGGAGATTAAACAAATGTCGTCCGCTAGCTCGCCCTGTGTAGCGTCCATTCACCGAATGGTTCGGCAGCCGGGTTCGTCCAATGCGGTCCAGGAGGAAATGTTGGGTGATGCGAGCACTATAAACATTCAACGTGCACATCCAGTGACGGCGGATAGTAGGCGAGATCGGAGGAAGCCTTTGAGTCCGGTTCCTAGCTCGTCCAGGTTCAGCCGGGCCGCGAGCGTGAGAGGCCCCTCTCTCGTACAACAACATCTGGGACCAGATGTTGTGGTACAAAATGTGTCGCAAGCGGAGCATACGTCCGTCGCTCGGGACGCTCCGTTGTATAGGCAGTCCGCGGAGACTGCTCAGGCTTCTTCTTCTCGTCAGCGCACACGACCGCACCTTGGCTGCGTGACCGCCGATATCTTACCAGCTTCGCCGATCAGGGATTCTTCAGCGACCAGGTCACACCATCCGGCAGCCAGGGACACGAGGCCGATGGACTCCGGACGTTCGCATAGAAAAAGTATGCGGGAGCCATCAGATGCGGAGCTGCCCTCGGCGAAGCAGCGAAAGACTGCGCCTCTGCAGGTCTCGATGCCGGACGTACTTGTGCAGATAGCACAACTTATCGCAGCATCCCAGCAGCCGACAGAAACGGTGTCGGATCGGGAATTAACCGACAGCGCTGGGTCGGTACGCTCCGCCGAAGCATCGGGGGCGGACGACCGGGAGCATCATGAGGTCCGACCGGATGGTGAAAGGGATACGGATGACTTGGAGCTATCCCTTTCGGAACAACATAAAGCTGCCGTGGACTTCATCCGGCACTTTCTCCCTCAAGTTGTTCCGTCGGGCCAGACTGCTGCGGTTCCGGACAAGAGGATTATAGCGTCATTGGACTCTGAATTTTTTGAGCGGTTCAGGGACATCGCTCCCGAGTTTCCGTCGCAGTCCAATAATGTTGCAAGAACATTTGAATTATTGAACGACGCTATATTTAAACTTGCTTCCAAGACGGGGAAAGCAGGTTTCTTGTCCGCCAATACTCTCAACCTGCCTTTCATTAATGCAAGGAATAAATTCGACACGGCAGGACAGGGTATTCCGAGAGTTCCTCTGAGTATGGACGACGAGGCGGAAGACTTAGAGCTATCATTACCGTCGTCGGCTTCTATTCCAACCGCAGTGTTGGAAACAGCTATTTCGTCTAACAGAGCCAATTTAGATGCCTTATCTTACGCAGATCACCTTACTAAGGCATTATCACTGCGCCTTCAAGGGAAAGAATTTCAGGATATACAATTCTCTTTAAGACTTCTTTCAAGGGCAGTAGCTTATTCCACGTGTAACTCCGCCCTTTCAGTGGCAAACCTGGAGTTGGTTAGACGTGACGCAGCCCTAGCTACATCCACACTCGTGGATACTAAGGTGAAGAACTCTCTTAGAGTCGCTTCGGTCTCAGGAGAACTTCTCTTTGATGGCAAGCTTTCTGCTATTTATGATAAAATTACAAAGAAAGCTTTGGATTCTCTGTTGTTCAAATCTGCTTCTAAGAAGTCGGATATGGCAGACAAGAATAAGACAGGCACTTCTGGGTCTAATTCGCCCAAGAGAGGTTCCTATAGAGGTTCCGGTGCGTCCTCTTGGTCTTATTCGAGAGACCGTCAAGGTAGCGACTCACGTTCGGGACGTCCTTCGGGCCGGGACAACCGGTCGGACGCCCCGAGGTCGACGGGACGAGGTGCGGGTCGTGGAGGACGTGGTTTCTCCTACCGCAGGCCTCGCAGGTCCAGGAGGTGATGGCTTAAACCTCTATCGCGTACCGGTTGGCGGAAGGTTGTCAAGCTTTTCACAAGAATGGGCGTCGATTACAAACGACTCATGGGTGAGAGGAGTGACTTCGGAAGGTCTAAAGATATCCTTCAAACGAAAGCCTCCATTAACTCGAAGTCCAAAGTGGACTCAACTTCCGTCAAATCCGCAGAAAAGAGACGCTCTATTATCAGAGGTGCAGTCTCTTTTAATGAAGAACGCGGTACAGGTCGTAGAAAACCAGGAGACTCCGGGATTCTACAGCCATCTGTTTCTGGTTCCGAAACCAGACGGCTCGTTCCGTCCAGTCATAGATTTGAGCTGGATAAACAAGCTGATCGTCGCTCCGAAGTTTTATATGGAGACGATTCGGTCGGTCAGAGCGAGTATTCGGGTGAACGATTATGCAACAAGCATAGATCTCAAAGATGCGTACTTTCACGTCATGGTACATCCGACATTCCGAAAGTATCTACGCTTCGCAGTCCTAGGAGTGGTGTATCAATTCCGGGCGATGTGCTTCGGATTGAATCTAGCACCCTGGGCTTTCACTCGGGTAATGAACTCGGTAATGATCTATTTCCGAGCTCATTCGTCTGCGGTAACGTCGGCCTACCTGGACGACATTCTTCAGAGGTACGGCAACGAGTTAACGCTTCAGAACGATGTTCAGAATCTACTTCTTTTGCTCCGACGTCTCGGTTTTATAGTAAACGAGGAGAAGTCGGATCTGGTGCCGTCCAAGTCATTCACACATCTGGGAATGAGCTTCGAGATGCACAACAATCTCGTTCGTCTGCCGTTAACCAGAGCAAAATTAGTCAGTTGTTACGCTCGCTATTGTCTGCACGCAGACAAAGTCACAGCGAGAGAATTTATGAGACTGATAGGTCTGTGCGGAGCCGCTGCAGATCTCATTCCGATGGGGCGGTTACGCACGCGTCCTCTCCAAATTTTCTTGACTCAGAATTGGAGTGTGAAAATTCATTCGCTCGACATAGACGTTCTCTTGTCAGATCAAGTGAAACAAGAGATTCAGACTTGGGCAAACATTCAGTGGTTAACTCAGGGAGTTCCGCTGCAGTTGCCGGATCCGAGTTTTACCATTATGACGGATGCCAGTCAAACAGGTTGGGGTGCATCATTGATCCCAACGGATTCGAGATGCCAGGGTCTTTGGGATCCGCAATTCCTGGGCAAGCACATAAACATCAAGGAAAGGATGTCAATTTGGCTTGCGTTACGTCATTGGATGGACATTATTCACAATGCTCATGTCCAAATCCTATCCGACAATACGACAGTAGTGGCGTATATACGGAATCAGGGAGGCACTCATTCAGTTCCGTTGTTCAATCTAACGGAAAGAATCCTTCTGTTTGTGCTAGAACATCAGGTTCTTCTTTCGGTCCGTCACATACCAGGTCGTCTGAATGTGCTAGCAGACTCCCTTTCACGAAAGGGTCGCTTGTTGCCGTCGGAGTGGACTCTCAACAAACAAGTATTCAATCATATTTGCTACCAATGGGAACGGCCAATGATAGACTTATTTGCGACACATCTCAACAATCAGTTGCAGACGTATGTGTCTCCGTGTCCGGATCCAAGAGCATTTGCAGTAGACGTTCTGTCGATCCCTTGGGACGGAATGATAGGATATGCGTATCCTCCGGGCGCCGTTAATTCAGCAAGTATTGCTAAAGATAAAACAATCTCAATGCAAGATTCTGTTGGTAGCATCTCTGTCTCCACAGAGACCGTGGATAAATCTACTCAGGTGTCTGTTGTGGGACCTACCGCGAAAGCTTCCTCCACGGGAGGATCTTCTTTCGCAGGGGAAATCGCGTCAACTCCATCACAACCCACAAGGTCTCAACCTTCACGTTTTTCCGTTGTGCGGTCCTTCTTGCATGGCAAGCACTTTACAGGACGAGCAGTGGACGCGATTTCTAACTGTAGGAGGACCTCCTCTTCGCTAAACTATGCGGCTAAGTGGAAGGTTTTTCGTCGTTGGTGTAGGGATCATTCTGTAGATATTTTCGATCCCTCTATACCAGACATTGCAAACTTTCTAGTATACTTGTTTGACGAAATCAAACTGCAGCCTGTTACTATTAAGGGTTATAGGTCTATGTTATCTGATACCTATGCACATCATGATAGTTTACAAATTGGATCTAATGTCTCTTTATCTAAGTTGGTTAGCAACTTCTCGATAAATAGACCCAGAACTCTTAGGTTAATTCCAAAATGGAATTTAGCTTGGGTTCTTCTTAAATTGAAGGAAAAGCCATTTGAACCTCTTGGGACAGTAGATTTCAAATTCTTATCTTATAAGACAGCTTTTCTCTTAGCTTTCTCTTCTGCTAGAAGAGTCAGTGAGCTTCATGCACTGTCGGTGGATGATTCTCACTATCGTAGTGTCGGGAACACTATCACCTTCACTACTAATGTGGGTTTTTTAGCTAAGAATCAGGCTCCTAATAAATATCCGGAACCTATTGTTATTAAGGCTCTTCCGTCTTCAGACGGGCGTAGGCCTTTACTCTGTCCTATTAGAGCATTACGATCTATAAACAGAGATCTCAGTTTATCAGAAAGGGACGGAAACGTTTCTTTCTGTCTTTGATGCCTAATAGAAGGGACATTTCGGTCCATTCTATTGCTAGATGGATTCAATTAACTATCCATACTGCTTATGAGAGTTTATCTTCTTCTCAGCAGTCTGTGCTTAAGATTTCCGCTCATGAAGTAAGAGCTCTTGCTACTTCTTGGGCTTATGCTAATAGTATTGCTATTACAGATTTAATGAAGGGTGCTTATTGGTCTCAGCCATCCACATTCACGAATTTTTATCTCAGAAATATTGAGTCCATTTCTGGAGACCTGCATTGTTTAGGTCCGTTATCTGTTGCTCAGAATGTCGTCCACTAAACAGTTGCAACTATAGTTATGCAGTCTTTCTGTTCCGGCAGTGACTCCGTCCGGCTGCCCTCTTCGCTCTGGGCTATTTGACCCAGGGCAAGGGGAAGGTGGGGGGGGGAGGGTGTTCCCTTAGGTCACCTGCTTTATAGTGAAAAGCAAGGGAATGCCTCCTCCAAAGTCAGTATTTCTGAGTCGCTTCCGGGATGGTTTTAAAGTGTAATATTAATGTTAAAATTCATTCATGTCATATTTTTAAAGTGTAGCTCGGTGTGAAGCATTTGTATATGTCAAGTGTCAAACGGGCTTTAATATACAATACTCGGACACTTTTAAAAGATTATAAAGAGTCTTAATTCTCTGGACTAACTTTATTTATTGGCTTACTTTAAAAATAATTAGTATAAGGGTTATACTGGATGTTAATAGAGAACATGAATGTTATTATGCTCAATTATAAAGGGTATTGTATCTTTCTAATTTAATATTAAATAAGAAAGATACATGTAAAACCTAATACTCCTTTTCTCCTTAAGGGGTTACCTCTATATTATATAGTTGAGCTTATTGGATTTTCCTCTATGTCCTAGGCCCTCCAGCCTTTTTACTATTCAGCTAAGTCTGGGTCATTGGTACAGTATAAAAATGTTAAAAAATTTATAGTAATTTATATATTTTTTATACTTACCAATGACCCAGACGGGGATGGCCCTCCCAGGAGTTGGGAACTCTTGCCTCCCCGCTGAGTACATAGCGCTGACCAGGCACTGCCAGTATGAATGATAATTGGCGCCAATTTCGGAACGTCCTTGACACTGCGCATGCGCAGTAGGGGTGAAGTATGGAGGTCCTATAGGACATGATTTCTTTTGGTTTTGGATGCAAATTTTGGGGATTGGGGGGCAAAATTTGTGTTTGGCCCTGGTTTTGTTAGAGTTAGCACCAGCTAAGTCTGGGTCATTGGTAAGTATAAAAAATATATAAATTACTATAAATTTTTTAACTTTCGATGCAACAGCCTGTTGTGGTCATTCTTGTTATCAAGATTAACACTGCTTATTTAGTGTTTTCCTCTCTCCCTTTCCTTTAAGTCTCCTCTTGCTATTCTCCCATGCTTTTGGAATATTTTCTGTAATATTATTACTAAAATTTCTTGGGAGTTTTAGCTGGATAACAGAATGTATTCTGTTCTTTTCCCCATGTTTACGTCTTCACCTATGGGTGGTTAGGCGTAGTGTTCTGCATCTACCATCTGATGTTCTGCAGTTTCTTCCCTGGAAGTCTCTGTTTTGCATCAGATAGTGTATTATTGGTAACTGATTTCGGGCCAGGGTGCCTGGAGTCTTGATCTAGTGTTTTTACACTTATTGTTTACATTTCCAACAGCCCTCTGTGTGAGGGGGGATTTCTTGAAAATAATATCTTGATGTTAAATTAATCATAACTAGACACATTATTATTGTTCGTAAGTGTTGCATAAATTGTTTAAAATATTTTTAGAATTTTTGTCCACACTTAGACTTGGGATCCATTGGGGCTCAACGTTACTTTTCAGAAACTTGGGCTGTTCTGAAAAAATATTTTTTCAAAAGTTTTTGATTCAATTATTTTTTCTATGTTAATGGATCTTGTTATTATGTATTTTGATTGTCAGGGGTTGGTGCGAGTACTAGGACTTTGTTTTCTTTTCACATTGAAAGGATATTGTTCAATTGTAATAAGAGGAAATCTTCCTCTGACTTTCATAATCATTGTATAATGTAGTCAGTGTACTCGCACTAACTCCTGTTCTGTATGTGTTGATTACGATGACAACATTGGAAGTGTGTGTCACGGTATGTTAGTGGGGAATTGGCCATTCCGGTCCTTTCCCCGCAGGGTCACTCTACTTTATCAATCTCTATTTCAGACGATCATGATCAGGGTGATGTATCCATGATGTCTTCCAAAAAGTGTGCCTCCGTCGTCACAATTAATGAAGAGCTAGCGGAAAAGTGCTCAGGTAATACGTCAATTGCCTAAGAGGACCCTAGTAGGTTCGACGGCCTTTGACGTCCGCTAGCTCGCCCGGTGTAGCGTCTATTCATCGAATGGTTCGGCAGCCGGGTTCATCCGTTGCGGTCTAGAAAGGAGTTTTGGGTGATGCGAGCACTATAAAATATCCATGTGCATACCCAGTGAAGGCGGATTAGAGGGGAGAACGGAGGAGGCCTTTTAGTCCGGTTCATAGCTCGTCCAGGCCCATCCGGGCTGCGAGCAAGAGAGGCCCCTCTCTCGTACATTAACATCTGGCCCCAGATGTTGTGGTACAAAATGTCTCGCATTCGGAGCATACGTCCGCTGCTCGGGACGCTCCGTTCTATAGACAGTCCAGAGAGACTGTCAATAAGGCTTCCTCATTCTCATGGCAGCGCACGCGACCGCACCTTGGCTTCGTGACCTCCGATATCCAGTCAACTTCGCCAATTAGAGAATCCTCGGCGACCAGGTCACGCCATCCGATAGCCAGGGACACGAGACCTGGAGACTCCAGACGTTCGCATAAGAAAGTATGCGGGAGTCACACGGAGCTTCCAGGGGCAAAGCATCGTAAGACCGCTTCTGCACAGGCCTCGGTGACGGACGTGCTATCCCAAATAGCACAACTTATCGCAGCATCCCAGCAACGACCGAATCTCTGTTGCATAATATAATATCCGATGACGCTGGGTCGGGACGCTCCGCGGAAGCATCAGGTGCGGATGTCCGAAAATTTCATACGGTCCAACGGGATGCCGAAAGGGATTCGGAGGTTTTCAAGCTTTCCCTTTCGGAACAACGTAAGCTGCTGTATATGTCATCCGACTTCATCTTCTAGAGGTTCTTCGTCGGACCAGCATGCTGCGATACCGGATAAGAAACTGATAGCGTTGGTGGACTTACAAATTTTTGGTTCGGTTCAGGGACATCGTCCCTCAGTTCCGACACAGTCCAATAATGTCTCAGATACGTTCGATTTATTGAACGACGCTATATATATTTTTTATATGCTTGCTATGTACAAGCATATCTGGTTTCTTGTTCGCAAAATTACTGAGATGTCTTTCAAAAGTGTGCCTCTGTCGTCATAGTTAATGAAGAGCTAGCGGCAATTAGTGCTCATGGATTACGTCAATCCCCTAAGAGGTCCCTAGTAGGGTCGACGGAGTTGACATTCGCTAGCTCACCCAGTGTAGCGTCCATTCATCGAATGGTTCGGCAGTCGGGTTCGTCTGTTGCGGTCTAGGATGGAGATTTGGGTGATGCGAGCACTATAATAGACTTTAGTACACACCCAGTGACGACGGATTAAAGGAGAGATCGGAGGAAGCCTGTTAGTCCGGTTCCTAGCTCGTCCGGTCCGTCCGGGCGGCGAGCGAGAGAGGTCCCTCTCTCGTGCAACAACATATGGGACCGGATGTTGTGGTACAGACATTTCACCTTCGGAGCGTATGTCTGCCACTTGGGACGCTCCATTATATAGACAGTCCGAGTGACTGTCGATAATGCTTCCTCATCCTCACAGCAGCGCACATGACCGCACATTGGCTACGTGACCTTGAATATCCGGCCAGCTTCGGCATTCAGTGATTCCATGGCGAACAGGTCACGCCATTCGGTAGCCAAGGGACACGAGGCCTGCACACTCCGGTCGCTCGCATAATAGAAGTATGCACGGGGTAACGAACACAGAGCTTCCAGCGGCAATGCATCGTAAGACCACTTCTCCACAGGCCTCAGTGACGGACGTGCTATCCAAAATAGCACAGCTTATCGTAGCATCCCAGCAAACGACAGATTCTCGGTCGGATCAGGAATAATCCGACAGCGCTGGGTCGGTACGCTCCGCTGTTGCATCAGGTACGGACGAACGAATATTTCATAGGGTCCGACAGGATGGCGAAAGGGATTCGGATGATTTCGAGCTTTCCCTTTCGGAACAACAGAAGCTGCCATACATTTCTTCCGGCATTATCTTCCAGAGGTTGTTCCGTCGGACTACATTGCTGCGATGCTGGATAAGAGACTAATAGCGTCATTGGACACGGAGTTTTGGATCGGTTCAGGGACATTGTCCCTGAGTTGCCGACGCAGTCCAATAATGTCTTTAGAACATTCGAATTATTGAACGACGCTATATATATATAAGCTTGCTATCAACATGCTAGTATAGTTTCTTGTCCGCAATGCTCTATTCTGCCTTTCGTGAATTCTAGGAAATAATTGTTTATTGGCAGAACTGGGCTTACCGAGAGTTCCTTTGTGTCTAAGACGGCGAGACTGAAGACTGCAAATTATCTTTTTCGCCGTCTATGTCAATTCCAACCACGATGTTGGAAACGACAATGATGTATAATAGACTTAACTTAGACGCTTTATCATACGTACACCACCTTACTGAGACGTTTATCATTACGTCTTCAAGAGAAAGAATTCCAGGATATGATCCTCAATGAGATTTCTTTCAGGGGCAGTAGTTTTTCCACGTATAACTCCGCCCTTCAGTGGCAACCTGGAGTTGGTTAGACGTGACGCAGCCCTAGCTACATCCACGCGCGTGGATAGTAAGGTGAAGAACTCTCTCAGAGTCGCTTCGGTCTCCGAGAAGCTTCTCTTCGACGGCAACCTTTCAGCAATCTTGGAATTGCTCGATATACACGTTCTCTTGTCTATCAATTGTAACAAGAGATTCAGACGTGGGCAAACATTCGGTGGTTGACTCAGAGAGTTCCGCTGTAGTTGCCGGATCCGAGTTTTTCGATTATGACGGATATCAGTCAAACAGGTTGGGACACAATTTTGATCCCAACGGATTCGAAGTGCCAGGGTCTTTGGGTTCCGCTGTTTTTAGGCAAGCTCCTTACTTCCAAGGAAGAATATTATGTTGGTTTGCACTACGTCATTGGATGAATTTTATTCAGAAACGCATGTTCAATCCTGTCCGATAATACGACAGTAGTTGCATATATCCGGAACCAGGGAGGTACTCATTCGGTTCCGTTATTAATTTTAACGGAAAAAATCCTTCTGTTTGTTATAGAACACCAAGTTCTATTTCGGTTCGTCATATTCTCGGTCGTCGGATCGTATTAGCAGACTCCCTTTCACAGAAGGGTCGTTTGTTGCCGTCGGAATGGACTATCAGCAAACAAGTATTCAATCAGATTTGCTATCAATGGGAGTGCCCAGTGATAATTTATTTGCGACACAACTCTCCAATCAATTGTAGACGTATGTGTCACCGTGTCCGGATCCCTGAGCATATGTAGTTAACGCTCTATCGATCTAGTAGGACGCGATGATAGGATATGCGTATCCTCCAGCGCTGTTGATTCAGCAAGTATTGCTAGGATTATTCATTCACAATACAATTCTGTTGGTAGCATCTCTGTCTCCACAGAGACGGTGGATATATTTTCTTAGATGTCTACTGTGGGACTTACCGTGGAAACTTCCTCCACGAGAGGATCTTTTTTTCGCTGGGGAAATCGTGTCAACTCTATCACAACCCGCAAGGTCTCAACCTTCACGTATTCCGTTGTGCGGTCCTTCTTGCATGGCAAGCATTGTACAGGACGAGCAGTGGACGCGATTCCTAACTGTAGAAGGACCTCCTCTTCGCTATACTATGTGGCTAAAGTGGAGGGTCTTCCGTCGTTGGTGTAGGGATCTTTATGTTGATATTTTTGATCCCTCCATACCAGACATTGCAAACTTTCTAGTATACTTGTTTAACGAGATCATCTGCAGCCAGTTACTTTTAAAGGTTATAGGTCTATGTTATCTGATACCTATGCACACCATGATAGTTTACAATGGAGCCTAATGTCTCTTTATCTAAGTTAGTTCGAAACTTTTCGATAAGAGACCTAGAATCGTTAGATTAATTCCTATTCGGAATTTAGCTTGGGTTCTTATTAATTAAAGCAACCATTTGAACCCCTTGAGACAGCAGTTTCAAATTCTGGCCTTTTAAGGCAGCGATTCTCTTAGTCTTCTCTTCTGCTGAAGAGTCAGTGAGCTTCATGCACTATCGGTGGACGATTCTCACTTTCGTAGTATCGGGAACTCTATTACCTTTACTACTAATGTTGTATTTTTGGTTAAGAATCAGGCTCCTAATGATATCCGGAACCTATTGTTCTTAAGGTCCTTCCGTCTTCGAGCGGGCATCTGCCTTTACTCTGTCCGGATAGACCTTTATGTATTTATTAACAGATCTCAGTTTATCAGTTGGACGTAAAGCTTCTTCTGGCTCTGATGCCTAATAGAAGGGTCATTACGGTCCATTCTATTACTTAATGCATTCAGTTAACTATCGGTACTGCTTAGGATAATCTATCCTTAATTCAGCAGTCTGTGCTTAAGATTTCGGCTCATGAAGTAAGAGCTCTTCTATATCTTGGGCTGACGTACAGTTTTGCTGTTATAGATTAAGTAGGCTGCATATTGGTCTCAGCCATCCACATTCACAAATTTTTATGAAGACCTGCATTATTTAGGTCCATTATCAGCTGCTCAGAAAGTCGATCACTTAACAATTGCTACTATAGCTATGTAGGCTTTATGTTCCGGCAGTGACTCCGTCCTGCTGCCCTCTTCGCTCTGGGCTATTTGACCCAGGGCAAGAAAAAGGGGGGGGGGGGGGGGAGGGTGTTCCCTTGGGTCACCTGTTTTATTATGAAAACAAGGGGATACCTCCTCCGGAGTTAGTAATTCTGACCTGTTACTGGGATGGTTTCTTAAGTGAAAGTTATGTTTTTAAATTCATTCATGTCATAGTTTTAAAGTATAGCATTTGAATATGTCATGTGTCAAACGGATGTTATTATACTATCCTCGGACACTTTTAAAAGAGTATAAAGAGTCTCAGTTCTTTGGACTAACTTTATTTATTGGCTTACTTTAAAAATAATTAGTATAAGAATTATACTGCATATTAATAGAGAACATGGATGTTATGATGCTCAATTATAGAAGGTATTGTGTCTTTCTAATTTGTCATAAATAAGAAAGATACACGTGAAGCCTATTTCTCCTTTTCTCCTCCAGGAGATGACTCTATTTTATATAGTTGAGCTTATTGGATTTTCCTTTATGTCCTGGGCCCTCCAGCCTTTTTACTATTCAGCTATGTCTGGGTCATTGGTACAGTATAAAAATCTTAAAAAATTTATAGTAATTTATATATTTTTTATACTTACCAATGACCCAGACGGGGATGGCCCTCCCAGGAGTTGGGAACTCATACCTCCCCGCTGAGGACATAGCGCTTACCAGGCACTGTTGGTAAGAATGATTAATGGTGCCAATTTCGGGACGTCCTTGACACTGCGCATGCGCAGTAGAGGTGAAATATGGAGGGCCATTCAGGACATGTTTTCTTTGGTTTTAGATGCAAATTTTGGGGATTGGGGGGCAAAATTTGTGTTTGGCCCTATATTTTTAAGAGTTAGCACCAGCTATGTCTGGGTCATTGGTAAGTATAAAAAATATATAAATTACTATAAATTTTTTAAGGTTTCACTCATATGCTGCACTCACATCACCAATAGTGCAGATTTTTTCACTTTCGGTGGCCATCTTGAAAATAATAAGATATTTCGTGGCCATCTATCCTAAAGTACTCTATATACCAAAAGTGACTTCGACACCAAATTTCATGCTTGTATCACAAACTGAACTATTTTTATAGCAATCTGCCCCACTATGAGAGATGATAAATGTTTTTGAGACAAAAATTGAAAAAAAACATGAAACTTGAAAAGCGATTTTTGTGCATAGCATTGTGTAGTTTTTTCCATTACGTTAGATGAAGGGTTAACATGGTTATTCAAAAACAAGTATTTTATTTAATGTACAACATCACATTTATTTCTCTTTCAGGTCAACTGCATTGTCCCAATCAAGAGGAAGAGTGATAGAAAATGGGGAGAAACATGACCCCTTGTTTATGTCTTCTGACCTGTTTGTTGGAACTCATACTGGTTCTTGTGGACATGCCATGCATGCTGATTGTTGGCAAAGGTAGGTCACTCTTGTGTTTTATTGTGTGATATCTTGTTTTACATAACTGAAAGCTGTTTCTGTTTTTTGTTTTTTTGTTTTGTTTTTTTTTTGGGTGGGGGGAGGAGGTCAAAGAATAAATTTCAGAAACATGATATGTGACTCAGATGAATCCTATCCAAAGACTTTGATTAATGTTAAAGGATCTCAGTCAAGAATGTGCTTATTTCATAGTAAGTGCTGGTTGACAATCACAGATTTGTACATCACAACCACAAAAGTTATGCTGTATTGATCTGAATATTTGTAAAATAATCTCATAAATTAGATTATTTTCAAATGGAATGAAGTACATGTAATAGTTTTTGATTGGCTGAGAGGTACATTGTAACTTTTAGTCCACAGGATCTTTTAATTCTTACACCATGGTTAACTACTGTGTAAAAACAGGAATACACAATAACTGGTAAAAAGGTAACTGGTACAAAAACTTATTTCCAAATGAAACAAAATACTGCATTTTGATTGGCTGATAGGTATGGTATAACTTGCAATCCACAGTGGCTTTTTTTTACACCGTGTTTAACCACAGTGTAAAAACAAGAATATACAAGAGCAAGCTATATGGCTAAAAAAGTACCCATTTTTAATTATTAATTCATACCTTCTGCTCGGTTATGCTAGAACAAAAATAAAAATACAGAAAATTTAATATTTATGTGCAATAAAATATTACAGATATGGATGTCATTGGAACTGGCTGATTGAGCTAGTTCCAATGACATCCATATTTGTCTGGTTTTAATTCAGAAACTTGCAAAGTACAAATTGTCTGTCAGTTTTTGCCCACAATGTAGGTTAAAGTATTGAGTACACCAAAATTCTTGGAAATAAATCTGTTATTTTGCCTCCGGTTGTATGAGTTCACAAACCGGTGTAAATTCCCATACACCCTGGAAAACACAAGGATAACTAATAGAATGCACAATAACTGGTACAAAAACTTATTTGGTCAAGTAGTTAGAAAATGAATCGGCCTGTCCTGACTCAAATTGCTTGGATGGGGTTAGGGAGTTGATGGGAGAGTGTGAGGAGGAGGTTAGTTGCTGACATTCTTTTTCACTAAATTTTAGAATATCAGCTCAATGAGCTAGTTTTAATGTCCATTTTTTATGAGGTGTTGTTTTGAAAGCTATATTAGCTGTAGGGTTAACAGAAAAAAAGGATGTGGAAATAAACCTGTGCTTCAGGGTCCACCGAGTCCCCATATCAATGTAAATTCCCATACACCATGGAAGACACAAGGATAACTAATGTTATTCATGTGAAGTTGGTTTGTTATAATTTATGGGAGAGAGTGTCTAGAAAGAACAATTATTGTTGAATTATTAACCATCAAAGTCCAAATTCTTAACTTTTACAAATTTTTTGGCTAAATGAGAGGTGCCCAACATGCAGTCAGGGTTAGCATCAGTTGAAGGCAAGTGTACATGACCTCAGTACACCAATCTCCCACATAAGCAATCAAGGTGAAGTGTCTTGCCCAAGGACACAATGTAGATGATGCGCATCAGCAACAACCCGTTGACCTTTCAGTTTCATGTCCAATGCTCGAATCAATGAGTCACCACCCTAGTCATCAAAAGTAAACACAGTTTTCTAAACTTGTCTTTATACTTGTTTTGTGGGTGTGTGTATGAATAAATAGCAATAGATGCTGAACATGAAATTGGCTGGTGGAATGATGTAAGCCAATATTAGCTTTATTTTGACAGTTAGGTGCTGCCACGTAAAGGCTTCATATTTTCTGGATGTGCTTCAGACTATATTTGAAGTGAAATTACTTAGTCTGTCAGGATTTCCGTGTTACAATTTATGGGAGAGTGCCTATGGGCACTCTCCATTAAATTGTAACAAGACAAAGACATGTTAACAAAATTAGACCAGCAAAAATAATTCAGCACTCTACCAGTCAGTCACAATTTGAGAGGTATATCTCAACACTTCTGCCATCCGCAAGTGTGTGTGGGAGGGGAAAGGGCTTAAAGTAGTTAAGTTTAAGCAAGACACTTTGGTCTTTGGGCTTGCCCAGGAAGAAGAAATAAAAATATGAATGAAGTAGAAGAGATTTTTTATGTTTAGAATATAATCATGATTTCATATTTTTATACTGTACCAATGACCCAGACTTAGCTGGTGCTAACTCTAAAATATCTAGGGCCAAACGCAAATTTTACCCCCCAATCTCCAAAATTTGCATCAAAAACCGAAAATTACATGTCCTATATGGTCCTCCATACTTTTACTCCACTGCACATGCGCAGTGTCAAGGAGGTCTCGAAATTGGCGCAATTATCATTCTTTGTTTGACCCTCAATACAGATACACTTCACTGTTATTTGTGCTTGTAAATCTCAGTTTTAAGGATGCCAGACACATAATTATGAGAGAAATGGTGGATATAAGGAAGAAATAGAAGGAGGAGAGGAAAAAACAGTGGAAACAAATGTTCAGGGCTGTAACTTATAATTATTTTATGAAATTATTCATATTACCTATTTTCGAGGCATGACCTTGTTGTCATTCTTGCTACGAATGTTCCATTGTTTAATCAGTGTTTCCTCTTTCCCTTTCCTTTATTCCCCCCTAGCTATTCTCCCATGCTTTTGGCTTATTTTTTGTAATGTTTATTACTAAAATTTCTTGGGAGTTTTGGCTTGGAAACAGAATTAATTTCTGTTGTTTTCCCCATGTTTACGTCCTCACCCTTGGGTGGTTAGGCATTTTGGTCTGCATCTACCATCTGATGTTCTGCAGTTTCTTCTCTGGAAGTCTCTGTTTTGCATCAGATAGTGTTTAAATTGGTAACTGATTTCGGGCCATGTTTATCAGTGCCTGGAGTCATGTTTCCGGTTTGTTTACACTTTTTGTTTATGTTGACAACGGTTACTTCTTATAGTGATTACTTGTCCTCTGCTTAGTTCAGTTCATAGCAAGATACATTAATATTGTCCGTAAGTGTTAACATTAATTTTTTGAAATGATTTTAAAATTTTTGTCCACACTTAGGCTTTTTGGGGATCCATTTGGGCTCATTGTTCCCATTGGGAACTTGGGCTCTTCTGAAAATTTTTTCAAAAATTTTTTTTTGTTGGAAATTAGTGTCTTTTGAAATGTTATAATAGATTATAACATATTATGTATATTTATTTCAAGGGTTAGTGCGAGTAATATGACTGTGTATATTTTTTCATGTTGAAAAAATATTCTTCAGTTGTAATGCGAGGGTATCTTCCTCTAATTCACAGGTTCATTGTGTTTCTTATAGTCAATGTAGTCGCACTAATTCTTGCTCTGTGTGTGTTGATTGATATGACAACGTTGGAGATGTGTGTCACGGTATTTTGTTAGCGGTGAGGGGTCCATTACGGTCCTCTCTCCGCAGGGTCACTCTATATTATCAGTTTCTTTTTCAGAATTCAGAATGATGTGTGTGTCTCCGTCGTTGCAATATTAGGGCTAGCGGGAAGTGCTCAAGGTATTACGACAATTGCCAGGAGTTCGCTAGATCGATCGAAGGCATTGATCGCCCACTAGTCCGCCCGGTGTCGCGACCATTCACCAGGAAAGAATGGCTCAGCACCCGGGTTCATCCGTCGCGGTCCGGGGAAGCAGATTGGGTGATGCAAGCACTATAAAACATTAGATGTGCACACCCAGCAACGACGGATCTGAGGATAGTACGGAGGAAGCCTGTCAGTCTGGTAGCTAGCTCACCCAGGTCAACCCAGACCGTGAGCAAGAGAGGCCCCCTCTCTCTTGCATCAACATCTGCGCCGCGATGTTGTTGTATGTTTGTTCGCTTAGTCGGAGCTTACATCCACTCCTCCTGCTCGGTACGCTCCGTCGCATGTCAGTCCGACGGGGCTGTTATATTGGCTTCCTCATCCTCGTCAACACACACACCCGCACCTTGGCTATGTGACCACAAATTTCCAGGGGACGTTCGTATATTATATAAATGCAGGATTGAACGTCCATGGTGCTCCTGCTTCGCCGACCAAGGAATACACGTCGACCAGGTCAATCCATCTGCTAGCCAGGGATACGAGACCTTTCCAGTTGGGACGTTTGCATATTATATAAATGCAGGAATGAACGTTCCGGGAGCTTCCAGCGGATAATTCAAGTAGGACCACGGCTCGTAAACTGTGCTTCAGTCGTCACAGTCAAATGAAGAGTTAGCGGCAAAACTGCTCATGTAGATGTGTCAATTGCCTGGAGTTCCCTAGTAGGATCGATGGCTTTGACACCTGCTAGCTCGCCCGGTGTCACGACCATTCACCGAATGGCTCAGCACCCGGGTTCATCCGTTGCAGTCCAGGAAGGAAATTTGGGTGATGCGAGCACTATAAAATACAGTGTGCACACCCAGTGACGACAGATATGAGGATGGTAGGGAGGAAACCTATTAGTCCGGTTCCTAGCTCGTCCAGGTCCATCCGGGCTGCGAGAGAGGTCCCTCTCTCGTACTACAACATCTGGGCACAGATGTTGTGGTACAAAACGTTCCTCAGTTGGGGCATACGTCCACCGCTCGGGATGCTCCGTTATATAGACAGTCCAGAGAGACTGCTCTTACGGCTTCCTCATCCTCACAGCAGCACACGCGACCGCACCTTGGCTACGTGACCAGTCTTACTCAACCAACATCGCCGACCAGGATTCTACTGCGACCAGGTCACGCCATCCGGCAGCCAAGGATACGAGGCCTTCACACTCCGGACGTTCGCATATAAGAAATATGCAGGAATCAACATCCAAGGAGCTTCTATTGGCTAAATTCTGTAAGACCGCAGCTCCATAAGCCTTCGTTACGGATGTGCTATCGCAGATAACACAAATTATCCCACCACCCGACAGTTACTCTGTCGGATTAAGAATTATCCGAGGAAGCTGGGTTGGTACATTCCGCTGCAGCTTCAGGTACGGACGACCAAGAATTACAAGTGGTCCGACAGAATGGCGAAAGGGATACGGATGAGTTGTATTTTCCCTTTCGGAACAACATAATTGCCATAGAGTGCATCCGGCATTATCTTCTGACGTTGTTCCTCCGGACCAAAAATTGCTGCGTTGCCGGATACGAGACTGATAGTGCCACTGGACTCAGAATTCTTATCGGTTTAGGGACATCATCCCTCAGTTTCCGACATAGTCCAGATATGTCTCACGGACATTTGATCTGTTGAATGACGCTATATTTATATAACTTGCTACCTAAATGGGCAGGTCAGGTTTCTTATCGGCAAATGCTCTACATATGCCTTTCATCAATTTAAGGAATATTTTGAAACGGCAGGACAGAGCATTCTGAGAGTTCTCTGCATCTAGATGACCAGGTCAGGACCTAGTATTGTTTATACCGTCGTCAATGTCAATTCCAACCACGATGTTGGAAACTACAATATCGTCTAGCAGGGTCAGCTTAGACGCATCATCGTACGCTGATCACCTTACCAGAGCATTATTATTACGTGTCAAAAGGAAAAAGAATTCTAGGATGTACAACCTCCTTAAGAGTTCTTTCAGGGGCCTCACGTAAAACTCCACCCTTTTAGTGGCAATATGGAGTTGGTTAGACGTGACACGGCCCTGGCTACATCCACGCGTGTGGATAGTAAGGTGAAAAACTCTCTCAGAGTCGCTCCAGTCTCCGGAGAGCTTCTCTTCGACGGCAAGCTTTCCGCGATCTATGATCAGATATCTAAGAAAGCTTCAGACTCTCTGCTATTCAAATCCGCTTCCAAAAAGTCAGATTCAGCGAGAAGAGTAGGACAGGCACTTCTGGGGCAAATACGTCCAAGGGAAGTTCCTATAGAGGTTCCTATGCGTCCTCTAGGTCTTACTCTAGAGATCGTCAGGGTAGCGACTCAGGTAGGGGCCATAATTCTGGCCGAGACATCCGGTCAGACGCCCCTAGGTCGACGGGGCGAGGTGCGGGCCGTGGAGGACATGGCTTCTCCTTCCGCAAGCCTCGCAGGACCAGGAGGTAATGGTATTAACCATTAACCTCAATCGTGTACTAGTGAGCGGAAGACTGTCGAGTTTCTCAATTAATTGGGAGTAGTTTACGGACATTCCTTGGATTCGAGGGGTGATTTCGGAAGGACTAAATTGTTCTTCAAACGAAAACCTCCGTTAACTTGAAGTCCAAGATGGACTCAGCTTCCGTCAAGTCCACAGGAAAGAGGCTCGCTTCCATCAGAAGTCCAGTCTCTTCTAGAATGATCACGATAGAGATCGTAGAAATCCAGGAATTTCCAGGTTTTTACAACCATCCTTTTCTCATTCCAAAACCATGGCTCGTTCCGTCCACTCATAATTCTGAGCTGGATAAACAAGCTGATCGTGGCTCCAAGTTTATATATGGAGTCCATCCGATCGGTCAGAGCAAGTATTCGGGTGTACGACTATGCTACATGCATAGATCTCAAGATGCGTACTTTCACGTCATGGTACATCAGACGTTCAGAAAGAATCTTCGCTTCTTCATCATAGGAGTCGTGTATCAGTTCCGAGCAATGTGCTTCGGTCTGAATCTAGCCCCCTGGGGTTTCACTTGAATAACAAACTCGGTAATGACTCATTTCTGACCTGATTCGTCTGCGATAACGTCGGCCTACCTGGACGACATTCTTTAGAGGTACGGCAATGAGTTAACGCTTCAAAACGATGTGCAGAATCTGCTTCTACTGCTCCGACGTCTCGGTTTCATAAGTAAACGAGGAGAAGTCGGATCTGGTATCATCCAAGTCATTCACCCACCGGGGATGAGCTTCGAAACGCACAACATTCTTGTTCGTTTGCTGTTACCCAGAGCGAAATAAATCAGTCGTTATGCTCACTCATTGTCTTCACTCAGACAAGGTCTCAGCGAGAGATCTCATGAGACTGATACGTTTGTGCGGAGCTGCCACGATTTTATTCCGATGTGGCGGTTACGCACTTGTCCTCTCCAATTTCTTCTGATCCAGAATTTGAGGGTGAAGATTTTTTCGCTCGATACGGACATCTTCTTGTCAATCAAGTGAATAAGAGATTCAGACTTGGGCAGGTTTTCAGTGGTTAACTCAGGGAGTTCCACTGCAATTGCCGGATCCGAGTTTTACAGTTTTGACGGATGCCAGTCAAACAGGTTGGGTCATATCATTGAGCCCAGCGGATTTGAAGGGCCAGGGTCTTTGGGATCCATAGTTCCTAATTAAGCACATTAACATCAAGAATGATGTCATTTTGGCTTGCGCTACGTTATTGGATGAACGTTATTCAGAATGCTCATGTGCTAATTCTGTCCAACAATTCGATGGTATTAGCGTATTTTCGGAACTAGGAAGACAATCATTCCATTCTGTTATTCATGTTAACGGAAGGAATCTTTCTGTTTGTACTAGAACATCAAGTTCTCCTATCAGTCTGTCACATTCTGGGTCGTCTGAACGTATTAGCGGACTCCCTTCACAGAGGGGCCGCTTGTTGACGCCAGAATGGACTTTCAACAAACTAGTATTCAATCAGATTTGCTACCAAGGAGAGCAGCATATGATCGACTTTTTCATGACGCATCTCAACAATCAGTTGCAGAAGTATGTGTCACAATGTTTGGATCTTCGAGTGTTTGCAGTAGACGCTCTATCGATCTCGTGAGACGGAATTGTAGGATATGCGTATCTTCCAGCGCCGTTGATTCAGCAGATTTTGCTCAAGTTATATATCTCAATGCAAAATTCTGTTGTTAGCATTTCTAACTCCACAAAGACCGCGTGGATTAATCTACTCAGGCGTCTGTTGTGGGTCATGCCGTGGAAGCTTCCTCCACATTTCGGTCCATTCTATGGTCAGATGGATTCAATTTACTATCAGTACTGCTTATGATAATATCTTCAATCAGCTGTCTGTGCTTTAGTTTTAAGCTCATGAAGTATGAGTTCTTTTTACATCATGGGCTTACGCTAATAATGTTGCTATTACAGATCTAATGAGGGCTGCATATTGTTCTTAGCCCTTCACTTTCTCGAATTTGTATCTGAGAAATATTGAGTCCTTTTCTGCAGATCTGCATTGTTTAGGTCCGTTATTTTTCACTCAGAATGTCGACCACTAAACAGTGGCAACTATATATATGTAGGCTTTCAGTTCCGGCAGTGACTGTCCTGCTGCCCTCTTCGCTCTGGAGTATTTGATCCAGGGCAAGGGGAAGGGTGTTCCCTTAGGTCACCTGCTTTATAGTGTAAAGCAAGGGAATACCTCCCTTGGAGTCAGTAATTCCGAGTCGGTACCAGGATGGTTTTAAAGTAAAGCTAATGTTTACTCATCTATGTAATATTTTTTAAGTGTTGCTCGGTGTGAGACATTTGTATATATCACGTATTAAACGGGCATTAATATACAATCCTCAGACACTTTTATATGAGTATATAGAGTCTAATTTTGCGGGACTTCCTTATTTATTGGCTTTCCTTTAAAAAATATTAATATAAAAGGTTATACTGAATGTTAATAGAGATCATTGATGTTATTGCGCTCAATTACAGAATGGTGTTGTGTCTTTCTTTTTGATACAAATAAGAAAGATACATGTAAAGCCTATCTCTCATTTTCTCCTTCAGGGGATAGTTCTGTTATATGTAATTGAGTCTATTGGATTTGCCTTTATGTCCTAGGCCCTTCAACCTTTTTACTATTCAGCTAAGGCTGGGTCATTGGTACAGTATAAAAATGTTAAAAAAATTTATAGTAATTTATATTTTTTTTATACTTAGCAATGACCCAGACAGGGATGGCCCTCCCATGAGTTGGGAACTCATACCTCCCTGCTGAGTACATAGCGCTTACCAGGCACTGGTTGTAAGAATGATAATTGCGCCAATTTCAAGATCTCCTTGACACTGCGCATGCACAGTGGAGTAAAAGTATGGAGAACCATATAGGACATGTAATTTTTGGTTTTAGATGCAAATTTTGGGGATTGGGGGGCAAAATTTGCGTTTGGCCCTAGATATTTTAGAGTTAGCACCAGCTAAGTCTGGGTCATTGGTAAGTATAAAAAATATATAAATTACTATAAATTTTTTAACTTTTCTTTCTTTTTCAGATTTTTTGATGCAATCCTTGCAAAGGAAAGAAGACGACCAATACGGTTTAGACAGAAATTTAGCTATAACATGGAAAAGAATGAATATTTATGTCCTCTCTGTGAATGTTTAAGCAATACTGTGATACCTGTCATTCCAGCTTTGTCTTCCCTTACTTCTGTGTCAAGGTTATCTTATTTACTCTCTATACACTTAACCCTTTACGTAACTTGAGTAGCTGACTACACTTGCAGAAAAGTTTCTTGAATAATAAAAATATTTATTATTTATCTGCCATACCATTAAACCAAATATCCCCTTTCTGGAACAATGAGAGGTCATAAGCTATGTTTTTGAGGCAAAAAATGAACAAATTTTTTAGTTATTCAAGAAATTTGTTTGCAAATGTCATCTGCTATTCATATTACACAAAGGGTTAGTTGCATATCATTGTCAAACATCAAACTATTTACCATATCTTAAATGCTTAAAGGAAAGGTCTGGGGATTTTTATGCTTTTTTCTGCATGTTGAAAGTCTACCTCCTGTGGCTTTGCAGTTGTTTCTTGTCAAGTCTTTGCTGTCTATAGAGGCAACCAAGACTTGCCTAGAAACAACTAACAAGGTACTTAGAAAACAAGTTTTGAGTTTACCCAAACAGTGCATGTTGGATCACCTGTTCCTTTGCATTAAAAAGTTATCAAAGTTGGAATTAGGCCCTTAAGGGTTAAGACAAATTTGAACCATCAATTGTTCCATGTGGGTAAAAGAGAAAATTTTGCAATCGATTTTGATGAAATCCTCTCAAACATGACCTCCAATTAGTGAACATGAGCATATTTCTGAATTTTCCATCTGAGTTGACTTTGATTAGATTATCTGTCCTTCAACTTTGAAAATTTGATTTTGCTTTCCATACAACTTTGAAAATTTGATTTTGCTTTCCATACAAAATTCTTGTGTGTGCAACTCCACCTATATTTATCAACCAATTTTGAAGAAACTTCTCATACATTTCGACTATCAACTTGCATGTGCATATCCCAAATTTTCTATCAACACCAGTTTTAACCAGGTTATCATGATTTCTTCAAAATTTAATACAGATTTCTATGAGATTCTTGTGTGCACATCTCTGACAATGTTTATGAATCAATTTTAACAAAACTTCTCAAACATTATAACTAAAAAATTAATTTGTGCATATTCCCTGATTTTTTGTCTGCCACATTTTTAACCAGGTTATCTCCTTTGAACTTGAGATTTATTCTGCCCTTGACCTGAAAAGTCGAAAGGGCATCTAGCAGAGACCTCTGACCATCCGTTCATCCATGCATCCATCCCTGCATCCATCCATTCATTCATTCATCTGCCACCCTGTCCATACCAACATTTTCACTTGCATCTGGGCCACAGGTACTCCGATTTGAATGCTATTTGGTGTGATAGAGCATCATGGGGGAACTACATTAAAGAACCAATTTCAGTGAAACTAAATGAACATGCAAATATTTCCAAAATTTTAATCTGCGATGATTTTAACCAAGATCTGCTTTGTGGGGTATGCCCCCACAAAGCAGATCTTTTTTGTAATATTGCATGTGGGTGGGCGTTTTTAGCCCGACTGTTTACAGTGAGGGCTATAGTCATGACTTTTGTCTGTCTGTCCGTCCATCTGTCCATTCGTCCATCTGTTAACATTCAGAGTTTTGGTTAAAGTTTGTGGTTAAAGTTTTTTACTGAAAGTTCAAGTGGGATTTTTTTTCCCCTGTTCAGTCATGACTTTCTTCTGTCTGTCTGTTAACATTTGGAGTTTTGGTTAAAGTTTTTTGTCAACCTTAAAGTTTTTGGGGTTTTTTTTCTTCTTTTAACTTGATCTTATTATTGATTGTATCATTCTCATTTTGTTTTTATATTTTTTTATGTTTCATGTTATTTTGGGAAATATTTAACCCTTTTTTGTATGGCAATTTAACTTACAACTTCCAGGTTAAAGTTTTTAGTTAAAGGTTGTTTTTTTTTTGGGGGGGGGGGGGGTGTTTAAAATTACACCTTTAATTCTTCAAACAGTTTAGTGGAATGTCATTGTTTCTTATTTGGGACAATGTCTACTATCTACTGAACATTTCTTCAATGATTTTCATTAATATCGGCATGAGTTTAACCCCTTTTAAACATGTTTTCAGACTTACTTTCCTTGTATTTGAAATTAGACTTTGCCACATACTTTCTTTCTCTAATTCTTGCATGGTCAATACAACTTAATGATTCCATTTTGATTTCTTTTATCGGTTTTAGGAAATATTCAACCCCTTTTAGCTCATCTTGACAAAGTCAAGCTGAGCTAATCTCATCGCTCCCCGTCCGTCAACACCATGTTTTTGTCTTCTCCTCCAAAGCTACTGGGCCAATTCAAGTGAAAGTGTGTGTGAATAATGGTCCCAAAGGGGCATTTCATTTTTGTTCAACTCAACTTACCCAGCCCCATAGGGAGGGAGTGGGGGAAAATGCTCCAAAATATTTTTAAAATCTTCTTCTCAAGAACCAGTGTGTACAATGACTTGATATTTGCTATGGAGCTTCCATATGAGGTGTAGAATCAAGTTTGTTCAAACAAAGTTCGTGAAGTAATATTTGGCTTTGTAATAGGAGGGGTAAGATTTTTGGCCCCGCCCAAAATTTCTATTTTTTGAACCGATGGTCTGGTATGAACCAAATTTGGTTTGTGGTATTATTGAGTCATAAGTACTTGACCCATGCGAAAAAAAATATTCCCGCATCCCCATGGGAACCCTGGGAGCTAAATATAGAAATATTTTCAAACACCCATATTTCCCAAACCCCACAGAACAGAGAGCTGTTATTTGGTATGAAGTATCCTTAGGACCAGTAGAATTGAATGGTAAAAAAAAATTGCCATCGGTTATGTTAGGGTGGTCTGTAATGGGCATTGAAAAAATGCTGAGTCAGCATATTTGCAAAAATTTTAAAAAATCTTTTCTCCAGAACCAACCATCAGAATCTTTTAATATTTGGTATACAGCATTCATAAGGGGGTCAGATAAAAATTTGTTGAAATAAAGCTCATTGGTTCATATTTGGGCTCTTTACAGGAGCCCGAAGTTTTAACATAGGGTAATATGGGGAATATTCTTTAAAAATCTTCTTCTTCAGAACCACCAGTCAGAATCTTTTAATGTTTGGTATACATCATTGTTATGAGGGTCAGATTCTAGATTGTTCAAACCAAGTCCCTAGGTTAATATTTGGGCTTCCTACGGAAGCCCAAATCTTATCTTTGTTCAATATGGAGGGTAATTTAAAAAAATCTTCTTCTTCAGATCCAACAGTCAGAATGCTTTGATATTTGTTATGCAACATCTCTATGGGGGTCAGATTCGAGTTTTTTAAAATCAGATCCCTAGGTATATATTTGGGCTCACTATGGTAGCCCAAATTTCTACTTAGTGCAATATGAGGAAATTTCTTTAAAAATCTTCTTCAGATCCACCAGTCAGAATGCTTTTATATTTGGTATACAACATCTCTAGGGGGGGGGGTCAGATTCCAGGTTGTTCAATTCACATGCCTAGGTTAATATTTGGGCTCCATATGGGAACATGAAATTTAACTTAGTACAATATGAGGGAATTTCTTCAAAAATGTTCTTCTTCAGATTCACTTGTCAGAATGTGTTCACATTTGGTATACAACATCTCTAGGGGGTCAGATTCAAGTTTGTTCAAATCGGATCCGTAGGTTAATATTTGTGCTTGCTATGGTAGCCCAAATTTGAACTTAGTGCACTTCGAAGAAATTTCTACAATTTCTCTTCTTCGGATCCAACAGTCAGAATGCTTTCATATTCGGTACACAACATCTCTAGGGAAGTCAGATTTAACTGTGTTCAAATCAAGAGCCTGGGTTGATATTTGGGCTGTCTATGGGAGCCCGAATTGGCCATTTTGCTGAAGAATTAAACATTTTGTATTCAGTACCCTCTAGAGGTACTAAGATTAATCCACATAGGTTGTATCAAGGGGCTTCATAGGGGAGCTCTACATTTTGCTTTATGATCAACTGAAGAAAAGGCATGATGCCCAGATTATTTTTGTCACTCCTGAGGGACTCAAGGATTGACAGTGTAGCCTATGGAGATGGCTTGCTTAATGTAGACTCATTCTTGGACTCTGTTTAAATTGTGTTCTGTTCAAGATGAGCACTTCAGGCCCCGTGGGGCCTCTTGTTTGCCAATCAATTTTACTTAGTATTCACAGCTTAAAGTTTCGGGTTAAAGTTCCATCCGTCTATCTGTCAGTCCGTCCATCAGTCAATCCGTCTGTCTGAACCTTCTTTATGCCATAACTTAAACAAAAGTTAACGGATTTCAGTTCTTTTCAGTACTCGTCTCTAGGTCAAAGTTGATGACGACAATTATCCGGGGCCAATTAGGCACTTTTTTTTTCTTTCGTCAAAAATGCATTTTTACGTTTTGCTTAAAAAAACCTAGACCCCCCCCCCCTCCCCCCCCCCCCTCCTCGGTGCCAGTTAGGCTTTTTTTTTCTCTTTGCTCAAAATGCATTCTGAAGGATTTAGACTGAACACATGCGGAAAAAAAATGGACTCCCCTAACACGCCCCCTCCTCCTCACCCAGGGCCATTTAAACAATATTTTTTCTTTGGTACAAAATGCATTTTTAGCCTGACTGTTTATAGTCAGGGCTATAGTCATGACTTTCATCCATCCATGCGTCGGTCGGTCCGTCCGTCCGTTGGTCAATCCATCTGTCTGTAAACAATTGATTTCCAACCGATAACTCCAGTTTGGATTATTTGATTTCAACCAGTGTTGATATGTGTATTTTCCAGCTAGTAATATAGGCCAGGTTCGAATATAGGTTCCACAGCTCTCCCCAACCCAATCCTCCTACCCCCCCCCCCCCCCCCCCCTTCCCCCAGACGGTCGTTTAGGCAGTTTTTCCAAAAATGCATTTTGAAGGATTGGGAGTTATTTTTTTTTTACTGGTGTTTAAGGTCTCATAATTATGCACAATGGCTAATCATGACCATGACAGTTTTACGGGTAGAGAAAGCCGGAGTACCCGGAGAACCACCAAGCAACGACGAGCAGCTTCCAGCTCCCCAACATTGTAACTCCGCACAGGCAGGGTTAGATTGGTTGAAGACATGCGCACCATCGACGTGCAGTATGCCTTAGTACACAACGTCATCATGCCCCCATGTGAACATTCAGGGTTAAGTGCCTTGCCCAAGGACCCAATATGGGAGTCCGAATCGAAAACTCAGACGGTCACTCATCCGAGGACTACCCGGGCTCGACATTGCTTAACTTCGGTGAGCTGACGAGAACCGGTTACCGCAATGCCACCGCACCCCCATTTTGGGAGTTATTAAATGCAAACAAACAAAAATAGACTACTATAACACACCACCACTGCATAACAAATAAACAAAAATTTGCTACTATAACACACCAATACAACCTCCCCCCCCCCCCCTCCCCACCCTCACACACACACACATTTGTGTCACTAAGGAAATTATTCCCAAAATGCATTTTGAAGGATTGGAAGTTATTACATGCAAAAAATAAAATTGACTCCTATAGCCCAACATTGCTTTATGTACTGCATCTTTAATCCTTTACCTAACACAAGTACAGTACAAATTATTTTTCTGAAACATCATATTTTTTCATTTTTTAGCTCAACTTTGGCGAAGCCAAATTTGAGCTTTTGTCATGACCCGTCGTCCGTCTGTCGGTACGTCATCAATTGGATACGGCTCGGGCTAGAGGCCGTATTTATAAACCGATCTTTCCGAAACTTCTTGGGTACCTTTGTTATGACCGTGGGATGAGAACGAGTGTTTTTGGGTGCGGTCAGAAATTCAAGATGGCTGTCAGCCGCCATTTTGTTCTGATGATGCAGAAATCTGTTTTTTGTACAGAACTTCCATATGAAAGCTCTGATTTGAATAATTTTTTGTATGAATGTTTAGTACCATAGGATACATCACATATAATACGGGTTTTTTTCTCGTGCGTAAATTGTGCAAATTAGACTAAATTTGATGTTTTTTGGTGTTACTTTCAGCACTGTAAGTGCAAATGCCAATACGGCTTGGGCTAGAGGCCGCATTTATGAACTGATCATTACGAAACTTCTTGGGTACCTTTGGTATCACCGTGGGACGAGAACGAGTGTTTTTGGGTCCGGTCCAAAATTCAAGATGGCCGATGGCAGCCATTTTGTACAAAATTAGGTGCAATCAGATTTTTGCACAGAACTTCCATATGAAAGCGCTGATTTGAATAATTTTTTGTCTGAATGTTTAGTACCATGGGATACATCACATATAATACGGGTTTTTTTCTCGTGCAGAAATTATGCAAATTAGATGAACTTTGATTTTTCAGTGCGACTTACACACAATAAGTTCACATGTCAATACGGCTCAGACTAGAGTCTGTATTTATGAACTGATCTTCATGAAATGTCTTGGGTACCTTTGTTATCACCTTGGGACGAGAATGAGTGTTTCTGGGTGCGGTCTAAAATTCAAGATGGCTGCCAGTGGCCATTTTGTACCGAAATTAGGTCTAATCGGTTTTTTGTACACAACTTCTATACGGCTCAGACTAGAGGCCATATTTATGAACCAATCTTTACGAAACTTCTTGGGGACCTTTGTTATCACCGTGGGATGAGATCGAGTGTTTTTGGGTGTGGTCCGAAATTCAAGATGGCCACCAGCAGCCATTTTGTACCAAAATTAGTGCAATCAGTCTTTTGTACAGAACTTCTGTATGAAAGTTCTGATTTGAATAAATTTTTGTATGAATGTTTAGTAACATGGAATACATCACATATTGTAAGGGGTTTTTTTTCGTGCAGAAATTATGCAAATTAGATAAACTTTGATTTATTAGTGCTTCTTACACAATGTAAGCACACATGTCAATACGGCTCAGGGTAGAGGCTGTATTTATGAACCGATCTTCACAAAACTTCTTGGGTACCTTTGTTATCACCTTGGGACGAGAATGAGTGTTTCTGGGTGTGTTCCAAAATTCAAGATGGCTGCCAGTGGCCATTTTGTATCGAAATTAGGTCCAATCAGTTTTTTGTCACAAGTTCTATACAGCTCGTATTTATGAACTGATCTTCACAAAACTTCTTGGGTACCTTTGTTTTCACCTTGGGACAGGAACGAATGTGCTTTGGGGTGCCTTTGTTATCACTGTGCTATGAGAACAAATATTTTGGGGTTCAGTCAGACCCACTCTGGGACTCAAAGATTTCTTTTCTAGTTTAGCATCTGACTGTCACCCACCTTTACAATACTTTATCTATACATTTGTTACAGGCAACGGTCAGTATTTATGTACAGACCGTTACAATACTTTATATGTACCTTTGTTATCAGGTCATTACCTAGATGTTTGTCATTGCTGTGTCACATACTATACATGTACATGTCTTTATCTTGACAAGTTGAGCTACAGTGTCCTTGACACTTTCATTTATTTATACTAGTGCAAAGAAAGAAGCTGATATAAGTTTTAGTGACTGGTTGGATGGTATACAGAAAACTGCACAAAGTAGTCTAAAAGAAGAATTAAACAAAGAGTCTGAGGGTAAATACAAATTTACATTAAATTTTTACAGGTACCTTTTTTTAAAATTCCTTCTCCATAATTTAGTTAACCCCCAAGAGCCTGGACAAGTATCCTGAATTCCCACCAGCCCACTGCTTAAAAACGTCCAGTGGTTTAGCAGTGATTTCTAGTCAAGTCTTGGTTGCCTTAACAGGCAGCCAAGACTCTAACTAGAAACCACTGCCCAGATAATTTGCCTAGTGTCAGCAGACACTCCTCATGATGCCATGTTAAGGGCACCTGTTTTGAGGTTGTAAATGTCAGAAATATTTCTTTTAAGTTTATGACTTTGGTCAGTTTTTACTATCATACAACAGATGCTTCAGTATCTAGTCTCTGAGTAATTTATAAGATAAATTTCAAGTACATTGGCAGTTGTTTCAAAACAAGCCTTGCCTGGATTTATAGGCAGCCAAGACTTGCCTAGACACAACTGCAAAGTCCCAGAACATACACTGTCATAATGTAGCAAACATTTAAGAATACACTCCAGTTCATTAAGGGTTCACTTGTGTGCTAGATGAAATTTGTAACTCAAGATATAATCATTTAGAGTTGTCGTATAATTTACTGTAGGCACATTCTAGAGATGGGCAATACACCGAAAAACCGAGCCAAACCAATCGTTGAATACCGATACCGTCTAAATTTTCAAATTTTCCTACATTTGCTATTGATAAGGCCTTGTTCAGGCTTGATAACAGTTGAAAGGTTCATTTTCATGAAAGAAGTGAATGATTTTCTTTTCAGTTTTGTTAACCCTCAATGGACTGGGCAGCTGTCTTGAATTCCCACTTGACGACAACTTGTGTGTTTTCAATTGCTAAGCAGTGATTTCTGGTCAAGTCTTGGTTGCCTTAACAGGCAGCCAAAACCTCGCTAGAAGTCATTGCCCACTTGTTTTCTCTATTGTCAGCAAGACCTTCCATAGATGGCATGGTCTGGGCACATACTCTGAGATCGCAGTAGCCTGAAATTGATCATTAAACATTAAGGTCTGTTTAGAAGAAGTCTCAAAATATGATTTGTCATTGTAAAAGAATGCCACTGTTGAGCTCATTGGCGTTGTCATTTTTGTGTTGTGGTAGAATGTTATTACAATTTATTCTGTTTTGCCTCATGTGAATTCCTCTTTGGTACTATCAGCAAATCTCAGTCAAATCAGATATCGAATACCGAACTGATACCGAGGTATACCCCCCTAAAAATACCAAAACTTATACCAAACTCAAAATTCCAATACTGCCGTTCTCAGCACTTTTCAATAATTTTTATTAAAAAAATCCATATCAACATCAGAAGTGGTTCTCAGATTCTTTCGAGTAGTGCACAAAGTTGGACTCCTGATTGCCAGGCAAAGTTGCCAAGAGTTTGATTCCCCATGGGGAATCAGAAACCAACATTTTAACTTCCCCTAAAACATGATTGTGTACTTCAAAATATACATAGTGGCCTGTGCCAGTCTTCATCTGAGACCAACCACAGCACTTTCATTGTACTGCAGCCAGCACATTTCACACTTTCATGTAGCTGCCGCTAGGAAAGTGAATGAAGTAATCATGAGAACTTGATAAAAAATATTACATTGCAGCTAAAGTTTCAAATGGTGAGCAAAGGTCTCGTGCTTTAACCCTTTACCCAACGCAGACGATATCAAAATTTATTATTTTAAATATCATTTTTTCAAATTTTTAAAAAAATTTCAACAAAACCATATCATGTGACCCCTTGTTGGAACGAGTTCGACGAGCTCATTCCAATGAAGGGTCACATGATATGGTTTTGTTGAAATTTTTGGAAAAAAAAATTTTTTTCAACTGCTGAATTTGCATATTACACGGGCGGATGCGGACGATTCATTGGGTAAAGGGTTAAGTGTTGGACTCTTGATTGCCAGGTGGAGATATCAAGGGTTCAATTCCCAGTGGAAGATCAGAAACCAATCTTCTAAATTCTTCTAAAACATGATTTTGTCCTTCAAAATATAAATACAGGCCAATGCCAGTCTTTGCCCATGGCCAACCACAGAACTTTTGTTGTACTGTAGCCAGTGAAGTTTATTCTTTCATGTAGCTGCCATAAGGAAAGTGTACCCCAAGTAATCATGAGAACTTCAGTTAACCCTTTACCCAATGCAGACGATATCAAAATTTATTATTTTAAATATCATTTTTAAAATTTTTTCAAAAAATTTGAACAAAACCATATCATGTGACACCTCTTTGGAACGAGCTCGTTCCAAAGAGGGGTCACATGATATGGTTTTGTTGAAATGTTTCGAAAAATAATATTTTTTTCTGCTGCTGAATTTGCATATTACGCGGGCGGATGTGGGCGATTCGTTGGGTAAAGGGTTAAAATACCAGATTCCAGCCAACGTTTTAGACTGCAATAGTCTAGGTGATGGAATCTGGATTGCCAGGCTAAGTTTAAGAGGACGCAATTCCTGCGAAGGGTTCTGAAACCTACATTCAGAATTTTTCTTAAATATGATTGTGTCCATAGCAATCAGGTTAAAGTGTCTTGCCCAAGGACACAACACAGATGACATGGGTCAGGATTGAACCGTTTGCCCTTCAATTTCAAGTTCAACGCTCTAATCATAGAGCCGCCACGCTCCTCGAGTACAAATATTTAACTGGTAGAGTGCTAAATTATTTTTTAAAGGTGATTTGTAATGTATTTTTATTTTTTTTCAAGGATACAATGCTACAAGCAAAAGGATCCCCAGTTTCGTGAAATTTTGTTCATAAACAATGCTTCTTGGCACTCTTCAATAAATTGTAATGAAACAACTTTGTTTAAACATTTTTTTGTTTCAATTGCAGAGCACACAAGGTAATAAATACAGTGTACAGCCATTAAAGTGGTTTTCAGCACTATTCAATAGAGCCATGATAGTGGCTTCTAGCACTCAACAGTTTAATAAATATTTGATTGATAGATATTTGATATTTATATTTGATGAAACAAGGTGTTTATGCTCATGCGAGCAGGGATAATGTGAGGTTGCGATGCTAATTGTTTTTGTTTTTTTATTTATATTTCAGAAGAACCGTTAGCATATATACCCTATCCAATTCCAGCAATTACAAAAATGATGGCTGACAGTGTTGCAAAAAACTTCCAGTTACTCTGGGAATATATCAGTGATGATGCAAGGTGAGAAATATTAATACTGTTTTGCTTTCCACTCTAGATTTTGAAAGTATAAGGCTCTAGACTGTCTTAACCTTCAAGGACCAGGACATGGTCCTGAATTATCAATAGCCCACTGCCTCTATACTTACAGAGGCTTAGCAGTGATTTCTAGTCAAGTCTAGACATGACTAGAACCACTTCATGGATAATTTGTCTCTCGTCAATTGGACTTCCTCATGATGGCATATTAAGGCACCAGCACCTGTTCTGAAGTCAGAAAAGTCAGAATTGGGCCCCTAAGGGTTAACTTGTCAATATGGATGACCTTGACGATATTGTCTTATTCAGTTTTATCAACAGCGATATTCGTGAATCCATTCTGCATTTGTTGGAAGGATCAGTTAAAATTTGATACTGTAGTTCTGTGTAGCTTACAGATCTTCACTACCAGTTTAATATTCACCCATAAAGCCTAATTATGACTTTAATCATTATACCCCCCGCAAACTAAGTTTGGGGGGGGGTATGTAGGAATCACCCTGTCCATCTGTCTGTCTCGTCCAACTGTCCATTTGTCTGTCCATCTGTCCATCCTTATAAGCACAACTCTTCCTAAACTGTTTGAAGAATATTTTTATACTGTACCAATGACCCAGACTTAGCTGGTGCTAACTCTAACAAAACCAGGGCCAAACACAAATTTTGCCCCCCAATCCCCAAAATTTGCATCCAAAACAAAAAGAAATCATGTCCTAAAGGACCTCCATACTACGCCTCTACTGCGCATGCGCAGTGACGCAGACGTCCCGAAATTGGCGCCAATTATCATTCTCTGTTTGGCCCTTCATCAGTCAACATCTCACTGATCTTTGTGCTTGTAAATCTCAGTTTAAAGGATGCCAGACACGTAATTTTTGGAGAAAATGTGATTCTAAGGAGGATAGAAGGAGGAGAGGAAAAAGAAGTGACAAAAAATAATCAGGGCTGTACTTAAAATTTTTTGATGAAATTATGTTAAGTTGCCTATTTTCGAGGCATGGGCCTCTTGTTGTCATTCTTGCTAATTGTTGCACTGCTTATTCAGTGTTTCCTCTCCCCTAGCCTTCTAAAGTCCCCCCTTGCAATTCTCCCATGCTTTTGGCATATTTTTGAGAAATTTCATTTCTAAAATTTCCTGGGAGAGTTGCTTGGTTACAGAATGTTTTCTGTTATTTTCCCCATAGTTACGTTTTCACCCATGGGTGTATAACGTTTGTGTTCTGCATCTTCCATCTGATGTTCTACAGATTCTCCCCTGGGAGTCTCTGTTTTGCATCAGATAGAGTGTAATTGATGACTGATTCCGGGCCAGTTTTTTCAGTGCCTGGAGTCATGTTTTCTGGTGTTTTTACACTGTTTGTTTTCATTGGCAACAGCCTTTTTTGAGGGGGGCTGTTTGCCTTTGCTGTAGTTTATCTCACTATAAGATACATTTATATTATCCGAAAGTGTCTCATTAATTATTTAATATAAATTTAAAATTTTTGACCACACTTTGCCATCGGATCCATCGGGGCTCAACGTTACTTTTCAGCAACTTGGGCTTCGCTGAAAAAATATTTTTTCAAAATTATTTTGTTTTGCAATTGTTTTTTCATTTATTAATGGATCATGTTATTATGTATCTTTGTGTCAGGGGTTTTTGCGAGTAACTAGGACTTATTGTTCTTTCACAATGAAGGGACGTTGTTCAAATTGTAATAGGAAGAAATCTTCCTCTGACTTTCATGATCATTGTATTAATTGTAGTCAGTGTTCTCGCATTAATCCCTGTCCTATATGTGAACATTGGGATGAGAAACATTGGAAACGTGTGTCACGATATGTTGTTTCTGGAGAAAGAGCGATGCCGGCTCTTTCTCCGCAAGGTCACTCTACTCTCTCAGTTTCTATTTCAGAGGAACCAGAACAGGGTGATGTTTCCATGTTATCTTCTTCAAGTGTGCGTCCGTCGTCACAAATGAATTCAGAGCTAGCGGCAAAAGTGCTCATGGAGATTAGACAAATGTCGTCCGCTTGCTCGCCCGGTGTAGCGTCCATTCACCGAATGGTTCGGCAGCCGGGTTCGTCCGATGCGGTCCAAGAGGAAATTTTGGGTGATGCGAGCACTATAAACATAATAGATGCACACCCAGTGACGGCGGATAGTAAGCGAGAATGGAGGAAGCCTTTGAGTCCGGTTCCTAGCTCGTCCAGGTCCAGCCGGGCCGCGAGCGAGAGAGGCCCCTCTCTCGTACAACAACATCTGGGACCAGATGTTGTGGTACAAAATGTGTCTTTAGCGGAGCATACGTCCGTCGCTCGGGACGCTCCGTTGTATAAGCAGTCCGCAGAGACTGTTAAGGCTTCCTCTTCTCGTCAGCGCACACGACCGCACCTTGGCTGCATGACCGCCGATATATTACCAGCTTCGCCGATCAAGGATTCTTCGGCGACCAGGTCACACCATCCGGCAGCCAGGGATTCGAGACCGATGGACTCCGGACGTTCGCATAGGAAAAGTATGCGGGAGCCATCTGATGCGGAGCTGCCCTCGGCGAAGCAGCGAAAGACTGCGCCTCCGCAGGTCTCGACGCCGGACATTCTTGTGCAGATAGCACAGCTTATCGCAGCATCCCAGCAGCCGACATAAACGGTGTCGGATCGAGAATTATCCGACGGCGCTGGGTCGGTACGCTCCGCCGAAGCATCGGGGGCGGACGACCGGGAACATCATGAGGTCCGACCGGATGGTGAAAGATATACGGATGACTTGGAGCTATCCCTTTCGGAACAACATAAAGCTGCCGTGGACTTCATCCGGCACTTTCTCCCTCACGTTGTTCCGTCGGGCCAGACTGCTGCGCTTCCGGACAAGAGAATTATAGCGTCATTGGACTCTGAATTTTTTGAGCGGTTCAGGGACATCGCTCCCGAGTTTCCGTCGCAGTCCAATAATGTTGCAAGAACATTTGAATTATTGAACGACGCTATATTTAAACTTGCTTCCAGGACGGGGAAAGCAGGTTTCTTGTCCGCTAATACTCTCAACCTGCCTTTCATTAATGCAAGGAATAAATTCGATACGGCAGGACAGGGTATACCGAGAGTTCCTCTGCGTATGGACGACGAGGCGGAAGACTTAGAGCTATCATTACCGTCGTCAGCTTCTATTCCAACCGCGGTGTTGGAAACAGCTATTGCGTCTAACAGAGCCAATTTAGATGCCTTATCTTACGCAGATCACCTTACTAAGGCGTTATCACTGCGCCTTCAGGGGAAAGAGTTTCAGGATATACAATCCTCTTTAAGACTTCTTTCAAGGGCAGTAGCTTATTCCACGTGTAACTCCGCCCTTTCAGTGGCAAATCTGGAGTTGGTTAGACGTGACGCAGCCCTAGCTACATCCACACTAGTGGATTCTAAGGTGAAGAACTCTCTTAGAGTCGCTTCGGTCTCAGGAGAACTTCTCTTTGACGGCAAGCTTTCCGCTATTTATGATAAAATTACAAAGAAAGCTAAGGATTCTCTGTTGTTCAAATCTGCTCCTAAGAAGTCGGATACAGCAGACACGAATAAGACAGGCACTTCTGGGTCTAATGCACCCAAGAGAGGTTCCTATAGAGGTTCCGGTGCGGCCGGGACAATCGGTCGGACGCCCCGAGGTCGACGGGGCGAGGTGCGGGTCGTGGAAGACGTGGTTTCTCCTACCGAAGGCCTCGCAGGTCCAGGAGGTGATGGCTTAAACCTCTATCGCGTTCCGGTTGGCGGAAGGTTGTCGAGCTTTTCACAAGAATGGGTGTCGATTACGGACGACCCTTGGGTGAGAGGAGTGACTTCGGAAGGTCTAAAGATATCCTTCAAACGAAAGCCTCCATTAACTCGAAGTCCAAAGTGGACTCATATTCCGTCAAATCCGCAGAAAAGAGACGCTCTGTTATCAGAGGTGCAGTCTCTTTTAATGAAGAACGCGGTAGAGGTCGTAGAAAACCAGGAATCTCCGGGATTCTACAGCCATCTGTTTCTGGTTCCAAAACCAGACGGCTCGTTCCGTCCAGTCATAGATTTGAGCTGGATAAACAAGCTGATCGTCGCTCCGAAGTTTTATATGGAGACGATTCGATCGGTCAGAGCGAGTATTTGGGTGAACGATTATGCAACGAGCATAGATCTCAAGGATGCGTACTTTCACGTCATGGTACATCCGACATTCCGAAAGTATCTACGCTTCGCAGTCCTAGGAGTGGTGTATCAATTCCGGGCGATGTGCTTCGGATTGAATCTAGCACCCTGGGCTTTCACTCGGGTAATGAACTCGGTAATGATCTACTTCCGAGCTCATTCGTCTGCGGTAACGTCGGCCTACCTGGACGACATTCTTCAGAGGTACGGCAACGAGTTAACGCTTCAGAACGATGTTCAGAATCTTCTTCTATTGCTCCGACGTCTCGGTTTTATAGTAAACGAGGAGAAGTCGGATCTGGTGCCGTCCAAGTCATTCACTCATCTGGGAATGAGCTTCGAGACGCACAACAATCTCGTTCGTCTGCCGTTAACCAGAGCGAAATTAGTCAGTTGTTACGCTTGCTATTGTCTGCACGCAGACAAAGTCACGGCGAGAGAATTTATGAGACTGATAGGTCTGTGCGGAGCCGCCGCGGATCTCATTCCGATGGGGCGGTTACGCACACGTCCTCTTCAAATTTTCCTGACTCAGAATTGGAGTGTGAAAATTCATTCGCTCGATGTAGACGTTCTCTTGTCAGATCAAGTGAAGCAAGAGATTCAGACTTGGGCAAACATTCAGTGGTTAACTCAAGGAGTTCCGCTGCAGTTGCCGGATCCGAGTTTTACCGTTATGACGGATGCCAGTCAAACAGGTTGGGGTGCATCATTAATCCCAACGGATTCGAGATGCCAGGGTCTTTGGGATCCGCAATTCCTGTGCAAGCACATAAACATCAAGGAAATGATGTCAATTTGGCGTGCGTTACGTCACTAGATGGACATTATTCACGATGCTCATGTCCAAATCCTATCCGACAATACGACAGTAGTGGCGTATATACGGAATCAGGGAGGCACTCATTCAGTTCCGTTGTTCAATCTAATGGAAAGAATCCTTCTGTTTGCGCTAGAACATCACGTTCTTCTTTCGGTCCGTCACATACCGGGTCGTCTGAATGTGCTAGCAGACTCCCTTTCACGAAAGGGTCGCTTGTTGCCGTCGGAGTGGACTCTCAACAAACAAGTATTCAATCAGATTTGCTACCAATGGGAACGGCCAATGATAGACTTATTTGCGACACATCTCAACAATCAGTTGCAGACGTATGTGTCTCCGTGTCCGGATCCAAGAGCATTTGCAGTAGACGCTCTGTCGATCCCTTGGGACGGAATGATAGGATATGCGTATCCTCCGGGCGCCGTTAATTCAACAAGTATTGCTAAAGATAAAACAATCTCAATGCAAGATTCTGTTGGTAGCATCTCTGTCACCACAGAGACCGTGGATAAATCTACTCAGGTGTCTGTTGTGGGACCTACCGCGGAAGCCTCCTCCACGGGAGGATCTTCTTTCGCAGGGGAAATCGCACCAACTCCATCACAACCTGCAAGGTCTCAACCTTCACGTTTTTCCGTTGTGCGGTCCTTCTTGCATGGCAAGCACTTTACAGGACGAGCAGTGGACGCGATTTCTAACTGTAGGAGGACCTCCTCTTCGCTAAACTATGCGGCTAAGTTGAAGGTTTTTCGTCGTTGGTGTAGGGATCATTCTGTAGATATATTCGATCCCTCTATACCAGACATGGCAAACTTTCTAGTATACTTGTTTGACGAAATCAAACTGCAGCCTGTTACTATAAAGGGTTATAGATCTATGTTATCTGATACCTATGCACATCATGATAGTTTACAAATTGGATCTAATGTCTCTTTATCGAAGTTGGTTAGAAACTTTTCGATAAATAGACCCAGAACTCTTAGATTAATTCCTAAGTGGAATTTAGCTTGGGTTCTTCTTAAATTGAAGGAAAAGCCATTTGAACCTCTTGGGACAGTAGATTTCAAATTCTTATCTTATAAGACAGCTTTTCTCTTAGCTTTCTCTTCTGCTAGAAGAGTCAGTGAGCTTCATGCACTATTGGTGGATGATTCTCATTATCGTAGTGTTGGGAACACTATCACCTTCACTACTAATGTGGGTTTTTTAGCTAAGAATCAGGCTCCTAATAAATATCCGGAACCTATTGTTATTAAGGCTCTTCCGTCTTCAGACGGGCGTAGGCCTTTACTCTGTCCTGTTAGAGCATTACGTATCTATAAACAAAGATCTCAGTTTATCAGAAAGGGACGGAAACATTTCTTTCTGTCTTTGATGCCTAATAGAAAGGATATTTCAGTCCATTCTATTGCTAGATGGATTCAGTTAACTAATTATCTTCTTCTCAGCAGTCTGTGCTTAAGATTTCTGCTCATGAAGTAAGAGCTCTTTCTACTTCCTGGGCTTATGCTTAATAGTGTTGCTATTACAGATTTAATGAAGGCTGCTTATTGGTCTCAGCCATCCACATTTACGAATTTTTATCTCAGAAATATTGAGTCCATTTCTGGAGACCTGCATTGTTTAGGTCCGTTATCTGTTGCTCAGAATGTCGTCCACTAAACAGTTGCAACTATAGTTATGCAGGCTTTCTGTTCCGGCAGTGACTCCGTCCGGCTGCCCTCTTCGCTCTGGGCTATTTGACCCAGGGCAAGGGGAAGGGGGGGGGGAGGGGGGGGGGGGGGCGGGTGTTCCCTTAGGTCACCTGCTTTATAGTGAAAAGCAAGGGAATGCCTCCTCCAAGTCAGTATTTCTGAGTCGCTTCCGGGATGGTTTTAAAGTGTAATATTAATGTTTAAATTCATTCATGTCTTATTTTTAAAGTGTAGCTCGGTGTGAAGCATTTGTATATGTCAAGTGTCAAACGGGCTTTAATATACAATACTCGGACACTTTTAAATGACTATAAAGAGTCTCAATTCTCTGGTCTACTTTATTTATTGGCTTGCTTTAAAAATAATTAGTATAAGGGTTATTCTGGATGTTAATAGAGAACATGAATATTATTGTGCTCAATTATTAAGGGTAGTGTATCTTTCTAATTTAATATTAAATAAGAAAGATACATGTAAAGCCTAATACTCCTTTTCTCCTTAAGGGGTTACCTCTTTACTATATAGTTGAGCTTATTGGATTTTCCTCTATGTCCTAGGCCCTCCAGCCTGTTTACTATTCAGCTAAGTCTGGGTCATTGGTACAGTATAGAAATTTTAAAAAATTTATAGTAATTTATATATTTTTTATACTTACCAATGACCCAGACGGGGATGGCCCTCCCTGGAGTTGGGAACTCTTGCCTCCCCGCTGAGTACATAGCGCTGACCAGGCACTGCCAGTAAGAATGATAATTGGCGCCAATTTTGGGACGTCTGCGTCACTGCGCATGCGCAGTAGAGGCGTAGTATGGAGGTCCTTTAGGACATGATTTCTTTTTGTTTTGGATGCAAATTTTGGGGATTGGGGGGCAAAATTTGTGTTTGGCCCTGGTTTTGTTAGAGTTAGCACCAGCTAAGTCTGGGTCATTGGTAAGTATAAAAAATATATAAATTACTATAAATTTTTTAACTTTCATGAAACTTTACTCAATGGAAGAACTCCATATGAAGATGTACATGAAGCAATATAATTCCGTATTGACATTTCCAAGGGGAGATAATCTTACTTATACATTTCAGGCACGGGGGGTATCACTTTGTGAGCTTGCTCACAGTACCTCTAGTTTCTTACTGCAATGAAACAGGTACCCCGACATGCAGTCTTTGGATATACTTGCAAGTTACATTCAAAGTGCCTTGGCAGTTTTTTCTAGTCACGTCTTGGCTGCCTTTATAGGCAGCCAAGACTTGTCTAAAAACAATTGCACAGATGTAGACTGTCAAAGTGTGGCAAAAATGTATAAAAATCTTCAGGCCCTTAAGGTTTAATTTTGTTGTCTGCTCATCCACTATCAAATTTTTCATCGCAGTAAAATGTATGCATACTTGTTTGAAAGGTTTGAAATTTAGTTTTACTCTGTGCATGGATTAACTTTATTTAAACTTTTCATTTTGTCTTTTTTTTTTTTTTTTGGGGGGGGGGGGGGGGGAGGTGCAGTACAGATTTAATTAAAAAACAATTGTCATCAAATGTAATTTTTCTGACTTTGTGAGTACCTCATCTGAAAATGTATAATCTGCTATTATGGTGCTACAAAGTTGAAGGTAAGTTACCCATTGAAAATGTTTAGTTATACTGTGCAGAAGTTTTCAAGAGATAAAAATTCCTTTGCAGAAAAGTAACATTGTGTGTACCAACATAGTTGAACCCACTTAATTGAATATTTTTCAATTGAGCAATCCCAAACCATTTACCACATCTTTATTGCAAATTTTTATCTGTTAATCGCATAATGGTTATAGAGTAAGCCTCTGTTAATTGAATACAAAATTTTTTGCTCTATTAAAGAATTACTCTTGACAACCACTAAATTTTTCACATTCATAGACCTGTTCGATCTCAGGACATCCAATGCAAGCAATTAATCTATTATATCATGTTTGAAAGATCTCCACGAATTCTGTCATAATAATAAGAATAAATGCTTGCTTTATTACTAGAATACTCTAAAGTGACCCCATTCCTGATAATTGAATATCCTTGTTAAATGTGCCAATTCATTTAACCGTTTACGTAATGAATCAGCTGCATCCACCTGTGTAATTTGCAAATTGTGTAGTTGAAAAAAAATCCAAAAATTTCAATAAATCCATATCATGTGACCCCCTCATTGATTAGATTGTTGAGCTCATTTCAATAAAGGGTTCACATGATATGATTTTATTGAAATTTTTTGAAGAAATAAAAAAAAATTAATTAAAATAACAAATCTTGATATTGTGTGAATTGTGTAAAGGGTTAACCCTAAAAGGCCTATTTCCAACTCCTATGACCTCAGAATAGCTGCCATTAACATGCCATCGTGAGGAGGTCCTGTGGACAACAGATAAATTAGGTAAGCATGGTTTCTAGTCAAGTTTTGGCTGCCTGTTAAGGCAGCCAAGACTTGACTAGAAATCACTGATAAGCCGCTGGACATATAGAGGCTGTGGTCTAATGAGTATTCAGGACACTTCTCCAGACCCTTAAGGGTTGACAGGGTTCTGGCATATATTATCTGCAACTCTGCTTTATAGTAACTTGCATAGTGTCCCAGGGGATAGATAAGGAGCCCCCTTGCCCTGTTCTCTCCAGAAGAACATTTGGTACTTGTGTCAGAAAATTTAGTTTCACAGTCTTGATAGGTGCAGAAAAAACAGAAAGACACAAAGATAATCCCCATTTACCAACCAGGTGATTTTGTCTTTTAGACATCTATTTTCTAATATTCCCCATTTTCACTGAGGATTCGCTCTCACTTTATACTTGGGTCAAAGCCATGACATTTCTGACAGAAAATTGTGATTCGATGGATCACTAAATTGTGACATGGAATGCTATTTGCTGTGCAAAATTTTAGGATATCACCCTCTAGCAGAAAAAAGCATCCATGCAACTGACAGTGTTACTCTACGTTATTACCTGAAGCTTACCTTATGTTTTTCATATTTCAGTGACCATGTTTCAGAAGGTATGAGTGAAATGCTCAAAAAGTTCTCAAGAGATATTTATCAGGTACTTTATTTTTAGTCTCTAATTACTTCTATTTAACCAATTACACACTGATTTCAACTTAACAAAATTTCAAGGAGCAAATTTTTCACATTATGTAACTTGGAATTTAACTTTCAAGGTGCATTATGGGGAAAATGTGCAGGTTGAAATTTTGACATTTTGACTTCAATGTAAAGAAGGTTGATCATTACATGAAGAAAAATTGAAAGTGGTTCCATTTTTTGCTCAACTTGACAAAGTCAAGCTGCGCTATTGCCATCGCTTCTCTTCCGTCGGCTTACGTACATACGTACATCCACAATTTCCTTTGGCACACCTCACAGGTCGCATTTATGATCAGATCGCTTTGAAACTTGGTATGCTTGTTTGGGGTGACCTCTAGATGGGAGCTATCAATTTTCTTCAATTTCCATCAAAACATGTTGCTGCAGCCAACTTTCTTAGAACTTATTTTAGTCAGACCTCAATATCTCCCTTTGGCACACACTACAGGGCACATTTATGATTGGATTGCTTTGAAACCTGGTATGCTTGTTTGGGGTGACCTCTAGATGGGAGCTATCGATTTTCTTCCATTTCCGTCAAAAAATATTGCCATGGCCAACGTAGTTTAGTGGGACCTCAATATTTTCCTTTGGCACACCCTACAGGGCACATTTATGATCGGATTGCTTTGAAACCTGGCATGCTTGTTTGGGGAGACCTCTAGATGGGTGCTATCGATTTTCTTCCATTTCCATCAAAAAATGTTGCTGCGGCCAACGTTTAGAACTTAGTTTAGTCAGAGCTCAATATTTCCGTTTGGCACACCCTACAGGGCACATTTATGATCGGATTGCTTTGAAACCTGGCATGCTTGTTTGGGGTGACGTCTAGATGGGAGCTATCAATTTTCTTCCATTTTCGTCTGTCAAAAAATGTTGCTGCTGGCAACGATCTTTGAACTTAGTTTAGTCAGACATTAATATATTCCTTTGGCATGCCCTACAGGGCACATTTATGATCAGATCGGTTTGAAACTTTGTACGCTTGTTTGCAAAAAAATGTTGCCACTGGCAATGACCTTTGATGAACTTAGTAAAAACTTAGTGCAGTTAAGCATCAGTATTTCCCTTTGAAACACCCTGCAGGGCATATTTATGATTGGATCACTTGCAAACTTGGTGAGCTTGTGTGGGGTGACATCTTTTAGGATCTGTCGGTTTTCTTCCATTTCCGTCAAAAAATGTTGCCACTGACCTTTGAACTTAGTTTAGTCAGACCTCAATATTTCCCTTTAACACACCCTTCAGGGCACATTTATGATCGGATCACTTTGAAACTTGGTATGTTTGTTCGGGGTGACCTCTAGATGTGAGCTATTGCTTTTTTTCATTTCCATAAAAACTTATTGTCGTTATCACCAACCTTTGAACTTACTGCATTTGTGCATCAACTTATCCCTTTTGCACTCTCTGCAGGGTATATTTATGAATTTCCATAAAAAAAAAACATTGCCACAAGCAGTGACCTTCAACTTAGTGCATTTGTGCATTAACATCTTCCTTTGGCATGCCTCAGAGGACACATTCATTATCAGGTTGTTTTGAAAATTTGTATGCTTATGCAGGGTGACAAAGGTAGGAACCATTGATTTTCTTTTCATTTCCATCAAAAACTTGCTGTTAGCAACAATCTTTGAATTTATTGCATTTGTGCATCAACATTCTTTGACATGGCCTTCAGGCTACATTTATCATAGGATTGTTTTTAGTCCCCTACGAGAACCGTAAGGGGACTATAGGATTGCACTCCATCTGTCTGTCTGTCTGTCCATCCGTCTGTCCATCCATCCGTCCGTCCATCCGTCTGTCTGTTTTTTAGCTTAACTTGACATAGTCAAGATAAGCTATTGCCTTCACGCGTGCGGAAGTCTGTTAGTCTGTGACGTCTGTTCACATTTCCTTTAGCACGGGCTACACCCCGCAGTTCTTGTCTGATCGTCACGAAATTTCATATGCAGGTTTGGGGTCATATCTAGATGAGAACGTCCCCTTTTGGTCGCGATCGGGCAACCGGTATGGCTGCCCAAGCCCAAAACCCGAAAACCATTAGCACAGTCTACAGGTCGTATTTATGGAGGGATTTCATTGTAACTTGGTAGGATGCCTCTGTATAGTGCCTAGACGAGAACGTCCCCTTTTGGGCATGATCTATCAACCGTGATGGCTGCCCAAGCCCGAAACCCAAAAACTTTTAGCACAGTCTGCAGGTCATGTTTAATGTGGAGGGATTTCATTGTAACTTGGTAGGATGACTCCTTGTGATGTCTAGATGCGAATTTCCCCATTTGGGCATGATCTGCCAACCGTGACGACTGCCCGAGCCCAAAACCCGAAAACCTTTAGCACAGTCTACAGGTCATATTTATTGAGGAATTTCATTGTAACTTGGTGGGTTGACTTCATACAATGTCTAGATGAGAAAGTCCCCCTTTGGACGTGATTGGGCAACTGTGATGGCTACAGGAGCCCGAAGCCCGAAAACCTTTAGCACAGTCTAGAGGTCATATTTATGAAATGATTTCATTGTAACTTGGCAGGATGACTCCAAATAATGTCTAGATGAGAACGTCCCATTTTGATCGCAATCATGCAGCCTTGATGGGTGCCCGAGCCCAAAAACCTTTAGCATAGGCAAAAGGTCATATTTATGGAAGGATTTCATTGTAACCTGTTAGGTTGACTCCATATAATGCCTAGATGATGACATCCCCTTTCGGTCGAGATTGGCCAGTTGTGATGGCTACAAGTGCCCGAAGCCCGAAAACCTTGAGCACAGTCTACAGGTCATATTTATGAAGGGATTGCATTGTAACTTCTTAGGATCACTCCAGATGATGCTCAGATGAGATTGTCCCCTATGGTTGCGATCATTCACCCATGATGGCTGCCCAAGCCCGAAGCCCGAAAACCTTTAGCACAGTCTACAGGTCATATTTATGAAGGGATTTCATTGTAACTTGGTAGGTTAACTTCATATAATGTCTAGATGAGAACGTGCGATCATTCACCCATGATGGCTGCCCGAGCCCGAAGCCCGAAAACCTTTAGCACAGTCTACAGGTCATATTTATGAAGGGATTTCATTGTAACTTGGTAGGTTAACTTCATATAATGTCTAGATGTAACTTGGTAGCTCCAAATAAGGTCAAGATGAGAACGTCCCATTTTGGCCGTGATCATTCAGCCTTGATGGGTGCCCGAGCCCAAAAACCTTTAGCATAGGCAAAAGTTTATATTTATAGAAGGATTTCATTGTAACATTGTTAGGTTGACTCCATATAATGCCTAGATGATGACATCCCCTTTTGGTCGTGATTGGTCAGCTGTGATGGCTACAGGTGCCCGAAGCCCGAAAACCTTGAACACAGTCTACAGGTCATATTTATGAAGGGATTTCATTGTAACTTCGCAGGATCACTCCAGATGATGCCCAGATGAGATTGTCCCCTTTGGTTGCGATCATTCAACCATGATGGCTGCCCGAGCCCGAAGCCCGAAAAACTTTAGCACAGTCTAAGGTCATATTTATGAAGGGATTTCATTGTAACTTAGTAGGTTGACTTCATATAATGTCTAGATAAGAACGTCCCCTTTTGGACACGAGTGGGCAACTGTGACGGCTTCAGGGGCCCAAAGCCCAAAAACCTTTAGAACAGTCTACAGGTCATAATTATGAAGGGATTTTATTGTAGCTTGGTAGGATGACTCCAAATAGTGTCCAGATGAGAACGTCCCCTTTTGGTCACGATCATTCAGCCTTGATGGCTGCCCGAGCCCAAAAACCTTTAGCATGTCTGTAGGTCGTATTTATGGAAGGATTTCATTGTAACTTGTTAGGTTGACTCCATATAATGCCTAGATGAGAACGTCCCCTTTGGACGCAATTGGGAAACTGACGGCTACAGGGGCCCGAAGCCCGAAAACCTTTAGCACAGTCTACAGGCCATATTTATGAAGGGATTTTAATGTAACTTGATAGGATGACTCATTTTGGAATAATTTTATTGTAATTTTGTTGATATATGTTAACTGTGAGGGCCACATATATTAACTGTGAGGTCATATTAACCCACCCCTCAGATCTTTAGTACAGTGTACACCTCATATTATTTTTATCATAAACATAGCATACAGGGAACAGAAATGAACATATTCCCAATTATCACAATTCTTGTCTTATTTCATAATCCTTTCATAAACATTGAACATTATCCTTTTCATCAAACACAACACACATGTTAAGCTACAGTGTCATTGACACTTTCATTATGTTACCACCTCTTTCTCCAACATGCTTTAAGCTACACCTTTCATATTTGGTACATGGATAAATGGTTCTGAGGGGATGATGCACACTCACATTTTTTTTTCAAAATCCAAGATGGCGGAATGGCGGCCATTTTTGTTGTGTTTTTAAGCTTTTTTTCTCTATTTTGATGTTACCAGCCCTCCCACCAACATGGTTCAAGCTACACCTTTCATATTTGGTACATGGATAAATGGATTCTGAGCGGATGATGCACGCTCAAAATCTTTTTTTCAAAATCCAAGATGGCGGAATGGCGGCCATTTTTGTTGTGTTTTTTAAGCTTTTTTTCTCTATTTTGATGTTACCACCCCTCCCACCTACATGATTCAAGCTACACCTTTCATATTTGGTACATGGATAAATGGTTCTGAGCGGATGATGCACGCTCAAAATTTTTTTTTCAAAGTCCAAGATGGCGGAATGGCGGCCATTTTTGTTGTTTTTTTTAAGCTTTTTTTCTCTATTTTGAGGTTACCACCCCTCCCACCAACATGGTTCAAGCTACACCTTTCATATTTGGTACATGGATAAATGGTTCTGAGCGGATGATGCACACTCAAATTTTTTTTTCAAAATCCAAGATGGCGGAATGGCGGCCATTTTTGTTGTGTTTATTAAGCTTTTTTTCTTTGATGTTACCACCCCTCCCACCAACATGGTTCAAGCTACACCTTTCATATTTGGTACATGGATAAATGGTTCTGAGCGGATGATACACGCTCAAAATTTATTTTTCAAAATCCAAGATAGCGAAATGGCGGCCATTTTTGTTGTGTTTTTAAGCTTTTTTCTCTATTTTGATTTTACCACCCCTCCCACCAACATGGTTCAAGCTACACCTTTCATATTTGGTACATGGATAAATGGTTCTGAAAGGATGATGCACTCTCAAAATTTTTTTTTCAAAATCCAAGATGGCGGAATGGCGGCCATTTTTGTTGTGTTTTTTAAGCTTTTTTTTCTCTATTTGCATGTTACCACCCCTCCCACCAACATGGTTCAAGCTACACTTTGCATATTTGGCACATGGATAGAGGGTTGGGAGGGGATGATGCACGTTCAATATTTTTTCTTCAAAATCCAAGATGGTGGCATGGCGGCCATTTTTGTTGTGTCTTTTAAGCTTTTTTTCTCTATTTTATGTTACCACCCCTCACTCCAACATGGTTCAAGCTACACTTTTTATATCTGGCACATGGATAGAGGGTTGTAATAGGATGTTGAACGTTCAATATTTTTTTTCCAAAATTCAAGATGGCGCCATGGCAACCATTTCTGTTGTGTTTTTTAAGCTTTTTTCTCTATTTTATGTTACCTCTACTCCCTCCAACATGGTTCAAACTGCACTTTTCATATATGGTACATGGAATAAGGATGTTGTGAGGGGATTATGCACGCTCAATATTTTTTTTTCAAAATCTAACATCTGTCTGTCCGTCTGTCTGTCTGTCTGTCTGTCTGTCTGTCTGTCTGTCTGTCTGTCTGTCTGTCTGTCTGTCTGTCTGTCTGTCTGTTTTTACCACCTCTCCCTCTAATATGCTTCAAGCTACACCTTTCATATTTGGTACATGGATGAATGGTTCTGAGGGGATGATGCACAGTCAATATTTATTTTTCAAAATCCAAGATGGCAGAATGGCGGCCATTTTTGTTGTGTTTTTTTAAGCTTTTTTCTCTATTTTGTGTTACCACCCCTCTCTCCAACATGGTTCAAGCTACGCCTTTCATATATGGCACATGGATAAAGGGTTGTGAGGGGATTATGCACGCTCAATATTTTTTTTTTAAAATCCAAGATGCTTATATACTCTAGTGTCTTCTGTGACAAAAACACCTTATGTCACAAAAGCGCCGTAGGGGACTAATACCACCTCGGTGGTCGAACACTTGTTGAACTTGGTGTGCTCATTAGGCAAGAACTTTGGATAAGAGCTATTGATTAGCATTCATTTCTGTGAAAAAAGTTGCCATTTACAATAACCTCTGAACATACTGCATTATGTGTATCAACATTCTTCCTTTAACCAGTCTTACAGGTTACATTTAAAAATGCATGGATTACTCTGACGTGCACACACAATGCTGTTATGTTGAAATTTTCATCAAATAACATTGGTACCAAGGATCTTCAATTTTGCCATTTCATTTATAAATTACCAAGTTCAAGTTTGTCAAGTTGAGCTACAGTGTCATTGACACTTTCATTGTTGAAAAGAAAGGGCATTATTCCTTTTTTTGTGGCCCTTCCTTTTTCTAGGTTGCAAAGCCTGAGTGTTTTTATACCACCCACTTGAAAAGTGGGCGGTATATAGTGTTCACTATGTCCATCCATCTGTACATCTGTCCTCACACACAAATGACTACTTATGTGGCTACGAGTTAGTAAAACAGGATACTTATGTGGTTAAAGTCTGTTATGTGGCTTGCCACATAACAGAATCTATTATTGTGGGGGTTGGGGGGGAGGGGACGGAGGATTTCATTGAAACTCTCAGACATTCTGTTACATACACTGAAGATGTGCACCTCCTATTTTCTTTTCAGATATTTTCATATTTTTACACAATAACTAATGCATTTGACATCTGCGCATGCGCTGTGTCCATGAAGTACCGAAATTGCTGCCAAATATCATTCCTTGTTTGGCCCTCTGTCAGATAACAACAAACTGACTTTTGTGCTTTTAAATCTCAGTTTTAATGATGCCAGACACAGATCAATGATGATTATGGTGGATCAGAGGAAAGAATAGAATGATGGAAGGAAGAAACAGTGGTTTTTTATGTTCAGGGCTGTTACTTTATAATTTTTAGACAAAATTATTTCTTGTTCCCCATATTTTTATACTGTACCAATGACCCAGACATAGCTGGTGCTAACTCTTAAAATATAGGGCCAAACACAAATTTTGCCCCCCAATCCCCAAAATTTGCATCTAAAACTAAAGAAAACATGTCCTGAAAGGCCCTCCACACTTCGCCCCTACTGCGCATGCGCAGTGTCAAGGACGTTCCGAAATTGGCGCCATTTATCATTCTAAGTTTGGCCCTTCATCAGTTAACATCTGACTGATCTTTGTGCTTTTAAATCTCAGTTTAAATGATGCCAGACACATAAATATTAGTGAAATGGTGATTCTAAGGAGGATAGAAAAGGAGGAGAGGAAAAGAATGTGTGACAGAATATTATCAGGGCTGTAACTTAAAATTTTTTAATGAAATTATGTTAAGTTACCTATTTTCAAGGCAGCAGCCATTTTGTTGTCATTCTGATTATTTAGTTACACTGTTTTTTCAAGTGTTTTTCCTCTCTCCCTGTCCTTTAAGTTCCTCCTTGCTATTCTCCCATGCTTTTGGCATAGTTTATGTAATTATTATTACTAAAATTTCTTGGGAGTTTTAGCTGAATAACAGAATGAATTCTGTTCTTTCCCCATGTTTACGTCTTCACCTACGGGTGGTTAGGCGTTGTGTTCTGCATCTACCATCTGATGTTCTGCAGTTTCTTCCCTGGAAGTCTCTGTTTTGCATCAGATGGTGTATTTTTGGTAACTGATTTCGGGCCTGGGTGCCTGGAGTCTTATTTTAGTGTTTTTACACTCATTGTTTACATTTACAACAGCCCTCTGTGTGAGGGGGGGATTTCTAAATAATAATATCTTTATGTTATTTTAATCATAACTAGATACATTATTATTGTTCGTAAGTGTTGAATAAATTGTTTAAAATATTTTTAAAATTTTTTTCCACACTTAGGCTTGGGATCCATTGGGGCTCAACGTTACTTTTCAGAAACTTGGGCTGTTCTGAAAAAATATTTTTTCAAAATATTTTGATTTCAATTATTTTTTCTATATTAATGGATCATATTATTATTATGTATTTTGCCAGGGGTTAGTGCGAGTACCAGGACTTGTTTTCTTTTCACATTGAAAGGATATTGATCAATTGTTTTAAGAGGAAGTCTTCCTCTGACCTTATTATCATTCTATATGTGGTCAGTGTACTCGCATTAACTCCTGTTCTGTATCGTATGATTTCGATGACAATATGGGAAGCGTATGTCACGGTATGTTGTTGGGGATTTGGACACTCCGGTCCTTTCCCCGCAGGGTCACTCTACTTTATCAATTTCTATTTCAGACGATCAAGATTAGGGTGATGTATCTGTGATGTCTTCCAACAGTGTGCCTCCGTCGTCACAATTAATGAAGGGCTAGCGGAATAGTGCTCATGTAATACGCCAATTGCCTAAGAGGACCCTAGTAGGTTCGACGGCCTTTGACGTCCGCTAGCTCGCCCGGTGTAGCGTCCATTCACCGAATGGTTCGGCAGCCGGGTTCGTCCGTTGCGGTCTAGAAGGAATTTTGGGGTGATGCGAGCACTATAAAATTAACTTAATGCACACCCAGTGACGGCGGATCGGAGGGAGAACGGAGGAAGCCTTTTAGTCCGGTTCATAGCTCGTTCCGGTCCATCCGGACGGCAAGCGAGAGAGGCCCCTCTCTCGTTCAACAACATCTGGCCCCAGATGTTGTGGTACAAATGTGTCGCTAGCGGAGCATACGTCCGTCGCTCGGGACGCTCCGTTGTATAGGCAGTCCGCTGAGACTGCTAAGGCTTCCTCTTCTCGTCAGCGCACATGACCGCACCTTGGCTGCGTGACCGCCGATATATTACCAGCTTCGCCGATCAAGGATTCTTCGGCGACCAGGTCACACCATCCGGCAGCCAGGGATTCGAGACCGATGGACTCCAGACGTTCGCATAGGAAGTATGCGGGAGCCATCTGATGCGGAGCTGCCCTCGGCGAAGCAGCGATAGACTGCGCCTCCGCAGGTCTCGACGCCGGACATTCTTGTGCACATAGCACAGCTTATCGCAGCATCCCAACAGCTGACAGAAACGGTGTCGGATCGAGAATTATCCGACAGCGCTGGGTCGGTAGCCGGGGACTCGAGGCCTGCAGACTCCGGACGTTCGCATAGGAAGTGTGCGGGAGTCAACGTACACGGAGCTTCCAGCGGCAATGCATCGTAAGTCCGCTACTGCACAGGCCTCGGGAACGGACGTGCTTTCCTTAATAGCACAGTTTATCGCAGCATCCCAGCATCAACTGAATCTGTCGCATATATTTTATCCGACGATGCTGGGTCGGGACGCTCCGCGGAAGCGGGTACGGACGTCCGAAAGTTTCATCCGGTCCGACGGGATACCGAAAGGGATTCGGAGGATTTCAAGCTTTCCCTTTCGGAACAAAATATGCTGCGATGCCGGATAAGAAACCGATAGCGTCGGTGGACTTAGAAATTTTTGGTTCGGTTCAGGGACATCGTCCCTCAGTTCCGACATAGTCCAATAATGTCACACAAACTTTCGAATTATTGAACGACGCTATATATATTATTATTTTATGCTTGCTATCCAAGCATTTCTGGTTTCTTGTTCGAAGAATTATGGAGATGTCTTTCAAAAGTGTGCCTCTGTCGTCATAGTTAATGAAGAGTTAGCGGCAATAAGTGCTCATGGAATATGTCTATCGCTTACGGAGTGACATTCGCTAGCTCACCCGGTGTAGCGTACATTCATCGAATGGTTCGGCTGCCGGGTTCGTCCGTTGCGGTCTAGGAAGGAGATTTGGGTGATGCGAGCACTTTAATTACTTTAGTACTCACCCAGTGACGGCAGATTGAGGACAGATCGGAGGAAGCCAACAACATAGGGGACCGCATGTTGTGGTTCAGATATTTTACATTCGGAGCATATGTCCGTTGCTCGGGACGCTCCGTTATATTGACAGTCCGAGAGACTGTCTTTAATGCTTCCTCATCCTCACAGCAGGGCACACGACCGCACATTGGCTACGTGACCTCGAGTATCCGATCAGTTTCGGCATTCAGTGATTCCACAGCGAATAGGTCGCGCCATCCGGTAGCCAAGGGACACGAGGCCTATACACTCCGTTCGCTCGCATATTGGAAGTATGCACGGGGTAACGATCTCGGAGCTTCCTGCGGCAATGCATCGTAAGACCGCTGCTCCTCAGGCCTCAGTGACGGACGTGCTATCCGAGTTAGCACAGTTGTTTCGCAGCATCCCAGCAATTGACAGTTTCTCGGTCGAATCAGGAATTATCCGACGGCGCTGGGTCGGTGCGGTCCGCGGTTGCATCAAGCTACGGACGACCGAACGCTTTATAGGGTCCGACAGGATGGCGAAAGGGATTCGAAAGATTTCGAGTTTTCCCTTTAGTAGTATCGGAAGATGCCTTTCATATCTTCTGGCATTTCTTCCAGTGATTATTTTTCGGACTTCATTGCTGCGATCTTGGATAAGAGACTTATAGCGTCATTGGACTCGGATTTTTCGATCGGTACAGGGACTTTGTCCCTGACTTACCGACGCAGTCCAATATTGTCATTACAACATGTGTTTTATTTTTCGACGCTATATATTTATATATATATACAAGCCTGCTACTAAGCATGATAGTTTAGTTTCTTGTCCGTGTGGCTCATTTCTGCCATTTTATCTTTTTTACATATAGTTTATTTTGGCAGAGCAGGGCATACCGAGAGTTCATACGCGTCTAGACGGTGTGATTAAAGACTGCATATATATTCTTTTTCGCCGTTTATGTCTTTTCCAATTTCAATGTTGGGAACGACATTATGTATAGTAGACTTAACTTAGACGCTTTATTATACGTAATCCGCCTTACTGAGGCATTATCATTACGTCTTCAAGAAAAGATTTACGGGATATTATTCTCAATGTAATTTCTTTTGAGGGCAGTAGTTTGTTCACGTATAACTCCGCCCTTCAGTGGCTGATTGGAGTTGGTTAGACGTGATGCAGCCCTAGCTACATCCACGCGTGGATAGTAGGTTAAGAACTCTCTCAGAGTCGCTTCGTTCTCGGAGGAGCTTCTCTTCGACGGCAACTTTCCGGCAATCCATGAATTGCTTGATTTATACATTCTCTTGTCTATCTAGTGTTCCAAGAGATTCAGACTGGGGCAAACATTCGGTGGTTGACTCAGAGAGTGCCGCCGCAGTTGCCGGACCCGAGTGTGGCTGTTATGACGGTTGCCAGTCAAACAGATTGGGATATATACTGATCCCTACGGATTCGAAGTGCCAGGGTCTTTGGGTTCCGCAGTCTTTTAGCTATCAGTTTAACTTCCGCGGAATAATGTTTTTTAGGCTTGCTTTATGTCATTGCATGAACATTATTCAGAAACGCATGCCCAAATTCCTGTCCTTTAATTCGACAGTAGTGGCGTATCTCCGGAACCAGGGAGGCACTCTTTCGTTTCCGTTATTCAATTTAATGGAAAGAATCCGTCTGTTGGTTATAGTACACCAAGTTCAGTTTTGGTCCGTCATATTCTGGGTCGTCTGATTGTTTTATCGCACTCCCGTTCTCTTACGGGTCGCTTGTTGCTGTCAGAATGGACTCTCAACAAACAAGTATTCATTCAGATTTGCTATCTATGGGAGCGCCCAATGATGTTTTATTTATGACACAGCTTGCTAATAAATTGCAGACGTATGTGTTGGCTTGTCCAGATCTCTGAGCTAATACTGTTAACGCTCTATTGATCTATAGGACGGAATGATAGGATACGCGTATCCTCCGGCGCTGTTGTTTTAGCAGGTATTGCCAAGATAAACAACCACAATACATTTCTGTTGATAGCATTTCTATCTTCACAGAGATCATGAGTAATTTACTCTCTTGTCTACTGTGGATCTTAACGTGAAATCTTCCTCTATGTGAGGATCTTTTTTCACTGGGTAAATCGTGTCATCTTTATCACAACCAGCAAGGTCGCAACCTTCATGTATTCCGTTGTGTGGTCCGTATTGCATTGTAAGCACTGTACTGGACGAGCTTTGGACGCGATTTCTTACTATAGGAGATCCTCTTCTTCGCTATTCTATGCGACTAAAGTGGAGGCTCTTCCGTCGTGGTGTAGGGATCATTATGTTCATATGGTTGATCCCTCCATACTACTTATTGCTATTTTTTAGTATACTTGTTTCACAAGATCTACTGCAGCCTGTTGTTATTTAGGTTATAGGTTTATGTTACCTCATACCTATGCACTCTACGATAGTTTACAATTGAGTCTTTTGTCTCTTTATCTAAGTCAGTTAGTAACTTTTTGATAAATAGACTTAGAATCTTTAGATTAAATTCCTATACGGATTTTAACTTTGGTTCTTATTTAGCTAAGTAATCATTTGAGCCTCTGGAAACAGTAGTTTTCAAATTCTGACCTTTTAGACAGTAATTCTGTTGGTTTCTCTTTTACTGTAGAGTCAGTGAGTTTCATGCACTATCGATGGATGATTTTCACTTTCATAGTTTCGGAATCAATACTTCCGTTACTATTTAGGTTGGATTGTTGCATAAGAGTTAGGCTCCTATTATCCGGAACCTATTATTTTAAGATCCTTCCGTCTTCGTATGGGCATAGGCCTTTACTCTTTCCGGGTACAGTTTATGTATTTATAAACAGATATCTGTTTATTACAAGGGCGTAAGCTTCTTCTGTCTTTGATGTCTAGTAGAAGGACGTTACGCTCCATTTTATTGTTAATGGATTCTATTAACTAGCGTACTGCTTATGGTATATCATTGGCTTAGCAGTTGTGCTTAAGATTTTGGCTCATGAAGTAAGAGTTCTTCTACTTCTTGGGCTTACATTAATAGTGTTGCTATTATAGATTTTTGAAGGCTGCTCATTGCGCTCAGCCATCCATTCATGAATTTTATCTCAGAAATATCGAGTCCATTTCTGGAGGCCTCTATTGTTAGGTCTATTATCTACTGCTCAGAATGTCATTCACTTAACAGTTGCTACTATAGCTAGGTAGGCTGTCTGTTTCGGCAGTGTCTCCGTTCGGCTGCCCTCTTCGCTCTGGGCTATTTGACCCAGGGCAAGAAAAAGGGGGGGGGGGGGGAGGGTGTTCCCTTGGGTCACCTGTTTTTACTATGAAAACAAGGGGATACCTCCTCCGGAGTTAGTAATTCTGAGCTGTTATTGGGATGGTTGTTAGTGAGAAGTTTAAGTTTATAAAATTCATTCAAGTCTTAGTTTTTAAAGTATAGCTTTTGAATATTGCATATGTCAACGGACATGATTATGCAATTCTCACACACTTTTAGGAGTATAAGAGTCTCTATTCTCTAGACTTACTTTATTATTGGCTTACTTTAAAAATTATTAGTATAAGGATTATTGGATATTAATAGAGTACATGGATGTATGAAGCTCAATTTTTGGAAGGTGTTGTATCTTTCTAATTTATCATAAATAAGAAAGATACATATAAGGCCTATTACTTCTTTTCCCTACAGGGGATGACTCTATTTTATTTTATTGAGCGTATTCCATTTTGCTCTATGTCCTTGGCCCTCCAGCCTTTTTACTATTCAGCTATGTCTGGGTCATTGGTACAGTATAAAAATGTTAAAAAATTTATAGTAATTTATATATTTTTTATACTTACCAATGACCCAGACGGGGATGGCCCTCCCAGGAGTTGGGAACTCTTGCCTCCCCGCTGAGTACATAGCGCTTACCAGGCACTGGTTATTAGAATGATAAATGGCGCCAATTTCGGAACGTCCTTGACACTGCGCATGCGCAGTAGGGGCGAAGTGTGGAGGGCCTTTCAGGACATGTTTTCTTTAGTTTTAGATGCAAATTTTGGGGATTGGGGGGCAAAATTTGTGTTTGGCCCTATATTTTAAGAGTTAGCACCAGCTATGTCTGGGTCATTGGTAAGTATAAAAAATATATAAATTACTATAAATTTTTTAACTTTCGGGGCATGGCCTGATATTATCATTCTTCCTAATGATTTTGCCACTGTTTGTTAAGTGTTCCTTCCCTATCCTTCCTTGAAGCCCTCCAGTTGAACTCCCATGCTTTTTGGCTTTTTTATTGAAATTTTTTTATTAATTTCTTGGGAGATTAATGTTTATCACAGAATGTTTATTCTGTTTATCCCCATGGTTACGTCCTCACCCTCGGGGTGTTTAGGCGTTTGTGGTCATGCATCACCCATCCGATGTATTTTCTTCATATGAAGATCTTACTTTGCATCGGATAGTTTTAAATCTGTTACTGACTTCGGGACGTATTTTTTAGTGCCTGGAGTCTTGTTTCCTGTTTTCATGTAACGTTGTTTACATCGACAACGCTTCCTTATACATGTAATTTTCCTGTGAATTAATCATGTTAGGACTAGTATAAGATACATATTATTTTCTGGCAGTGTAGCCTTAATTTTTGGAAGTGAACACAATTTTTTGTCCACACTTGGGCTCTACCAGGATCCATTTGGGCTCATTGTTCCTTTAGGAACTTGGGCTCATGTCAAAATTTTTTTCGAAAATTTTTTTTAATTTTTTTTCAATCTTTTTTCATTGTTTTGATTAATGTTTTGATGTATCTTTTTCAGTTATTATTGGGAGTTAGTGAGAGTACTGTTGACTTTCATGTTTATTTAAAATGAAAGCTTATTGCTCAAATTGTAATTCAAGGAAGTCTTCCTCAGATTCACATGATTATTGTGTTTCTTGTAGTCAGTGTAATCACACTAATTCCTGTGCAACTTGTGTCAATTGGGATGACAAACGTTGGAGATGTGTGTCACGGTACGTTGTTAGTAGCGAGAGGACAATGCCTGTCCTCTCGCAACAGAGTCACTTTAGTTTTTCAGTTTCCATTTCGAAGGAATAAGAACATGGTGATGGTTTCATGACTCGGTCAGATAGTGTGCATCAGTTGTCGCATATTGATTCTTAGTCAGAGCTAGAGGCAAAAGTGCTCCTTAATATTAGACAGGGCAATAAACCACGCGCTGGTGGTTATAAAGCCCTGTCGCCAGCTAGCTTGACCGGTGAAGCCGAGGGCACTGCGACACTGGGTATGGCCGTTGCAGTCGAGGAGAGGAAAAAGGGTAGAGCGAGCACTATAATATCTAAACAGGCTCTCCCAGCGACAACGGAAAGGAGGAAGCCAGCAAGTTCGACGATTAGCTCGGCGAGGTCTGATAGGACCACGAGCGAGAGGGCCCCATCTCTTTATCAACAAAGGCCAGATGTTGTAGTACGGAACTTGTGTCCACGCATCTGATCCGGGATGCTCCGTCAAATATACAGCCGGGGTCGGCTATAAGAATGACTTCCTCCGCAACTATTGAGCACACATGACCACACCTTGGCTATGTGACATCGGATATCGGCGAGAAAGGACCGCTCTTCCGCAAAAAACATCACACCATCCAGTAGCCAAGGAAACGAGGCTTCGTTCGTCAAGACGTCAACAGAAAAGAGCAGTCTCGGACACACGTTCCCAAAAGCAGCCAGCGGCCAAGCCAACCAAGCAACAAAAGACCGCTACTCCTCAGGCCTCAGTAACTGACTTGCTGTCACAGACTGTGCAGCTCATCGCAGCATCCTAGCAAACTACGGCAGCCTAAGAACACGAGCTGTCCGATGACACTGGGTCGGTCCAGTCATCTGCGCGTTCAGATGCAGAAGACAGTGAGGATAATCTGATTCCATCGGATGGTGAAAGGGAGATGGAGGATACGGACCCTTCCCTTTCGGAACAACATATGGTAGTGATGGATTTTATCCATCAATACTTTCCTGATTTTGTTCCAGAGAATCAGACTGCTACGACTGCTCATAACGTTGTTAGACGCAGACTATATCCGGTCAAGGGTGGATTTCCTTTCCGGTACAGTCAAAACAAGTGTCACAGACTTTTGCTCTCCTTAATGACGCTATATTTAATCTGTCAAGCGGAAAGAAAAAAGGCAGCTTTTTATCTTCATCTTCCATCTGTATACCGTTTATTGGACTGCGTCCATTTAAAACGGTAGGGGAAGGTGTACAGAGAGTTCCTCTGTGTTTAGATGAGCAGGCTGAGGACCAAGATATGGCCTTACCTCCATCATTTTCAATTTGCTCGGATACTATTGAGACGGCAATTTCATCTAATAGAGTGAATTTGGATACTAAGTCTTATGCAGATCACCTGACGAGAGCTATAGCACAACATCTCAATGGGAAGGAATTTGAGGATGTTCGTACCTCTTTACAAGTTCTTTCCAGGGCTATAATGTTTACCACGTATAACTCCACCCTTACAGTGGCTAATTTGGAGTTAGTTAGACTTGACAGAGCCCTTGCGTCGTCATCTTTGATAGATGACAGGGTGAAAAACTCTCTTAGAATCACTCCTGTATCAGGACATATATTCGACGATAAACTTTCTTTGGTTTATGACCAAGTTACAAAGAAAGCGTCAAATACTCTGCTTTTGAAGTGGGCGTCAAATAAACCTGCACCAGCAGAGAAGAGTAAAACAAGAGGTTCAGGACAAAGATCGTCCAGGGGAACCTCCTTGCGAGGATTTAGAAGATCCTCTTATAATTACTCTCAAAATAGTCAATTTAGCAACTCAGGTCAGGGACGTGGGTCTGGCCGAGGCAACCGGTCAGACGCTCCCAAGCCGGCGGGTCGAGGCTTATCACAGGGAGGATGTGGTTTATCCTCCCACAGGTCCTACAGGTGATGGTCAGGACCTCTATTGCGTCCCAGTTGGTGGAAGGTTATCAAGATTCAGGAGAAACTGGATAACTATAACGTAAGATCGGTGGGTGAGAAGTGTGGTCACGGAAGGCATAAAGCTGTCGTTCAAAGCCAAACCACCGCTAACAAGAAGTCCGCAATGGACTCAACTTCCGCCAAATCCTACAAAAAGAGTCTCTCCTCTCGGAGGTAAAGTCTCTCCTAGAAAAGGATGCAATAGAGGTTGTAGACAACCAAGAATCACTAGGTTTCTAGAGTCACCTGTTCCTCATACCGAAGCCAGACGGTGAAAGACTTGAGCTGGATAAACAAGCTTATCGTAGCTCCTAAGTTCTATATGGAGACCATTCAGTCGGTAAGGGCGAGCATGCGGCAAGCATAGACCTAAAAGCTCATTTGTCTGCGGTAATGTCAGCTTACTTTTACAACATTCTTCAGAGGTATGGCAACAAAGATACTCTTCAGAACGATGTTCAGAGTCTGCTATTATTACTCCGACGTCTCAGTTTCATCGTAAACGAGAAGAAGTCGGATCTAGCTCCGTCCAAGTCATTCATTCACTTGGGGATGAGATTCGAGACTCACAACAATCTGGTCCGTCTGCCGTTACCCAGAGCGAAATTAGTCAGTTGTTATGCTCGCTTTTGTCTACACTCAGACGCATTAACAGCAAGGGAATTTATGCAACTGATGGGGCTGTGTCGAGCTGCTGCGGATCTCATTCCGATGGGTCGCTTACGCACACATCATCTCCAGATATTCTTTACTCAGAACTAGAGCGTGAAGATGCATTCGCTCAAGACCAATATTGTTTTAACAGACCAAGTAAAACAAAAAGTTCAGATTTGGGCAGATATTCAGTGGTTAACTCGGGGAGTTCCGCTGCAACTGCCAGATCCGGCTTTCACAATTATGACGGATGCAAGTCAAACAGGTTGGGGCGCGACCCTGAATCCGACAGACTCGAAATGCCAGGGTCTTTGGGACCCAGAGTTCCTAGTAAAGCACATAATCATCAAGGAAATGATGTCACTATGGTTAGCTCTACAACAATGGATTCACATTATAGAGAATGCTCAAGTTCAGATATTATCAGACCACTCGACAATGGTAGCGTACATAAGGAACCAGGAAGGCACGCATTCGATTCTGTTATACGAACTAACGGAAAGAATCCTTCTATTTGTCTTGGAGCATCAAGTTCAACTATCAATCTGTAATATTCTGGGTCGTCTGAACGTACTAGCAGACTCGCTCTCTCGGAAAGGTTGCCTGTTGCCTTCAGAATGGACTCTCAACAAGCGAGTGTTCAGACAGATTTGCTACCAGTGGGATCAACCTATGATAGACTTATTCACGACACACCTTAACAATCAGTTGCAGACTTACGTGTCGCCATGCCCAGATCCTTGAGCATACGCAGTAGACGCTCTCTCAATTCCATGGGACGGAATAATAGGATACGTGTATCCAACTTCATTAATTCAACAGATCTTGTTAAAGATCAAGCAATCTCATTGCAAGATCCCATTAGTAGCATCTCTGTCAGCACAGAAACCATGGATAAATCTTCTCAGGTATCTGTTATGGGTACATTCCCCAGAAGCTTCCTCCGCGGGACTACCTTCTTTATCATGGGAAGTCACGTGCACTGCATCACAATCCACAGGGTCTCAACCTTCACGTATTTCCGTTGTGCGGTCCTTCTTGCACAGCAAGCGTTTTACAGGACGAGCAGTGGACGCAATTTCTAATTGTAGGAGGACCTCCGATTCCCTGAATTAAGCAGCAAAGAGGAGGGTTTTCTTCCATTGGTGTAAGGATCAGTCGATAGATGTTTATGATCCATCCATACCAGACATTGCAAATTTTTTGGTCTACTTGTTTGACATTCTCAAACTGCAGCCTGTCACTATTAAGGGCTATAGGTCTATGCTATCAGACACTTACGCACATCATGATAAGTTGGATATTGGATCTAATACTTCTTTATCCAAACTAGTTAGAAATTTCTCTATTAATAGACCTAGAACTCTCAGATTAATTCCAAAGTGGAATTTAGCTTGGGTTCTGTTGAAGCTCAAAGAAGCTCCATTTGAGCCGTTAGATGTTGTAGAGTTCAAATTCTTGACCTATAAAACAGCTTTTCTCTTAGCCTTTGCCTCCACTAGAAATCCATGCATTACCAGTTGACGATTCTCACTACCGTAGTGTTGGAGATACCATCACTTTAACTGCACAAGTTGGATTTTTGGCTAAGAATCAAGTTTCTAATGTGCGGCCTGAGTCTATTATCATAAAGGCTCTGTCGTCTACGAACAACCATAGACCTTTGCTGTGTCAAGTAAGGACTATGCACATATATAAACGCCGATCAGAATTTATTAGGAAAGGAAGGAAACGCTTCTTTTTATCATTAATGCCTAACAGAAAAGATATTTCTGTTCAGTCTATTGCTAGATGGATTCAGTTGGCAATACGTATTTCCTATGATAATCTATCTCCAGATCAGCATTCTGTTTATTTATTTATTTATTTTATTGGTGTTTAAGGTCACATACTTATGCACAATGGCTAATCGTGACCGTGACAGTTTTACGGGTGGAGGAAGCCGGAGTACCCGGAGAGAACCACCGAGCAACGACGAGCAGCTGTCAGCTCTCCAACATCGTAACTCTGAACTCTGCACCGCAGCACAGGCAGGGTTAGATTGGTTGAAGACATGCGCACCATCGACGTGCAGTACGCCTCAGTACACAGCGTCATCGTGCCCCCATGTAGGCAATCGGAGTGAAGTGTCTTGCATCAGCATTCTGTTAATAAGATATCAGCGCATGAAGTTAGAGTGCTGTCCACTTCTTAGGCCCATTCTAACAATATAGCCATTATTGATCTAATGAAAGCTGTGTACTGGACACAGCCTTCTACATTCACTAAGTTTTACCTTAGAAATATAGAGTCCACCTCCAGTGACCTTAGATGTTTAGATTCTTTATCTGTTGCTCAGAATGTCGTCCACTAAAGGTTTACAGCTATAGTTATTTAGGCTTTCCGTTCCAGCAGTGACGCTGTTCCGCTGCCCTCTTCGTTCTGCGGTTATGTGACCCAGAACAAGGGAAAGAGTGGGGGGGGATGGATTTCCCTTAATATCATCTGGCTTTAGAGTGAAAAGCAAGGGAAGACCTCCTCCGGTGTCAGTAGTTCCGAGTCGGTACTGGGATGGTTTTAGCTCAATGAAAGCAGTTATGATGACATTTATGTAATATTTTTAAAGTGTATCTCGGTGTGAAGCATTTGTATATGTCATGTTTCAAACGAGCGTTAACATACAATCCTCGGACACTTTTAAATGAGTATAAAGAGTCTCATTCTCTGGACTATCTTTATATATTGGCTTCCCTTCACGGAATTAGCACAATGGGTTATGCTGGCATTAAAATGGAGAATTATATATTGAGTAATGCTCAATTACATTGTTGGTGTTATGCCTTTCTTATTTAAATAAATATGAATGACATGTAATTCCGTTCTCTCCTATTCTCCTGTAGGAGATATTCTTTAGAAGTGATTGAGTAATTGGATTTTCCTTTATGTCCTAGGCCCTCCAACCTATTTAACATTCAGCTATGTCTGGGCCATTGGTTATTGTGTAAAAATATAAATTCATAGTAATTTGTATATATTTATACTTACCAATGGCCCAGACGGTGATGGCCTTCCCATGATTGGGCACTCATTCCTCCCCGCTGATTATAACATTTAGCAGGCACTGTAGAAGGAATGATATTTGGTGGCAATTTCAGTACTTTCTGGACACTGCGCATGCGCAGATGTCAAGTATATGGAGGGCCACATAGGACATGAAATTTTCGTTTTTTTATGCAAATTTTGGGGATTGGGGTGCAAAATTTGTGTTTGGATCTAGGTATTTTAGAGTTAGTACCAGCTATGTCTGGGCCATTGGTAAGTATAAAAATATACAAATTACTATGAATTTATAATTTTTACCGTCTCCCATATTGAAAAATGAACTTTGTCAAATTCAGTTGACATTCTGTACAGATCTGCTATCTGCAACTCCTCTTAACCCATTGAACAGATTTCATTGAAACTTTCAGACTTTCTTTTACATACATTGCAGATGTGCACCTCCTATTTTCTTTTCAGATATTTTCATATTTACAGTTCCCCATAATTAAAAATGGTCTTTGTCAATTCAGGTTTTAATAGGGAGGGGTATAGATCTGCTATCCGCTACTCCTTTTAAACCATTGAACAAACTCCATTGGAACTCTCAGACCTTCTTTTACATACATTGAAGATGTGCATCTCCTATTTTTCTTTCAGATATTTTCATATTTCGATGTCCGGCCATCCATGACGCTTTTGTGATGTACACACCTGCTATCCGCAACTCCTCTTAAACCAGTGAACTGATTCCATTGAAACTCTCAGACATTCCATTACATACATTGCAGATGTGCACCTCCTATTTTGTTTTCAGATATTTTCATTTCTACAGTTTCCCATATTGAAAAATGAACTTTGTCAAATTCAATTGACGTTCTGTACAGATCTGCTATCCACAACTCCTCTTAAACCAATTAACGGATTTCATTGAAACTTTCAGACATTCTTTTACATACATTGCAGATGTGCACCTCCTATTTTGTTTTCAGATATTTTCATTTTTAGACTTTCCCATATTTAAAAATGGGCTTTGCTAATTCATGTGGGGGGTTGGGTTGTTGACATTTGCTATCCGCGACCTCTTTTAAACTAGTGAATGGATTTCAATGAAACCTTCAAACATTCTTTTACATACAGTGAAGATGTGTACCTTCTATTTTGTTTTCAGATATTTTCATTTTTACAGTTTCACATATTGAAAAATGGGCTTTGTCAATTCAAGCTTGTGGGGGTGGGGGAGTGTCAGTGTTTGTGCTCTCTACATTAAATACACTTTTACTGTTGTAAAATGTTTCTTGGTCGGCATGGGTGGTATCATTTAGTGAGCAGTGCTCACAGTTTTTCTAGTTTGTTACTACAACCACTTAACTGATTTAAAAAAAAGGAAAAAAATTATAAAATTATTTTGAATCTATAAAAAACGTTTTTTATTATCCGAATACCTTTTCTTGTTTCTTGCCGAGATAAATTTTTAGCTCACCTTGACAAAGTCAAGGTGAGCTAATCTCATCATTCTCCGTCCGCCATCTGTCGTCCGTCAACACCATGTTTTGGTTTTCCCCAAAACCACTGGGCCAATTCAAGTGAAAGTTTGTGTGAGTGATGGTCCCAAAGGGGCATTGCATTTTTGTTCAACTCAGCATCCTCAGCCCCATAGGGAGGGGGTTGGAGAAAATGCTCCAAAATATTTATAAAATCTTCTTCTCATGAACCAGTGGGTACAGTGACTTGATATTTGCTATGGAGCTTTCTTTTGAGGTGTAGAATCAAGTTTGTTCAAACAAAGTTCGTGAAGCAATATTTGGCTTTGTAATGGGAGGGTCAAGATTTTTGGCCCTGCCTAAAATTTCTATTTTCTGATGGTCTGATTCGAACCAAATTTGGTATGTGGTATTATTATACGCCCGTTCGAAAAACGGGACGTATTATAGTATGGCGTTGTCCGTCCGTCTCCGTCTGTCCATCCGTCTCCGTCTGTCCATCCGTCCATCCGTCCCTCTGTCCATTTGGTTTCCGAACAATAACTTTAGTATTTGTTTTCTGATCGGCTCCAAATGTGATATATGGTTTAATCACAACAAAATACAGGTCAAGTTCGAATACGGGGGTCGGTCCAAACATTTTTCGTCTGAATTATGGCCCCAGTTGGACTTAGAATTTGTCAAATATTTGGTTTCCGGATGATAACTTTAGTATTTGTTTTCCGATCGGCTCCAAATGTGGTATGTGGTTTAATCACAACAAAATACAGATCAAGTTCGAATATGGGGTCGGTCCGAACATTTTTCGCCTGAATTATGGCCCCAGTTGGACTTAGAATTCGTCAAATATTTGGTTTCCGGATGATAACTTTAGTATTTGTTTTCTGATCGGCTCCAAATTTGGTATGTGGTTTAATCACAACAAAATACAGGTCAAGTTCAAATATGGGGTCGGTCTGAACAATTTTTGCCTGAATTATGGCCCCGGTTGGACTTAGAATTCGTCAAATATTTGGTTTCCGGATGATAACTTTAGTATTTGTTTTCCGATCGGCTCCAAACTTGGTATGTGGTTTAATCACAACAAAATACAGGTCATGTTCAAATATGGGGGTCGGTCTGAACAATTTTTGCCTGAATTATGGCCCCTGTTGGACTTAGAATTCGTCAAATATTTGGTTTCCGGATGATAACTTTAGTATTTGTTTTTCGATTGGCTTCAAACTTTAGAACTGAATGGTAGAAAAAATTGTCATCGGTTATGTTAGAGTGTTCTGTTGAGGGCATCGAAAAAATGCTGCATATTTACAAAAAAATTTTAAAAATCTTTTCTCCAGAACCAACGGCCTGAATCTTTTGATATTCAGTATACAGCATCCATAGGGGGTCAGATACAAGTTTGTTAAAATAAAGCCCATTGGTTCATATTTGGGCTTAATACAGGAGCTCAGATTTTTAACTTTGGGCAATATGGGGAATATTCTTTAAAAAAAAAAAAGATTCAAGTTTGTTCAAATCAAGTCCCTAGGTTTATATTTGGGCTCACTATGGTAGCCCAAATTTTAACTTCGTGCAAAATGAGGAAGTTTCTTTAAAAATCTTCTTCTTCAGATCCACCATTCAGAATGCTTTCATATCTGTTATACAACATCTCTAGGGGGGTCAGATTGAAGTTTGTTCAATTCGAGTGCCTCGGTTAATATTTGGGCTCCATATGGGAACCTTAAATTTAACTTAGTACAATATGAGGGAATTTCTTCAAAAATCTTCTTCTTCAGATCCAGCAGTCAGAATGCTTTCATATTTGGTATACAACATCTCTGTGGCAGTCAGATCCAACCTTGTTCAAATCGAGAGCCTTGGTCAATATTTGGGCTCCCTATGGGAGGCTGAATTGTCCATGTAGCTGAAGAATTAGAAATTTTGTGTTCAGTACCCTCTAGTGGTGTGTAACTAAGATTAATCCACATGGGTTGTATCAAAGGGCTTCATAGGGGAGCTCCTCATTTTACATTATGATCATCTGAAAAAAGGCATGATGCTTGGACTATTTTTGTCACTCCTGAGGGGGCTCAAGGATTGACAGTGTATCCTATGGGGATGGATTGTTTAATGTAGACTCATTCTTGGACTCTGTTTATATTGTGTTCTGTTCAAGGTGAGTGCTTCAGGCCCCATAAGGCCTCTTGTTTTCAAAATTCCAACTGCTGAATTTGTAAACACAGTTGGTTCGTTAGGAAAAGGGTTAATTGATTTGTCACAATTCATAAATTGAGCAGTCAAAAAAGAAAAATTCAAAAGGTTTCAAAAAACCAGATCACAGGTCACATAATAAGGTTTTGCTGAAATTCTGTGGAAAATTTGAAGAAAAAAATTAATAAATTTTGATATCATCTGGGTTGTGTAAAGGGTTAAGATAAGAACTCTGTATGTGTAATGGCTAATAATGATGTAAGTTCTTGCTACCTTCTGTGCTTAAAATTGTTTAGAATTTCTTTAATAACTTCAGGTTGGCCTAAATGTTCATCCTGATGATGACAACTGGCGAGTTCCTCTCATGGCATGCAACACTTGTGCCTACACAATTCAGGTGGCAGGTGAGTTCTCTAAATCTTCATGACCAACTGTAAATAATTTTTTTGAATATTTTGTCATATTGATTGGTGGATGCTATAAATCTGCTATCACTTTTCCAGATTACTTAGTTTTCCAAATTACTCGGTGTTGTTCTAAATAATTACAATGTTCAACTTTCACAGTCTAAAAGAGCCCTCATTGGATTGAGCTCTACTAATCTATTCCAATGATGTTTTTCTGTTTGGAAGAAGAAAATGAGATAAAAAAAAGAATTTGTTCGGATTCTGAAAGTGCTAAAAAATGCTTGAATTTTAAAAAAAGAAACTGCAGGCCATTATTAAAAAAAATTTCTTGTTTCTTGTGCAATTATCCTTCAGTTTAATGAAGGGGTTTGGGGGAGCATTTTTAGCTCAACTTTGATGTAAGTCAAATTTGAGGTTATGCCATGGCCAGGCATCCGTCATCCATCTGTACGTCAACAATTCAATACAGCTTGGGCTAGAGGCCGTATTTATGAACCAATCCTTACGAAACTTCTTGAGTACCTTTGTTATCACTGTGGGATGAGAATGAGTGTTTTGGGGTGTGGTCCGAAATTCAAGATGGCCACTAGCAGCCATTTTGTACTTTAGTTAGTGAAATCAGTTTTTTGTACAGAATTTCTGTATGAAAGTTCTGATTTGAATAAATTTTTGTATGAATGTTTAGTAACATGGAATACATCACATATAATACGGGTTATTTTTTACACAGTATACCAATGGCTCAGACATAGTTGGTGCTAACTATAAAATATCTAGGGCCAAACACAAATTTTGCCCCCCAATCCCCAAAATTTGCATGCAAAACTGAAAATTAGAAGTCCTAACTGGTCCTCTACACATTTACCCTCTGCGCATGTGCAGACGTCAGGAAGTGACCGGAATTGGCGCCAACACCATTCTTTGTTTGGCCCTTGTCAGATAACAACAATCTGAATTTTGTGCTTTTTTAAATCTCAATTAATAATGATGCCAGACACAAATCAATGGTTAAATTGGCAAATCCAAGGACACAATTGGATGAAGGAAGGAAGAAACGGTGGTTTGAAAATGTTCAGGGCTCTAATTTTTCTCCAAGAAGGTCATGTACCATCAGACCTTAAATTAGCATTGGTATCTCCACTTATCAAGAAACCCTCTCTTGATCCCGATATCTTGAAAAACTATAGGCCCGTTTCAAATTTACCATTTGTAGCGAAAGTTCTAGAAAAGGTGGTCGCTAAACAACTTCAGAACTACCTCCAAAGTAATAATCTTCTGGAACAATATCAATCGGCTTATCATCCAAACCACAGTACAGAAACTGCCCTTTTGAGAGTCTGTAATGACATAATATGTTCATTAGGTCACCGTAAGTCTATTCTATTGGTCTTGTTGGATCTCTCGGCAGCTTTTGACACGGTTTCCATGCTGCTGTCGATGTTACATCAACTAGGAATAGCAGGAACAGTTCTGGAATGGTAGGAATCTTACCTTTCACTGAGAGAGCAACAAATATCTATATTTTTATACTGTACCAATGACCCAGACATAGCTGGTGCTAACTCTTAAAAATGTAGGACCAAACACAAATTTTGCCCCCCAATCCCCAAAATTTGCATCTAAAACCAAAGAAATCATGTCCTGAATGGCCCTCCATACTTTGCCTCTACTGCGCATGCGCAGTGTCAAGGAGGTCCCGGAATTGGCGCCATTTATCATTCTTTGTTTGGCCCTTCATCAGTTCACATCTCACTGATCTTTGTGCTTGTAAATCTCAGTTTAAATGATGCCAGACACATAAATATTAGAGAAATGGTGGATCTAAAGAGGAAATAGAAGGAGGAGAGGAAAAATGAGTGACAGAAAATAATCAGGGCTGTTACTTAAAATTTTTTAATGAAATTATGTTAAGTTACCTATTTTCGAGGCATGGGCCTGTTGTGGTCATTCTTGCTATAAAGTTACACTGCTTGTTCAGTGTTTTCCTCTCTCCCTTTCCTTTAAGTCCCCCCTTGCTATTCTCCCATGCTTTTGGCATATTTTCTGTAATATTATTACTAAAATTTCTTGGGAGTTTTAGCTGGGTAACAGAATGAATTCTGTTCTTTTCCCCATGTTTACGTCCTCACCCATGGTTGTTTAGGCATAGTGTTCTGCATCTACCATCTGATGTTCTGCAGTTTCTTCCCTGGAAGTCTCTGTTTTGCATCAGATAGTGTATTTTTGGTAACTGATTTCGGGCCATGGTTATCAGTGCCTGGAGTCATGATTCTGGTGTTTTTACACTTCTTGTTTACATTGACAACAGTCTCTGTGGAGGGGGATTTCTTGTCTTTGTGTTAGTTTAATCATAACAAGATACATTATTATTATTCGTAAGTGTTGCATTAATTTTTAAAAATATTTTTAAAATTTTTGTCCACACTTAGGCTTGGGATCCATTGGGGCTCAACGTTACTTTTCAGAAACTTGGGCTTTTCTGAACAAATATTTTTTCAAAAATTTTTTTTTTACTTCAATTATTTTTTCTATGTTAATGGATCATGTTATTATGTATCTTTGTTTTCAGGGGTTGGTGCGAGTACTAGGACTTTTTGTATTCTTTTCACTATGAAAGGATATTGTTCAATCATAATCATTGTATTAATTGTAGTCAGTGTACTCGCACTAACTCCTGTTCAGTATGTGTCAATTGGGATGACAAACATGGGAAGCGTGTGTCACGGTATGTTAGCGGGGAAATGGCCATGCCGGTCCTTTCTCCGCAGGGTCACTCTAGTTTATCAATCTCTATTTCAGACTAACAAGAACAGGGTGATGTATCCGTGATGTCTTCCAAAAAGTGTGCCTCCGTCGTCACAATTAAATGAAGAGCTAGCGGCAAAGTGCTCATGGAAATACGTCAATTGCCTATGAGGTCCCTAGTAGGATCGACGGCCTTTGACGTCCGCTAGCTCGCCCGGTGTAGCGTCCATTCATTGAATGGTTCGACAGCCGGGTTCGTCCGTTGCAGTCCAGAAAGGGGTTTTGGGTGATGCGAGCACTATAAATCAACTAGGTGCACACCCAGTGACGGCGGATCAGAGGAGAGAATGGAGGAAGCCTATTAGTCCGGTTCCTAGCTCGTCCAGGTCCATCTGGGCTGCGAGCGAGAGAGGCCCCTCTCTCGTACAACAACATCTGGGACCAGATGTTGTGGTACAAAATGTTTCACATTCGGAGCATGTGTCTGCCGCTCGGGACGCTCCGAAGAGACTGTCAATAAGGCTTCCTCATCCTCACGGCAGTGCATACGACCGCACCTTGGCTACGTGACCACGGATATCCAGCCAGCTTCGCCAATCAGGGATTCCACGGCGACCAGGTCACGCCATCCGGTAGCCAGGGACACGAGGCCTGTAGACTCCGGACGTTCGCATAAGAGAAGTATGCAGGAGTCAGTGTACACGGAGCTTCCAGCGGCTAAGCAACGTAAGACCGCTACTCCACAGGCCTCAGTGACGGACGTGCTATCCCAAATAGCACAAATTATCGCAGCATCCCAGCAAACGACAGAATCTCTGTCGGATCAAGAATTATCTGACGACGCTGGGTCGGTACGCTCCGCTGATGCGTCAGGTACGGACGACCGAGAACATCATGGGGTCCAACAGGATGGCGAAAGGGATTCCGAGGATTGGGAGCTATCCCTTTTGGAACAACATAAAGCTGCCGTAGATTTCATCCGGCATTACCTTCCACAAGTTGTTCCGTCGGGCCAGACTGCTGCGATGCCGGATAAGAGACTGATAGCGTCATTGGACACAGAATTTTTTGATCGGTTCAGAGACATCATCCCTGAGTTTCTGTCACAGTCCAATAATGTCACAAGATCATTAGAATTATTGAATGACGCTATCTCTGAGCTTGCTACCAAAACAGGCAAGGCTGGTTTCTTGTCCGCTAATGCTCTCAATCTGCCTTTCATCAATTCAAGGAATAAATTCGAAACGGCAGAGCAGGGCATACCGAGAGTTCCTCTGCGTCTAGACGACGAAGCAGAAGACTTGGAATTGTCTTTAACGTCGTCTATGTCTATTCCAACCGCGACGTTGGGGACGACAATAATGTCTAACAGAGCTAGCTTAGACTCTTTATCATACGCAGACCACCTTACTAAGGTGTTATCATTGCGTCTTCAAGGGAAAGAATTCTAGGATATACAATCCTCATTTAGACTTCTTTCAAGGGCAGTAGCTTATTCCACGTATAACTCTGCCCTTTCAGTGGCAAACCTGGAGTTGGTTAGACGTGACGCAGCCCTAGCTATATCCACGCGTGTGGATAGTAAGGTGAAGAACTCTCTCAGAGTCGCTTCGGTCTCCGGAGAGCTTCTCTTCGACGGCAAGCTTTCAGCAATCTATGATAAGATAACTAAGAAAGCTTCGGATTCTCTGCTATTCAAATCCGCTTCTTAAAAGTCGGATACAGCAGAAAAGAGTAAGACAGGCACTTCTGGGACAAGTAAATCTGCAGAAAAGAGATGCGCTTTTATCAGAAGTACAGTCTCTTCTGACGAAGAACGCGGTAGAGGTCGTAGAAGACCAGGAATCACCGGGCTTCTACAGCCATCTGTTTCTTGTTCCGAAACCATACGGCTCGTTCCGTCCAGTCATAGATCTGAGCTGGATAAACAAGCTGATCGTCGCTCTGAAGTTCTATATGGAGACGATTCGGTCAGTCAGAGCGAGTATTCGGGTGAACGACTATGCTACAAGCATAGATCTCAAAAATGCGTACTTTCACGTCATGGTACATCCGACATTCAGAAAGTATCTACGCTTCGCAGTCCTAGGAGTGGTTTATCAGTTCCGAGCGATGTGTTTCAGCTTAAACCTAGCGCCCTGGGTTTCACTCGAATAATGAACTCGGTAATGATACATTTCCGAGCTCATTCGTCTGCAGTAACGTCGGCCTACCTGGACGACATTCCTCAGAGGTACGACAACGAGTTAACGTTTCAGAACGATGTGCAGAATCTGCTTCTATTACTCCGACGTCTCGGTTTTATTATAAACGAGGAGAAGTCGGATCTGGTGCCGTCCAAGTCATTCACTCATCTGGGAATGAGCTTTGAAACGCACAACAATCTCGTTTGTCTTCCGTTAACCAGAGCGAAATTAATCAGTTGTTACGCTCGCTATTGTCTTCACTCAGACAAAGTCACAGCGAGGGAGTTCATGAGACTGATAGGTCTGTGCGGAGCCGCTGCGGATCTCATTCCGATGGGGCGGTTACGCACTCGTCCTCTCCAAATTTTCTTGACTCAGAATTGGAGTGTAAAGATTCGTTCGCTCGATATAGACGTTCTCTTGTCAAATCAAGTGAAACAAGAGATTCAGACTTGGGCAAACATTCAGTGGTTGACTCAGGGAGTCCCATTGCAGTTGCCGGATCCGAGTTTTACGATTATGACGGATGCCAATCAAACAGGTTGGGGTAACATTGATCCCAACAGATTCGAAGTGCCAGGGTCTTTGGGTTCCGCAGTTTTTAGGCAAGCACATAAACATCCAAGAAATGATGTCAGTTTGGCTTGCACTATGTCATTGGATGTACATTATTCAGAAAACGCATGTCCAAATCCTGTCCGACAATACGACAGTAGTTGCATATATCCGGAACCAGGGAGGCACTCATTCCGTTCCGTTATTCAATTTAACGGAAAGAATCCTTCTGTTTGTTCTAGAACACCAAGTTCTGCTTTCGGTCCGTCATATTCCGGGTCGTCTGAATGTATTAGTAGACTCGCTTTCACGGAAAGGGTCGTTTGTTGCCGTTACAATGGACTCTCAACAAACAGGTATTCAATCAGATTTGCTACCAATGGGAGCGGCCAATGATAGACTTATTTGTGACACAACTCAACAATCGATTGCAGACGTATGTGTCACCATGTCTGGATCCCCGAGCATATGCAGTAGAAGCTCTATCGATCTCGTGGGACGGAAGGATAGGATATGCGTATCCTCCAACGCTGTTGATTCAGCAAATATTGCTCAAGATATAACAATCTCAATACAATTCTGTTGGTAGCATCTCTGTCTCCACAGAGACCGTGGATAAATCTACTCAGGTGTCTGCTGTGGGACTTTCCGCGAAAACTTCCTCCACAAGAGGATCTTCTTTCACTGGGGAAATCGTGTCAACTTCATCACAACCCGCAAGGTCTCAACCTTCACGTATTCCGTTGTGTGGTCCTTCTTGCACGGCAAGCATTGTACAGGACGAGCAGTGGACGCGATTTCTAACTGTAGGAGGACCTCCTCTTCGCTATACTATGCGGTTAAGTGGAAGGTCTTTCGTCATGGGTGTAGGGATCATTTTGTTGATATTTTTGATCCCTCCATACCAGACATTGCAAACTTTCTAGTATACTTGTTTGACAAGATCAACTGCAGCCTGTTACTATTAAAGGTTATAGGTCTATGTTATCTTATACCTATGCACACCATGATAGTTTACAATTGAATCTAATGTCTCTTTATCTAAATTTGTTAGAAACTCTTCGATAAATAGACCTAGAACCCTTAGATTAATTCCTAAATGAATTTAGCTTGGGTTCTTCTTAAACTAAAAGAAAACCATTTGAGCCTCTTGAGTCAGTAGATTTCAAATTCTGGTCTTATAAGACAGCATTTCTCTTAGCTTTCTCTTCTGCTTGAAGAATCAGTGAGCTACATGCACTATCGGTGGACGATTCTCACTATCGTAGTGACAGGAACACTATTACCTTTACTACTAATGTTGGATTTTTGGCTAAGAATCAGGCTCCTAATAATATCCGGAACCTATTGTTATTAAGGCCCTTCCGTCTTCACACGGGCACAGGCCTTTACTCTGTCCGGTTAGAGCTTTATGTATTTATAAACAAGATCTCAGTTTATCAGAAAGGGATGTAAACACTTCTTTCTGTCTCTTATGCCTAATAGAAAGGACATTACCGTCCATTCTATGGCTAGATGGATTCAGTTAACTATCTGTACTGCTTATGATAATCTATCTTCAACTCAGCAGTCTGTGCGTAAGATTTCGGCTCATTTAAGTAACAGCTCTTTCTACATCTTAGGCTTATGCAAATAGTGTTGCTATTACAGATTTAATGAAGGCTGCATATTGGTCTCAGCCATCCACATTCACAAATTCTTATCTCAGAAATATTGAGTCCATTTCTGGAGACCTGCTTTGTTTAGGTCCATTATCTGCTGCTCAGAATGTCGTTCTCTAAACAGTTGCAACTATAGTTATGCAGGCTTTCTGTTCAGGCAGTGACTCCGTCCTGCTGCCCTCTTCGCTCTGGGCTATTTGACCCAGAGCAAGGGGAAGGGGGGGGGGGGGGGGGGGGGGGTGTTCCCTTGGGTCACCTGTTTTATAGTGAAAACAAGGGGATACCTCCTCCGGAGTCAGTAATTCTGAGTTGTTACCGGGATGGTTTTAAAGTGAAAGTTAATGTTTAAAAAATTCATTCATGTCATATTTTTAAAGTATAGCATTTGTATATGTCACGTGTCAAACGGGAGTTAATATACAATCCTCGGACACTTTTAAAAGAGTATAAAGAGTCTCATTTCTCTGGACTAACTTTATTTATTGGCTTACTTTAAAAATAATTAGTATAAGGATTATTCTGGATGTTAATAGAGAACATGAATGTTATGATGCTCAATTATGGAGGGTGTTGTGTCTTTCTAATTTATCATAAATAGGAAAGATACATGTAAAGCCTAATATTCCTTTTCTTCTGGAGGGGATGACTCTATTTTATATAGTTGAGCTTATTGGATTTTCCTCTATGTCCTATACCCTCCAGCCTTTTTACTATTCAGCTATGTCTGGGTCATTGGTACAGTATAAAAATGTTAAAAAATTTATAGTAATTTATATATTTTTTATACTTACCAATGACCCAGACGGGGATGGCCCTCCCAGGAGTTGGGAACTCTACCTCCCCGCTGAGTACATAGCGCTGACCAGGCACTGGTTGTAAGAATGATAAATGGCGCCAATTCTGGGACCTCCTTGACACTGCGCATGCGCAGTAGAGGCGAAGTATGGAGGGCCATTCAGGACATTATTTCTTTGGTTTTAGATGCAAATTTTGGGGATTGGGGGGCAAAATTTGTGTTTGGCCCTAGATTTTTAAGAGTTAGCACCAGCTATGTCTGGGTCATTGGTAAGTATAAAAAATATATAAATTACTATAAATTTTTTAACTTTTGGGGTCAAAATCAGATAGTAAATCCCTTATACATGGTGTTCCACAGGGCTCAATTCTTGGCCGCATGTTATTTACATTATACACTGCATCATTAGGCCAAATGTAGAGAGTGCTGAAGGCATTCCATACCATCTCTATGCCGATGATACTCAGCTGTATGTGTCTTTTAATGCACTTAGTGAGTCTGATTCACTGAATTCAGTAGATATGATGCAAAACTGTGTTAATAAGGTACAAATCTGGATGGCTAGTCATAGGTTGAAAATGAATGACGATATAATGGAGGTGTTTGTTATATCTCGCACCGAAATTCCTTCTAATTTGCAGATTAAATCTTTTAGAAATTGGCAATTCAAAACAAACAGTAGCAAACAGTGCTCGCAACATTGGAGTACTGTTTGATTCAATTTGCAAGTGCTGTTTTATGCACATTAGAAATCTTGGACATCTTAGAAATGATTTGAATCAAAAATCATTGGAAAGGCTCGTTCATACCTTTATTTCTGCACATTTGGATTTCTCTAATTCACTCCTTATAGGCTTGCCAGTGGCTCAGTAGGTAGAGGTGCAGGCTGCAAGCCGAGAGGTCCTCGGTTCGAATCCCTCCTGCGGCAACCACTTTGTGTCCTTGGGCAAGACACTTCATCTCCATTGCCCACGTGGGGGCACGATGACGCCGTGTACTAAGGCGTACTGCACGTCGATGGTGCGCATGTCTTCAACCAATCTAACCCTGCCTGTGCTGCAGTGCGAAGTTACGATGTTGGGGAGCTGGCAGCTGCTCATCGTTGCTCGGTGGTTCTCTCCGGGTACTCCGGCTTCCTCCACCCGCAAAACTGTTAAGGTCATGATTAGCCATTGTGCATAAATATGTGACCTTAAACATCAACAAATAAATAAATAATATAGGCTTGCCACAATCGCTTATCTCTAAGCTGCAAAAAATACAAAACACAGCAGCTTGTATTATTACAGGATGCAGACGCTATGATCACATAACCCCACTGCTTCAAAAGCTGCATTGGCTCCCTGTTCAACAATGTGTCACTTTCAAAATTCCAGTTTTGGTCTTTTAAGTGTATTAATGGATCTGCTCCACAATATCTTCAAAACCTTTTGACTGTTCAGTCATCGAAACGGAATCTCCGCTCATCCGAACAGCTTCGGTTACATGTTCCTTTTTCCCGTTGTACCTTGGTGAACAGCAGGGCCTTTTCATTCGCAGGTCCACGACTCTGGAACTCATTGCCAACACATATCCAGTCTTCCAGAAGTTTAAATGAGTTTAAAACAAATCCCACCTTTATCAAGAGGCTTACGAGGTTTGAGCTACTTAGATTTGATCTGTTTGTTTACTTTTATGCATATAGTAGGGAGCTTGAATGTATTTATTTTTTTTTCCATGTAAAGCGTTTTAGAGCACAACTATGTGGTTTTACGCTATACAAAAACTCCATATTATTATTATAATTATTTATAAAAATTAGTTCATGTTCCCTAATTTCAGGACATAAGCCTGACGTCATCATTGTTTATAATGATTTTTCCACTGTTGGTTAAGTATTCCTTCCCTAACCTCCCTTGATCCCCCCAATTAAACTCCCAAGCTTTTTGGCTTGTTTTTTTTTAATTTTTTATACAAAATTTCTAGGGAGTTTAACGTGTCATACAGAAATTTTTTTCTGTATATCCCCAGGGTTGCATCCTCACCCTTAGGGTGTTTAGGCGTTTTTAGGCATGCATCATACATCCAATGTATCGTTTTTTTTTCTCTGATGAAGATCTTGCCTTACATTGGATAGTTCAAAAATTTGTTACTGACTTCGGGCCGTGTTGCCTGGGGTCTCGTTTCCGGTTTTCTGTCTGACACATTAGCAATGTCACGGTACGTTGTTAGCGAGGTACCACTGCCGGTCCTCTCGCGATGAGAGGATGCCACCGGTCCTCTCGCCCTAAGGTCGTTTTAGTTTATTAGTTTATATTTACGGAAGAACGAGAACATGGTGATGTTTACGTGACGCCATCATATAGTGTGCTTCCGTCGTCACATTAAATAGTCAATCAGAGCTAACGGCAAAAGTGCTCACGAATATTAGACAGGGCAATAAACCACAGTGTGGTTTCAAATCCCTATCACCAGCTAGCTCCACCGGTGAAGTGGTACACTGTCTGAGGGTACCGTGTCGCCGGGTGTGTCCATTGCGGTCAAGGAGAATAGAAAGGGTAGAGCAAGCACTATAATATAATATCAATATGAGGCTTACCCTGCGATGTAGGAAAGAAAGAAGCCAGCATGTTCAGCAAGAAGCTTGGCAAGGTCTGAAGGACCGCGAGCGAGAGAGCCCCCCTCTCTCTTTTATTTTTACATCTGGGGCCAGATGTTATAGATCGGAACTTGCGTCAGTCGGAGTATACGTCCACACCTCCCATCCGGGACGCTCCGTTCAGTTTACAGCCGGGGTCGGCTATTATTCCGGCTTCTTCAATGTCTACAAAGCACACACGACCGCACCTTGGCTATGTGACTTCTGATATCCAGCCTGCATCGCCGAGAAAGTCTCTCTTCGTCAGAGAAGTCACACCATACAGTAGCCAAGGAGACGAGGCCTCATTTGTAGGAACGTCCATAGTAAAGAGCCATCTTGGACACACTGTCCCAGGAGCAGCCGGTAGCCATGCAACAGAAGACCGCTGCTCCTTAGGCCTCTGTAATGGACTTGCTGTCGCAGATTGCGCAGCTCATCCCAGCAAATGAACAGGCTAACGACAGCAGTCTCAGAACTTGAGCTGTCAGAAGATGCTGGGTCGGTCCAGTCATCTGCGCGTTCAGATGCTGATGACCATGAGTATAATCTGATTCAGTTGGAGAATGAAAGGGATTTGGAGGAGAATTACCCTTCCCTTTCGGAACAACAGGGTGGCGTTAGCGCTTATGCATCGATACTTCCCTGAGTTTGTTCCTGAGAATCAGAATGCTGCGACAGCTCGAAATTAGCACTTTTCAGTAGCTTAGACGAGGCCTCATATATCGGGACGTTTTGGCCACACTGTCCCGGGTGCAGCCGGCGGACAGAAGGCCGCCGCTCCTCAGGCCTCTGTTACAGTTATGCTGACGCAGATGCGTAGCTCCTCACAGCATCCCAGCAAGTGCAGTAGCAATCGATGCCAGGCTCAGAACCTGAGCTGATGCATGGTGCTGGGTCGGTCCAGTTATCTGTGCGTTCAGATGCCGCTGACCGTGATTTCAACTGATTCAGACGAATGATGAAGGGATATGGAGGAGATTTACCCTTCACATTCGGAACAATACAGGGTTGAAAGGATTTATTCCATCAACAATACCCTGAATGTGTTCCAACGAATCAGAATGCTGCATCTATTTACAAGAAACCGCTAGCATTGTTACATGCTAAGTTATGCGGAAAAAGAGAAGGAAATGTCTTTTCCGGGTAAGTATAGACAGGTGTTGCAGGCTTTTGGCCTTTTAGACGACTCCACATTCAACTTTCCAGTGGAAAGAAGTTAGGCGGTTTCTTGTCATCATCATCTGTAGTTCTGCTGGTCGGAAAACAGGGAAGATGTATTGAGAGTTCCTCTGCATTTGAATGAGTAGGCTAAGGACCTAGCTATGGCCTTACCTTCGTTATTCATTATTCGCTTGGTCACAATTGAGACGGCATTTATTCATTCAGAGCGAATTTAGACTCACTGTATTACGCAGATCACCTTTAAGAACTGTGACGCAACGTCTCTACGGAAAGGAATTGGAGGACGTTTGGACCTCATTTAGAGTCCTTTCCAGGGCTATATATTTATCACGTATAACTCTGTCTTAACAAGTTGCTAATTCGGAGTTAAATAGATGTGACAGAGCCCTTGCGTAGTTATCCTTAATAGATGACAAGGTGAAAAACTCTCTTCGAGTCGCTCCGGTTTCCGGACACTAACTTTTTGACAATAAGCTTTCTTTGGTTTATGACCAAGCTACAAAGAAAGCATCAATACTCTGCTCCTTATGTCGACGTATAATTGACCTGCAATAGCAGAAAGGAGTAAGGGAGGACGTCCTAGACAGAAGGTTGCCTATCAGGACTCCTCGTGAGGGTATAGTTAACCCTACTATAATTACTCTAGGGATCGTCATATAGTGACTCGGATATGGGGCTTACGTCTGATTGAGACTTCCAGTCAGGTGCCCCTGAACTGCTGGGTCGAGGCTCTTCATGAACGAGATGCAGTTCCTCCTTCCGTAGGCCTCGCAGGTGCTACAGGTGTGCATTAGGACCACTGTTGTGTTGCGGTTGACGGATGGTTATCAAGATTAGCATCAATCTGGATAACTATTACGGAAGACTAGAACGTGAGAAGTGTGGTTTCGGAAGGCCTGCGGCTATCTTTCCGAGAGAACCACAACTAATTAATGTCTGATGGACAATGCTTCCATCTAATTCTTGCATAAGAGTCTCTCCAATCGGAGGTAAAGGTTCTCTTGACAATGAGGGTAAAGAGGTCATCGAGAATCAAGATTCTCTAGAATTCTGTAGCCACCTGTTACTCGTACCGAAGCCAAAGAGCTTGTTCCGACAGATAATAGACTTGAGCTCGATATCAAGTTTATCAAAGCTCTAAAAGTTTATTTATGGTTATCATTTAGTCAGTTAAATGAGTGTTCGAGAGATTGACTATGCTATAAGCATAGATCTAAGGATAGCTTTGGTCTGAAGATAGCGCTCTGCGCTGTCACTCGAATATTAACTTGGTAATGTCTCATAAGAATCTGGTTTGTCTGCTATTATCCAGAATGAATTAGTTTTATGCGACTGATGGGGATGTGCTGAGCGGCTAAGTATCTTGTTTAGATGGGTCACTTTCGTACACATCCCCTCCAGTTATTCTTCTACAGAACTGGAGTGTGACAATGCATTCGCTCAGGACCATTATTGTTTTAACAGATATAGTAAACAAAAGGGTCCATATTGAGGCAGATTTTTAGTGGTTAACTCATTAGTTCTACTGCAACTGCCAGATCCGGCTTTCACGATTATGACGGGTATGAGTCAATAGTTTGGGGCACGACCCTGAGTCCTACAGACTATAAATGCAGGAGTCTGGGACTCTCGGTTCCTGTAGAAACACATAATCATCAAGAATGATGTCAATATTGTTAGAGCTACATTAATGCGTTCACGTTTGTTCAGAGATTGTTGAACAACTCAATAGTCGTAGCGTACCTCAGGAACTAGGGTGGCAGCCATTCACTTTTGTTATAATACCTAACAGAGAATCATTTTCATATTCATCTCTCTATCCGTTATATACCAGGTCGTCTGAACACACTAGCAGACTCGCTCCTCGGAACGGTCGTCTGTTTCATATGTATGGATGCTCAACATGTGTTTATTTGTACAGTTTTCCAACCAGCGGGATCACCCCATGATTCTTTAGTTTGCGACACACCGGAACAATTAGTTACCGTCATTTGTGTCGCCATGCCCAGATTATTGAGCGCAGACAGTAGACGCTCTGCAAATTCATGTGGAGGAATAATAGGATATGCATATCCTCCTATTCATTTGATTCTATAGCTTTAGTTTAAGTTTAAACAGTGAATCCTACTGGTAGCACTTCTGTTGTCACAGAAATCTTGGATCAGTATTCTCAAGTGTCTGTTATGTGACGCTCCCCAGAAGCTTTCTCCATGAGAGGGTCTTCTTTCAGGGAACGTTTTATGCTTCATGTTCCTCTCCCTCCTTAGTGGCATATGGAGTCGATTAGACGTGAGGGAACCATTGTGATTCATATTTTTTTTATCTTAACTGACACATGTACAATTAAATAATACGGGTGAGGAGATTTCGTTATGACTTTGAATCCCCCCCCCTCCCCTCCCCTCTCCCCACTGTGAGAGAACTATTGAGGTTCGTATATTTTTCTCTTAACTGACACAAGTACGATTGAATAATGCAGATGAGGAGATTTCGTTATGACTTCGAATTCCTCCCCCCCTCCCCCAAACCCCACACACACTCAGACACTTCCTTATGTGTTATAAGCAATTACCGGGCAAAATGTAGTTCTCTTTCCGCAGGCTTTATTATTGTAATACATGCATTTTATGCATTTATGTTGTTTTCTTTGGCGACCTCATGGGCTCATCCGCTTTTTAGCTGAATTAATGCCCTATTATTTTGATTGATTTGTAAAATACAAGCGTTTATTTATAAATCATCACAATTAAATTGCTGCTCGAGAGTACCTCACAGGCTGCATAACCAGTTAACTGGTATTCAGATGACTACATGCTAATATATATGTGATCATGCATTATTATTATTAGGCTAACGCTTTATTGTATTTGGTGGACCTTGAAATAATAATTTATTTTGGGGGCGGTCCATGTAGGAGCCTGTTAATCATACCTTTGTACATCTCTAGATCCAAGTTTCTATTTTGTTTGGAACTCATATTACACGTGCTTTTACGATCATAGATATCAGATTATTCATGTTGGAGAGTGTTGTTACTGGAATTTATTGTACAGTGGCCACCTATGGGTCATGTAGGAAGTGTGTTTTCTCTTCGGGAATCGTTCATTGTGGCTTGATTAGATATGCGTATGTTATATTTTGTATCAACGTTTTTTGACGTATCTGTGTACGTTGTCTGCAGTGTATGCTATTTACTGTGCAGTATTAATTTCCAGGATCGTCGCTATACCCATAACTTCTGAAGTAACGTTAAGCACCATTTATTAATCTTGAATTAATACTTGTGCGTGTTCAATGATTAATTATATTGTTGTTGGGTACCGCTCTTATTGTTTCCAGAGCTCTCCCCCTTTTTTATTTTGAAGGTTTCTTCAAAAAAGGGGGAGGGGTGTTTTTTTACCCATAATCTGACTTAAAATGTATGTATCTTTGAAGGATGCTGTTTTTATCCGTATTTATATCCTGCATACAGCTAAAATGTTATTGTAAGGCATATGTTTGTGGGAGATTTTCTCATATTCTCAGATATGCCATCCTAATTTTTGGGGCTTAATCTGGGCTAGCCTTGGAAAATTAGAAACTTGTCTTCATACATTACATTAAGGAATTACTTCATTGGGCTCCTTGTTTAGAATATGTCTCCTCTATTACTGTATAGAGAGACATACATGTAAATCCTAATTATTCTAAGTTCCTTTATTATGGATTGCAGGATTGGAATTATTTCAGAAATCTTAAGCCCTCCACCTATTTACAATTCAGCTATGTCTGGGCCTATGGAATACTGTGTAAAAATATGATAAATTTATACCAATTTGTATATTTTTATACTTACGAATGGCCCAGATGGGAAGGGCCCTCCCATGAGTGGGCACTCATACCTCCCCGCTGAATTTTTATGTAATACTCTCTTTACAACGAATGGTGTTGGTGCCAATTCCAGTCACTTCCTGACGTCTGGACTTCTAATTTTCGGTTTTGCATGTTTTGGGGATTGTGGGGGGGAGGGGGGGGGTGGCAAAATTTGTGTTTGGCCCTAGATATTTTAGAGTTAGCACCAGCTATGTCTGGGCCATTGGTAAGTATAAAAATGGGTGTGGTCCGAAATTCAAGATGGCCACCAGCAGCCATTTTGTACCAAAATTAGTGCAATCAGTATTTGTACAGAACTTCTGTATGAAAGTTCTGATTTGAATAAATTTTTGTATGAATGTTTAGTAAAAGGGAATACATCACATACAGTATGGGTTTTTTTCTCATGCAGAAATTATGCAAATTAGATGAACTTTGATTTATTCAGTGCTGCTTGTACACTGTAAGTGCACATGTCAATACGGCTCGGGCTATGGGCTGTATTTATCAACCGATCTTCACGAAACTTCTTGGGTACCTTTGTCATCACCTTGGGACGAGAACGAGTGTTTCTGGGTACGGTCCAAAATTCAAGATGGCTGCCAGTGGCCATTTTGTACCGAAATTAGGTCTAACCAGTTTTTAGCTCACCGAAGGGAGCTTAACTTATCACTTGCCGTCCGTCGCCGTCTTCGTCCGTCGTGAACTTTACATTAACGACTACTCCTCACAAACTACTGGATCATATTGAACCAAATTTGGTGTGCATGTTCCCCATCATATGTCAATTCAAACTTATACAAAGAAACTTGCCGTACCCACAGGGGGAACCACAAGGGGCATAACTCTGATAGCACCCATGAATTTCTTTCCAAAATTAAAAAAAAATCTTCTTCAGATCCACCAGGCAGAATTCTTTCCTATTTGGTATACATCATCTCTAGTGGAGTCAGATTCAAGTTTGTTAATATTGAACCCCTGGATTCTTATTTGGGCTCACTATAGAAGCCAAAATTTGAACTTAGTGCATTTCTGGCAAATTTCTTAAAAAATCATCTTCTCCAGATCCAGCAGGCAGAATCTTTTGATATTTGGTATGCAACATTGTAGGGTGGATCTGATTCAAGTTTGTACAAATCGGCCCCCTGGGTTCATATTTGGGGTCAGTATAGGAGCCCGAATTTGAACTTAGTGCATTTCAGGCAAATTTCTTTAATAATCTTATTCTCAAGATCCAGCAGTCAGAATGTTTTGATATTTGGTATGCAGCATCCTTAGGGAGGTGAGATTCTAATTGTTCAAGCCATGTCCCTAGGTCCATATTTGGGCTCATTATGGGAGCCCAAATGATAACTTAGTTCAAAATGAGGAATTTTCTTTAAAAATCTTTTTCTTCAGATCCAGCAGACAGAATGTTTTGATATTTGATATGCAACATCCTTAGGGGGGTGAAATTCAAATTTGTTCAAGCTATGTCCCTGGGTCTATATTTGGGCTCACTATGGGAGCCTGAATGATAACTTAGTTCAAATTAAGGAATTTTCTTTAAAAATCTTTTTCTTCAGATCTAGCGGTCAGAATGTTTTGATATTTGGTATGCAGCATCCTTAGGGGGGTGAGATTTAAGTTTGTTCAAGCCATGTCCCTAGGTCCATATTTGGGCTCACTGTGGGAGCCCGAATGATAACTTAGTTCAAAATGAGGAATTTTTTTTAAAAATCTTCTTCTTCAGATCTAGCAGTCAGAATGTTTTAATATTTGGTATACAGCATCCTTCGGGGGGGTGAGATTCAAGTTTGTTCAAGCCATGTCCCCAGGTCCATATTTGGGCTCACTGTGGGAGCTTGAATTGTAACTTAGTTCGAAATGAGAAATTTTCTTAAAAAATCTTTTTGTTCAGATCCAGCAGTCGGAATGTTTTGATATGTAGTGTGTAGCATCCTTAGGGGGGTGAGATTCAAGTTTGTTAAAGCCCCTGGGTCCATATTTGGGCTTCCTGTGTGAGCCCAAATTATGACTTAGTTAACATGAGGAATTTTTCTTTAAAAATCTTCTTCTTCAGATTTAGCAGTCGGAATGTTTTGATATTTGGCATGCAGCATCCTTAGGGGGTGAGATTTAAGTTTGTTCAAGCCAAGTCCCTGGGTTGATATTTGGGGTCACTGTGGGAGCCCGAATGATAACTTAGTTCAAAATGAGCAATTTTCTTTAAAAATGTTTTTCAGATCCAGCAGATGGATGCTTTTGATATTTGGTATGCAGCATCCTTAGGGGGTAAGATTCAAGTTTGTTCAAGCCATGTCCCTAGTTCCATAAAATTTGTCTCTCATGACTTTATTCCTTTGTAGTGTTGATGAACCATGTATAACTGAATGTGACCCCAAATACTTCTTTGAACCACTTTGGCCGGTGAGTGATTACGGCTCCTTGGGGGCCTCTTGTTTGTACACAATTTCTATATGGCTCAGGCTAGAGGTCGTATTTATGATCCGATCTTTACGAAACTTCTTGGGTACCTTTGTTATCACTGTGGGATGAGAACGGGTGTTTTTGGGTGTGGTCCAAAATTCAAGATGGCCACCAGCAGCCATTTTGTACCAAAATTAGTGCAATCAGTCTTTTGTACAGAACTTCTAGATGAAAGTTCTGATTTGAATAAATTTTTGTATGAATGTTTAGTAACATGGAATACATCACATATTGTGAGGGTTTTTTTTTCATGCAGAAATTATGCAAATTAGATGAACTTTGATTTATTCAGTGCTGCTTACACAATGTAAGCACACATGTCAATACGGCTTAGGGTAGAGGCTGTATTTATGAACCGATCTTCACAAAACTTCTTGGGTAACTTTGTTATCACCTTGGGACGAGAATGAGTGTTTCTGGGTGCGTTCCAAAATTCAAGATGTCTGCCAGTGGCCATTTTGTACCGAAATTAGGTCCAATCAGTTTTTTGTCACAAGTTCTATACAGCTCGTATTTATGAACTGATCTTCACAAAACTTCTTGGGTACCTTTGTTTTCACCTTGGGACAGGAACAAGTGTGTTTTGGGGTGCCTTTGTTATCACTGTGCTATGAGAACAAATATTTTGGGGTTCAGTTAGACCCACTCTGGGACTCAAAGATTTTTTTCTTGTTTAGCATCTGACTGTCACCCACCTTTACAATACTTTACCTATACATTTGTTACAGGCAACGGTCAGTATTTATGTACAGACCGTTACAATACTTTATATGTACCTTTGTTATCAGGTCATTACCTGGATGTTTGTCATGGCTGTGTCACATACTATACATGTACATGTCTTTGTCTTGACAAGTTGAGCTACAGTGTCATTGACACTTTCATTTTCTTATACATTGGAGCTAATGTCGTAAGTCTTTGTTTAGTGAGCTTTCCAAGGTCGCAGGTGACACAGATATTTGTCTTCATGGAAATGAATACTAATAAGCTGCGTTAGCTGAGCTGAGACTACTGTCTCTTTGGAATTACATCTGTTAGTAGAGCGGTCCCTTATTCCTTACCTTGAGCGACTATTGTTGTAAGACTCCATTTAGTGAGCTTTCAAAGTCGCAAGTTTCACCAAGATATCTGTCTTTGCGGGATGAGGACTTATTAGTTCCACTAGCTAATCTGAGACTGCTGTCTCTTTGGAATTAGGGCCGTTAAAAGGAAACAGTTTGTTGTTTCCTTCTCGGTGTTGTATTCTTAGGCGTCTGGGGCTTTTAGTCCTTTTGTTGACACCTTATAAGAATCTAGTGCTGCCCTTTTTCCCTTAACATGAGCGACTAACGTTGTGAGTGAGCTTTCTAAAGTTGCAAAAATTACACCGAGATATCGGTCTTCACGGAGATGAAGTCTTCTAAGCTTTATTAGCTAGGCTGAGACTGCTGTGTTTTGGGGAATAGAACCCCTAAGGAAAGAGTTCATTTTTTTCTTCTCGGTGTTGTTTTCTTTTGAGTCACAGACTTTAGTCTTATTGTTGACACTATAGTAGCCCAGCTAGAATTATGAGTGGTGTTTTTTTCCTGTCATTAGCGGCTAGCATTGTAACTCTCCTTTAGTGAGCTTCTAGGGTCTCAGTTAACAGCCATTTAATTGTCTTCACAAATAGGAAGACCTTTAGCTGCTTCGCCAGGCTGATACCACTGTCCTATCAGACAAGGTACCGTTACAAGAGAAGAATTTGTTCTCTCTTTAACGGTATTGTTTTTGTGTTGTCTGAGGCTTTTAACCCTATTGATGACGCCATATTAGCCTAGTGTGATTAATGAGCATTTTTTCGAATGCCCCTAGTTAACTCCTTTTCAGGAATTTATTTCCTGCTATAATCGGAACAAGGCGCAAGGAGTTCATCTAAGTTTTTAGGATCGGGTGCCGGAACAGTTTTTCGTCTCCCGCTTCATTTTTATCCAATCTATTGTTGTGGATTATATTTCCACTCGGTGGATTGGATATTATGTCTATTTGGTGTATTATTTAGCGCCATGGCGTACTGTCTTCATTTCAAGGGATATGTCGACGCTGTTTCAGCGGGTATATTCCTTGCAATAGTGCCATGTTCATCACGTCCACCTCCATCCTTAGTGGCATTAAGGAGTCGGTCATACGTGAGGGAACGCTATAGTTTCTATACTATTCCAGATAACTATCATTAAAGCATTATGAGTTGCGCCAGGTAAGTGTGATTATGCTTGCTTTGACTAACTATATGCTAACTAATATTATTTTATACAAGAATACAACTGCTAAATCTAGGCATACATAATGTTCACTAATTTTAATTTGAAAGTAAGAGAAGTTTAGGAAATTTAGTAGCAATCTCACATTTGAAAGTGTTTATTCTGATAACATTTTGAAGAAGTAGCCAACACTGAACTTTCACTTGCTCTAAGTTGCAGTTAGAAACACAGTATTTATCTTGCATTTCTGTATTGTTAAAAACTGTTTTGCCTTTTAATCCTCATCTAATAGCCAGAAGTTTACAAAAGTCGCCATTCAATTTTGTTTTTTTCTTCAATTTTTGCCTCTAAAACATCAAGTACTGAACAAGCTCATTGAGCCCATTCTTATAAAGGGTGTGCGTACAGGCTATGTCTTTGAGGCAGAAATGTGAAGTTTTGATTATTCAAGAAAATTGCTTAACAAGTATAAGGGGAAACTTCAGACTTTGTTAAGAGAATGTCAAAAGTCTGTAACAGATCTGTTATTATTTGTTTTGGTCTAATAAATAATGAGGTTAATACTTGGTTAGTTTCTTATTGGCTGTGATATCAGCCCTCGGTAACTTCACTTCAGCCTGCGATCTTCGGTCTTAGGCTGATATGAAGTTACCTCAAGCTGATATCTCAGCTGATAGGAAAATAACCAAATAGTGACCTCTAAATACATTTTCAACTGGAAAAAGTATTTTGACACAATATATCTCTGTACCACTGAAATCACACCTCCCCCCCCCATCCCCCCCCCCCCCCCCCACAATAAAAAATAAAATAAAATAAAAACAAAAAAAGAAGTACCATTTATCTTCATTTCTGAAGATAAATCTGTATATCTTTCACCAATGATATTACTAAGAAATTTACAGAGCAGGTGCTCCTATGATACAACAATGGGCAAGACTTAACTTGTAGAATAGACCTATCCTGTGGATGGCTTTTTGTCATATCTTGGCTGCCTCTATAAGTAGGCTTGACAAAAAATTACTGCCTGACACAGGGTTTATAGCTTATGATCTGTCCAGTCCCTTATGAGTTAGACCTTCATGTACTTGTTTATCAATATTTATGTTGCAAGACAAGTGATTTCACCTTGTGAATGATTCATGTAATAGCCTGTCATCAGATATTAGTTTTCTGCTTAATTGTTATCTGTAAGTTGTGAGTGAAACCTGTATGTATGTGTAGCTACAGTCCTGTGATGTTTTACAGAACAATGTCAGAAAGAAGAAGAAAAGCCTTTATTTGGTTCATTACCAGTGAGGCAGGTGGACTGTTTGAATTCACTGGTGAAGTTTGCAGCAGTTAGTGGTCATGTGATGCAGCCAGACTTGGTGAAGCTGCAGTGTATAAGAGCACTCACAGGTAATCTCTCTCCTCTCTCTTAGAGTGGACAGGTTTCAGGTTGTTGAAATAAAGTCCATGGTTTTATATTTGAACTTCCTGTTGTAACCCACATTTTAACTTACTGCAGTATGAGGTATGTTCTTTAAAAACCTTCCTTTTCAGATCCACCAGTTAAAATCTTTTAATATTTGGTATGCAATGTCCTTAGGGAGATCAGATCCAGGTTTGTTCAAATCAAGTCCCTAGGTTGATATTTGGTCTGCCTATGGGATCCCAAAGTTTAACTTAATGCAATATGGAGAATAGTCTTTAAAAATGTTATCCGGAATGACCAGTCAGAATCTTTTAATATTTGGTAATCTGCATCCTAAGGGGGTTTGGATTCAAACTTGTTCAAATCAAGTAACTTGATTAATTTTATTTAAGTATTAGGAATAATCTGTAAAAATTATCTTTGAATCTACCAGTCAGAATCTTTTGAAAAATGGTATATAACATCCTTTGGGAGGTCAGGTCCAAATGTGTTCAAATCAAGTCACTGGGTTGATATTTGGGGTTCCTGTGGGATTCAGAATTTTAACTTATTGCAATATATGGAATATTCTTCAGAACCACTGGTCAGAATCTTTTGATTTTTAGCTGTCACTAGCAGCTCTGTATGTGGCAATGTCCATCTGGCTGTCTATCAGTAGGTCAGTCGAAATGTCATCATATTTGGTATGCAAGTGTATCTTATCAATGTCTATCCTCGTGTTCAAGGTGTTATTCACAGTATTTTTGTCACACTTATTGCATTTTATGGACCTGAAATTTGTTTATTATGCTCCCATCAATTTGGCAGGGGCATTAAGTGTTACCCTTGTCCATCCGTCCATCCCGAATATGGTTTTCAGATGATAACTTTGGTTTGACTGAATGAAATGAAACAAAATTGTATAAATATGTTTATAACCACATAATACAGGTTAGGATTGATATTGGGCATGGTCCAATATTTTTTTGGCAGAGTTATGGCACTTTTCCAACTTAGAAAACATGTTGATATTGGTTTAGTTTGACTGAATGAAATGAAACAAAATTTTATTCATAGGCTTATTAACACATACTACAGATTGGGATTGATAGTGGACATGTTCCGATATTTTTTGGCAGAGTTATAAGCCTTTTCTGACTTAGAAAACATGTTGATATTGTTTTCCGAATGGTAACTTGAGTAATAGGTGTCCAATGCCAATCAGACTTTGAATATAGCTTACTGTAGACAATTTTCCTGGCAGTTTTGATTTTAATTTTTATGTTGTGAGTTATGGCCTTTTTGTCGGACTTTGTCAACCACAGAATATAGTTTATCATGAAGCGGGGCATTAGTGTCCCATGGACACATTTGGTGGCCTGCTGTGTCGGTGCTATGGTTTAATGCAGATAGATATTTATTAATTCAATATCAACGAAGATAAATGACTAGAAACTCATCCTTGGCAGTTGGGTGTGAGGGCATAGCCACCCTTGGTGCTGCACTTGTTTACTATCAAACTCAATAACTTTTAAAGTACTTGATGGAATGACATCATATTTGATGTGCAAGTGTATCTTATTGAGGTCTAGCCCCATGTTGAATGCTGTTAGAGTAAATTTGTCAGAGTTATTTCCCAACATTTTTTAAAAGAAGCAGGTATATTGCGGTGACCTCCATCCATCCTGTCCAGGACATCTGTCCTGTCCATCCAGTCCCATCCATCCTGTCCCATCTGTCCTGTTCCATCTGACCCATCCGTATGTCCGAACTTCATATCACCAAGAGTATGTAATTCGAAACATTTAAACTGCACTGAGGTGTTCAGGTAGCATCTGTAGATGTGCATAAAGGTTTCTGAATTTTGATATTTTTATACTGTACCAATGACCCAGACTTAGTTGGCTAGTGCTAACTCCAACAAAACCAGGGCCAAACACAAATTTTGCCCCCCAATCCCCAAAATTTGCATCCAAAACAAAAAGAAATCATGTCCTAAAGGACCTCCATAGTACGCCTCTACTGCGCATGCGCAGTGACGCAGTCGTCCCGAAATTGGCGCCAATTATCATTCTCTGTTTGGCCCTTCATCAGTCAACATCTCACTGATCTTTGTGCTTGTAAATCTCAGTTTAAAGGATGCCAGACACGTAATTTTTGGAGAAAAATGTGATTCTAAGGAGGATAGAAGGAGGAGAGGAAAAAGAAGTGGCAAAAAATAATCAGGGCTGTACTTAAAATTTTTTTGATGAAATTATGTTAAGTTGCCTATTTTCGAGGCATGGGCCTCTTGTTGTCATTCTTGCTAATTGTTGCACTGCTTATTCAGTGTTTCCTCTCCCCTAGCCTTCTAAAGTCCCCCCTGGCAATTCTCCCATGCTTTTGGCATATTTTTGAGAAGTTTCATTTCTAAAATTTCCTGGGAGAGTTGCTTGGTTACAGAATGTTTTCTGTTATTTTCCCCATAGTTACGTTTTCACCCATGGGTGTATAACGTTTGTGTTCTGCATCTTCCATCTGATGTTCTACAGATTCTCCCCTGGGAGTCTCTGTTTTGCATCAGATAGAGTGTAATTGATGACTGATTCCGGGCCAGTTTTTTCAGTGCCTGGAGTCATGTTTTCTAGTGTGTTTACACTGTTTGTTTTCATTGGCAACAGCCTTTTTTGAGGGGGGCTGTTTGCCTTTGTGGTAGTTTATCTCATTATAAGATACATTTATATTATCCGAAAGTGTCTCATTAATTATTTTATATAAATTTAAAATTTTTGACCACACTTTGCCATCGGATCCATCGGGGCTCAACGTTACTTTTCAGCAACTTGGGCTTTTCTGAAAAAATATTTTTTCAAAATTATTTTGTTTTGCAATTGTTTTTTCATTTATTAATGGATCATGTTATTATGTATCTTTGTGTCAGGGGTTTTTGCGAGTAACTAGGACTTATTGCTGTTCTTTCACAATGAAGGGACATTGTTCAAATTGTAATAGGAAGAAATCTTCCTCTGACTTTCATGATCATTGTATTAATTGTAGTCAGTGTTCTCGCATTAATCCCTGTCCTATATGTGAACATTGGGATGAGAAACATTGGAAACGTGTGTCACGATATGTTGTTTCTGGAGAAAGAGCGATGCCGGCTCTTTCTCCACAAGGTCACTCTACTCTCTCAGTTTCTATTTCAGAGGAACCAGAACAGGGTGATGTTTCCATGTTATCTTCTTCAAGTGTGCGTTCGTCGTCACAAATGAATTCAGAGCTAGCGGCAAAAGTGCTCATGGAGATTAGACAAATGTCGTCCGCTTGCTCGCCCGGTGTAGCATCCATTCACCGAATGGTTCGGCAGCCGGGTTCGTCCGATGCGGTCCAAGAGGAAATTTTGGGTGATGCGAGCACTATAAACATAATAGATGCACACCCAGTGACGGCGGATAGTAAACGAGAACGGAGGAAGCCTTTTAGTCCGGTTCCTAGCTCGTCCAGGTCCAGCCGGGCCGCAAGCGAGAGAGGTTCCTCTCTCGTACAACAACATCTGGGACCAGATGTTGTGGTACAAAATGTGTCTTTAGCGGAGCATACGTCCGTCGCTCGGGACGCTCCGTTGTATAAGCAGTCTGCAGAGACTGTTAAGGCTTCCCCTTCTCGTCAGCGCACACGACCGCACCTTGGCTGCGTGACCGCCGATATTTTACCAGCTTCGCCGATGAAGGATTCTTCGGCGACCAGGTCACACCATCCGGCAGCCAGGGATTCGAGACCGATGGACTCCGGACGTTCGCATAGGAAAAGTATGCGGGAGCCATCTGATGCGGAGCTGCCCTCGGCGAAGCAGCGAAAGACTGCGCCTCCGCAGGTCTCGACGTTGGACATTCTTGTGCAGATAGCACAGCTTATCGCAGCATCCCAGCAGCCGACAGAAACGGTGTCGGATCGAGAATTATCCGACGCCGCTGGGTCGTTACGCTCCGCCGAAGCATCGGGGGCGGACGACCGGGAACATCGGGAGGTCCGACCGGATGGTGAAAGGGATACGGATGAATTGGAGCTATCCCTTTCGGAACAACATAAAGCTGCCGTGGACTTCATCCGGCACTTTCTCCCTCAAGTTGTTCCGTCGGGCCAGACTGCTGCGCTTCCGGACAAGAGAATTATAGCGTCATTGGACTCTGAATTTTTTGAGCGGTTCAGGGACATCGCTCCCGAGTTTCCGTCGCAGTCCAATAATGTTGCAAGAACATTTGAATTATTGAACGACGCTATATTTAAACTTGCTTCCAGGACGGGGAAAGCAGGTTTCTTGTCCGCTAATACTCTTAACCTGCCTTTCATTAATGCAAGGAATAAATTCGATACGGCAGGACAGGGTATACCGAGAGTTCCTCTGCGTATGGACGACGAGGCGGAAGACTTAGAGCTATCATTACCGTCGTCAGCTTCTATTCCAACCGCGGTGTTGGAAACAGCTATTGCGTCTAACAGAGCCAATTTAGATGCCTTATCTTACGCAGATCACCTTACTAAGGCGTTATCACTGCGCCTTCAAGGGGAAGAGTTTCAGGATATACAATCCTCTTTAAGACTTCTTTCAAGGGCAGTAGCTTATTCCACGTGTAACTCCGCCCTTTCAGTGGCAAATCTGGAGTTGGTTAGACGTGACGCAGCCCTAGCTACATCCACACTAGTGGATTCTAAGGTGAAGAACTCTCTTAGAGTCGCTTCGGTCTCAGGAGAACTTCTCTTTGACGGCAAGCTTTCCGCTATTTATGATAAAATTAAAAAGAAAGCTAATGATTCTCTGTTGTTCAGATCGGCTCCTAAAAAGTCGGATACAGCAGACACGAATAAGACAGGTACTTCTGGGTCTAATGCGCCCAAGAGAGGTTCCTATAGAGGTTCCGGTGCGTCCTCTTGGTCTTATTCGAGAGACCGTCAGGATAGTGACTCTCGTTCGGGACGTCCTTCAGGCCGGGACAATCGGTCGGACGCCCCGAGGTCGACGAGGCGAGGTGCGGGTCGTGGAAGACGTGGTTTCTCCTACCGCAGGCCTCGCAGGTCCAGGAGGTGATGGCTTAAACCTCTATCGCGTTCCGGTTGGCGGAAGGTTGTCGAGTTTTTCACAAGAGTGGGCATCGATTACGGACGACCCTTGGGTGAGAGGAGTGACTTCGGAAGGTCTAAAGATATCCTTCAAACGAAAGCCTCCATTAACTCGAAGTCCAAAGTGGACTCATCTTCCGTCAAATCCACAGAAAAGAGACGCTCTGTTATCAGAGGTGCAGTCTCTTTTAATGAAGAACGCGGTAGAGGTCGTAGAAAACCAGGAATCTCTGGGATTCTACAGCCATCTGTTTCTGGTTCCGAAACCAGACGGCTCGTTCTGTCCAGTCATAGATTTGAGCTGGATAAACAAGCTGATCGTCGCTCCGAAGTTTTATATGGAGACGATTCGATCGGTCAGAGCGAGTATTCGGGTGAACGATTATGCAACGAGCATAGATCTCAAAGATGCGTACTTTCACGTCATGGTACATCCGACATTCCGGAAGTATCTACGCTTCGCAGTCCTAGGAGTGGTGTATCAATTCCGGGCGATGTGCTTCGGATTGAATCTAGCACCCTGGGCTTTCACTCGGGTAATGAACTCGGTAATGATCTACTTCCGAGCTCATTCGTCTGCGGTAACGTCGGCCTACCTGGACGACATTCTTCAGAGGTACGGCAACGAGTTAACGCTTCAGAACGATGTTCAGAATCTTCTTCTATTGCTCCGACGTCTCGGTTTTATAGTAAACGAGGAGAAGTCGGATCTGGTGCCGTCCAAGTCATTCACTCATCTGGGAATGAGCTTCGAGATGCACAACAATCTCGTTCGTCTGCCGTTAACCAGAGCGAAATTAGTCAGTTGTTACGTTCGCTATTGTCTGCACGCAGACAAAGTCACGGCGAGAGAATTTATGAGACTGATAGGTCTGTGCGGAGCCGCCGCAGATCTCATTCCGATGGGGCGGCTACGCACACGTCCTCTTCAAATTTTCCTGACTCAGAATTGGAGTGTGAAAATTCATTCGCTCGATGTAGACGTTCTCTTGTCAGATCAAGTGAAACAAGAGATTCAGACTTGGGCAAACATTCAGTGGTTAACTCAAGGAGTTCCGCTGCAGTTGCCGGATCCGAGTTTTACCGTTATGACGGATGCCAGTCAAACAGGTTGGGGTGCATCATTAATCCCAACGGATTCGAGATGCCAGGGTCTTTGGGATCCGCAATTCCTGTGCAAGCACATAAACATCAAGGAAATGATGTCAATTTGGCTTGCGTTATGTCACTGGATGGACATTATTCACGATGCTCATGTCCAAATCCTATCCGACAATACGACAGTAGTGGCGTATATACGGAATCAGGGAGGCACTCATTCAGTTCCGTTGTTCAATCTAACGGAAAGAATCCTTTTGTTTGCGTTAGAACATCACGTTCTTCTTTCGGTCCGTCACATACCGGGTCGTCTGAATGTGCTAGCAGACTCCCTTTCACGAAAGGGTCGCTTGTTGCCGTCGGAGTGGACTCTCAACAAACAAGTATTCAATCAGATTTGCTACCAATGGGAACGGCCAATGATAGACTTATTTGCGACACATCTCAACAATCAGTTGCAGACGTATGTGTCTCCGTGTCCGGATCCAAGAGCATTTGCAGTAGACGCTCTGTCGATCCCTTGGGACGGAATGATAGGATATGCGTATCCTCCAGCGCCGTTAATTCAACAAGTATTGCTAAAGATAAAACAATCTCAATGCAAGATTCTGTTGGTAGCATCTCTGTCGCCACAGAGACCGTGGATAAATCTACTCAGGTGTCTGTTGTGGGACCTACCGTGGAAGCTTCCTCCACAAGAGGATCTTCTTTCGCAGGGGAAATCGCGCCAACTCCATCACAACCCGCAAGGTCTCAACCTTCACGTTTTTCCGTTGTGCGGTCCTTCTTGCATGGCAAGCACTTTACAGGACAAGCAGTGGACGCGATTTCTAACTGTAGGAGGACCTCCTCTTCGCTAAACTATGCGGCTAAGTGGAAGGTTTTTCGTCGTTGGTGTAGGGATCATTCTGTAGATATATTTGATCCCTCTATACCAGACATTGCAAACTTTCTAGTATACTTGTTTGACGAAATCAAACTGCAGCCTGTTACTATAAAGGGTTATAGATCTATGTTATCTGATACCTATGCACATCATGATAGTTTACAAATTGGATCTAATGTCTCTTTGTCGAAATTGGTTAGAAACTTTTCGATAAATAGACCCAGAACTCTTAGATTAATTCCTAAGTGGAATTTAGCTTGGGTTCTCCTTAAATTGAAGGAAAAGCCATTTGAACCTCTTGGGACAGTAGATTTCAAATTCTTATCTTATAAGACAGCTTTTCTCTTAGCTTTCTCTTCTGCCAGAAGAGTCAGTGAGCTTCATGCACTATCGGTGGATGATTCTCATTATCGTAGTGTTGGGAACACTATCACCTTCACTACTAATGTGGGTTTTTTAGCTAAGAATCAGGCTCCTAATAAATATCCGGAACCTATTGTTATTAAGGCTCTTCCGTCTTCAGACGGGCCTTTACTCTGTCCTGTTAGAGCACTACGTATCTATAAACAGAGATCTCAGTTTATCAGAAAGGGACGGAAACGTTTCTTTCTGTCTTTGATGCCTAATAGAAAGGACATTTCAGTCCATTCTATTGCTAGATGGATTCAGTTAACTATCCGTACTGCTTATGAAGATTTATCTTCTTCTCAGCAGTCTGTGCTTAAGATTTCTGCTCATGAAGTAAGAGCTCTTTCTACTTCCTGGGCTTATGCTAATAGTGTTGCTATTACAGATTTAATGAAGGCTGCTTATTGGTCTCAGCCATCCACATTTACGAATTTTTATCTCAGAAATATTGAGTCCATTTCTGGAGACCTGCATTGTTTAGGTCCGTTATCCGTTGCTCAGAATGTCGTCCACTAAACAGTTGCAACTATAGTTATGCAGGCTTTCTGTTCCGGCAGTGACTCCGTCCGGCTGCCCTCTTCGCTCTGGGCTATTTGACCCAGGGCAAGGGGAAGGGGGGGGGGGGGGGGGGGCGGGCGGGTGTTCCCTTAGGTCACCTGCTTTATAGTGAAAAGCAAGGGAATGCCTCCTCCAAGTCAGTATTTCTGAGTCGCTTCCGGGATGGTTTTAAAGTGTAATATTAATGTTTAAATTCATTCATGTCTTATTTTTAAAGTGTAGCTCGGTGTGAAGCATTTGTATATGTCAAGTGTCAAACGGGCTTTAATATACAATACTCGGACACTTTTAAATGATTATAAAGAGTCTCAATTCTCTGGACTACTTTATTTATTGGCTTGCTTTAAAAATAATTAGTATAAGGGTTATACTGGATGTTAATAGAGAACATGAATGTTATTGTGCTCAATTATTAAGGGTAGTGTATCTTTCTAATTTAATTTTAAATAAGAAAGATACATGTAAAGCCTAATACTCCTTTTCTCCTTAAGGGGTTACCTCTTTACTATATAATTGAGCTTATTGGATTTTCCTCTATGTCCTAGGCCCTCCAGCCTGTTTACTATTCAGCTAAGTCTGGGTCATTGGTACAGTATAAAAATGTTAAAAAATTTATAGTAATTTATATATTTTTTATACTTACCAATGACCCAGACGTGGATGGCCCTCCCTGGAGTTGGGAACTCTTGCCTCCCCGCTGAGTACATAGCGCTGACCAGGCACTGCCAGTAAGAATGATAATTGGCGCCAATTTCGGGACGACTGCGTCACTGCGCATGCGCAGTAGAGGCGTACTATGGAGGTCCTTTAGGACATGATTTCTTTTTGTTTTGGATGCAAATTTTGGGGATTGGAGGGCAAAATTTGTGTTTGGCCCTGGTTTTGTTGGAGTTAGCACCAGCCAACTAAGTCTGGGTCATTGGTAAGTATAAAAAATATATAAATTACTATAAATTTTTTAACTTTTCCCAAGTGGTTCCAGTGAAACCACTTTTATTATGCTCCCTGAAAATATTTCGGGGAGCATATAGACGCTGCCCTGTCCATCCGTCTGTCCAAAACCAACTAGATATGTTGTTATTGGTTTCTTGACAATAACTTAATAAATTTAGTTTGAGTGAACAGAATGAAACAAAATTTTATACATGGGCTTATAACCATAAAATACAGGTTGGGATTGATAGTGGGCTTTGTCCGATATTTTTTGACAGAGTTATGGCCCTTTTCTGACTTAGAAAACATGTTGATATTGGTTTCCAGACGATAACTTTAGTTTGACTGAGCGAAATGAAACAAAATTTATATATAGGTTTATGACCATAAAATAGAGATTGGGATTGATAGTGAGCTTGGTCCGATATTTTTGATAGAGTTATGGCCCTTTTATGACTTAGAAATCATGTTGATATTGGTTTTCTGGCGATAACTTTAGTTTGAGTGAACAGAATGAAATAAAATTTTATACATAGGTTTATAACCACATAATACAGTTGGGATTGATGTGGGCTTGGTCCAATATTTTCTGGCAAGCTTATGGCCCTTTTTCGTCTTAGAAGACATGTTGATATTGGTTTCTAGGTGGTAACTTGAGTTATAATGTCCGATTTCAATCAAAATTGGAATATAGCATACTGTAGACAATATACCAGATGGGTTTGATTTTGAATGTGGTGCGGTAATTTTTTTTTGAGTTATGGTGCCATTTTGGACTTTTGTTAATCACTTGGATGTCTGCTGTATTGGTGGTATGGTTCAGTGGAGGTAAAATAAGATATTGATTAATTCAATATCAAGAAAAAATGCAAAACTACTAAAAGTCATTTCTGTTCAAACCCAATGGTTGTAGCATTTTGAGTGTCTATATCCTAAAAGTCATTCTGTTCAAACCCAATGGTTGTAGCATTTTGAGTTTCTATATCCATTGAATTTTTTTATGACGACGCTCTTCCATAGCATTGTGTCCAACCAGGTCAGAGTGTCGTACCTGTATAATGCGGTAGCGTGAGTCCGTAATATTGCCGCTGGATTGTATAAACATATATTGGATTGTCGTTTTAACAATATCCGGACAGGTGCTATATGGTTTTGGGGCCGTCGCTCTAAGACCCATGGGACATAAGTTTTGTTCTATACACTTCTGTAGGAAAAGGCCCTGTAGTTCTAACCTTTGCTGTTTAATGGCTAAGTTATGGACTTTTCTGTAGGTGGATCGGTTCTGGTCAATAATGTAAACTGTATTTCCGGTTCCGCTATCGCAACTGGTTCTCTTGGCCCCTCGGTTTGGGTTGATATTCGTCACAGTAATATTGCTGGCGCTCGAGCTGAGACTCATGGAGCTAGTGGCAGTGGATGAACTAGCCATAACTCTACCAACAGGTCGGATTGAAGTAAATATTTTACGAAACTCACTAGATAGTCCGAGAGGACCTGTGGTCAAGTTATCCCTAATGAATAAAGTGCCTAACTAGTTTTGTTCATAGTAGAACTTCGTCAGAGGCAGCTCTGCTCTTTGTCGTAGTACATGGCTATATCAACAGAACTGTACTGTACACTGAGGTAAAGGCACTGCCAAGTGCGATATATGCAAAATTACATTCCGCAGAAAGGAATACCTCAAAAGACACCTCACCAGAGCATGCCACATTAATTACGCTACCAGGACATTGTATGCAGATCTAAGAGACAATTATACACCGTGCTTTCATTCAGAAGACATTCAGGGAGAATAAATTAGAACAACACCAACTGATCATTTGCAAATAACCACAAGCAATGTCACGATGGTCCAGCACAAATCGGGGTCATTCTCGTTCAGTAGCTCCTCACCACTTTACCACACTCAGCAACAGACTGGTGCACCCTTTCTAAAGCTCACATTTGTCAAAACACCAAACCTACAAAAAACATTAAATTGGTAAGCAATACATACTATATATATATACTATATTCTGACTTACCAGCTCATGTCGTAGACTAAACCAGTAGATACCTGAACAAACAGTACCAGGGGCATGTCTTTCCCCCTCCCTCCCACCGGGCAGGGTACCTATTTAACGGTGCACTCAACTTTCGCAATAACAGCAAACAATGCATTCGCCAAGTTATTTGCCCCACTGACTCCCAGATACTCGCTGATGCATTCACCAGGGCATTTGCCAACTCAACAGAGAATGATGGCACTAGGCATGGCATTCGCCAACATCCCAGGCATTTGCCAGTGCACTCGCCAAAGTAACAACAAACAATTGCATTTGCCACGGCATTCTCCAACACATTCACCATGGATATAGTATATATAGGCCTGTGACAAAGAGCAGAACTGCCTCTGACGAAGTTCTGCTATGAACGAAACTGGTTAGGCACTTTATTCATTAGGGATATCTTGACCACAGGTTCTCTCGGACTATCAAGTTTGCTTCGAAAAATATCAATATCAAGAAAGACAAATGACAAGGAACTCATGCTTGGCATTGGGGACAGGGGTACAGTCACCCTTGGCATTCGGAGAGCATCTGTTGGCTGTGCCAATACATTGCCCTTGTTGTTATTGTTAGAAAATCAGTTACCATTGAAAGGCTCTTAGGGTGTTGTTTAATTCGAAACCTTTAAACTATGCTAAGGTGTAGCATTTGTAGATGTCCTTAAAGGTTTCATAATTTTGATTTGACCCCAAGTAGTTCTAGTGAAACCACTTTTATTGTTAGAGAAACAGTTTCTAGTGTAAGGCTCCAAGGGGTTTTAATTTTATATATGATAGATATGTAATTTTGCTTGTTGAAAGTGTGTTCATATGTTCTGGTAGGGTGTCTTGATGTGCATAAAGGTTTTAGATTTTTTATTTGGCCCCATGTGGCGCCATTTATGTCATTAGATAATTGGTTTCTGGTGGAAGGCTCCTAGGGGTTTTAATTCAAAACGTTGAAAGTGTTTTCATATGTTCCAGTTGGATGTCTAGATGTGCATAAAGGTTTTGGATTTTTAATTCGGACCCATGTGGTGCCCATAGCTCCACTTTTGTCATTAGAGAATCGGTCTCCAGCAAATGTTCCTAGGGGTTTTAATTTGAAATGTTGTTCATATGTTCCAGTTGGGCGTCTAGATGTGCATATAAAAGGTTTCAGATTTTTAATTCAGCCCCATGTAGCACCACTTTTGTTGTTAGAGAATCAGTTTCTGGCAAAAGGCTCCTAGGGTTTTTCAATCGAAATGTTTAAAGTGTGTTCACATGTTCAGGTTGGGTCTCTCGATGTGCATAAAGGTTTGAATTTTTGATCTGGCCCCATGTGGCACCAGTCATGCCACTTTGGTCATTGGACAATCGGTTTGAGGGAAAAGGCTCCTAGGGGTTTTAATTTGAAGTGTTGAAAGTGTGTTCATATGTTCATGTAGGGTCTCTGGAGGTGCATAAAGGTTTTGGATTTTTGATTTGGCACCATGTGGCACCCATAGCGACACATTTATCATAATAATAATAATATATAATAACACTTTTGCCGGCCGCTGATTTGTCGCGGTTCTCGGATGAGAAGGCCTTGGTTACCCCTGTACTCCCAACTGCCTCCCTATTCCCACGCTTCTCCTCTCCTCCCAACACTCGGAGACGAACTGCTTGATGACATCCCTTGCCCCATTCTTCCCAATCTCTCTGATTAGCATATTAACCCTCTCCTTTGAGTCTCCCCCTAACCACATGTCCTTCATTCTCCCATCCCACTTCCCCATTATACTCCCAGTGAATCTCATTCTTTTAGACTGGTACTTTGAGCATTCTAGAAGAAAGTGTTCCAGGGTCTCCACTATGCCCAAGTTACACATCTGGCACTCCCTTTTACCGTCTTTCCCAATTTTTCCCCTCAGCTCCAGGGATCGCGACCTTAGCTTGAACAACAGTGACCCCCCAAATGTGCCATCAAGGTACTCTTCAAAACCTTGCTTCTCTTTATCACGTAGGCCATCCAAAGACCTCTTTGATTTGACCCCCTCTCGCCAATTACAGTTACAATCCTCCATGACCCTTTCTCTGACGATTTTGTTACCCTGGTTTGCCCCAACGTCCAGGTCCGAGATCTCCAATGAGTAGTTCTCTACTAGCTTCCTCACTTGGACCATCCACCCCAATTTGATATTTGAGTTGAAAATTCTCAGGAACATTACTTTACACCATCGGCTGTCGGGGAGATTTACCAAATATTTAAGATAACTGAGTTTCAACAGATTTATCCTGTCCTTGATCCTCATCCACCCAAGCTCACCCCTGATTGCTTCTAGTGCTGCGGCATTACTCGACCCCGTTATCCATCGGCCTGCGTCGTTCTGCAGGATTTCCAAGCTCTTTACGGCCGTCTGGTTTTGGGGTACCACTTCCATACCGTATGTTATACTTGGCAGCCCCACCATTTCCCAAATGGTTTTCCCCACGAAAACCTTATTGAAACTGTTTCTCCCTATAAGTTTCATTTGGTTAAGGATTCATTTCCCCTTCAGAATCAATTTATTTGTGGGGTTTCGGTAGATGCCTCTTCCTGTAATGTTTATATTTACCCCCAAATACTCGTAATCACCTGTCTCTCCTACACTGAGAAGTTTGCTGCTCCCTTCCGGAATACAGAACTCACCCACTCTCCACCTTCGAGTGGGGTCCACTTTGCTGCCCACAGGTATAACTTTGCTCTTGCTTTCATTAAGTTTGAGTCTCCATTTGCTCCCATATTTCCCAACAATTTCCAGCATTTTCGTTAGACACCCCCCCCTCCCCCCACCCCCCTTCGCTTTCTGACACTAGATCCATATCGTCTGCAAAAAATAGCCCTGAGATCTTAAAGTCCCCAACTGCTACCCCCTCATCGCTACACAGGAGTTCATCTCCTAAACCTTTGATGTACAATGCAAATAGGATTGGCAAAAGGATACACCCCTGTTTTAGGCCTATCTCTATAGGCACATGTTTTGTTGTAATGTTTCCCAGGCTAAGTTCACTCTGTACATCTTTATATAATGCTTTCATATTTCCAACAAACTCGCCTCCTAAGCACAGAGCCTCCAGCTTGCGCCACATACCCTCCCTCCATACTCTATCGTATGTCTTTTTGACATCCAAAAAGGCCATAAACATCTTTTTCCTTTTTGCTTTCACCGATTCTATCATTTGGGATAGCGTGAAAAGATGGTCCGTAACTCTCCTTCTCTTTTTGAAGCCATTCTGGATTTCTGCCAAAAAACCCTTCTCTTCAATCACCTCCTCTAGTCTCCCATACAGGACTTTACAGAGATCCCTCGATAGTTATCCAAAACGTCTTTTCCCCCTTTTTGTGAATAAATGTCACTTTGCTTTCTCTCCACTCCGTTGGGACCTCTTGATTTTCTATGGCTAGATTGAATAGGGCAGTTAGGCTTTCCACGAATTCCTCTCCCCCTCATTAGAGAATCAGTTTCCTGCAAAAGTCTAAGGAGTTTAATTCAAAACATTGAAAGTGTGTTCATATATTCAGGTAGGGTCTCTGGAGGTACATAAAGTTTCAGATTTTTTATTCGGCACCATGTTGCCCCGTAGCGACATATTTGTCATTAGAGAATTAGTTTCCTGCGGGAGACCCCAAGTTTCAGAATTTTTGGAAGTACTACAACATTTAGATTACCAGAAATTATAATTCTGAATGCAGCAAGAGCATGTATTTATATTTATGAAGAAATATGTGTGTCATTGGCAACAGGGGAGAAAATTGTTCTTACTGTTTTCTCATAGTGCATTTATGCTTGACTGTTCAATATCCAATCAGCACATGGAGTGAAATTGGGCAGTTTTGATCTGGCAGTGTAGACATGGCAAACCATCTAATACAGCTTTTAGTGATGTTAACCGTACAACACCAGACAGTAATTGTTGATCATGTGACCATAACTCTACACTCTGACTGGTTGATTCTGTTTGATGTATAATAATATATGATATGTCACTAATTAATGAAGATAAATTGATCCACTAATTCCATTATTTAGTAATGTTATTTGCTTGTTACTGTTACTATCATTTTTAGCTCAACTTGACAAAGTCAAGCTGAGCTATTGCCATCACTTCTCGTCCGTCGGCGTACGTACGTACGTACGTACGTTAGTACATTAGTACGTCCACAATTTCCTTTGGCACACCTCACAGGTCGCATTTATGATCAGATTACTTTGAAACTTGGTATGCTTGTTTGGGGTGACCTCTAGATGGGAGCTATCAATTTTCTTCAATTTCTGTCAAAAAATGTTGCCGTGGCCAACGTTCTTAGAACTTAGTTTAGTCAGAAGACTCAATATTTCCCTTTGGCACACCCTACAGGGTACATTTATGATCGGATTGCTTTGAAACCTGGCATGCTTGTTTGGGGTGACCTCTAGATGGGAGCTATCAATTTTCTTCAATTTCCGTCAAAAATGTTGCTGCGGCCAACATTCTTAGAACATAGTTTAGTCAAACCACAATATTTCCCTTTGGCACACCCTACAGGGCACATTTATGATTTGATTGCTTTGAAACCTGGTATTCTTATTTAGGGTGACCTCTAGATGGGAGCTATCGATTTTCTTCAATTTCTGGCAAAAAATGTTGCCACGGCCAATGTTCGTAGAACTTAGTTTAGTCAGACCTCAATATTTCCCTTTGGCACACCCTACAGGGCCCATTTATGATCAGATTGCTTTGAAACCTGGTATGCTTGTTTGGGGAGACCTCTAGATGGGAGCTATCGATTTTCTTCAATTTCCGGCAAAAAATGTTGCCACGGCCAACGTTCTTAGAACTTAGTATAGTCAGAAGACTCAATATTTCCCTTTGGCTCACCCTACAGGGCTTTGAAACCTGGCATGCTTGTTTGGGGAGGCCTCTAGATGGGAGCTATCGATTTTCTTCGGTTTCTGTCAAAAATGTTGCCACTGGCAAAAAAAATGACATTGGTACCAATGATCTTCAATTTTGCCATTTCATTTATAACTTACCAAGTTCAAGTTTGTCAAGTTGAGCTGCAGTGTCATTGACACTTTCATTAAAATACAATGCATTTTTCAGATATTACACTTCAATTATTATTAAACCGTTTAGTTAGTTTGAACCTTAGCATATATCCATTAGTGTACTTTGAACAAAATTTTTTTATCAATCAATTTAATGTGCCATATAATACCTTTTCATTTCTATCTGTATCAAGCATTAACCAATAATCAAGAATGCAGATGTGGGGATATACTATAGTGTGCTTTGCACACAAATGACACAATCTAATTGCCCTAATTTTTTACTTGGAATTTGTTTCATTTCTATTATGTCCCCGAGAGATTCTCTCAGAGCATCATGTTTTCACCACGCTCGTCCGTCCAGCATCTGTCATCCAGCATCTGTCCATTAACTTTTGGTTTGACCGTTTCCATCAAACAACTAAAGAACTGCTTTTTTGATCAAATCATAATTTTAGGGGTAACTTATTGATGATTAGACAATGCTTCCTTTCGATTTTGGTCCAGCCAGCTAATTCAGTATGGCCACCATGACTGCCATATTAAATTTGGTTTCCATCCAATAACTCGTGAATGCTGACTCAAATCATTTTCATTTTTAGCTCACCAACGAAGTTGTGTGAGCTTAAGTCAGGACCTGAGGCGCGTCGGTGTCAACGCTTGTGTTGAAGTTATTGTACCAGTCCACTTTGACTTTCAGCCCTGTTGCTCTGCACCTCACACTGTGTTTCTATGCCTTACAATTACTCACAGACCCTTACCCAGTGATATTTTATTGATTTTTAGTGTTTTTGCCTTGTTAGACTTCTTTGTCAGTGTGGACTTAGAAAATTTCTGACCTGTTTTGCAATGTTTGACTTTTTGTGCATATATATGTTAAATGCATCAATAAAAGATGACATTAACCCCTGGCCATTTTCTGGAGATTTTGGAATTTTTTAATGCAATGTTAGACATTTTTGTCACTGTGGACTTAGAAAATTTCTGACCTGTTTTGCTACGCATGTACATGACTGGACATTTTTTGTAGATTTGTAATAAGCCTACATTTATTTCATGCCATGCGTTGGTGAGCTAATGGGGATGGACACACTCCTCTTGTTTAATTATGCATTGTTGGTGTCTAAAAGAAGCTTCCTTTCGATTTTCGACCATTCCACTGATCCAAGATGGCCTCCAGTGGCCAATTCATTATGGTTGCCATCTTAAATTTGGTTTCCGTCTAATTACTAATGGATACTGACTTGAATCAATTTCAGTTTTTTGTTATGCATTATTGGTGTCTAGAGGAAGCTTCCTTTCGATTTTCGTCCAGTCAGCTGATCCAAGATGGCCACCAGTGGCCAATTCATTATGGTGGCCATCTTGAATTTGGTTTCCGTCCAATAACTAATGAATACTGACTGGAATCAATTTCAGTTTTTGGTTATGCATTATTGGTGTCAAGAGGAAGCTTCCTTCCTTTCGATTTTGGTCCATCTAGCCAATTCAATATTGCTGCCATGGTGGCCATATTGAATTTGGTTTCCTTCCAGTAACTAATGAATGCTGACTCAAATTATTTTTATTATTTTTAGCTCAACTTTGGCAAAGCCAAATTTGAGCTTATGCCATGGCCAGTCGTCCGTCTGGCCATCTGTCCGTCAATTCAATACGGCTCGGGCTAGAGGCCGTATTTATGAACCGATCTTTATGAAACTTCTTGGGTACCTTTGTTATGACCATGGGACGAGAATGAGTGTTTTGGGGTCCGATCCGAAATTCAAGTTGGCCGCTTGCAGCCATTTTGTACAAAATTGGGTGCAATCAGATTTTTGCGCAGAACTTCCATATGAAAGCGTGGATTTGAATAATTTTTTGTATGAATGTTTAGTACCATGGGATACATCACATATAATACAGGGTTTTATCTCGTGCGTAAATTATGCAAATTAGACTAACTTTGATGTATTTAGTGTTACTTTCAGCACTGTAAGTGCAAATGCCAATACGGCTTAGGCTAGAGGCCGTATTTATGAACCGATTTTTACAAAATGTTTTGGGTACCTTTGGTATCACCGTGGGACGAGATTATATTGATTATATTGATCCTTTCGATTTTGGTCCATCTAGCCAATTCAATATTGCTGCCATGGTGGCCATATTGAATTTGGTTTCCTTCCAGTAACTAATGAATGCTGACTCGAATTATTTTTATTATTTTTAGCTCAACTTTGGCAAAGCCAAATTTGAGCTTATGCCATGGCCAGTCGTCCATCTGGCCATCTGTCCGTCAATTCAATACGGCTCAGGCTAGAGGCCGTATTTATGAACCGATCTTTATGAAACTTCTTGGGTACCTTTGTTATCACCGTGGGATGAGAACGAGTGTTTTTGGGTGTGGTCCAAAATTCAAGATGGCCACCAGCAGCCATTTTGTACCAAAATTAGTGCAATCAGTCTTTTGTACAGAACTTCTGGATGAAAGTTCTGATTTGAATAAATTTTTGTATGAATATTTAGTAACATGGAATACATCACATATAGTACGGGGTTTTTTCTCGTGCAGAAATTATGAAACTTATTAACTTTGATTTATTCAGTGTTACTTATACACTGTAAGTGCACATGTCAATACGGCTCGGGCTAGAGGCTGTATTTATCAACCTCTTGGGTACCTTTGTTATCACCGTGGGATGAGAACGAGTGTTTCTGGAACCTCTTGGGTACCTTTGTTATCCCCGTGGGATGAGAACGAGTGTTTTTGGGTGTGGTCCAAAATTCAAGATGGCCACCAGCAGCCATTTTGTACCAAAATTTGTGCAATCAGTCTTTTGTACATTTTTACAATTGTTTTGGGTACCTTTGGTATCACCGTGGGACGTGAACGAGTGTTTGGGGGACCGGTCCGAAATTCAAGATGGCCGATGGTATCCATTTTGTACAAAATTAGGTGCAATCAGATTTTTGCACAGAACTTCCATATGAAAGCGCTGATTTGAATAATTTTTTGTGTGAATGTTTAGTACCATGGGATACATCACATATAATACAGGTTTTTTTCTCGTGCAGAAATTATGCAAATTAGATGAACTTTGATTTTTTCAGTGCTACTTACACACAGTAAGTACACATGTCAATACGGCTCAGGCTAGAGTCTGTATTTATGAACCGATCTTCACGAAACGTCTTGGGTACCTTTGTTATCGCCTTGGGATGAGAACGAGTGTTCCTGGGTGCGGTCCAAAATTCAAGATGGCTGCCAGTGACCATTTTGTACCGAAATTAGGTCTAATCAGTTTTTTGTACACAACTTCTATACGGCTCAGGCTAGAGGCCGTATTTATGAACCGATCTTTATGAAACTTCTTGGATACCTTTGTTATCACCTTGGGACAAGAACGAGTGTTTCTGGGTGCAGTCCAAAATTCAAGATGGCTGCCAGTGGCCATTTTGTACCGAAATTGGGTCCAATCAGTTTTTTGCCACAACTTCTACACAGCTTGTATTTATGAACTGATCTTCACGAAACTTCTTGGATACCTTTCTTTTCACCTTGGGACAGGAACGAGTGTGTTTTGGGGTGCCTTTGTTATCACTGTGCTATGAGAACAAATATTTTGGGGTTCAGTCAGACCCACTCTGGGACTCAAAGATTTCTTTTCTAGTTTAGCATCTGACTGTCACCCACCTTTACAATACTTTACCTATACATTTGTTACAGGCTACGATCAGTATTTATGTACAGACCGTTACAATACTTTATATGTACCTTTGTTATCAGGTCATTACCTGGATGTTTGTCATTGCTGTGTCACATAATATACATGTACATGTCTTAACAAGTTGAGTTACAGTGTCATTGACACTTTCATTTAATTATGCAGTGTTGGTGTCTAGAGGAAGCTTCCTTTTGGTTTTGGACCAGTCAGCTGAACCAATATGATCGCCAGTGGCCAGTTCATTATGGCTTCCATGGTGGCCATCTTGAATTTGCTTTCCGTCCAATAACTAATGAATACTAACTCGAATCAATTTCAGTTTTTGGTTATGCATTATTGCGGTCTATTTCAGATCGGCTAGCCAATTCAATATGGCCACCATGGTGGCCATATTGAATTTGGTTTCCATCAAAGAAATATGAATGCTGACTCAAATCAAATGCTTTTTTTCCGATGCATTATTGGTGTCTAGAGGAAGCTCCCTTTTGATTTGGTTATGCCACCAAGAGACTTACCTTCCCTTTTATGACACCGTCGGAGAATATGCCTTGCTTTGAATTGCTCTTGTTACCATCTGTCAGAGCTTAGTTGGGATACAACATACTTAAGGGGGATCAGATTCAATTTTTTTCAAATCAAGTCCCTGAGTTAATGTTGTGGCTCCCTGTGGGAATCCAAATTTTAGCTTCGGGCAATATGAGGAATATTCTTTAAAAATCTTCTTTTCCAGAACCCCTGTCATAATCTTTTGATATATGGTTATACACCATTCTTGGAGGAGTCAGTTTCCCTGGGTTAATATTTGGGTACCCTATTGGTGTCCAAATTTAACTTGGTCCAGTATTAGGAATAATCTTTAAGATTCTACTTCTTCAGATCCACTTGTCAGAATCTTTTGATATTTGGTATACAGCTTCCTTAGAGGGATTAGATAAGTTTGTTCTAATCAATTCTTTTGATTATTATTTGTGTTTCCTATGGGAATCCAAATTTTAACTTGGTGCAAATGTTGGAAATATTCTTGAAAAATTTTCTTCTCCAGAACCACAACAAATCAGAATCTTTTGATTTTTGGTATTCATTATCCATGGAGGGGAGGGGGGTGTCAATTTCAGGTTTGTTCAAATAAAGTCCCTTGGTTAATATTTGGTCACCCTATTTGATTCCAAATTTTAAGCTTGTGCAGCTGAGGAATATTCTTTAAAATCTTCTCCAGAACAACCATTCAGAATGTTTTTTGATAATCAGAAGACAACACCCTAGGGAGGCTCAGATTAATGTTTGTTCAAATCAAGTCCCTGGATTGATATTTGGGCTCTCTTTAGGAGGCCCAATTTTACATTAGTGTAATATGTTGAAAAATATTTTAAAAATCTCCTTCTTAAGATCTACCATTCAGAATGTATTAATATTTGATATACAGCATCTTTGAGGGGTGTCGGATTCAAGTTTGTTCAAGTTAAGTCCCTAGTTTGATATTTGGGCTCCCCAGGTTTGCAATACTGGAAATCTGTACACATTTTTTGTTGTAGCATCTTGGTACTAGAAAAACTCATCTGAAATGAACAACAGAGTTATAAATAATCATCTAACTTCATTCCTCTGTACTGTTAACTAGCCATAGATGCTAATTAAATTCTTCTTTAAACAGTTTAGTCAGGTGAGTACAGAAGACATGTTAACTCTCCCGGAATGCCCGGGATTCTCCTGGAATTAGCTATCCCCTCCCGCCCTCCTGCCCGGGAGTCAATTTGGACCAAAAATCTCCCGGAAAGTCGACATACCAGACAAAAACTGAATCCACCAGCTTTTGTTTACAAATACAAAAGCATGTGCTCTACTCTCAATGGCAAGGTCATTAAGTTTGTGTGAAACGTCACCACTTACGTAAGAACTGATGACCAATTCTCATTTCTGTCAATGGCCGTGTTGTGATTATTGCAACACGTTTGACAGGCGGATTAAATGAATTTGAGATGCAGGATAATTGCTGAAATTGATTATATATTAAAGGCACACCTTTGCTTGTATACAGGTAGCTGTCAAATCGAAAAATAAATTCCATACGTATAAAATCTTGTCCAATCGAAAAATGTGCAAAAATACGCACAAATTTATAGTGCATTTTGGATTTCACTTTCAGATAATTATAGCCAATTTTGGAGACAAACGGCTCAAACATATGAGTTGCTATAATTTTCAATATATTGGGAAAAATTTCCGATTCGCAATTTTATAAAGCAGGCTGTGAAAAAAATTATGTTTTTGGTGAAAAAAATCTCTAAAAAGTTGGTAATTTACGGCACTTGCACGTTTTTTCATTCGTAGTGATAAATGGACAACAAAATATCCCCGAGATGTTTCGTCCTGGGCTGGCTGTGGCATAATTTTCACGTTTCACTGAAAAATGATCACCCCATTCCAAATCCGATTCGTAAATGACCAACTACTTCCAGTGAGTAACCGGTGTGGTTAGGTGGGGCGCTGGGCTTTGGAAGATCGAATTACCACAACAACCGGGCTCTGGGGTGTGCCTAAACACCACAGATCGTCGCAGGTTACCGCAGGTCGCCGCAGGTCGCCGCAGGTCGCCGCAAGTACCCATAATTACCCAAATGGATCCAAAACTTTCAACACAGCACCATAACTGATATAGTGCTGAAAAGGTCGAAAATATCTTTAAACATTTTGTACATAAAACCATTGAAATATGGATGTCATTGGAACAAGCTCAGATATTGGCACATGACCACATCCATATTTCTGATTTCTGTTTTTCTCTATATTTCTATGGTTTGGCTTTTGAAAGGACAAATTGTTCAAATAAAACACATTAGGGTGGAATGTTTAATGTATGTGTGTGTGAGGGGGCGGGGAGGGGGTAACATGGAAATTATTGATGTGCTGCCCACGTGCAAAAATCTCACTGACAAGCATCCGAGTCTCACTGGGAGCTCATCAAAATCTCACTGACACTCACCTCCAGAGGTTAACAGGTCTGGGTCACTCACCACCAGTTAGTAGAACGTTGACGTATGTTCCTTTGATGTATCATTGTTGGACTGTTTCCTGTTATGTGTGTGTGTGTGGGGGGGGGGGGGGAGGGGGTATTTGGTATTAATTTATATTTAAAATTGATCGATCCACACATGGTTTCTACGCGCAAAAAAAAATCTCCCTGAAAATCATGTCATCTCCCTGAAAATTTTCTTCAATCTCCCTGAAAAAAATTTTGGGAGGTTAACATGTCTGGGTGAGTACCTCAGGCCCCCTGGAGCCTCTTGTTTTTATTTTAGCTTTAACTGGTTTTTTGCTGAAAGCCCATATTTGAGATCCATTCTGAAGGTTTCATGTTCTATCCATTGACTGGAATGATTTTAACAAATAAAAAAGTTTAAATTCTGTTTCTCAGGCCCTCCCGCATGGTCCTTTTTGCTGCCACATGCTCTCTTTTTATAACCATTGCAAACTTCCAAAAAATAAAAATTAAATGGTTTATGTCTGATATTTTACTCAAGTTAAAAAAATTGATAAATTTCTCCCTCGAGTGCAACAAGGCTTTGCAATGCTTTAGCATTGCAAAGCCTTCTTGCACTCAAGGGACGAAATACACCACCACCCATGCTATTCTGTAGATTATGAGGTCTAAAACATAAAACCAACCAAGAATATGAACTTTTGATGGCAAAGAAATAATTACAAAAATAAAAAATAAAATAAAAAAATGCCTGCCCAGTCATGGATTTCACAGAAAATGGCCTGAGAAACAGAAGATATACTTTGTGAGGCCTAATCTAGTGGGGTTTTTTAATCTGGCCTTAACTGATTAATGCTGAAGTCCATATTTGAGCTTGATACTGAAATGCACATACCATGATGTAATGGCTTCATATTCTGAGAATGTACCTAATATTATCTTTGAAGTAAAATTATTTCATCTTTAAGGATTTGCTTTGCCACAGTTGATGTGAGAGTGCCTATAGCCACTCTCCAATAAATTTTAATAAGACAAAGACAATGCTGTTTTAAACCATTGCTTCACATTATTGTTTTGCATGCTATATATTAATTTTATGTGTTTATTGTTCCATGGTAAACAGTTATTATAATAATAATAATAATAACACTTTAACCAGCCGCTGATTTGTCGTGGTTCTCGGACGAGAAGGCCATGGTTACCCCTGAACTCCCAACTGCCTCCCTATTCCCACGCTTCTCATCTCCTCCAAATAAAACCTAGCATTTGTAAGGGGCCAAAATGGAATGATTTTTTTTTCATTAATGTGTCCATCTTTTATCTTTGTAGCCTTCATCCCAGATGGTACAGACATGAAGAAAACAGAAGGATTATGTATATTGGACTTTGATATGTTTCATTACCTTGTTTTGTTAGTTGTTAATTTGCCAATATTATACTCAGAAAGACAGTCAGCAATTCTATCTTCTCTTCCTACTGGAGGACTGAATGACAAATATTGTTTACAGATATGTTATATAGCACACATTGTACAGATTTTACTTGTGTATGAGCCCAGTTCTTCAGGTAAGTTTTACATTTAGTTAATTGACTCAGTGCTAGAAGCCACAGTCCTGGATTATTAAATTTATAGCCGAGTCCACTTTTGTGGCTTTGTGTTTTCATGCTTGTATTTTATATTCACTTAAGAACTGAATGCATTTTTTATAATCTTTATTGGAGTATGGGATTCATACAATTTGTACCCATTCCCACACGTTCATACTCCAATAAAGATTCCAAAAATTGCATTCAATTCTTATAATTACATTCCGTAACTGTTTAAACTACTTTTTACCAAACAACAAAGCAGAAAGATGAAATAAAACATGTACGAACGAACGAGGCGAAAAACCACCCGCACACTAAAGACGAAGTGCACAACTCTGAGTTGAGCACCGGTTTTCGGCATTGACCCAAATTTGTCAAATTGCCGTCTTTTGCAATGAAACTTGAAATGTTCAAAACAATTTATTTACACATATCAGTAAACTATAATCACTGATCACTGCGAGAGGCATTAAAAGTTATAAACCCGCCCAAACACCGCCCGAATTACATTCTGTCAACTGCGCTCTACCGTAAATGCAGGTCAAAGTTCGACCAAATGTATTCATTGGAAAATGAATTACATTTAGTCATGACGTTTTCACCCAGCTGACCAATGGGAATTGAGTATTTGAACCCAAAACGTATAACTACATTAACAATGTAATTATATAAGATTAACCCCTACTAGAGACCTGAACAGTTTTTCAGAACTTCACACTTATTACAACTAGTGGATCGGCTGTGCATTAATTCTTGTCTGAAAGACTAATTCAAGATGGCTTGTTGGAGCACCTGTTCAAAAGCACAAACAGTTGTCAAATTCGGATTTTTATTCATTTGGAATTTTTCCTTTAACCCATAATAACTGGAAATTTTTTCTTTCACACATTTTTTGTACACCATGACTTTATATTCTGTGGCTTTTGAGCTGTGCCAGGTGGCAGGTTTGGTTGGCCTATATATAGGTAGCCAAAACTTGTTAAGAAACAACTGCCAATGTACATAGAAAGTATGTTGCAAGTTTACAGATATACTACATTTTAGGGTACCTGTTCATAGTGAGAAATATGCCTTTAACCCTTTACTTGACATGAAAGGGAGACGAAACTTGTAAAGAAAGTTCATGAATAACAAATTTTTTTCATTTTTTCCATCAAAAACATAGCTTATGCTCCCTCACTGGAATGAACTCAACAAGCCCATTCCAGTGAGGGGGCATAAGCTATGTTTTTGAGAAAAAAAGTGGAAATTGAATGGTGATGTTTGCTGATAGCACTGGATGTTTTTTTTGGCCATTACGTTGGGTAAAGGGTTAAATAATATACAGTTCATATCACTGTGTCTCTCTGAAGTTTATCGGAGAACATCTACAGTCTCTATCCAATAAACTGCAGTAAAACAAAGTGTTCACATATCTCATAGAATAAATGGCAAAGAATGGAATTTTAAAATGATTTTTCAGTGCTTACAAATTTTAAGGAATTTAAACTATCTGGACTAACCATTACTTGGTTAGTTTCATATTGGCTGAGATATCAGCCCTTGGTAACATCTCATCAACCTTTGATTGAATGTTTCTTTTCTTTTTAAACTGTCCAAGTAATTTGTCTTCACAGTCACCATTGTAACAAGGGTGATTAAATATTGTTGACACATGTATTACAGTAAGCATGCATAGTCTGTCACATTGGACATGTCATCCAGTGGAATTCTGGGGATTTAAAACCTTTTGCTTGTAATAAATAACACCTGTATTTTATACTTGTAACTCAGTGTGAATGTCTGTTTGTTTGCTCATGCAGATGTCAGGATAGCATCTTGCACTAAACATAGTGTGCACAACATGTGTGATACAAGCCCTATGTAAGGTACTTTATTATTTTCATTAAATAAACAAAAGCAAGCCATTTGTGCTTCTGAAATGAAATGAAATGAAATGAAATGAAATTAAGTTTATTCAACAACTGTTGCCAAGATAAATACAATGATACTGAACCATTCAGTCACCACTATATTACTTTTACTTGGAGGCATTTTATTATCCTCCCTCAAAGGAGGGATATAGCATAGAGCTCCGTCCATCTATCCATAATATTCTGTAAATCTTGTTTACAGCATGACTTGAACAGTAGTTAACGGATTTCAATTCTTTTTGGTATATGTCTCTATAGCAACAGTGTCTATGTCAGGTTGGATGACCAGAAATATCTGATGAAAATTATAGGAGTTATTGCCCTTTGTTTAATGAAAAGTATTGTGTAATGCTTGTTCATTTTATAATTTGAACAATAGTTAATAAATTTCAATTTTTGTCAGTAAATATCTCTATATCAACAATGTCTACATCATGTTCGAAGACTATCGATATCCATTGAAAATGATTGGAGTTATTACCCTTTGTTTAATAAAAAATATAGTGTAATGCTTGTTTATGGCATAACTTTAACAATAAAAAACAGATTTCATTTCTTTTTGATGTATGTCTGTATAGCAACAATGTCTACGTCAAGTTCGATGACCAGCAATATTTGATGGAAATTATGAGAGTTATTGCCCTTTGTTAAAAAATAACGTGTAATGCTTGTTTATGGAATAACCTAAACATTAATAACCAAATTACAATTTTTTTTTGTTGTATATAACTCTTTGGGAACAATGTCTACCTCGTATTGTTATTGCCCTGGGTGGTATATCGTGAATACCATTCAGTATCGTTATCGAGACAATTCCGATTTATCATACCAAGGGAATCTCAAACTTCCAAAATTGTTAAAAAATAAAAAGAGTAAACAACAGAACATTATGCAAAATTAATGACAAGAGGCGTCATGGACTGTATTTCTAAAGACAGTCACTAGTGTTGAAATGATTAGTTGATTAGTCATTGTCGATGCTGATATAGCCCAACATCAACTCTTGATTTCCATGTTAACTTGTCAGAACATGTAGTATTTCCTATAAAAACATTACAACATAAAAAATTTCCAATGCAAGGTCTACTGAGGAAGAGTTGAAATGAATGTTGATTGATCTGTTCAGAGAGTGAAATCAACAACCTTAATAATGAGATAACTGACACAGACTTTAAGATCAAAGTAGATGTGGAAAAAGATAACTGTGTTACATCGGCTCCTTTGAACTTGCTGATTGTGGTCGCACTGGACATTCCTTAATACTGTTAATGGCGTAGTTATTTAGACTTGTCTTCATACAATAAAATTTATATTATAGAGAGATTCCCATGCCATTTAATTTATTACTTATCAAACGGCATCAGTAAAGTGCACAAGTGGAGAAAAATATTCAACTGCAGAGGCATTGGCATAATTGTTATGTACATCTTGGCAGCAGAAAGTGGGGTGCCAACTAGTCTACTTCGACATGACTTTTAGTTGTCGACCAATCGACTCTAGAATCCCAGAGTCGTTTCAACACTAGCAGTCACCACTGGTCATTTGATGTAACAAAAAGCCTGAGAGAAAATACCCCTGGGTATTTTCTCTCGGCTTTTCTGTTACAAAAAATGACCGATGGTATTACTTCCAACATTTTGAGAATTTGGAGGCTTTTTCTTCTGGAAAACAGTGATCTGCAGTCAAGCAGTATATCAAAATAGCAACTCTCTTGCTGATACTGTGGTTTTTAATTGTGTTACTTAACATCTTCCCTATCTCCTTCCCCATTCTCTTTATACACCAAAATTAAGTCACTTATATTACACTGTAAAGTCTTTTATAAAATTTGTTCACTTTACAGATTCCATGGATGTTGAGGGTGATTGTGATGATGAAGAGGGACTGAAGCTGTCTGTTGTTTTTAATAAGTTAAAAACTAAAGCATGGTAAGCTTAAAGATTTGATATAACATGTTAAATGGTTTAATAATTGTTATGCCATCCCCTTAGGGAGTTTATAGTAAAGAGTTCATATGTTTGTATGAGTTTTGGTTGCTCATTGATCTGTCTGTTATGCATTATGTCCATCCAAAATGTTTGCTGTTCTATCTCCATCAGCGTTTGTTGGATTCAAATAATTTATGGCAGGCTCCTACATTATAAAAGGGAACAAATCCTTTGACAAACCAAATATTCCTGCCTGAGATTTACACAATGTATTTCATTGTTTCACTTAGGAGATTATCAAAATGTGTGCGTCCAACATGTTTAGTGCTAATTCAATGTCACTATTTTGATAGATTGAAATGAATATATCTATAACCATTACCACTGGCCTAGATCAGCTGCTATCTAGCTCAGTTTGAATAATCATTTCCAGTGCAGTCATCTCGGGTATTAGCAGCACTCAAGACTTAATGGTCTGTTAATCGACAGGAGGGATAAAACTTCATATATCACTAAGGAGACAAATCTTCCATTTATGGAATCTAAATATTTCCGTACAGTCGGACCTTCTATTCTGTTGTTGAACTTGCCTCTAGACAGGAAATTATCATCACTAAACATTAGTATCTCTTCTCATTGCTCTATATGTTCATCCATTTTAGAGCAAACCATTGATACCGCTAGAGAGGCACTTAATGTTCTGTTATTTGCAGATTACATTACAACAGCACTGGGAAGGAGTTTGAAAATGCACATTTGAGAACGTTTTATCATCTCTATGAGTGTTGACCAGAGCAGTCTCTGGACAACACTCATAGAAAAATGTGTGTTTGTATTTGTTTTGTAAACAGCCAGTTTGCTGTGTTCTGCAGAAAATAACTCATACATTTTTCTGATTGGTAGTTATTTTTCAAAAAAGGTGCATGAATATAGCTGAATACAAATGTATTTCATGTTCTTTATCAACTGTTTGTGTGCTTGAAGTCCAAATTTGAGCCTTTTCCTGAAGTGCAGGAACACCAACTTAAAGGCTTCATATTTTGTCAATGTGCATCATATTTTCTGTGAAGTGAAATTGTGTAACCTGAATGGATATTTTTATATTAATAACCAGTGGCCCAGACCAGGTGGTGCAAACTTGATATTATCAAGGGCCAAACACAAATTTTGAACCCCCCCAATTCCCAAAATTTTGCATACAATACCGAAAATTAAAAGTTCTATCTGGCCCTCCATACTTTTACCATCTGCACATGTGCAGTAGTCAGGAAGAGACCAGAATTGGCGCCAACATCATTCTTTGTTTGGCCCTAAAGTCAGTAACAATGATCTGACATCTCTGCTTTAAAATCTCCTTTTTGGACGATGCCAGATTAAAATCAGTGCAAGAATTGGTGGATCCAATGCTGTTAATGGATGATGGAAGTGAACAATGGTGGTTTCAAACTTTCAGGGTTGTAACTTTATAATAATTATAAAAATGATTTCATGTTTCTCATTTTCGGGACATACGCATGACTTCATCATTCTTGCTAATGATTAATCCACTGTTTGTTAAGTGTTCCTTCTCTGTCCCTCCATGAACCCCTCCTGTTAAACTCCCAAGCTTTTTGACTATTTTTTATTAAATTTCTTGGGAGTTTAACGTGTATTACAGAATGTTTATCCCCATGGTTACATCCTCACTCTAGGGATGTTAGGTCGTTTTGGTAATGCATCTTATATCCGATGTATCGTTGTTTCTTCATATGAAGATCTAGCTTTGCATCTGGAAGCATTTAAATTGGTTACTGACTTTGGGCCTATTTGTGTGCCTGATGTCTTGTTTCCGTTTTTTTTCCTTTGATGTTGTTTACATTGGCAACGTCCTCAAATATTTGTTGTATATTATATTATATTACTGTAGAATTACTGTAGGATACATTGATTATTATTCCGGTAGTGTAGCTCATAAATTTGGATTTTGTCCACACTTAGGCCAGACCTGTTAACTCTCCCGGTTTCACCGTGAGTCTCCCAGTTTGAGGCACCAACTCACGCTCTCACGGTCACATCCTATTTTCTCCCGATCTGACACTTTTCAAAAGTAGTTGTCTTATTCTATTTTGAAAATTAAACAAGTTGCATTGTTTGCCAAATATATTCTCATACTGTCATGGTTACGTGAAAGAAATCAAAATTATATAAACTCAAAATATAAATTAAATAAAAACATAATCTCTCAAGTATAATTAACTTCAGCTGACCTTTTATATACACTATTGTTATGGTTCATGCCAAATTTATCCGTTTTGTGTAAAAAAAATATAATTGAAAGTTTGTTGAAAACTGAAAAAAATCTGTTGTGAGATTTCACAAGAATTAAGTTACCTCCCCTTACTTATATACAAACAGATTCAGAACAATCATGTTCAGGCTCCAGCAGAGCATTTTGTCTTCATTTTGAACCAACAGGGTTATTTTGTTTGTATTTTTTTTCACAATGGGAGTTATGAATACTGAGGGCACCTTGTCTAATGTGAGTAATACAAAACACAGTTCAAATATTTTTTTTAATAAAAAAACGAAAACGAAATTACCACAATCACACACAACACCGGCAACAACAGGTGTTTTTTTTTTAAACAAAACGATATGTATTGTTACCATTGAGTAATTTTTATTGTACAATAAAACCTGTCAAAAGATAATAAGAATGAATATTTCCTCACTAAAAATGTACAGACTGAACAAAGAATTTACATGAATAAATGGCATGAATGAAGAAGGAATGCTTGTTTTGGTTCTTGAACGTTTTGGTCCTGGGGCATTTTGGCCCAAGATGTTTCAGCCTCCATGTTTTGAAGTACCGGTATGGGCCTGCAAGGAAAAATGGCCGGACTGAGGAGGGGGGGGGGGGGGGGGGGGGGGTTGGTACAAGCAAAGGCTAGATAGGCATCCACTCACATAAAATTTGTGTGTGTCGAGGGGAGGGGGGTCATTGTCCATTGGCCCTGGGAGGCAGGGGCTTGGACCAGTGATATCCATATTTGTATGCTTTTACTGACAAATACCATTAAAAGTGTTAAAATAAATTATTAAAATGAAATATATAATGCATTTGGGTTGGGGGGGGGGGTGCCCGGGTGGGACCGTGGGAGGCATAACAAGGAAAATATTGATGTATTGGCCGCGTGCAAAAATCTCACTGACAAGCATCCAAATCTCACTGAGAGCTCATCAAAATTTCACTGACAGTCACCTTCAGAGGTTAACAGGTCAGACTTAGGCTCTATCAGGATGCCCTTGCGCTAATAATGTTTCCTTTGGGAACTTAGGCATTTTGTCCAAAAAAAATTCAAAATGTTTTTTATAACTTTTTCGAATTTAATTTTCATTGCTATTGTTCATGTATCTTTATCATATATCTTGCTGTGGAGTTTGTAGGAGTGCTATCAGTTTGTCTTTTTGATTGTAATTATCAAAGCTTACTGCGCTAAATGCAAGGTGAGGAAGTCTTCCTCGGATTTACATGCTTGTTGCTTTGCCTATAGTTGATGCACGGCTGCAGATTCTTGGCCTACTTGTGTACATTGAAATGACAGACGTTGGAGACGGACACCCATCCAAGACTTCGGACACCCATCCAAGTGTGCTACCGTCGTCGCGGTCTGATGAGCAAATAGAGCTAGCTGCAAGGTGATCATGAATATAAGCAAGGGATAAGGCTTCTAGTTAGTGTTCTTAATCCTTTGCAAGCAGCTAGCTCGACCGGTGAAGCAGTTACTCCTTCCGTGGGAGCCGTGGCACCGGGTAAGTCTGTTGCGGTCGAAGGAAGTGTAGATTTGGGTAGAGCGAGCACCTCAAAATCAAAAGCTCACCCAGCGACGATGGAAATAGGGAAGAAGTCTGCAAATTTCTTTTCGGGAGGTTCGGCGAGGTCTGAAAAGACCATGGGGCCAAATGTTGTTTTGAAAAACTTGCACGAGCCAGAGCATACGTCCACACCCGACGCTTGGAACACTCCGTCTAGACTGTAACTGGGGTCAGCTACAGTCACGACTTCCTCCACTATGTTACAACTTCGGATATCCAGCCAGCTGCGCGAAGACCGAGCCAGTCTTTGCCCGTGAAGTCGAACTATCCGGTAGCTAGCGATCCGAGGCTTCGTTCATCGGGATGTTCGGAGAAAAGATCTATCTGCGGATCTTCGTCCCAGGAGCAGCAAGCGGCAAAAAAGCAGAAGACTGCTGCTCCTCTAGCCTCGGTAACGGACTTGTTGTCACAGATTGCGCAGCTATTCGTAGCATCCCAGCAAGTGCAAGATCAGCCTTCCGCCACTCCAGTGGTGAGCTGTCGACCAGTGCTGGGTCAGTCCAGTCATCTGCACATGCAGGTGCAATTGACCAAATGTCACAGCTGAATCAGTCGGATGGTGAAATTGTCAAGGAAGAGGATTACCCTTCCCTTTTGGAACAGCATATGGTAGCAATGAATTTTATTCATCAATACTATCCTGACTTTGTTCCACCTGATAAGCAAGCTGCGACTACTAGAGAAAAACTGCTGTCGTCTCTGGACGCAGATTTTGTGCGAAGGAAAGAGGATGTTTTTTCCTTCCTGAAACAGTCTCGACAGATGTCAGAGGCCTTCAGCCATATTCAACCTCTCTAGAAGGTGGTTTCTTATCAACATCTTCAATAAATATACCGCTCCTTGGACCATGTTCATTTAAAACATTTGGAGAAGATGTCTAGAGAGCTCCTCTGCATTGAGGTGAGCAGGCTTGGGATTTAGATATGCTCCCACCCACATCAATCAGTATATGCTCGGCAATGATGGAATGTGCTATTTCATCCAATAGAGCAAATCTGGATGCGATGTCCTACACAGATCACCTCACCAGAGCTACAGTGCAACTTCTTAATGGGAAGGAATTTGAGGATGTTTGTTCGCTTAGAGTTCTTTCCAGTGCAGTCATGTATGTCATGTACAACTCCACCCTGACAGTGGCAAATTTGGAGTTGATCTGACGTGATGCTGCCTACTTAGATCAGCGTCTCAACAACATGCATCAGCTGGCTGGAGTAAACAAGGTCATTCCAGTTCACAATCATAGAAGAGAGCTCCTCACAAGGGTTTAGGAAACCTTCTTACACTTACTCCGGAGGTTGTCAGTATAGCGACTCAAAAAGGGGCGCAAGTCTTATAAAGAATATAAGTCAGGCGCCTCTAGATTGACGGGATGAGGTTCTTTGCGAGAAGGGCATAGTTTCGCCTACTGCAAGTCTCACAAGTTGTACATGTGATGGTCTAGACTTCTGTTGCTTTCCACTTAGCAGAAGGTTATCAACCTAGCAAAAAAGTGGATGAAAATTAGGGAAGATCAGTGGATGAGAATGTAGTCTCGGCAGGTCTGCAGCTATCAGTCCGAGCAAAGCTCCACTTACAAGAAGTATGTGTTGGACAAATCTTCTGGCGAATTCTTCCAAGACAGTCTCTTCTTGTGGAGGTATAGGCTGTCCTATTGAAGAAAGCAATACAGGTCGTTGAAAATATTCTCCAGGTTTTTTCAAGTCACCTGTTTCTCGTCCCGAAGCCAGACGGATAGTGCATAGATAGTTTGAGACAGCTGTCTTGTTTAGAATAGAGCCGTTAGAGGGAATGAGTATGTCTTTTCCCTCTCAGTGTTGTATTCCTTGGTGTCAAGACATTTAATGCCATTGTGGACGCCATAGTAGCCTTATGTACTTTTACAGCTGTCTTTTCTTATAATTAACGGCTAGTGTTGTAAGTCTCCATTTAGTGAGCTTTCAAAGGCTGCAAGTGACACAGATATGTCTTCACATAGACGAAGACTCATCTTGAGATTACTGTCTCTTTTGGAATTACAGCTGTTAGAATAGAGGCTCGTCATTCCCTACCTTGCTCGATGATGGTTGTAAGTCTCCATTTAGTGAGCTTTCAGGGTCACTAGTTACACCGAAATATCTGTCTTCACGGAGAAGAAGACTTCTAAAGCTACGTTAGCTAGGCTCTGACCGCTGTCTTTTGGGAATAAAATCGATAAGGGGAGAGTGCCTTTTGGTTTGTTTTCCTTGGTGTCATAGACTTGAGTCTTATCGTTTACACCATAGTAGCCTAGCTAGAATCATGAGCGATGTTTTTTCAGTAATTATGCAGTGACATAACTGAATTTATTATCTCTTGAGACTACTGTCTCTTTGTGAATTTAGGGCTGTTAAAATAGCGGCTCTTCATTCCCTACCTTGCACTTTGTAAGTCTCTGTTCAGTGAACCTTCAAGGTCGCAATTTACACCTATATATCTGTCTTCACGAAGATGAAGACTTATAGGCTACGGCTAGCATTGTAAGTCTCCTTAGTGAGCTTCTAAGGCTGCACTTATCAGCCTCAATTGGGGAGCGGCAGCTACTCGTCGTTGCACAGTGGTTCTCTCCGGGTACTCTTGCTTCCACCCGTAAAACTGTCACGGTCATGATTAGCCATTGTGCATAAGTATATGACCTTAAAACACCAATAAATAAATATAGTGGCATTATGGAGTCAGTCAGACGTGAGAGAGACCTGCGGTTCCTATACTATTTGATAACTAACACAAGAGCAATGTGGGTGAGGGGGGTTTGATAAGAAATTATTTGTCGCCCCCCCCACCCACCACCACCCCCCCCCCCCCCCCCCCCCATCTCCAACCCCTGTCAATGTGTTAAGATCTGATTACAGGGCAGGACATAGTTTTCTTCCCATAAGCCTCGTATATGCATTCAAGTATATGCATGCCTCAATTGGCTCCTCGATTGGCGGCCGGGTCGTGTTCCAACAGTGACCTCATGGGCATAACCACTATTTAGTTGGTTTGTTTCCTGTGGTTGTTCGTTTATAAATCATATACGAGCATGTGATTCCTTATCAATAAACTTGCTAGCCTTTGAGTACATGTGTGGCTGACGTGTCTGTTATCTGGGTGACATTTTCCAATGTGGCAGTTAGTCCACCAATCCTTCATGTGAGTAAATTTTACGGGTGCAAAAAAGTGCACTCGCAAATTGTGTTGCGAGTGCAATCGCACTCGTAAAATTTCCCAAAGGTTCACAACTATGCATGTTTGGGACAGATGTGTTTAAACACAGCTAATCATGATATATCATATTTAGATTCTGATTGCTACTTGCTGAGTACTCTGAATACTTCAATAGATAGTATTTAATTCATTCAACAAAATCCAAACTTTTCCAAATGTTTTAACTATTTATTGATTGAAGTTTAGTTAGTAGTGCATTAAACATATAATGAGTAATGACAGACAAAGATCATGTCAATCATTAATAATCAATGCAGTTTTTTAAAACAAAACTGAGTTAACTCAAGTGTGAAAGAGCCACAACTTCACCCATCATGGCAGATTGGCATAAAGATAACAGTTCAAAAACAAATATCAAAGATTTCAACAGTGGCAGGCCTGCCTGGCCATTGATACACATTATTTTAAATTACTGATCCTTTTACTTTAGGTTCTGAATTACAACTTTCACTGCCGGTCAGAAGAACTGGCCCCAACATCTTCAAAGGCAAACAGGCGATTTTCAAATTCTTCAATTTGACAACTTTCCAATTGTTCCATAAAATCTTCTTCTGATTCTTCATCAGATGATGACATTTCTAGTTCTTGCTCGACTGAAACTTCTTGTAGTTCAGTCGTGGCTGCACTGCCGCCGACGGCTGAAATGTCTTCATCTGAAGAGGAATCAGAAGAAGAGTTAGAGTCAGGTTTCTGTTTCACTGTTTGTGTCATCAAATTAAATGAAACAGAATCAATTTTCAGAGTTCTTCTCCTTTTCATAAAATGATTGAGAGAGGATTCAATTAAAATGTCCCTGTCTTCTGTAGACCAGATACTATCATTTACTTTAAGTAATGTGAGATCTTCCATAGTATCATGAGCCATAGCCAGGCGTCTGTCAGTCAGAATACAGGTCAGATGACTGAATCCACTCTCAACAATACTATTGCTGGGGCTGAATGAAAGAACAATTTCCGCCAAAAGGGAGATGTTTGGAAATTGTTCTCTTCTGTATGTGAGGATATTTCTCCACAGTTTTCTTGCCTTAACCCCAGGATAAAAGTGTTTCACCATGTGCTTAAAATCTTTCCATTCTTCCTTAACTTTCAATCCATTAAAATTAATGAGTTTGAGAGGTGTATCAAAGTGTGTTGCCACCCTCTGTAGTGCTTCAAGTTCATTTTTGGTGTCAATCCAGTTAGCAGGATCTAGCCATGTCATACTTTTAAACACATTATCCTGTTCAAAAAATGACATGAACCGCCGCTCAACACATTGGATCAATGCTGGTATGACCCCAACAGCAACTGTTTTTACTGCCTGTTGAAGATTCTGAAAATTGTCTTCACCATGTTTTCATAGCTTATGTCCACATATTCACGATTTTTAGATTTTCGCCTCTTATGCCCAGCTTTCAACATTTTGCTACCAAGGACACAGCCATTTAGAGCAAACCCATACTGCTTCAAACAATCTACAGAGGGGGGTAAATCATTATCATTTGCTTTCAATTCGTTCAACGTTTCAAAAAGTTTTTCGATTGAAGGTTTTGACTTCAAAAACCATGAGCTGCTCTTTTTCAAATTTAAGTGAAAGGAAAGTGATTTGTTGGATTATTTGTTTGTAGAGAATGCACATGCATAAAAACTGACTATCCTTCAATTTTTTTAGTATGCCACGAAGTTTCCCCTCAATTTTTTTAGCAGAGCCAGATTCTAAAAGATTTTCAATTACATGACACAGGACAATCCAATTGTTAAGTAAATGATCTAGGCCCCTATTTTCATGGCTCACAAACCGGGTACCATGACATTTTGGAACATTGAGAACCCTGACCCCCATAGCCTGCTTGGCGTACTCTTTGAAATGATGCTTGACTTTACCAGACTGCTTAAAAAGATAGTATAGCACAACTAAAAAGTCATGGATGGAAGAGAATTGTTTTTCTTTCATCAAGGAATCTTGTATTGCTAACTGAATGCGATGCATAACACAGTGAATGGAAATAAGCCATGGTCGATCGTCATTTCTTAAACGTGTCAAGAGACCCTTGTACACCCCTGTGTTAACTGATGCCCCGTCGGCTGTTGCTCCTATTACAGCATTTTTGTATTGGTCCTCTGAAATCCCAATTTTTTTTAGAAAAGCATCATCGATACATTGTTTGAGGTTTTCTGCTGTACCATCTCCGTAGTCGTCAATGTCTTGTAAAGCGCAGCAAATATACAGAGCGTTTCCATTGTGGACAGTTCTGATAAATATCAGCTCTTTCTCTGCACCGGTTTTACATGGCTGCGACCCATCACTGAGAATTGCTATAAAACTGGATTCACTTATTTTTTGTTTAATCTGTTCTCTTGATGACTTTGCCAAGACTGTCAATAATTTTTTTGCTGTGTCAACATTGTCGTGCCCCTTTATTAACTTTACGCCATTGGCTTTTTGAGTTTGTATCAGTGTTTTGAATGCAGTCAGCGGTTGGCCACTGACAGCTAAAAGATATGCTGTCACAAGGAGTTTCTTATAAGCTTCCCTGGCATTCTTTCTGACCAATGTGTCAATTCTGATTTGTTTGGGGCCGACCAAACTTTGTTTATCATCACTTTGACACCCAGAGGTACTGGCAGATGTTGAGGCTTGTAGAGTAGGTGCATCAGTTGCTTGGGCAGTGTCAATTTTTTCTCTTTCAAAGGACAGAGCTAGGGCGTGGCATTTACTCCCCAAATGCTTTTCAAAAGTATATTTGCTGATAAAATCAGTTCCCATGGCAAACCGGTCGAATTCTGAAAGCGCTCTCCCTCGCAGCTGTTTACGTGCATTGTCACATTGGGTAGCACAAACTTTGCACCAAAATCGGGTCACAAACGTTTTGCCACTTACATTATTTGTTTCACTTTCGAAACCAATAAGATCCTTGAAGGACCACTTCAGTAACGTTGATAGAGTCACCGTTGCTGGCATCTGGAACGTAACTAATTCTTCAGAAAAGACAATTTCAACAAACAGCAAAAACAGACGATAAAATTTCTCGCTTGACAACTTGTACACAAATCTTTGAAGAAAGGGAAACAAGGTGAAATAATTTGGTACAAGCGATTCAGTTGGCCATAGCAGACGATTTCACCACTGACTGGCCAATCACAGTTGGTCTATCTGTTTGTTGTGATTAAATTAGCATTGTACTTTCGGTTTCGTTTGCTCAATGCTGGATGAATGGGATGTAGATTGACATGCGCAGTGAATAAAGGAAACCAGAAATGTTTCAGTTTTCGCTACAATGTCGATTCGGACCTCTTGCGGAGCGGATGGTGATATGCAGGTAGGTGTGTGTGTGTGTGTGGGGGGGGGGGGGTGCATATAACAGCAGTTTTGTTTTTGTTTTCGTTTTACCATTCACAAATGGACAATAACGAAATAGATGTCCATTCTGACTTGAAGCGTGGCAATGTTAGGGTGCAATTTAATTGAAGTTGAATTGTTTGTTGACGGGTGCGATTTTTTGCGCTCGTCTTTTATAAATTACGGGCGCTTGAGAGCGCAATAGCGCCCGACTCACGCGAAGGACTGGTCCACAGTTCCTCTCAGAGTGGTCTGACTTTTTTCTTACGACGTATGAGTTTATTACTCAGTTAACTGCATAGTAACATATTATTCATTCAGTTTCCTGGTTACACTTCTATCACTCGTTCATACTATGGATACAGGCTGTATTCAGATAAGTACATAAGGGATTTCATTGCTCGTGTGCATAATGTGTGTATTTATAAAGCAGATGCATTATTGTACAGATTATATAAATTCTTGCTCTGCTTATAGAGATCATGAGAATTTTGGGGCTATTTGGATCAGTTATGGAACTGCCAATAGGCCGTCTTTGCATTCGTTCTCAATTTTTCATTGTGACCGTCTGAGCAATTGATTCGGGCTCCTGCATTGTGTACATGGGCAAGGCACTTAACCCTGATTGTCCACATGGGGGCACGATGACGCTGTGTACTAAGGCATACTGCATTTGATTGTGCGAGTGCCTTCAACCAATCTAACCCTGCCTGTGCTTCAGTGTGGAGTTAAATGTTGGGGAGCTGGCAGCTGCTCCTCATTGCTCAGTGGTTCTCTCCGGATACTCCTGGCTTCCTCCACCCATAAAACTGTCATGGTCATGGTTAGCCATTGTGCACATGTATGTGACTTTAAACACCATTAAATAATAAATAATAATTTGGCATCATTATTCAGAGTAGTATATTCTTTCTCTGAACAGTCATTGGTTGTTACGGACCTAGGAAGCAATTAATTATTTGGGGGACGGTCTGTGTGACTAGTCTGATAATCATAGCTCATTCTATGTTCTAAATCCAGGTTTCTACGAGATAGAGTTCACATTCTCGTATATTCGCACGGTTCAATTGGAGTGTTATTTTTGGAATTAATTGTACACCTGAACATGGTCGCATGTTGGTTGCCTTAGAAGCGTGTTTGCTCTTCAGATACTTTCCAGGGGCTTCAATTGGTCAAGTGTATGGTTGTACACATTATATCACCGATTTTTGACCTATCTACATATTCTGACTCTGGCATACATTAGAAGCGTGCGCTATTAATCACCGGGATCGCCACAATAGCCTTAGCTTCAGAAGTGGCATTAAGCACCAATAATTAATAATAATTAATAACTGGGTGCCTGTTGGGCGAATATATATTGATTTTTGGTACCCCTTTTCACTGATTCCAGAGCACTCTGCTCTTTGTTTTGAAGAATATTCCTTCAAAAAAAAGGGGGGGGGGGGGTGATTTTTCTTCATCTCCTCCAGCTTGATAAGTGTGTAACTATGAGTGAAGCTGTTTTGTCTGCAGATTATTACTGATCCTAGATACAGCTTGTTTATTATTTATATATGGCGTATGTTTGTGGGGGTTAGTCTCTCACTCTCGAATGCGCCATCCTAATTTAAGGGGCTCGGTCCGGACTAGCCTTAAAATTGGGGGCTCTTTATAATCTTTCATGCTAAGATTACGAAATTACTTGGATATGGCTCCTTATTTATGATATGTCTTTTCTATTATTGTATAGAGAGACATACATGTGATTCCGTTTAAATTTAATTTCCTTTTACCTTGGAATGCAGGCTTAGGAGCTATATTTGGTCTGCTAATTCTTAAGTCCTAGGCCCTTCACCTTTTTACGATTCAGCTAGTCTGGGCCATTGGTTATAGTATAAAAATATGATAAATTTCAAATAATTTGTATATTTTTATACTATAACCCAATGGCCCAGACTTAGCTGGTACTAACTCAAAAATATCGAGGGTCAAACACAAATTTTGCCCCCCCCCCCCCCTCCCCAATCCCCAAAATTTGCATGTAAAACCAAAAATTTTACTCCCCACACATGCACAGATGCTAGGAAGTGACCAGAATTGGCGCAAACATCATTCTTTGTTTGGCCCTCAGTCAGATAACAACAAACTAACATCTGTGCTTTTAAATCTCAGTTTTAATGATGCCAGACTCAAATCAATGGTTAATTTTGTGGATCCAAGGACACAACTGGATGAAGGAAGGAAGAAACGGTGGTTTGAAACGTTCAGGGCTGTAACTTTATAATATTTATAAAAATTATTTCATGTTCCCCAATTTCAGGACATGGGCCTGACGTCATCATTGTTAATAATGATTTTTCCATTGTTTGTTAAGTATTCCTTCCCTACTCTCCCTTAATTTTTGGGATAGTAAAATAATTTTAGTCCTCACTTGGGCTCTATTGGGATACATTTGGGCACATCGTTCCCTTTGGGGACTTTGGCTCTTGTTAAAATTTTTCGAAAATTTTTTTTTGTGATTTATATTTTGAATGTTATTTGTTATGTATCTTTTTCTAATATTTAATGTGGACTTGGTGGGAGTACAATCAACTTATTTTGCTTCATTATGAAAGCATATTGCTCAAATGCAAGGTGAAGAAGCCTTTTCTTTGATTTACATGTTGGTGGCCTTGCTTGTAATCGATGTATTCCCACAAATTCTTTCTCAACATGTGTCGGATGGGATGACAAACGTTGGAGACAGGTGTCACAGTTCGTTGTTAGAGGTGAGAGGCCACTGCTAGTCCTCTCGCCGTGAGAGGCCACTCCTGGTCCTCTCGGCAAAAAGTCACTCTAGTTTTTTAGTTTCTATTTACAGAGGAACAAGAACATGTTGATGTTTACGTGACATCGTCAGAGAGTGTGCTTCCGTCGTTGCATTTAGATTGTCAAACAGAGCAAGTGGCAAAAGTGCTCCTAAATATTAGGCAGGGCAATAAACCACACACCCGTTGTTTCAGCTTCCTGTCGCCAGCTAGCTCGACCGGTGAAGCGGTTACTCCGTCCGTGGGTACCGTGATGCTGGGTGTGTCTGTTGCGGTCGAGGAGAGTAGAAAGGGTAGAGCAAGCTCTATAAAATAAAAACAGGCTCACCCTGCGACGACGGAGAGGAAGAGGCAGGCAAGTTCAGAGGGAAGCTCGGCGAGGTCTGAAGGACAACAAGCGAGAGAGCCCCCCTCTTTTTCACAACAACATCTGGGGCCAGATGTTGTGGTTCGGAACTTGTGTCAGTCAGAGCATACGTCCACACCTCCCGTCCAGGATGCTCCATTAAGTTCACAGCCAGGCTGGGCTACAGTTACAGCTTCTTCTTCAGCGTCTACCAAGCACACACGACCGCACCTTGCATGTCAGTTAATCAGACGTAACAGAGCCCTTGCGTTGTCATCTTTAATAGATGACAAGGTGAAAAACTCTCTATGGGTCACTCCGGTATCCAGACACTACGTTTTTGACAATAAGCTTTCATTGGTTTATGATCAAGCTACAAAGAAAGCATCAATACTCTGCTCCTTAAGTCGGCATCTAATTGACCCGCAACAGCAGAAAAGAGTAAGGGAGGACGTCCTAGACAGAAAATCATCTAAAAAGGACTCCTCGCGAGGGTATAGGTAACCCTCCTATAATTACTCTAGAGATCGTAAATACAGTGACTCGGATAGGGGGCGTAGGTCTGATCGAGACTACCGGTCAAACGCCCCTAAGCCAGTGGCTCGATGCTCTTTGTGAGGGGGACGTAGTTCCTCCTTCCGTAGGTAGTTCCTCCTTCCATAGGCCTCGCAGGTTCTACAGGTGAGGGTTAGGACCTCGCATGCTTGTTTGGGGTGACCTCTAGATGGGAGCTATCGATTTTCTTCCATTTCCATCAAAAAATGTTTCCACTGGCAACAACCTTTGAACTTTGTTTAGTTAGGCATCAATATATTCCTTTAGCATGCTGTACAGGGCACATTTTTTATCAGATCAGTATGAAACTTGCATCAAAATTTCCCTTTGGCACACCCTGCGGGGCACATTTATCATTGGTTTGCTTTGAAACTTAGTATGCTTGTTTGGGGTGAGGTCTAGATGGGAGCTATCGATTTTCTTCCATTTCCGTCCAAAAATGTTGCCGCTGGCAACGTTCTTAGAACTTAGTTTAGTCAGACCTCAATATTTCCCTTTGGCACACCCTTCAGAGCACATTTATGATCGGATTACTTGGAAATCTGGCATGCATGTTTAGAGTGACCTCTAGATGGGGGCTATTGATTTTCTTCCAGTTTCATCGAAAAAAAATGTTGCGGCTGGCAACGATCTTTGAACTTAGTTTAGTCAGCCATCAATATATTCCTTTGGCTCTACAGGGCACATTTATGATCAGATCAGTTTGAAACTTTGTATGCTTGTTTGGTGTTACCTCTAGATGAGAGCTATCGATTTTCTTCCATTTCCGTCAAAAAATGTTGCCGCTGGCAATGACCTTTGAACTTAGTTTAGTCAGACATTAATATATTCCTTTGGCATGCCTTACTGGGCACATTTAGGATCAGATCAGTTTGAAACTTGATATGCTTGTTTGGGGTGACCTCTAGATGGGCGCTATCGATTTTCCTTGATATACGCCAAGAAATGTTGCCACTGGCAATGACCTTTGAAACTTGGTGTGCTTGTTTGGGGTGACCTCTATATGGGAGCTATTGATTTTCTTCCATTTCCGTCAAAAATAGTTGACATTGACAATGACCTCTGATGAACTTAGTAAAAACTTAAGAAAAAAAAAAATTTCCCATTGACACACCCTGCAGGGCACTTTTATGATTGGATTGCTTGGAAACTTGGTGTGCTTATGTGGGGTGATATCTATATGAGAGTTAACGATTTTTTTCCATTTCTGTCAAAAAATGTTGCCGCTGGCAATGACCTTTGAACTAAGTTTAGTCAGGCTTCAATATTTCCCTTTGGCACACCCTTCAGGGCACATTTATGATTGGATCTCTTTGAAATTTCGTATGTTTGTTTGGGGTGACCTCTAGATGTGAGCTATTGATTTTTTTTCATTTCCATAAAAAATTATTGTCGTTATCACTAGCCTTTGAACTTACTGCATTTGTGCAGCAACTTATCCTTTTTGCACTCTGCAGGGTATATTTATGAATTTCGATATAAAAGAGAGAAAAAAACATTGCCACAAGCAATGACCTTCAAACTTAGAGTATTTGTGCATTAACATCTTCCTTTGGCATGCCTCAGGGGGAGCATTCATTATCAGGTTGTTTTGAAATTTTATATGCTTATGAAGGGTGTCAAAGATAGGAGCTGTCGATTTTCTTTTTATTTCCATCAAACACTGTTGTTGTTAGCAACAATCTTTGAATTTATTGCATTTGTGCATCAGCATTCTTCTTGGACGTGGCCTACTGGCCACATTTATCATAAGATTGTTTTTGCACTTGGTGTTCTTATTAGGCGAGTCCTTTAGATAAGAGCTATTGATTGGCATTCATTTCTGTGAAAAAAACATTGCCACAAGCAATGACCTTCAAACTTAGAGCATTTGTGCATTAACATCTTCCTTTGGCATGCCTCAGGGGGAGCATTCATTATCAGGTTGTTTTGAAATTTTATATGCTTATGCAGGATGTCAAAGGTAGGAGCTATCGATTTTCTTTTTATTTCCATCAAAAACTGTTGCTGTTAGCAACAATCTTTGAATTTATTGCATTTGTGCATCAGCATTCTTCTTGGACATGGCCTACTGGCCATATTTATCATAAGATTGTTTTTGAACTTGGTGTGCTTATTAGGCAAGTCCTTTAGATAAGAGCTATTGATTAGCATTCATTTCTGTGAAAAACCTGCCATTTACAATAACCTCTGAACTTACTGCTTTTGTGGATCAACCTTTAGCCAGCCTTACAGTTTACATTTAAAAATGATAAAATTATAGTATTTTGTATATTTTTATACTTACCAATGGCCCAGACATGGCTGGTGCTAACTCTAAAATATCTAGGGCCAAACACAAATTTTGCCCGCCCAATCCCCAAAATTTGCATGCAAAATCGAAAATTAGAAGTCCTATCTGGTCCTTCATACATTTACCTCCTGTGCATGCGCAGACGTCGGGAAGTGACCGGAATTAACGCCAACACCATTCTTTGTGAAAGAGAGTATTACATAATAATTCAGCGGGGAGGTATGAGTGCCCACTCATGGGAGGGTCCTTCCCGTCTGGGCCATTGGTAAGTATAAAAATATACAAAATACTGTAATTTTATCATATTTTTACACAGTATACCAATGGCCCAGACATAGCTGAATCGTAAATAAGTGGAGGGCCTATGACTTCTGAAATAATGCCAATCCTGCAAACCATGCTGAAGGAACTTAGAATAATTAGGAATTACATATATGTCTCTCTCTACAGTAATAGAGGAGACATATTCTAAATAAGGAGCCCAGTTTTAAGTAATTCCTTATTGTAAGATTGAAGACAAGTTCCGAATTTTTAAGGCTAGTCCGGACTAAGCCCCAAAAATTAGGATGGCATATCTGAGAATGAGAGAAAATCGCCCACAAACATACGCCTTACAATAACATTTCAGCTGTATGCAGGATATAAATACAGATAAAACAGCTTTCTTCAAAGATACATACATTTTAAGCCAGATTAGGATAAAAATCCCCCCCCCCTTTTTTGAAGAAGTCTTCAAAAGAAAAAGGGGAGAGCTCTGGAAACAATAAAAGTGGTTCCAAAAAATAATATAATAATCGTCGAACAGGCACTCAGGTATTAATTCATGATTAATAAATGGTGCTTAACGTTACTTCAGAAGTTATGGCTATAGCGACGATCCTGGTAATTAATATTGCACACTAAATAACATGCACCGCAGGAGACGTACTCAGATACGTCGAAAACCGGTGATATATAAAAATATAACATACACATATCTAATCAAGCCACACCGAACGATTCCTGAAGAGAAAACACACTTCCTAGGTAATCCATAGGCAGCCCCTGTACAATAAATTCCAGTAACAACACTCTCCAAAATGTACTATCCGATATCTACAATCGTAAAAACATGTGTTAGATGAGTACAAAACAAAATAGAAACTTGGATCTAGAGATGTACGTAGGTATGATTAACAGGCTCCGACACGGACCGCCCCCAAAATAGATTAGGATTTCAAGATCCACAAAATACAATAAAGCGTTCGTCTAATAATAATAATGTGCAAGATCATTTATATTTAGCATGTAATCATCTGAATACCAGTTAACTGGTTATGCAACCTGTGAGGTTCTCAAGAGCAGCAATTTAATTGTGATGATTTATAAATAAACGCTTGTATATTACAAATCAACCAAAATAACAGGACACTAATCCAACTAAAAGCGGATCTGCCCATAAAGTCAACATGGAACACGAGCCAAATGCATAGTATGTATGTATTAAATTATATGAGGCTTGCGGGAAGAAAACTACGTCTTGCCTGGTAATTGCCTCTAAACACATAGGCAGTGTGTGTGAGTGGGTGGGTGGGGGGGGGAGGGGGGATTGGAAGTCATATCAAAATCATCTCACCCGCATTATTTAATCGTTCTTGTGCCAGTTAACAAAAATATAGGAACCGCGATGGTTCCCTCACATCTAACCGACTCCATAATGCCACTATGGGCGGAGAAGGATGTGAAGAATAAAACTTCCCCTGAAAGAAGACCCTCTCATGGAGGAAGCTTCTGGGGAGTGTCCCATAACATACACTTGAGAATACTGATCCAAGATTTCTGTGACAACAGAGGAGCTACTAGTAGGATTCACAACAAGACTGCTTAATCTTAAACGTAATCTATTGAATCAAATGAAATGGAGGATATGCGTAACCTATCATTCATCCCCATGAATTCTGCAGAGCATGTACTGCATGCGCTCAATAATCTGGGCATGGCAACACAAATGACGGTAATTAATTGTTCCTGTGCGTCGCAGACTGAACTATCATAGGGTGATCCCACTTGTAGCAAAACTGTCCAAATAATCGCATGTTGAGCGACCATACAAATGAAACAGGTGACCTTTCCGAGGAGCGAGTCTTCTAGTATGTTCAGACGACCAGGTATATGACGAATAGAGAGACGAACATGAAAATTCTTCACTAGATATCATAACGAAAATGAATGGGTGCCGCCCTGGTTCCTGATGTACTCTACCACTATCGAGTTGTCCAACAATAACTGGACAAGTGTGTCCGCATTAATGTAGTGCTAACAATATTGACATCATTCTTGATGTTTATTTTTTCTCCAGGAACCGTGGGTCCCAAGACCCCTGCATTTCGAGTGTGCAGGGCTCAGGGTCGCGCCCCAAACTATTGACTCATACCCGTCAAAATCGTGAAAGCCAGATCTGGCAATAGCAGCGGAACTCTTGAGTTAACCACTGAATATCTGCCCCAATATGGACCTTTTGTTTGCTACATCCGTTAGAACAATACTAGTCCTGAGCGAATGCGTTATCACACTCCAATTCTGGGTAAGAATAACTGGAGGGGACGTGTGCGTAAACGACCCATCTAAACAAGATGCGTAGCCGCTCAGCACAACCCCATCAGTTGTCAAGTTGAGCTACAGTGTCATTGACACTTTCATTGGTATTGTGTACAAATTTCGGGGATCGGGGTGGGGGGGGGGGGGGGTTAAAATTTGTGTTTGACCCTTGATAATATCGAGTTTGCTCCAGCTAGTCTTCTCCATTGGTACGTATAAAAAATATACAAATTACTTTAACCCTTTCACGACTCAGCCAAACCGCCCCCCCCCCCCAGGCTTGGGATATTGGGGTTAATTTCAGGATCATCTCGTCCTTTAGATAAAGGTATAAAACGTTCCATTCATTTAGATTGTCAGGTAAGTCAAGATTTATCTTCCCAGCCTCAGAACACGACCACGCCAGCTCCCTCATATTCTGCCATGTCCCTGACCAGCACTTCTTTTTCTGCCGCGTCCCCTCCCACTGGCCAGTCCTATTCCACTCCGTCATCTGGATTATTACTGGCAACATCATCTGAACGTCCAGCACTCATAGTAGTGTCATATGTGTCAGCTTGATTTGAGCCAGACTGTACCGCAGAATCCTTTTTCCACGTTGCTATCAATTGTCATCTTCGTCCGTGGAATTACTGTGAGGTGCAATATGCGCTAAAACTGTAGCCAATCAACTAAAGGGAAACAACTCTAAATTCATTCAGGCATGAAATTACTTCTGTGGACTGATAGAGATAGCACACGTGGACTAAGGTGAGAGTAAATGCATTACTATGCCATCAGCACACTGACGAGTTTGTAGTGTCAGTTTACCACTGGCGCGGCACGTGCCGACGAGTCACGAAAGGGTTAAATTTATCATTTTTCTTGTTACAGTTTATGGAAGAGTGCCTATAGGCCTATAGGCCCTCTCCCATATATTTTTACAAGGTAAGAACATGTGAACAATGTTTCCGACCAAAAATAATTTAGCACTCTACTAGTTATAAAACCAAAAAATAAATAAATAAAGCTTCCCTCCTGCATTAATTTGAAAAATTGAGAGCCATGTTTTTTTTTCATTTGGCCATTAGTTTTTAGTGAACAGCACTGGTCTTTCATGGCCATCACATTAGGTAAAGCATTAAATTCATGATATGCAGTTATATAACACACTTTTAGAAGGTTCTAAGAGAACTTTCCAGGAGTGTGTTTCATAATACAATATTTTTTATCAGTCGATACAAAAATACAGAGACATTTTCCCTATCACTGGACAGAAATGGCGCTAAAATAAACAACCATTTCTTACCCTTCACCTATCCAATTGGAAAATTCTCTTTCTTTTTAAGGATACTGTCAAAAAAGATGGAATTAGGCCCTTAAAACTTAAAGGCCTATTTCTGACTTTTACGACCTCAGAACAGGTGCCCTTACATGCCATCATGTGGAGGTCCTGTTGACAACAGACAAATTAGGTAGCCACTGGTTTCTAGTCAAGTCTGGCTGCCTTAATAGGCAGCTAGGACTAGAAATCACTGCTAAGCCACTGGACGTATAGAATATGTGGGCTGGCGGGAATTCATGACTCTTGTCCAGGCCCTTAGAGGTTAAGGCTTGATCATCAAATATAATACCAGGGTTTTTGTATTTTCTCATTATTAAATATTTTTTTCTTTCTTTTTTTTTCAGCATCAATTCTGAAAACAGTTCATCACCATGGCAACTGTTACAGTATGTAAAGAAAGCTACGTTACCCTTCTTGAGAAGTGCAGCTATATTTTTCCATTACATAACTGGAGTGTCACCTCCAATATCTTTACAAGGTAAACTGCTTTTAGAATAATCCAAATTTTCAAGTTTTATTTATTTATTTATTTATTTATTTATTTATTTATTTATTTATTTATCAGAATAATCCTAATTTTATTTATTTTAAAAAAAAAATTATTTTTTTGGGGAGGGGGGATAAAAGGTTAATCTTCAAGGAAAATTTTTTGAAGACAGTTCCTTCAGTGTGTTGAGACGAATGTGTTCCAAAATGACTGCCCTTGAAGGATAACTATGCCTAATCTTTGCAGCAGATATCAGAATCAGACATTTGATGTTAGACTCTGATGCTGTCAACTTCCTCTTTAGCTACAGTACCATGATGACAGACACAGACAGAGAATTTGTTTCGAAAGATGAAGACTTCAGGAGAATTCAGACACAAAGTTAGGTGACTCAGTCAATCCCAGGACAAAGATGTGTTAACCCCTTCCCTAATGAATCAGCAGTATATGCCCACTTAATTTACAAACTGAACAGTTTAAGAAAAAAAATTAAAACAATTTCAACAAAAACATATCATGTGACACCTCATTGGAATGAGCTTATAAATCTCATTCCAATGAGGATATATGATTTTGTTTAAATTTTTTTAAACTCTTGAAAAAAAAAAATAAAAATTAAAGTGACAAATTTTGATATGTGCATTGGGTAAGGGGTTATTTTCATTGTAATAATTTATAGTGATGATCTACGTCCAATTTTTTAGCTATAATTTTGAACTTACCCTACTTCTTAAGCATGGTATAGAGATGACAAAAATGGGTTTAGTTTGAATTTTTGTCACCAGGTGGTGCCAATAGTGCCACTTATAGGCTGAGCTAAAATACTGCTTTCCAATGAAAGGTTCCCAGGATATATAATTGTTGAAACTGTAGTGCCACTTTCGTCGTTTCTGGCGAAAGGCAACTAAAAGTTTTAATCTGAAACCGGTTTCCAGTGAAAAACTCATAGGGATTTAAATTCGAAACATTGAAAGTTTTTTCATATGTTCAGGGATGGTCTCTAGATGTGCATAAAGGTTTCAGAATTTTGATACACCCCCATGTGGCACCCGTAGCACCATTTTTGTCGTTGGAGAATCGGTTTCCGGCAAAGAGCTCATAGGGGTTTTAATTCAAAAGGCTGAAAGTGTATTCATATGCTCATGTAGGGTGTCTAGATGTGCATAAAGGTTTTGGAATTTTGATTCGCCCCCCCAACCCCCCAACCCCCCCCCCCCCCCCCCCCCCCACATGTGTCGCCCATAGTGCCACTTTTGTCATTAGAGAACTGGTTTCCAGCAAAAGGTTCCTTTTGTCATTAGACAATTGGTTTGAATTCAAACGTTGAAAGTATGTTCATATATTCGGATAGGCTCTGTAGATGTGCATAAAGGTTTCAGAATTTTGATTCATCACCAAGTGGCGCCCATAGTACCACTTTTGTCATCAGAGAATCGGTTTCTGGGGGGAAAGGCTCATAGGGGTTTCAATTTGAAACTTTGAAAGTGTGTTCAGGTAAGGTCTCCGGATGTGCATAAAGGTTTCAGAATTTTTTTTTGGCCCCAAGTGGCACCCGTAGCGCCACTTTTGCCATTAGAGAATCGGTTTCCGGCAAAAAGGCTCCTAGGGGTTTTAATTCAAAATGCTGAAAGTCTGTTCATATGTTTAGGTAGGGTCTCTAGATGTGCATAAATGTTTCAGATTTTTTATTCAGCCTCATGTGGCACACGTAGCACCACTTTGTCATTAGAGAATCAGTTTCCGGCGATAAGGCTCCTGGGGGTTTTAATTCATAATGTTGAAAATGTGTTCATGTGTTCTGGTAGGGTGTCTAAATGTGCATAAAGGTTTAGGAATTTTGATACGGCCCCATTTGGTGCCCGTAGCACCACTTTTGTCTTTAGAGAATTGGTTTCTGGAGAAAGGCTCCTGAGGGTTTTAATTTGAAACGTTGGAAGTGTGTTCATATGTTCAGATAAGGTCTCTAGATGTGCATAAACGTTTCAGGGTTTTTGATTTGGCTTCATGTGGCACCTGTATTGCCACTTTTGTCATTAGAGAATGTGAATTGAATTGTCATGATAGCAAACTGAAAATGCGGGGTTACACCTTAGTGTGCTTTGCACACAAAAGACACCATTCTAGTTTATAGTTACATACGTTAGAAGCTTGCGCTTTTAATAACCGAGATTGCCACGATAGTCTTAGCATTAAGCACCAGTAATTATTAATAATTAATAACTGTGTGCCTGTTGGGCGAAGATATATAGATTATTTGGTACTGCTTTTTACTGATTCCAGAGCACTTCCCTCTTTGTTTTGAAGAATATTCCTTCAAAAATTAAGGGGGGGGGGGGGGGGGGGGGGGTGATTTTTCTTCATCTCCTCCAGCTTGATAAGTGTGTAACTATGAGTGAAGCTTTTTTTGTCTGTAGATTATTACTGATCTTAGATAACTTGTTTATTATATAGATGGCGTGTGTTTGTGGGTGTTAGTCTCTCAGGCCCGAACTCACCATCCTGATTTAAGTGGCTTAGGGGATGGCCCTCCCATGAGTGGGCACTCATTCTTCCCCGCTGAGTTATCACTCATTCTTCCCCTCTGAGTTATCACTTTAGTAGGCTTGTCTACAAAGAATGGTGTTGGCGCCAATTCCAGTCTCTTCCTGGGTACTGCGCATGCACATGTACTAAAAGTATGGAGGGCCAGATAGTACTTTTAATATTTTTATACTGTACCAATGACCCAGACATAGCTGGTGCTAACTCTAACAAAACCAGGGCCAAACACAAATTTTGCCCCCCAATCCCCAAAATTTGCATCCAAAACAAAAAGAAATCATGTCCTAAAGGACCTCCATACTACGCCTCTACTGCGCATGCGCAGTGACACAGACGTCCCGAAATTGGCACCAATTATCATTCTCTGTTTGGCCCTTCATCAGTCAACATCTCACTGATCTTTGTGCTTGTAAATCTCAGTTTAAAGGATGCCAGACACGTAATTTTTGGAGAAAATGTGATTCTAAGGAGGATAGAAGGAGGAGAGGAAAAAGAAGTGACAAAAAATAATCAGGGCTGTACTTAAAATTTTTTGATGAAATTATGTTAAGTTGCCTATTTTCGAGGCATGGGCCTCTTGTTGTCATTCTTGCTAAATGTTGCACTGCTTATTCAGTGTTTCCTCTCCCCTAGCCTTCTAAAGTCCCCCCTTGCAATTCTCCCATGCTTTTGGCATATTTTTGAGAAAGTTCATTTCTAAAATTTCCTGGGAGAGTTGCTTGGTTACAGAATGTTTTCTGTTATTTTCCCCACAGTTACGTTTTCACCCATGGGTGTATAACGTTTGTGTTCTGCATCTTCCATCTGATGTTCTGCAGATTCTCCCCTGGGAGTCTCTGTTTTGCATCAGATAGAGTGTAATTTTGATGACTGATTCCGGGCCAGTTTTTTCAGTGCCTGGAGTCATGTATTTTTATACTGTACCAATGACCCAGACATAGCTGGTGCTAACTCTTAAAATATAGGGCCAAACACAAATTTTGCCCCCCAATCCCCAAAATTTGCATCTAAAACTAAAGAAAACATGTCCTGAAAGGCCCTCCACACTTCGCCCCTACTGCGCATGCGCAGTGTCAAGGACGTTCCGAAATTGGCGCCATTTATCATTCTAAGTTTGGCCCTTCATCAGTTAACATCTGACTGATCTTTGTGCTTTTAAATCTCAGTTTTAATGATGCCAGACACATAAATATTAGTGAAATGGTGATTCTAAGGAGGATAGAAAAGGAGGAGAGGAAAAGAATGTGTGACAGAATATTATCAGGGCTGTAACTTAAAATTTTTTAATGAAATTATGTTAAGTTACCTATTTTCAAGGCAGCAGCCATTTTGTTGTCATTCTGATTATTTAGTTACACTGTTTTTTCAAGTGTTTTTCCTCTCTCCCTGTCCTTTAAGTTCCCCCTTGCTATTCTCCCATGCTTTGGCATAGTTTCTGTAATTATTATTACTAAAATTTCTTGGGAGTTTTAGCTGAATAACAGAATGAATTCTGTTCTTTCCCCATGTTTACGTCTTCACCTACGGGTGGTTAGGCGTTGTGTTCTGCATCTACCATCTGATGTTCTGCAGTTTCTTCCCTGGAAGTCTCTGTTTTGCATCAGATGGTGTATTTTTGGTAACTGATTTCGGGCCTGGGTGCCTGGAGTCTTATTTTAGTGTTTTTACACTCATTGTTTACATTTACAACAGCCCTCTGTGTGAGGGGGGGATTTCTAAATAATAATATCTTTATGTTATTTTAATCATAACTAGATACATTATTATTGTTCGTAAGTGTTGAATAAATTGTTTAAAATATTTTTAAAATCTTTGTCCACACTTAGGCTTGGGATCCATTGGGGCTCAACGTTACTTTTCAGAAACTTGGGCTGTTCTGAAAAAATATTTTTTCAAAATATTTTGATTTCAATTATTTTTTTAGCTCACCTGAGCGAAGCTCAAGGGGAGCTTAACTAATCACTTTCTGTCCGTCGTCCGTCGTCCGGCGTCCGTCGTCGTCCGTCCGGCGTTAACTTTACATTATCGACTTCTCCTCCTAAACCACTAGCCCAATTTTATTCAAATGTTGGCTAAATGTTTATTACCTAATGCCAATTCAGATTTGTTCAAATGAAGTTGCCCCTCCTCCTGGGTGGTGCCACACCCCCAAGATGCACCAAAATCTTTGTAAATCTTCTTCTCATGAACCAGCAGTAGCAGAGACTTGATATTTGGTGTGCAGCTTCCTTTTGAGGTGTAGACTCAGATTTGTTCAAGAGAAGTTTGTGGGGCTATACTTGACGTTGTTATGAGAGGGGCAAAATTTTTTGCCCCGCCCAAAATTTCTATTTTCCAAACCGAGAGGCTGATTTGAACCAAATTTTATGTGAGGGCTTATTGGGTCATGAGTACTTGATTTATGCAAAAAAAAATTTTCCCGCAGCCCCGTGGGAACCACAGGAGCTAAAAATAGAAAAAATTTAAAACGCCCATATCTCCAAAACTGCACGGCACTGAGAATTTTTATTTGGTGTGCAGCTTCCTTAGGACCAACAGAAAGGATTGGTAAAAAAAAATTGCCATCGGTTTTATCATAGGGTACAGTTTCGGGACTTTGAAAAAGTGCTGAGTCAGCACTTTTTAACACTGTAGGCAATGGGAAAAACATTAAAAAATCTTCTTCTCCAGATCCAGCAGGCAGAATCTTTTGATATTTGGTATGCAACATTGTAGGGTGGATCTGATTCAAGTTTGTTCAAATCGGCCCCCTGGGTTCATATTTGGGCTCAGTATAGGAGCCCGATTTCGAACTTAGTGCATTTCAGGCAAATTTCTTAAAAAATCTTCTTCTCCAGATCCAGCAGGCAGAATCTTTTGATATTTGGTATGCAACATTGTGGGGTGGATCTGATTCAAGTTTGTTCAAATCGGCCCCCTGGGTTTATATTTGGGTTCAGTATAGGAGCCCAAATTTGAACTTACTGCATTTCAGGCAAATTTCTTTGAAAATCTTCTTCTCCAGATCCAGCAGGCAGAATCTTTTGATATTTGGTATGCAACATTGTAGGGTGGATCTGATTCAAGTTTGTTCAAATCGGCTCCCTAGATTCATATTTGGGCTCACTATAGGAGCTCGAATTCGAATTTAGTGCATTTCAGGCAAATTTCTTCAAAAATCTTCTTCTCCAGATCCAGCAGGCAGAATCTTTTGATATTTGGTATGCAATGTTGCGGGGTAGATCTGATTCAAGTTTGTTCAAATCGGCCCCCTGGATACATATTTGGGCTTACTATAGAAGCCCGAATTCGAACTTAGTGCATTTCAGGCAAATTTCTTAAAAAATCTTCTTCTCCAGATCCAGCAGGCAGAATCTTTTCATATTTGGTAAGCAACATTGTGGGGTGGATCTGATTCAAGATTGTTCAAATCGGCCCCCTGGGTTAATATTTGGGCTCAGTATAGGAGCTCGATTTCGAACTTAGTGCATTTCAGGCAAATTTCTTAAAAAATCTTCTTCTCCAGATCCAGCAGGCAGAATCTTTTGATATTTGGTATGCAACATTGTAGGGTGGATCTGATTCAAGTTTGTTCAAATCGGCCCCCTGGGTTCATATTTGGGCTCAGTATAGGAGCCCGATTTCGAACTTAGTGCATTTAGGCAAATTTCTTAAAAAATCTTCTTCTCCAGATCCAGAAGGCAGAATCTTTTGATATTTGGTATGCAACATTGTGGGATGGATCTGATTCAAGTTTGTTCAAATCGGCTTCCTAGATTCATATTTGGGCTCACTATAGAAGCTCGAATTTGAACTTAGTGCATTTCATGCAAATTTCTTAAAAAATCTTCTTCTCCAGATCCAGCAGGCAGAATCTTTTCATATTTGGTAAGCAACATTGTGGGGTGGATCTGATTCAAGTTTGTTCAAATCGGTCCCCTGGGTTTATATTTGGGCTCAGTATAGGAGCCCAAATTTGAACTTAGTGCATTTCAAGCAAATTTATTAAAAAATCTTCTTCTCCAGATCCAGCAGGCAGAATCTTTTGATATTTGGTATGCAACATTGTGGGGTGGATCTGATTCAAGTTTGTTCAAATCGGCTTCCTAGATTCATATTTGGGCTCACTATAGAAGCTCGAATTCGAACTTAGTGCATTTCAGGCAAATTTCTTAAAAAATCATCTTCTCCAGATCCAGCAGGCAGAATCTTTTGATATTTGGTATGCAACATTGCGGGGTGGATCTGATTCAAGTTTGTTCAAATCAGCCACCTGGATTCATATTTGGGCTCACTATAGAAGCTCGAATTCAAACTCAGTGCATTTCGGGCAAATTTCTTCAAAAATCTTCTTCTCCAGATCCAGCAGGCAGAATCTTTTGATATTTGGTATGCAACATTGCGGGGTGGATCTGATTCAAGTTTGTTCAAATCGGCCCCCTGGATTCATATTTGGGCTTAATATAGAAGCCCGAATTCGCACTTAGTGCATTTCAGGCAAATTTCTTCAAAAATCTTCTTCTCCAGATCCAGCAGGCAGAATCTTTTGATATTTGGTATGCAACATTGCGGGGTGGATCTGATTCAAGTTTGTTCAAATCGGCCCCCTGGATTCATATTTGGGCTTAATATAGAAGCCCGAATTCGCACTTAGTGCATTTCGGGCAAATTTATTAAAAAATCTTCTTCTCCAGATCCAGCAGGCAGAATCTTTTGATATTTGGTATGCAACATTGTGGGGTGGATCTGATTCAAGTTTGTTCAAATCGGCTTCCTAGTTTCATATTTGGGCTCACTATAGAAGCTTGAATTCGAACTTAGTGCATTTCAGGCAAATTTCTTAAAAAATCTTCTTCTCCAGATCCATCTTCAGAATCTTTTCATATTTGGTAAGCAACATTGTGGGGTGGATCTGATTCAAGTTTGTTCAAATCGGCCCCCTGGGTTTATATTTGGGCTCCGTATAGGAGCCCAAATTTTAACTTAGTGCGTTTCAGGCATATTTCTTAAAAAATCTTCTTCTCCAGATCCAGCAGGCAGAATCTTTTGATATTTGGTATGCAACATTGTAGGGTGGATCTGATTGTGATTCATGAACGTATTTATTTGTAAAGTTGATAGAATCTTAGACAAAATTTGCAGAAAAGATCTACTATAGAAGGGGTGGTATCCAGGGTGAACCGTTTACCCAAATCTAGCAGTACTAATGCATTATTCACACAAATCTTCGTTCAAATTTTATGACCCCTCATTGGAACACACGCATTCAGCTCATTCCAACAAAGGTCATATGCCATGTTTTCGAGACAAAGGAATAAAAATTTTAGTTATTCATGAAATTTTTAGGCAACTGTTGTCTGTTATTCACATTGCTTCATGAAATTTCAGTACTTTTAGAAGTTACCTCAGTAATCAAGGGTTAATTCCCCTTAATTAAATGTCGCCTCTAAAAAACAACCACTTTGCATATCTTACCTTTTTACCAGCATAACTGCCAAAACTTGTCAGCATTCTTCGCAAAAATCGCTATTCAAATTTTAATTTTTGTCTCTTAAACATACATGTACTTATCGCTTGTAAATACCCCATTGGAATGAGCTTTTTGAGCTCATTCCAATGAGAGGTCGCACACCATGCTTTTTGAGTCAAAAAAGCAATTTTTTTAGTTATTCCAGAATTTCGTACGTAAAACACAGCTTTATGACTTCACATTAAAATGAGCTCTCTAAGCTTGTTCCAATCAACATTCACGCACTATGTCTTTCACACAAAAAATAAAATTTTCCATTTATTCAGGAATTTTGTTTGCAAGAACACTCTTACCCCCCCCCCCCCCCCCCCCCCCCCCCCCCCGCCACAAACACACACACACAAACACACACACACACACACAAACACAGACACACACATCTAAAAGTTCGTCAGCAAAAAAACAGTTACTTCAATTTTTAAATGCATTATAGGAACAACTTGCCTAATCAAATTTAAATACTTTTGCATCATTCTGTATCTAGAACAAACCATTTACCATATCTTTACGCAAAATTCTCCAGCATCATTCACAAAAAAACACCATTATTTATATATTCACATTTCTGTCTCAAAAATATACCTGATCTTCCCATACCCCTATTGGAATAAGCTGTTTGAGCTTGTTCCAATGATGATAAAAAAAAATAAAATTTGTGAAAATTTTTGTTTTCTTGCATGCAAATATATACATGTAGCACATGGAAGATATCCACAGTTGGGGAGAGATGTCCAAGGCTATCTCTTCACATTCCTTGTTTGTGCTTCATGCTAAACCAGTTTGTCTGCAGAGATAAATTTGCTTTATTAAAAATCATTGGAGATTGGCCACACACCAATGATTTTAAATAAAACTAATTTTAGGTAACAAATGTTGAACTTCAAACAAAATCTATCACTCAACCAGTTAATGTTGATGAGGCATGACATGGTGAAGGTGACCTAAAATACTTCTTAGAGTCACTTTGTCAGGTGAGCGATTAAGGCCACGTGGGGCCTCTTGTCTATATTAATGGATCATATTATTATTATGTATTTTGATTGCCAGGGGTTAGTGCGAGTACCAGGACTTGTTTTCTTTTCACATTGAAAGGATATTGATCAATTGTTTTAAGAGGAAGTCTTCCTCTGACCTTGTTATCATTCTATATGTGGTCAGTCTACTCGCATTAACTCCTGTTCTGTTTCGTATGATTTCGATGACAATATGGGAAGCGTATGTCACGGTATGTTGTTGGGGATTTGGACACTCCGGTCCTTTCCCTGCAGGGTCACTCTACTTTATCAATTTCTATTTCAGACGATCAAGATTAGGGTGATGTATCTGTGATGTCTTCCAACAGTGTGCCTCCGTCGTCACAATTAATGAAGGGCTAGCGGAAAAGTGCTCATGTAATACGCCAATTGCCTAAGAGGATCCTAGTAGGTTCGACGGCCTTTGACGTCTGCTAGCTCGCCCGGTGTAGCGTCCATTCACCGAATGGTTCGGCAGCCGGGTTCGTCCGTTGCGGTCTAGAAGGAATTTTGGGGTGATGCGAGCACTATAAAATTAACTTAATGCACACCCAGTGACGGCGGATCGGAGGGAGAACGGAGGAAGCCTTTTAGTCCGGTTCATAGCTCGTTCCGGTCCATCCGGACGGCAAGCGAGAGAGGCCCCTCTCTCGTTCAACAACATCTGGCCTCAGATGTTGTGGTACAAATGTGTCGTTAGCGGAGCATACGTCCGTCGCTCGGGACGCTCCGTTGTATAGGCAGTCCGCTGAGACTGCTAAGGCTTCCTCTTCTCGTCAGCGCACACGACCGCACCTTGGCTGCGTGACCGCCGATATATTACCAGCTTCGCCGATCAAGGATTCTTCGGCGACCAGGTCACACCATCCGGCAGCCAGGGATTCGAGACCGATGGACTCCGGACGTTCGCATAGGAAAAGTATGCGGGAGCCATCTGATGCGGAGCTGCCCTCGGCGAAGCAGCGATAGACTGCGCCTCCGCAGGTCTCGACGCCGGACATTCTTGTGCACATAGCACAGCTTATCGCAGCATCCCAGCAGCCGACAGAAACGGTGTCGGATCGAGAATTATCCGACAGCGCTGGGTCGGTAGCCGGGGACTCGAGGCCTGCAGACTCCGGACGTTCGCATAGGAAGTGTGCGGGAGTCAACGTACACGGAGCTTCCAGCGGCAATGCATCGTAAGTCCGCTACTGCACAGGCCTCGGGAACGGATGTGCTTTCCTTAATAGCACAGTTTATCGCAGCATCCCAGCATCAACTGAATCTGTCGCATATATTTTATCCGACGATGCTGGGTCGGGACGCTCCGCGGAAGCGGGTACGGACGTCCGAAAGTTTCATCCGGTCCGACGGGATACCGAAAGGGATTCGGTGGATTTCAAGCTTTCCCTTTCGGAACAACATATGCTGCGATGCCGGATAAGAAACTGATAGCGTCGGTGGACTTAGAAATTTTTTGGTTCGGTTCAGGGACATCGTCCCTCAGTTCCGACATAGTCCAATAATGTCACACAAACTTTCGAATTATTGAACGACGCTATATATATTATTATTTTATGCTTGCTATCCAAGCATTTCTGGTTTCTTGTTCGAAGAGTTATGGAGATGTCTTTCAAAAGTGTGCCTCTGTCGTCATAGTTAATGAGGAGTTAGCGGCAATAAGTGCTCATGGAATATGTCTATCGCTTACGGAGTGACATTCGCTAGCTCACCCGGTGTAGCGTACATTCATCGAATGGTTCGGCTGCAGGGTTCGTCCGTTGCGGTCTAGGAAGGAGATTTGGGTGATGCGAGCACTTTAATTACTTTAGTACTCACCCAGTGACGGCAGATTGAGGACAGATCGGAGGAAGCCAACAACATAGGGGACCGCATGTTGTGGTTCAGATATTTTACATTCGGAGCATATGTCCGTTGCTCGGGACGCTCCGTTATATTGACAGTCCGAGAGACTGTCTTTAATGCTTCCTCATCCTCACAGCAGGGCACACGACCGCACATTGGCTACGTGACCTCGAGTATCCGATCAGTTTCGGCATTCAGTGATTCCACAGCGAATAGGTCGCGCCATCCGGTAGCCAAGGGACACGAGGCCTATACACTCCGTTCGCTCGCATATTGGAAGTATGCACGGGGTAACGATCTCGGAGCTTCCTGCGGCAATGCATCGTAAGACCGCTGCTCCTCAGGCCTCAGTGACGGACGTGCTATCCGAGTTAGCACAGTTGTTTCGCAGCATCCCAGCAATTGACGGTTTCTCGGTCGAATCAGGAATTATCCGACGGCGCTGGGTCGGTGCGGTCCGCGGTTGCATCAAGCTACGGACGACCGAACGCTTTATAGGGTCCGACAGGATGGCGAAAGGGATTCGAAAGATTTCGAGTTTTCCCTTTAGTAGTATCGGAAGATGCCTTTCATATCTTCTGGCATTTCTTCCAGTGATTATTTTTCGGACTTCATTGCTGCGATCTTGGATAAGAGACTTATAGCGTCATTGGACTCGGATTTTTCGATCGGTACAGGGACTTTGTCCCTGACTTACCGAAGCAGTCCAATATTGTCATTACAACATGTGTTTTATTTTTCGACGCTATATATTTATATATATATACAAGCCTGCTACTAAGCATGATAGTTTAGTTTCTTGTCCGCGTGGCTCATTTCTGCCATTTTATCTTTTTTACATATAGTTTATTTTGGCAGAGCAGGGCATACCGAGAGTTCATATGCGTCTAGACGGTGTGATTAAAGACTGCATATATTCTTTTTCGCCGTTTATGTCTTTTCCAATTTCAATGTTGGGAACGACATTATGTATAGTAGACTTAACTTAGACGCTTTATTATACGTAATCCGCCTTACTGAGGCGTTATCATTACGTCTTCAAGAAAAGATTTACGGGATATTATTCTCAATGTAATTTCTTTTGAGGGCAGTAGTTTGTTCACGTATAACTCCGCCCTTCAGTGGCTGATTGGAGTTGGTTAGACGTGATGCAGCCCTAGCTACATCCACGCGTGGATAGTAGGTTAAGAACTCTCTCAGAGTCGCTTCATTCTCGGAGGAGCTTCTCTTCGACGGCAACTTTCCGGCAATCCATGAATTGCTTGATTTATACATTCTCTTGTCTATCTAGTGTTACAAGAGATTCAGACTGGGGCAAACATTCGGTGGTTGACTCAGAGAGTGCCGCCGCAGTTGCCGGACCCGAGTGTGGCTGTTATGACGGTTGCCAGTCAAACAGATTGGGATATATACTGATCCCTACGGATTCGAAGTGCCAGGGTCTTTGGGTTCCGCAGTCTTTTAGCTATCAGTTTAACTTCCGCGGAATAATGTTTTTTAGGCTTGCTTTATGTCATTGCATGAACATTATTCAGAAACGCATGCCCAAATTCCTGTCCTTTAATTCGACAGTAGTGGCGTATCTCCGGAACCAGGGAGGCACTCTTTCGTTTCCGTTATTCAATTTAATGGAAAGAATCCGTCTGTTGGTTATAGTACACCAAGTTCAGTTTTGATCCGTCATATTCTGGGTCGTCTGATTGTTTTATCGCACTCCCGTTCTCTTACGGGTCGCTTGTTGCTGTCAGAATGGACTCTCAACAAACAAGTATTCAATCAGATTTGCTATCTATGGGAGCGCCCAATGATGTTTTATTTATGACACAGCTTGCTAATCATTTGCAGACGTATGTGTTGGCTTGTCCAGATCTCTGAGCTAATACTGTTAACGCTCTATTGATCTATAGGACGTAATGATAGGATACGCGTATCCTCCGGCGCTGTTGTTTTAGCAGGTATTGCTAAGATAAACAACCACAATACATTTCTGTTGATAGCATCTCTATCTTCACAGAGATCATGAGTAATTTACTCTCTTGTCTACTGTGGATCTTAACGTGAAATCTTCCTCTATGTGAGGATCTTTTTTCACTGGGTAAATCGTGTCATCTTTATCACAACCAGCAAGGTCGCAACCTTCATGTATTCCGTTGTGTGGTCCGTATTGCATTGTAAGCACTCTACTGGACGAGCTTTGGACGCGATTTCTTACTATAGGAGATCCTCTTCTTCGCTATTCTATGCGACTAAAGTGGAGGCTCTTCCGTCGTGGTGTAGGGATCATTATGTTCATATGGTTGATCCCTCCATACTACTCATTGCTATTTTTTAGTATACTTGTTTCACAAGATCTACTGCAGCCTGTTGTTATTTAGGTTATAGGTTTATGTTACCTCATACCTATGCACTCTACGATAGTTTACAATTGAGTCTTTTGTCTCTTTATCTAAGTCAGTTAGTAACTTTTTGATAAATAGACTTAGAATCTTTAGATTAAATTCCTATACGGATTTTAACTTCAGGTTCTTATTTAGCTAAGTAATCATTTGAGCCTCTGGAAACAGTAGTTTTCAAATTCTGACCTTTTAGACAGTAATTCTGTTGATTTCTCTTTTACTGTAGAGGCAGTGAGTTTCATGCACTATCGATGGATGATTTTCACTTTCATACTTTCGGAATCAATACTTCCGTTACTATTTAGGTTGGATTGTTGCATAAGAGTTAGGCTCCTATTATCCGGAACCTATTATTTTAAGGTCCTTCCGTCTTCGTATGGGCTTAGGCCTTTACTCTTTCCGGGTACAGTTTATGTATTTATAAACAGATATCTGTTTATTACAAGGGCGTAAGCTTCTTCTGTCTTTGATGTCTAGTAGAAGGACGTTACGCTCCATTTTATTGTTAATGGATTCTATTAACTAGCGTACTGCTTATGGTATATCATTGGCTTAGCAGTTGTGCTTAAGATTCCGGCTCATGAAGTAAGAGTTCTTCTACTTCTTGGGCTTACATTAATAGTGTTGCTATTATAGATTTTTGAAGGCTGCTCATTGCGCTCAGCCATCCATTCATGAATTTTATCTCAGAAATATCGAGTCCATTTCTGGAGGCCTCTTTTGTTAGGTCTATTATCTACTGCTCAGAATGTCATTCACTTAACAGTTGCTACTATAGCTAGGTAGGCTGTCTGTTTCGGCAGTGTCTCCGTTCGGCTGCCCTCTTCGCTCTGGGCTATTTGACCCAGGGCAAGAAAAAGGGGGGGGGGGGGGGGAGGGTGTTCCCTTGGGTCACCTGTTTTTACTATGAAAACAAGGGGATACCTCCTCCGGAGTTAGTAATTCTGAGCTGTTATTGGGATGGTTGTTTAGTGAGAAGTTTAGGTTTTTAAAATTCATTCAAGTCTTAGTTTTTAAAGTATAGCTTTTGAATATTGCATATGTCAACGGACATGATTATGCAATTCTCACACACTTTTAGGAGTATAAGAGTCTCTATTCTCTAGACTTACTTTATTATTGGCTTACTTTAAAAATTATTAGTATAAGGATTATTGGATATTAATAGAGTACATGGATGTATGAAGCTCAATTTTTGGAAGGTGTTGTATCTTTCTAATTTATCATAAATAAGAAAGATACATGTAAGGCCTATTACTTCTTTTCCCTACAGGGGATGACTCTATTTTATTTTATTGAGCGTATTCCATTTTGCTCTATGTCCTTGGCCCTCCAGCCTTTTTACTATTCAGCTATGTCTGGGTCATTGGTACAGTATAAAAATGTTAAAAAATTTATAGTAATTTATATATTTTTTATACTTACCAATGACCCAGACGGGGATGGCCCTCCCAGGAGTTGGGAACTCTTGCCTCCCCGCTGAGTACATAGCGCTTACCAGGCACTGGTTATTAGAATGATAAATGGCGCCAATTTCGGAACGTCCTTGACACTGCGCATGCGCAGTAGGGGCGAAGTGTGGAGGGCCTTTCAGGACATGTTTTCTTTAGTTTTAGATGCAAATTTTGGGGATTGGGGGGCAAAATTTGTGTTTGGCCCTATATTTTAAGAGTTAGCACCAGCTATGTCTGGGTCATTGGTAAGTATAAAAAATATATAAATTACTATAAATTTTTTAACTTTCTAGTGTTTTACACTGTTTGTTTTCATTGGCAAGAGCCTTTTTTGAGGGGGGCTGTTTGCCTTTGCTGTAGCTTATCTCACTATAAGATACATTTATATTATCCGTAAGTGTCTCATTAATTATTTAATATAAATTTAAAATTTTTGACCACACTTTGCCATCGGATCCATTGGGGCTCAACGTTACTTTTCAGCAACTTGGGCTTCGCTGAAAAAATATTTTTTCAAAATTATTTTGATAGGTAATTGTTTTTTCATTTATTAATGGATCATGTTATTATGTATCTTTGTGTCAGGGGTTTTTGTGAGTAACTAGGACTTGTTGTTCTTTCACAATGAAGGGACATTGTTCAAATTGTAATAGGAAGAAATCTTCCTCTGACTTTCATGATCATTGTATAAATTGTAGTCAGTGTTCTCGCATTAATCCCTGTCCTATATGTGAATATTGGGATGAGAAACATTGGAAATGTGTGTCACGATATGTTGTTTCTGGAGAAAGGGCTATGCCGGCTCTTTCTCCGCAAGGTCACTCTACTCTCTCAGTTTCTATTTCAGAGGAACAAGAACAGGGTGATGTTTCCATGTTATCTTCTACAAGTGTGCGTCCGTCGTCACAAATGAATTCAGAGCTAGCGCCAAAAGTGCTCATGGAGATTAGACAAATGTCGTCCGCTAGCTCGCCCGGTGTAGCGTCCATTCACCGAATGGTTCGGCAGCCGGGTTCGTCCGATGCGGTCCAGGAGGAAATTTTGGGTGATGCGAGCACTATAAACATAATAGATGCACACCCAGTGACGGCGGATAGTAAGCGAGAACGGGGGAAGCCTTTGAGTCCGGTTCCTAGCTCGTCCAGGTCCAGCTGGGCCGCGAGCAAGAGAGGCCCCTCTCTCGTACAACAACATCTGGGACCAGATGTTGTGGTACAGAATGTGTCTTTAGCGGAGCATACGTCCGTCGCTTGGGATGCTCCGTTGTATAAGCAGTCCGCGGAGACTGTTAAGGCTTCCTCTTCTCGTCAGCGCACACGACCGCACCTTGGCTGCGTGACCGCCGATATATTGCCAGCTTCACCGATCAAGGATTCTTCGGCGACCAGGTCACACCATCCGGCAGCCAGGGATTCGAGACTGATGGACTCCGGACGTTCGCATAGGAAAAGTATGCGGGAGCCATCTGAAGCAGAGCTGCCCTCGGCGAAGCAGCGAAAGACTTCGCCTCCACAGGTCTCGACGCCGGACATTCTTGTGCAGATAGCACAGCTTATCGCGGCATCCCAGCAGCCGACAGAAACGGTGTCGGATCGAGATTTATCTGACGGCGCTGGGTCGGTACGCTCCGCCGAAGCATCGGGGGCGGACGACCGGGAACATCATGAGGTCCGACCGGATGGTGAAAGGGATACGGATGATTTGGAGCTATCCCTTTCGGAACAACATAAAGCTGCCGTGGACTTCATCCGGCACTTTCTCCCTCAAGTTGTTCCGTTGGGCCAGACTGCTGCGGTTCCGGACAAGAGGATCATAGCGTCATTGGACTCTGAATTTTTTGAGCGGTTCAGGGACATCGCTCCCGAGTTTCCGTCGCAGTCCAATAATGTTGCAAGAACATTTGAATTATTGAACGACACTATTTTCAAACTTGCTTCCAAGACGGGGAAAGCAGGTTTCTTGTCCGCTAATACTCTCAACCTGCCTTTCATTAATGCAAGGAATAAATTCGATACGGCAGGACAGGGTATCCCGAGAGTTCCTCTGCGTATGGACGACGAGGCGGAAGACTTAGAGCTATCATTACCGTCGTCGGCTTCTATTCCAACCGCGGTGTTGGAAACAGCTATTGCGTCTAACAGAGCCAATTTAGATGCCTTATCTTACGCAGATCACCTTACTAAGGCGTTATCACTGCGCCTTCAAGGGAAAGAGTTTCAGGATATACAATCCTCTTTAAGGCTTCTTTCAAGGGCAGTAGCTTATTCCACGTGTAACTCCGCCCTTTCAGTGGCAAATCTGGAGTTGGTTAGACGTGACGCAGCCCTAGCTACATCCACACTAGTGGATACTAAGGTGAAGAACTCTCTTAGAGTCGCTTCGGTCTCCGGAGAACTTCTCTTTGACGGCAAGCTTTCTGCTATTTATGATAAAATTACAAAGAAAGCTTCGGATTCTCTGTTGTTCAAATCTGCTTCTAAGAAGTTTGATACAGCAGACAAGAATAAGACAGGCACTTCTGGGTCTAATGCGCCCAAGAGAGGTTCCTATAGAGGTTCTGGTGCGTCCTCTTGGTCTTATTCGAGAGACCGTCAGGGTAGCGACTCTCATTCGGGACGTCCTTCGGGCCGGGACAATCGGTCGAACGCCCCGAGGTCGACGGGGCGAGGTGCGGGTCGTGGAGGACGTGGTTTCTCCTACCGCAGGCCTCGCAGGTCCAGGAGGTGATGGCTTAAACCTCTATCGCGTACCGGTTGGCAGAAGGTTGTCGAGCTTTTCACAAGAATGGGCGTCGATTACGGACTACCCTTGGGTGAGAGGAGTGACTTCGGAAGGTCTAAAGATATCCTTCAAACGAAAGCCTCCATTAACTCGAAGTCCAAAGTGGACCCATCTTCCGTCAAATCCGCAGAAAAGAGACGCTCTGTTATCAGAGGTGCAGTCTCTTTTAATGAAGAACGCGGTAGAGGTCGTAGAAAACCAGGAATCTCCGGGATTCTACAGCCATCTGTTTCTGGTTCCGAAACCAGTCGGCTCGTTCCGTCCAGTCATAGATTTGAGCTGGATAAACAAGCTGATCGTCGCTCCGAAGTTTTATATGGAGACGATTCGGTCGGTCAGAGCGAGTATTCGGGTGAATGATTATGCATCAAGCATAGATCTCGAAGATGCGTACTTTCACGTCATGGTACATCCGACATTCCGAAAGTACCTATGCTTCGCAGTCCTAGGAGTGGTGTATCAATTCCGGGTGATGTGCTTCGGATTGAATCTAGCACCCTGGGCTTTCACTCGGGTAATGAACTTGGTAATGATCTATTTCTGAGCTCATTCGTCTGCGGTAACGTCGGCCTACCTGGACGACATTCTTCAGAGGTACGGCAACGAGTTAATGCTTCAGAACGATGTTCAGAATCTTCTTCTTTTGCTCCGACGTCTCGGTTTTATAGTAAACGAGGAGAAGTCGGATCTGGTGCCGTCCAAGTCATTCACTCATCTGGGAATGAGCTTCGAGACGCACAACAATCTCGTTCGTCTGCCGTTAACCAGAGCGAAATTAGTCAGTTGTTACGCTCGCTATTGTCTGCACGCAGACAAAGTCACAGCGAGAGAATTTATGAGACTGATAGGTCTGTGCGGAGCCGCTGCGGATCTCATTCCGATGGGGCGGTTACGCACACGTCCTCTTCAAATTTTCTTGACTCAGAATTGGAGTGTGAAAATTCATTCGCTCGACGTAGACGTTCTCTTGTCAGATCAAGTGAAACAAGAGATTCAGACTTGGGCAAATATTCAGTGGTTAACTCAGGGAGTTCCGCTGCAGTTGCCGGATCCGAGTTTTACCATTATGACGGATGCCAGTCAAACAGGCTGGGGTGCATCATTAATCCCAACGGATTCGAGATGCCAGGGTCTTTGGGATCCGCAATTCCTGTGCAAGCACATAAACATCAAAGAAATGATGTCAATTTGGCTTGCGTTACGTCACTGGATGGACATTATTCACGATGCTCATGTCCAAATCCTATCCGACAATACGACAGTAGTGGCGTATATACGGAATCAGGGAGGCACTCATTCAGTTCCGTTGTTCAATCTAACGGAAGAATCCTTCTGTTTGCGCTAGAACATCACGTTCTTCTTTCGGTCCGTCACATACCGGGTCGTCTGAATGTGCAAGCAGACTCCCTTTCACGAAAGGGTCGCTTGTTGCCGTCGGAATGGACTCTCAACAAACAAGTATTCAATCAGATTTGCTACCAATGGGAACGGCCAATGATAGACTTATTTGCGACACATCTCAACAATCAGTTGCAGACGTATGTGTCTCCGTGTCCGGATCCAAGAGCATTTGCAGTAGACGCTCTGTCGATCCCTTGGGATGGAATGATAGGATATGCGTATCCTCCAGCGCCGTTAATTCAACAAGTATTGCTAAAGATAAAACAATCTCAATGCAAGATTCTGTTGGTAGCATCTCTGTCGCCACAGAGACCGTGGATAAATCTACTCAGGTGTCTGTTGTGGGACCTACCGCGAAAGCTTCCTCCACGGGAGGATCTTCTTTCGCAGGGGAAATCGCGCCAACTCCACAACCCGCAAGGTCTCAACCTTCACGTTTTTCCGTTGTGCGGTCCTTCTTGCATGGCAAACACTTTACAGGACGAGCAGTGGACGCGATTTCTAACTGTAGGAGGACCTCCTCTTCGCTAAACTATGCGGCTAAGTGGAAGGTTTTTCATCGTTGGTGTAGGGATCATTCTGTAGATATATTCGATCCCTCTATACCAGACATTGCAAACTTTCTAGTATACTTGTTTGACGAAATCAAACTGCAGCCTGTTACTACAAAGGGTTATAGGTCTATGTTATCTGATACCTATGCACATCATGATAGTTTACAAATTGGATCTGATGTCTCTTTATCTAAGTTGGTTAGAAACTTTTCGATAAATAGACCCAGAACTCTTAGATTAATTCCTAAGTGGAATTTAGCTTGGGTTCTTCTTAAATTGAAGGAAAAGCCATTTGAACCTCTTGGGACAGTAGATTTCAAATTCTTATCTTATAAGACAGCTTTTCTCTTAGCTTTCTCTTCTGCTAGAAGAGTCAGTGAGCTTCATGCACTGTCGGTGGATGATTCTCACTATCGTAGTGTCGGGAACACTATCACCTTCACTACTAATGTGGGTTTTTTAGCTAAGAATCAGGCTCCTAATAAATATCCGGAACCTATTGTTATTAAGGCTCTTCCGTCTTCAGACGGGCGTAGGCCTTTACTCTGTCCTGTTAGAGCGTTACGTATCTATAAACAGAGATCTCAGTTTATCAGAAAGGGACGGAAACGTTTCTTTCTGTCTTTGATGCCTAATAGAAGGGACATTTCGGTCCATTCTATTGCTAGATGGATTCAATTAGCTATCCGTACTGCTTATGAGAGTTTATCTTCTTCTCAGCAGTCTGTGCTTAAGATTTCCGCTCATGAAGTAAGAGCTCTTTCTACTTCCTGGGCTTATGCTAATAGTGTTGCTATTACAGATTTAATGAAGGCTGCTTATTGGTCTCAGCCATCCACATTTACGAATTTTTATCTCAGAAATATTGAGTCCATTTCTGGAGACCTGCATTGTTTAGGTCCGTTATCTGTTGCTCAGAATGTCGTCCACTAAACAGTTGCAACTATAGTTATGCAGGCTTTCTGTTCCGGGAGTGACTCCATCCGACTGCCCTCTTCGCTCTGGGCTATTTGACCCAGGGCAAGGGGAAGGGGCGGGGGGGGGGGGGGGGGTTCCATTAGGTCACCTGCTTTATAGTGAAAAGCAAGGGAATGCCTCCTCCAAGTCAGTATTTCTGAGTCGCTTCCGGGATGGTTTTAAAGTGTAATATTAATGTTAAAATTCATTCATGTCTTATTTTTAAAGTGTAGCTCGGTGTGAAGCATTTGTATATGTCAAGTGTCAAACGGGCTTTAATATACAATACTCGGACACTTTTAAATGACTATAAAGAGTCTCAATTCTCTGGACTACTTTATTTATTGGCTTACTTTAAAAATAATTAGTATAAGGGATATACTGGATGTTAATAGAGAACATGAATGTTATTGTGCTCAATTATTAAGGGTAGTGTATCTTTCTAATTTAATATTAAATAAGAAAGATACATGTAAAGCCTAATACTCCTTTTCTCCTTAAGGGGTTACCTCTTTACTATATAGTTGAGCTTATTGGATTTTCCTCTATGTCCTAGGCCCTCCAGCCTGTTTACTATTCAGTTAAGTCTGGGTCATTGGTACAGTATAAAAATGTTAAAAAATTTATAGTAATTTATATATTTTTTATACTTACCAATGACCCAGACGGGGATGACCCTCCCTGGAGTTGGGAACTCTTGCCTCCCCGCTGAGTACATAGCGCTGACCAGGCACTGCCAGTAAGAATGATAATTGGCACCAATTTCGGGACGTCTGCGTCACTGCGCATGCGCAGTAGAGGCGTAGTATGGAGGTCCTTTAGGACATGATTTCTTTTTGTTTTGGATGCAAATTTTGGGGATTGGGGGGCAAAATTTGTGTTTGGCCCTGGTTTTGTTAGAGTTAGCACCAGCTAAGTCTGGGTCATTGGTAAGTATAAAAAATATATAAATTACTATAAATTTTTTAACTTTCGTTGTATGAAAATTTTGGGGATTGGGTGGGGGGTTTTCAAAATTTGTGTTTGGCCCTTAATAATGTTGAGGTTGCACCAGCTAAGTCTGGGCCATTGGTAAGTATAAAAATATACAAATGACTTTAAATTTATAATTCTTTTACCTATTAATATAACTGACTAAAATGAATCATTAGCCTTTTAAAAGATTTGGCAATTTGCCAGTTGGCAAATTGCCAGATCTTTAAAAATGCTAATGGTTCATTTTAACCCATTTAAAGTTGTTTTGAAGAGCCTGGAATTACACAATTTAACATATTAAACTGCAACAGTGCTGAAAATTAAAAATAACTTGAAAGCATAATCTGTTTTTCTTTTAAATTTTATTCCATTTTTACCCAAAAATGAGTGCTTGCTTTTGGTGGTTTTAATCCATAAGGGCCTAATTCATACTTTGATCACTCTTTTTGCAATAAAACACATGTTCCAACATGCAGTCTCTGCTTTAACTCTCAGGTTTATTCTAAATACTTCGTCAATTGTTTTTAGGCAAGTCTGGGCTGCCTTTATAGGCATCCAAGACTTCCTAAAACACTGTAAAGACACACAATAGAGAGTGTTATCAGTAACAAAAAGGTATAAAAATCACCAGACCCTTAAAACAACATGAAGCTGAGATGCTTAATTCTTCAGAATCCTTTAAAATGTTCTTTTTCAGAAGATAACTCAGAGATGTATCATTTTGAAGAACTTTCCAAGTATTTGGGCCTCCCTCAAAGTATATCATCTTTAATAGAAAATCAAGGAGAGGTTCTTGATGATCTCATCTCCAGGTATGTTTAGTATGTCTTTACTGTCTGATGTCACCCTTAATCTATCTTCCTTTTTAACTCTCCATGTGAACAGAGAGGGAGATATAACCAAAATTGTTTGAAAGTACTTTAGGAGATTGTGCTTCTGAAAATGAGCACACACACCCCTTCCCCCCCCCCCCCCCCACCACCATTTCCCTGTCACTCCTCGTCTGTTATATTATCAAATTTGACTGGTCTCTATTAAACGGTTCTCATACTATTAAAGAATGTGTCATTTGCCTTTGAATTAAGAGACTGAACTGGTTTAGTCAAAGGGCCTTAGAAAACAATGGTTTTCTGGGGCCTTATGATTTAATTTGAATGTTCTGAGCAGCAGTTGTGCATTAAATATTTTTTGAGTGGGAACTGAGATTAGGAAATTTGGTTTTAAGAATTGGGAAAAATCATGCCCAAATGTCACTGGGAAAGGGTCCCATAAACAGCCCCTGTAGAGAGAGATCCCTGATACATGATGGTTGGTAATTTGAAGAACTATAATATGGTTCATGTAATTTCAGTTGGTGCTGTAGTGATACATTAAAGGAACGATTGTCAGCTAGTTCACAGAAGGTTGTAAGATATCCTATATCAATAAGTCGATTGAAAGAGCTGCCTCAAGATTATAGTGAACTTATAAACCAAGTGTCACGCTTTACGTAAGTAAATCATGTTTCTCCTTTCAGCATGCAGAATTCAAATCAGTATGCAGAACTCTGTGCATATTGTTGCTGACACAAATATATATACCAGATGACATTTTCAAAATAATTTCCTTAAATAATTAAAAGAAATTATTATTTTGCCTCAAAAAAACAGCTTATGACTCCTCATTGGAATAACTCTATGAGTGTGGTACAATGATGGATCCTAAGTTATGTTTTGGTGGCAAAAGTTTTAAAAAATGTACTTTGCATTTTGTCCATCTGTCTGTCTGTCCATCTATCAGTCCATTTTACCAATGTCTGCCCATATTTCATTTCTGGATGAGAACTTGAGTTTCCCATGGTCATTGTTTAGGACACTTCACATGCATATAGCCTATGGGTGTTAGATGTGCCGAAAACTATTTCAGGTTACAAAGTCAAAAAACTTCACTCACGTTACCTTTCCATGTTAGATATGTACAGTCAAAACTTGTTAACCCCAAGTTGGATATCTCAAATAATCTGGATCACTTGAAATCAGTTGTTGGTTCTGACCAAATTCCTATATAATCAGTGTTAAAAAATGAACCCAGATATCTAAATTAACAGGCATAACTCGAAGCAATTACCTGGTCCCAATTAAGTAAATCTGTAGAAATTAAACTGGGATAGCTCGAAGTTGGTGAAAGTGAGAAGTTTATTATGTGACAGAGTAGCCATTTTATTATTGGTTCTACTTTCTTGTGTTGTATCAGTAACCAATTAATTAGCAGAAGACTGACACTGGTTTACTGATGTTTTTGTTTTGGTAGTGTTTGATTGTTGGTTTGAAAGGATTTTATTAACAATAATTTGCTTTGGTTCTTTTTTGTATTGACGTAAGAGACTATTTTTAATCTCATTTCCAATAAAACTTGTCTCTATTGGGATGTGATTTTGTAAAACATTTCTTAAAGACAAGGCCTAGTTTAGAAAAGTTGTTGAAAGGAATTTCAAAAGATTGTGACATCGTAACAATGGACCACTTTTGTGGGAGCTTTTGCAAAGTGGTCTGTCATACACCAACTGTTGAAAGAAATTGTAGGATGAATGCAAGAAAATTCTTCACTTGTCTTGACTTTGTACTTGTAAAACCAACCCCTAGCAAGGGGAATGAGCAGACTGATACCTTCAGAACAGAAACAATAGAGGAATTTTATTACATTTATCCTATGACTTATTTGACTGTTGGCAAGGTCGAGACTTCAATACACCATTTCGGAAACCCACTTGATGGTAGTAAGTAATTTATCTTAATATATTCCCCACTTGTTCGCATATATTTTAACAGTCATTCAGTGTCTATAAATTGATTTTTTATGAATGAAGATCATGACATCATGGTTTTACGTTCTTGATCTGTGCATGGCAAAATCCCCATTGATTGTTCCACTGGTACTAGAATAGCTGAAGTTTATAGTACTGAGTACTGTTTCAGCTGTGTGTTACTTTTATATTTCAGGTTTAATGTATGATAGGTCTAAATAAAAATATCATCATGGTAAAAATGATCTAGTCTAATTAATTTTGCTGTGTTGGTGATTTATTTATCATTTATTACTGTTATCAAAAACAATGGCCTTGACATGTGTAATCAGTTTTTGATGAGTACAGGTTAAAAGCGTGTCAAATGATCTCACATGCAGTTGCTACCATCAGTACAGATTTGTATTTTGTCCAGAAATTTTGTATTGGGGAAAATATGTTCTTGTAAGATCAAGTTCAACAAACATTCTTTTTTTTTTAGCTCAACTTGACAACATATGTACGAACATATGTCTCTCCATCCACTATTCCTTTATCACACCCTTCAGGTCACAGTTCTCACCAATCAGTTCCAAACTTCATATGTAGCTTTGGGGCAATGTCTAGATGGGAGCTATCGATTTTTTCCAAATTTCGGTGGAAAAACATGGCCACCAGCGGCAACTTAGATTTGGCATATAAATTGTCAACAATTCCATTAGCACACTCTACAGGCCGCATCTCTCACACAATCTTTTTCAAATTTTATATGTAGCCTTGATGTGATGTCTAGATGGGAGCTATTGAATATTTTTATACTGTACCAATGACCCAGACTTAGCTGGTGCTAACTCTAAAATATTCAGGGCCAAACACAAATTTTGCCCCTCCCCCAATCCCCAAAATTTGCATCCAAATCAAAAAATCTAATGTCCTATATGGTCCCCCATACTTTTGTCTACTGCGCATGCACATTGTCAAGGAAGTACCGAAATTGGCGCCAAATCCTCATTCTTTGTTTGGCCCTTCTATCAGTAACATCTCACTGATATCTGTGCTTATAATCTCAGTTAAAATGATGCCAGACACAAAATCATGATGGAAATGGTGGATCCAAGGATGAAATAAGAGGATGAGAGGAAGGAACAGTGGATGGATATGTTCAGGGCTGTAACTTATAATTTTTATGTAAAATTATTTCATGTTCCCTAATTTCGGGGCATGGACCTGATGTTTTCATTCTTGCTATGAAATCTCTACTGTTTCTTTAGTGTTTGCTCTCTCCCTTTCCTTGAAACCTACCTTGCTTATCTCCCACGCTTTTGGTATAATTTTTTAAATTTTTTTATTGGAATTTCTTGGGAGTTTTAGCTTAGTTACAGAATGTTTATTCTGTTATCCCCATGGTTACATCTTCACCCTTGGGGTGTTCAGGCGTTTTGGTCATGAATCTGCCATCTGATGTACTGCAGATTCTTCTGTGGAAGATTCTGTTTTACATCGGATAGTGTTTAAAATTGGTTACTGATTTCGGGCCATGTTTTTCAGTGCCTGGAGTCTTGTTTCCAGTTTTTTTTTACTTTTGTTTACGTTGACAACGGTTACATTCTGTTAGTGATTCCTTGTCTTCTGTAAGGTTTATTATGTAGTCAGATACATTAATATTATCTGTAAGTGTAACATTAATTTTTAGAAATGTTTTAAAATTTTTGTCCACACTTAGGCTTTTTTGGGATCCATTTGGGCGCATCGTTCCCGTTGGGTACTTGGGCTCATGTCAAAATTTTTTCGAAAATTTTCTTTTGAATTATTTTTCAAAATTTTGTTATGGATTGTATTATTATTATGTATCTTTGTATTTTCGAGGGTTAGTGCGAGTACTACAGCTGTATAATATTTTTTTAATTTTGAAAGAATATTGTTCAGATTGTAATTCGAGGAAGTCTTCCTCTGATTTTCATGCTCATTTTATTTGCTGTAGTCACTGTACTTGACTAATTCTTGTTCAGTGTGTGCCAGTTGGGATGACAAACATTGGAGACGTGTGTCACAGTATATTGTTAGTGGTGAGAGGTCGATGCCGGTCCTCTCACCACAGGGTCACTCTAGTTTTTTAGTCTCTTTTTCAGAGGAACAAGAACAGGGTGATGTTTCCATGATGTCTTCCAGAAGTGTGCTGCCGTCGTCGCAAATCAATGAAGAGCTAGCGGCAAAAGTGCTCAAGGAAATCAGACAAGTGCTTGGGTCCCTAGAGGGATTTACGGCCTTGTCACCAGCTAGCTCGACCGGTGGATCTATCACTCGTAATGTGGGTGATGTGATGCCGGGTACGTCCGTTGTGGTCCAGGAGAGGAGAAAGGGTGTTGCGAGCACTATAATCTTGGATCATGCACACCCTGCGACGACGGATCGGAGGATGGATCAGAGGAAGCCAGTTAGTCCGGTAGCTAGCTTGTTCAGGTCTACCCGGACCGCGAGCGAGAGAGGCCCCTCTCTCTTACAACAACATCTGGGGCCAGATGTTGTTGTACATAACGTTCATCAGTCAGAGCTTATGTCCAATCCTCCTGCTCAGTATGCTCCGTCGCATAGACAGCTGGCATCGGCTAGTCTATTGGCTTCCTCTTCCACATGCCAGCACACACAACCGCACCTTGGCTATGTGACCTCAGATATCCAGCCTGCTTCGCCGACAAAGGATTCCACATCGACCAGGTCACTCCATCCGGTAGCCAAGGGCACGAGGCCTTACCAGTCGGGACGTACGCATAAAAGGATTATGCAAGTGGTACCATCCCATGAGTTTCCAGCGACTAAACAATGTAAGACCGCAGCTCCACAGGCCTCCGTGACGGATTTGCTATCACAGATAGCGCAACTCATCGCAGCATCCCAGCAAGCTTCTGAAACTCTTTCAGATCAGGAACTGTCTGAGGAAGCTGGGTCGGTACGTTCCCCTGCAGTGTCAGATAGGGACGACCGAGATTCGCATCTGGTCCAGTCAGATGGTGAAAGGTAATCTGTGGAGCTGGATTTTTCCCTTCTGGAACAACATAAGGTGGCGGTAGATTTTATCCGGCAACACCTTCCAGACGTTGTTTCAGCGGACCAGAGAGCTGAGATACCAGATAAGAGACTGATAGCATCACTGGATACAGGCTTTTTCGGCCGGTCTAAGGACGTCGTTCCTGAGTTTCTTGTCCAGTCCAGCAAATTCTCACGAACGTTCGAATTGCTGAATGACGCTATTTTTAGGTTAGCCTCTAAGACAGGCAGATCCATTTTCTTATCGCAACATGCTCTACATCTGCCGTTCATCAACAGTAGAAAAAAATTTGAAATGGCAGAAAAGGGCGTTCCGAGAGTTGCTCTGCATTTAGACGACCAGGCCGAAGACTTGGAGTTGTCATTGTCGGCGTCTATGTCGATTCTCTCCAGTACGTTGGAGACGACAATCTTGTCTAACAGAGCCAGTTTAGACGCCTTTTCATACGCATATCACCTTACCAGAGCATTAGCACAACGTCTCGATGGTAAAGAATTCCAGAATGTTCAAACTTCCTTGAGAGTTCTTTCTAGGGCAATCGCATTTTCCACGTATAAATCCACCCTTTCAGTGGCAAATCTGGAGTTAGTCAGATGTGATGCTGCCCTGGCTTCATTCACTAGGGTGGATTATAAGGTGAAAAACTCTCTTCGAGTCGCTCCGGTTTCAGGAGAACTTCTCTTTGATGGTAAGCTTTCATTAATCTACGATCAGATTATCAAGAAAGCTTCAGATTCTCTGCTCTTTAGGTCAGTTTCTAAGAAACCGGACTCAGCAGAGAGGAGTAAGTCAGGAACATCTGAGGTGAGTACATCCAAGGGAAGCTCCTATAGAGGATCTAAAAAAGCCTCTAGCTCTTACTCCAGAGACCGTCAGAGTAGCAACTCAGGTAGGGGACGTAATGCTGGCCGAGACTACCAGTCAGATGCCCCTAGGTCGACTGGTCGAGGTGCTGGTCGGGGAGGACGTAGTTTCTCCTCCCGCAAGCCTCGCAGGTCCAGGAGGTGAAGGTCAGAACCTCTATTGCGCTCCAGTGGGGCGGAAGGCTGTCAAGATTCTTAACCAATTGGTTGTCAATTACGGACGACCGATGGATTCAGGAGGTTATTTCGGAAGGTATAAAACTGTCCTGTAGAGAAAAGCCTCCGTTAACATGAAGTCCACGATGGACTCAACTTCAGTCAAACCTTCAGAAGAGAGATTCGCTTCTATCAGAGGTGCAATCTCTTCTGGAGAAGAAAGCAATAGAGATCCAGGCTTGGCAATTTCAGGAGAGCGATTTTTTAGCTCTCCTTACTGCCCTCCTGAAAGAATTAAGGAGAGCGAAAAATTGCCCTCCTAAATATTTTGGTCTGGGATGATTGAGATTACATGTATTATGCTCACATTAAATTTTTGTTGTAAAGCATAAATGTAATTTAACTTCAAAGTCACATAACATCACGTAATTTCATTTTGAAAGTGGTTTAGTGTTAAAAGTTAATGGCTGCAACCATACCCAAACACAGTTGCAATCATTTGAAGCAAAATGGGTCACCGCAATATTTTTTTTCTGTCAGTTTCAAGTTCAACAACTGACGTCACAGTTTGGGGGGTAATTATTCAAGGAATATTGACACTATAATATACTACCATTACTACTATCCTGTCACTTGAAGCACTTGCACCAGGATGTGACTGTAGATTCAAGCAGACCTGTTGCCCAAGAAAGTCATAAGCCTACCACTACCACCTTCAACCCCCCTTGGGGGGTTGAAGGTGGTAGTGGTAGGCGTATGACTTTCTTGGACAACAGGTCTGGGTACACACACAGGTCTTGTCAAGTGTGTGTTCGGTTGTTGAGTGAGACATCTAGACGTCAAAGAGATTTTGCTTCACCTTAGTAAAGTTAATAAAATCACTGATGTAGTCTGTTTGTTTCAGTTTCAATGAGTTCGTTCAACTGGATACTTAAAATGCTGTGTAAAGCTAATTGCTCTCCTAAGCTGATTGAGGAGAGAGATTTTTTGCCCTCCTGCATTTTTGAGAATGCCAGGCCTGGAGATCGTAGAAAACCAGGAATCTCCCGGTTTTTTGCAGTCACCTGTTCCTGGTACCAAAACCAGACGGCTCGTTCTGTCCAGTTATAGATCTAAGCTGGATAAACAAGCTGATCGTGGCTCCGAAATTTTATATGGAGACCATTCGATCGGTGAGAGCGAGCATTCAAGTGAATGATTGCGAGCATAGATCTCAAGGGTGCATACTTTCACGTCATGGTACATCCGACGTTCAGAAAGTACCTTTGCTTCGCTGTCCTAGAAGTCGTTTATCAGTTCCGAGCAATGTGCTTCGGACTGAATCTAGTGCCCTGGGCCTTCACTCGAATAATGAACTCGGTAATGACTCATTTCCAAGCTCATTCGTATGCGCTAACGTCGGCCTATTTGGACGACATTCTTCAGAGGTACGGCGACAGATTAACTCTTCAGAATGATGTTCAGAGTCTGCATCAATTGCTCCGACATCTCGGTTTCATAGTAAACGAAAAGAAACCGGATCTAGTTCCATCCAAGTCATTCATTCACTTGGGAATGATCTTCGAGACGCACAACAATCTGGTTCGTCTTCTGTTACCCAGAGCGAAATTAGTCATTTGTTATGCTCGCTTTTGTCTACACTCAGATGTAGTAACAGCAAGAGAATTTATGCGACTGATAGCTTTGTGCGGAGCCGCAGCAGACCTTATTCCGATGGGGTGCTTACGCACTCGTCCACTCCAGATATTTTTCACTCAGAGTTGGAGTGTTAAGATTCATTTGCTCGAAACGAGCATCGTCTTGTCGAACCAATTAAAACAAGAGATTCAGACTTGGGCAGATATTTAGTGGAGTTCCACTGCAACTGCCAGATCTGTTTTTTACGATTATGATGGATGCGAGTCAAACAGGTTGGGGCACAACATTGAGCCCAACAGATTCAAGGTGCCAGGGTCTTTGGGATCCGCAGATTCTGAACAAGCACATAAACATCAAAGAGATGATGTCAATTTGGTTTGCGCTACGTCATTTGATGAACATAATTTACATGTTCATATACTGTCCGACAATTCGACAGTAGTAGCGTACATTCGGAACCAGGGAGGCACTCATTCCATTCCATTATTCAACTTAACGGAAAGAAGAATCCTTCTGTTTGTCCTAGAGCATCATGTTCTTCTGTCGGTCTGTCATATTCCGGGTCGTCTGAACGTTCTAGCGGACTCCCTTTTTCGGAAAGGTCATATGTTGCCATCAGAATGGACTCTCAACAAGCGAGTATTCAATCAGATCTGCTACCAATGGGATCGTCCAATGATAGACTTGTTTGCGACGCATCTCAACAATCAGTTGCAGACGTATGTGTTGCCATGCCCATATGCTCGAGCATTCGCAGTAGATGCTCTCTCGATCTCTTGGGACGGAATGATAGGATACGCGTATCCTCCAGCTCTGTTGATTCAACAGATATTGCTAAAAATCAAGCAATCCCACTGCAAGATTCTGTTGGTAGCATCTCTGTCGCCCCAGAGACCATGGATAAATCTACTCAGGTGTCTGTTATGGGACATTCCTCGGAAGCTTCCTCCATGGGAGGACCTCTTTCACAGGGGAAATCACGCATACTGCATCACAACCTGCAAGGTCTCAACCTTCACGTATTTCCATTGTGCGGTCCTTCTTGCATGGCAAGCAATTTACAGGACGAGCAGTGGATGCAATTTCTAACTGTAGGAGGACCTCCTCTTCGCTAAATTATGCAGCAAAGTGGAAGATTTTCTCTTGTTAGTGTAGGGATCATTCAGTTGATATCTATGATCCCTCCATTCCAGACATTGCTAATATTTTTATACTGTAACCAATGACCCAGACTTAGCTGGTGCTAACCCCAAAATATCTAGGGCCAAACACAAATTTTGCCCCCAATCCCCCAAAATTTGCATGCAAAACCAAAAATTAGAAGTCCTATCTAGCCCTCCATACATTTTACCCTCCGTGCATGCACAGACGTCAGGAAGTCACCGAATCTGGCGCCAATAAATCATTCTTTGTTTGTTTGGCCCTTGTCAGATAACAACAAACTGATATTTGTGCTTTTAAATCTCAATTAATAATGATGCCAGAACTGGATGAAGGAAGGAAGAAACGGTGGTTTGAAACGTTCAGGGTTGTAATTTTATATTATTCATTAAAATTAGTTCATGTTCCCAAATTTTGGGACATGAGCCTGACTTTATCACTGATTGATTATGATCTATCCACTGCTTATTTAGTATTCCTTCCCTGCCTTCCCTTGATCCCCCCAGTTAAGCTCCTAAGATTTTTGGCTTGTTTTAATAAAAAAAAATTATAAAATTGTTGGGAGTTTAACGTTTTATACAGAAGATTATTCTGTACATCCCCAGGGTTACGTCCTCATCCTTAGGGTTTTCGGACATTTTGGTCATGCTTCTTACATCCAATGTATCGTTTTTTCTTCTGAGGAAGATCTTGCTTTACATTGGATAGTCTTGTTTCTGTTACTGACTTCGGGCCGTGTGGCCTGGGGTCTTGATTCCGGTGTTTTGTTTACATTACATTACTCTAGGTAGTTTCCTATTTTTGTTTAGGAACAACAGTTGTAGGTAACATTAAATATTCTGATAGTGTGGAAGTTAATTTTACACAGATTTTATAATTTTGTCCACACTTAGGCTTTTTTGGGCTCATTGTTCCCTTTGGGAACTTGGGCTTTTATATTAGGAAAATTTTTTCAAAAATTTTTATTTTATTTTTGAAAGAGTTTTTCTTTTGGATATATTTATTTCATTGATTATATTTAATGTTATCTTATATTATATGTAGATTTGGTGGTGGTACAATGACATATATTAGTATTTAGGTAACTATTTTTATCTAGTAGTATGGCAAATAGAGGAAACCTTTCCTTTATTTACTTTGTCATTGTAATGAGTTTACTTGATGTACTACCTCTAATTCTACTCCATGTGTCAGATTTGATAATCTGAATGACGGGCGTCATGGTTTGTGTTAGGCGAGTGGACACTATCGGTCCTATCGTGGCGAGGGGACGTGGCTGTTTCCTCTCGTCAAAAGGTCACTATAGTTTTTAGTTTCTATTTACAGAGGAACAAGAACATGGTGTGGCTTCGTGACGCCGTCTGGGAGTGTGCTGCAGTCGTCGCAAATCAATGAAGAGCTAGCGGCAAAAGTGCTCAAGGAATTAGACAAGTTCCTAGATCCTTAGTAGGATTGACGACCTTGTCGCCAGCTAGCTCGACCGGCAGATCTAACTCGTATGTGGGTGACATGATGCCGGGTATGTCCGTTGCTGTCGAGAAGAGGAATAAGGGTGTGGCGAGCACTATAAACATACGAACATGCTCACCCGGCGACGACGGAAAGGAGGAAGCACGGGAAGGAGGAAGTAGACAAGTTCTGAGGTATGCTCATCCAGGTCTTTCGTGATCGCGAGCAAGAGAGGCCTCTCTCTCTTATGACAGCATCTGGGGTCAGAGGTTGTTGGTAGGAACTTGTGTCAGTCAGACAAGTTCTAAGGTATGCTCGTCCAGGTCTTCCGTGATCGCAAGCAAGAGAGAGGCCCCTCTCTCTTATAACAACATCTGGGGTCAGAGGTTGTTGGTAGGAACTTGTGTCAGTTGGAACTTACGTCCACAGGATGCTCCTTCCATAGACTGCCGGGGTCAGCCAGTCTTATAGCTTCCTCTATGTTCGAACAGCACACACGACCGCACAGGTCCATTGTTGCCAGTTAGTTCGACCGGTGAAGTAGTTACTCAAGCCTCTGAGAACTGTGACGCCGGGTGTATACGATCTGGGCTAGAAAAATTTTGGGTGGAGCAAACAATATGATAAAAAAATGCAATTATGCTCACCCAGCAACAACGGAAGGGGGAAACCGGCAAGTTCTGAGGTAAGCTCGTCCAGGTCATCCAGGACCGCGAGCAAGAGAGAGGCCCCTCTCTCTTACAGCATCATCTGGGGACAGATGTTGTTTGTAGGAACTTGTGTCAGTCAGCTAGTCTTATGGTTTCCTCTACATAATGGACAAAGTGATCTTTATATTGCACAGGGCTATAAAACCCGATGAGTGGTTTCAGTTCCCTGTCGCCGGTGAAACGGTTAAGATTGGATACTTGGACCGTGACTCCGGATGTGTCGCATATGTATTGTATTTAGAGCTAGTGAAAAAGTGCTCAATGATTTTAGAAAAGACAAGGGCTAGGCTTCAAAAGAAGTTTATGTCCCTTGTCTACAGCTAGCTCAACTGGCAGATCTCACTCGCATGTGGGTGATGTGGTGCCGGGTATGTCCGTGGCGGTCGAGAGAGAATAAGGGTGTAGCAAGCACTGTTGATCGAATCCGTGCTCACCCAGTGTTGATGGAAGGAAGAAGACGGCAAGTTCTGAGGTACGCTTGTCCAGGTCTCTCCGGACCGCGAGCAAGAGGGAGACCCCTCTCTCTCTTTAACAACTGGAGCCGGGTGTTGTTGGTAGGAACTTGCATCAGTCAGAGATTACGTACATAGCTATTGTCCGGTACGCTTAGTTCAATTCTTAGCCGGGGACGGCTACAGTTTTGCTTCTTTAGCATCTACCATGCACTCCCGACCGTACCTTGGCTAAGTGACTCAGGATTTCCAGTCTGCACCGTCAAAGGTCCATCTTTTGTGAAGAAAGTCGCACCACCTAGTAGCCAAGGAGATGAGGCTTCATTCATCGGGTCATCCGCAGTAATAACTATATTGGACTCCCTGTCCTAGGAGCAGCCGGCGAAGAGGCTCTTCATGACAGCTGCCCCTCAGGCCTCTGTAACGGACTTGCTGTCGCAGTATTCCTGCTAAGGCAGAAGCACTCAACATCAGTCTCAAATCTTGTGCTGTTGCATAGTGCTTATTATACCCCCGCTTCGAAGAAGTGGGGGCTATATAGGAATCGCCCTGTACGTCTGTCCATCCGTCTGTCCGTCCGTCCGTACGTCTTTCCGGACATGAAATTCTTGTGTGCGCAACTCCTCCTACATTTATCAATCAATTTGGACAAAACTTTTCAGACATCATCACTACTAAGTGAACATGCGCATATTCCAAGATTTTTGATCTGCGACAATTTTAACCAGGTTATCTCCCTTTGACTTAGATTTATTTTGTCTTTCCATCCAAACAAATTCTTGTGTGCGCAACTCCTCCTACATTAATGAACCGATTTTGATGAAACCTTTCAAACATCATCTCTACTAAGTGAACATGTGCATATTCCAAACTTTTTAATCTGCGACAATTTTAACCAGGTTATCTCTCTTGAACTTTGATTTAATATGGGTTTCTACATGAAATTCTTGTGTGCGCAACTCCTCCTACATTTATCAATCAATTTGGATAAAACTTTTCAGACATCATCACTACTAAGTGAACATGCGCATATTCCAAGATTTTTGATCTGCGACAATTTTAACCAGGTTATCTCCCTTTGACTTAGATTTATTATGTCTTTCCGTTCGAACAAATTCTTGTGTGCGCAACTCCTCCTACATTAATGAACCGATTTTGATGAAACCTTTCAAACATCATCTCTACTAAGTGAACATGTGCATATTCCAAACTTTTTGATCTGCGACAATTTTTACCAGGTTATCTCTCTTGAACTTTGATTTAATATGGGTTTCTGCATGAAATTCTTGTGTGCGCAACTCCTCCTACATTTATCAATCAATTTGGACGAAAGTTTACAGACCTCATCACTACTAAGTGAACATGCGCATATTCCAAAATTTTTGAGCTGTGGCAATTTTAACTAGGTTATCTCCCTTTAACTTAGATTTATTAAGGGTTTCTACATGAAATTCTTGTGCGTGCAACTCCTCCTACATTTATCAATCAATTTGGACAAAACTTTTCAGACATCATCACTACTAAGTGACCATGTGCATATTCCAAACTTTTTGATCTGCGACAATTGTAACCAGGTTATCTCTCTTGAACTTTGATTTAATATGGGTTTCTGCATGAAATTCTTGTGTGCGCAACTCCTCCTACATTTATCAATCAATTTGGACGAAAGTTTACAGACATCATCACTACTAAGTGAACATGCACATATTCCAAAATTTTTTAGCTGTGGCTATTTTAACTAGGTTATCTCCCTTTATCTTAGATTTATTATGGGTTTCTACATTAAATTCTTGTGCGTGCAACTCCTCCTACATTTATCAATCAATTTTGACGAAACCTTTCAAACATTATCACAACTAAGTGAACATACGCATAATATGGGTTTCTGCATGAAATTCTTGTGTGCGCAACTCCTCCTACATTTATCAATCAATTTGTACGAAAGTTTACAGACCTCATCACTACTAAGTGAACATGCGCATATTCCAAAATGTTTGAGCTGTGGCAATTTTAACTAGGTTATCTCCCTTTAACTTAGATTTATTATGGGTTTCTACATGAAATTCTTGTGCGTGCAACTCCTCCTACATTTATCAATCAATTTGGACAAAACTTTTCAGACATCATCACTACTAAGTGAACATGCGCATATTCCAAGATTTTTGATCTGCGACAATTTTAACCAGGTTATCTCTTTTGACTTAGATTTATTATGTCTTTCTGTTCGAACAAATTCTTGTGTGCGCAACTCCTCCTACATTAATGAACCGATTTTGATGAAACCTTTCAAACATCATCTCTACTAAGTGACCATGTGCATATTCCAAACTTTTTGATCTGCGACAATTTTAACCAGGTTATCTCTCTTGAACTTTGATTTAATATGGGTTTCTGCATGAAATTCTTGTGTGCGCAACTCCTCCTACATTTATCAATCAATTTGGACGAAAGTTTACAGACATCATCACTACTAAGTGAACATGCGCATATTCCAAAATTTTTTAGCTGTGGCTATTTTAACTAGGTTATCTCCCTTTATCTTAGATTTATTATGGGTTTCTATGCAACTCCTCCTACATTTATCAATCAATTTTGACGAAACCTTTCAAACATTATCACAACTAAGTGAACATACGCATATTCCCAAATTTTTGATCTGCGACAATTTTAACCAGGTTATCTCCCTTTAACTTGGATTTATTATGGGTTTTCAAATGGGATTCTTGTGTGTGCAACTCCTCCTACATTAATGAACTGATTTTGAATACATGTTGCACATTGTAAATGTGTTTTTCCAAATGTAAACCATATATGTGTGGGCTCTTCAAGTATTCAGTGCTGTTCTGTGGAAGGCCACATGCAAATACAAATTTCAACAACAAAAAATGATCTTTATGTATACATTTCCTTATGGCCTTCGCCTACATGATCAGAAGTGCATTCCTCTAAAAACCCAAAGCGGGGGTATTAATCACCTTCAGTGATAGTTCTAGTTTGGTCCAGTCACCTGCCTGTTTAGATTCTAACTGATTTCAACGTATGATGGAAAGGATAACTTTTCCTTCCGGAACAACTCTTGGATGATATAGATACTATACATTATCATTTCCTTGAACTTGTTCCAGTGATTCAAAATGCTGCGAGCAATTATGAGAAACCGAGCAATTATGAGAAACCGCTAACGTAGTTGGACGCTGACTTCATCCAGGTAAAGAGCAGGGTAATAAGATCTATTTCCGGTTAAGTCTACATGGGTGTCATAGGTCTTCGATTGTGTAGACGACACCATATTTAACTTCCGGCGGGAAAAAATAATTCAGTTTCTTATCTTCTTCCTCTGTATTTTTAGCTCACCTGACTTTCAGTCAGGAGAGCTATAGTGATCACTCACCGTCCGTCGTCCGTTGTCGTCCGTGAACATGGTGTTTGCATCTTCTCCTCCCAAACCGCTGAACCAATTTAATTGATATTTGAGATAATAGTTTGTTATGACATCGCAATTTGATTTTGTTCAAATCAAGTTGCCTCGCCCATGGGTAGGGCCACACCCAAAAAGCATGCTGAAATCTTAAAAAATCTTCTTCTCATGAACCAGCAGTAACAGAGACTTGATATTTGGTGTACAGCTTCCTTTTGAGGTGTAGACTCAGATTTGTTCAAGAGAAATTTGTGGGGCTATACTTGGCATCGTTATGGGAGGGGCAAAATTTTTGGCCCCGCCCAAAATTTCTATATTTTTATACTGTACCAATGACCCAGACTTAGCTGGTGCTAACTCCAACAAAACCAGGGCCAAACACAAATTTTGCCCTCCAATCCCCAAAATTTGCATCCAAAACAAAAAGAAATCATGTCCTAAAGGACCTCCATAGTACGCCTCTACTGCGCATGCGCAGTGACGCAGTCGTCCCGAAATTGGCGCCAATTATCATTCTCTGTTTGGCCCTTCATCAGTCAACATCTCACTGATCTTTGTGCTTGTAAATCTCAGTTTAAAGGATGCCAGACATGTAATTTTTGGAGAAAATGTGATTCTAAGGAGGATAGAAGGAGGAGAGGAAAAAGAAGTGGCAAAAAATAATCAGGGCTGTACTTAAAATTTTTTGATGAAATTATGTTAAGTTGCCTATTTTCGAGGCATGGGCCTCTTGTTGTCATTCTTGCTAATTGTTGCACTGCTTATTCAGTGTTTCCTCTCCCCTAGCCTTCTAAAGTCCCCCCTGGCAATTCTCCCATGCTTTTGGCATATTTTTGAGAAGTTTCATTTCTAAAATTTCCTGGGAGAGTTGCTTGGTTACAGAATGTTTTCTGTTATTTTCCCCATAGTTACGTTTTCACCCATGGGTGTATAACGTTTGTGTTCTGCATCTTCCATCTGATGTTCTACAGATTCTCCCCTGGGAGTCTCTGTTTTGCATCAGATAGAGTGTAATTGATGACTGATTCCGGGCCAGTTTTTTCAGTGCCTGGAGTCATGTTTTCTAGTGTGTTTACACTGTTTGTTTTCATTGGCAACAGCCTTTTTTGAGGGGGGCTGTTTGCCTTTGTGGTAGTTTATCTCATTATAAGATACATTTATATTATCCGAAAGTGTCTCATTAATTATTTTATATAAATTTAAAATTTTTGACCACACTTTGCCATCGGATCCATCGGGGCTCAACGTTACTTTTCAGCAACTTGGGCTTCTCTGAAAAAATATTTTTTCAAAATTATTTTGTTTTGCAATTGTTTTTTCATTTATTAATGGATCATGTTATTATGTATCTTTGTGTCAGGGGTTTTTGCGAGTAACTAGGACTTATTGTTGTTCTTTCACAATGAAGGGACATTGTTCAAATTGTAATAGGAAGAAATCTTCCTCTGACTTTCATGATCATTGTATTAATTGTAGTCAGTGTTCTCGCATTAATCCCTGTCCTATATGTGAACATTGGGATGAGAAACATTGGAAACGTGTGTCACGATATGTTGTTTGAGGAGAAAGAGCGATGCCGGCTCTTTCTCCACAAGGTCACTCTACTCTCTCAGTTTCTATTTCAGAGGAACCAGAACAGGGTGATGTTTCCATGTTATCTTCTTCAAGTGTGCGTCCGTCGTCACAAATGAATTCAGAGCTAGCGGCAAAAGTGCTCATGGAGATTAGACAAATGTCGTCCGCTAGCTCGCCCGGTGTAGCGTCCATTCACCGAATGGTTCGGCAGCCGGGTTCGTCCGATGCGGTCCAAGAGGAAATTTTGGGTGATGCGAGCACTATAAACATAATAGATGCACACCCAGTGACGGCGGATAGTAAACGAGAACGGAGGAAGCCTTTTAGTCCGGTTCCTAGCTCGTCCAGGTCCAGCCGGGCCGCGAGCGAGAGAGGTCCCTCTCTCGTACAACAACATCTGGGACCAGATGTTGTGGTACAAAATGTGTCTTTAGCGGAGCATACGTCCGCCGCTCGGGACGCTCCGTTGTATAAGCAGTCCGCAGAGACTGTTAAGGCTTCCTCTTCTCGTCAGCGCACACGACCGCATCTTGGCTGCATGACCTCCGATATTTTACCAGCTTCGCCGATGAAGGATTCTTCGGCGACCAGGTCACACCATCCGGCAGCCAGGGATTCGAGACCGATGGACTCCGGACGTTCGCATAGGAAAAGTATGCGGGAGCCATCTGATGCGGAGCTGCCCTCGGCGAAGCAGCGAAAGACTGCGCCTCCGCAGGTCTCGACGTCGGACATTCTTGTGCAGATAGCACAGCTTATCGCAGCATCCCAGCAGCCGACAGAAACGGTGTCGGATCGAGAATTATCCGACGGCGCTGGGTCGGTACGCTCCGCCGAAGCATCGGGGGCGGACGACCGGGAACATCAGGAGGTCCGACCGGATGGTGAAAGGGATACGGATGAATTGAAGCTATCCCTTTCGGAACAACATAAAGCTGCCGTGGACTTCATCCGGCACTTTCTCCCTCAAGTTGTTCCGTCGGGCCAGACTGCTGCGCTTCCGGACAAGAGAATTATAGCGTCATTGGACTCTGAATTTTTTGAGCGGTTCAGGGACATCGCTCCCGAGTTTCCGTCGCAGTCCAATAATGTTGCAAGAACATTTGAATTATTGAACGACGCTATATTTAAACTTGCTTCCAGGGCGGGGAAAGCAGGTTTCTTGTCCGCTAATACTCTTAACCTGCCTTTCATTAATGCAAGGAATAAATTCGATACGGCAGGACAGGGTATACCGAGAGTTCCTCTGCGTATGGACGACGAGGCGGAAGACTTAGAGCTATCATTACCGTCGTCAGCTTCTATTCCAACCGCGGTGTTGGAAACAGCTATTGCGTCTAACAGAGCCAATTTAGATGCCTTATCTTACGCAGATCACCTTACTAAGGCGTTATCACTGCGCCTTTAAGGGGAAGAGTTTCAGGATATACAATCCTCTTTAAGACTTCTTTCAAGGGCAGTAGCTTATTCCACGTGTAACTCCGCCCTTTCAGTGGCAAATCTGGAGTTGGTTAGACGTGACGCAGCCCTAGCTACATCCACACTAGTGGATTCTAAGGTGAAGAACTCTCTTAGAGTCGCTTCGGTCTCAGGAGAACTTCTCTTTGACGGCAAGCTTTCCGCTATTTATGATAAAATTAAAAAGAAAGCTAATGATTCTCTGTTGTTCAGATCGGCTCCTAAAAAGTCGGATACAGCAGACACGAATAAGACAGGCACTTCTGGGTCTAATGCGCCCAAGAGAGGTTCCTATAGAGGTTCCGGTGCGTCCTCTTGGTCTTATTCGAGAGACCGTCAGGATAGCGACTCTCGTTCGGGACGTCCTTCAGGCCGGGATAATCGGTCGGACGCCCCGAGGTTGACGAGGCGAGGTGCGGGTCGTGGAAGATGTGGTTTCTCCTACCGCAGGCCTCGCAGGTCCAGGAGGTGATGGCTTAAACCTCTATCGCGTTCCGGTTGGCGGAAGGTTGTCGAGTTTTTCACAAGAGTGGGCGTCGATTACGGACGACCCTTGGGTGAGAGGAGTGACTTCGGAAGGTCTAAAGATATCCTTCAAACGAAAGCCTCCATTAACTCGAAGTCCAAAGTGGACTCATCTTCCGTCAAATCCACAGAAAAGAGACGCTCTGTTATCAGAGGTGCAGTCTCTTTTAATGAAGAACGCGGTAGAGGTCGTAGAAAACCAGGAATCTCTGGGATTCTACAGCCATCTGTTTCTGGTTCCGAAACCAGACGGCTCGTTCCGTCCAGTCATAGATTTGAGCTGGATAAACAAGCTGATCGTCGCTCCGAAGTTTTATATGGAGACGATTCGATCGGTCAGAGCGAGTATTCGGGTGAACGATTATGCAACGAGCATAGATCTCAAAGATGCATACTTTCACGTCATGGTACATCCGACATTCCGAAAGTATCTACGCTTCGCAGTCCTAGGAGTGGTGTATCAGTTCCGGGCCATGTGCTTCGGATTGAATCTAGCACCCTGGGCTTTCACTCAGGTAATGAACTCGGTAATGATCTACTTCCGAGCTCATTCGTCTGCGGTAACGTCGGCCTACCTGGACGACATTCTTCAGAGGTACGGCAACGAGTTAACGCTTCAGAACGATGTTCAGAATCTTCTTCTATTGCTCCGACGTCTCGGTTTCATAGTAAACGAGGAGAAGTCGGATCTGGTGCCGTCCAAGTCATTCACTCATCTGGGAATGAGCTTCGAGACGCACAACAATCTCGTTCGTCTGCCGTTAACCAGAGCGAAATTAGTCAGTTGTTACGCTCGCTATTGTCTGCACGCAGACAAAGTCACGGCGAGAGAATTTATGAGACTGATAGGTCTGTGCGGAGCCGCCGCGGATCTCATTCCGATGGGGCGGCTACGCACACGTCCTCTTCAAATTTTCCTGACTCAGAATTGGAGTGTGAAAATTCATTCGCTCGATGTAGACGTTCTCTTGTCAGATCAAGTGAAACAAGAGATTCAGACTTGGGCAAACATTCAGTGGTTAACTCAAGGAGTTCCGCTGCAGTTGCCGGATCCGAGTTTTACCGTTATGACGGATGCCAGTCAAACAGGTTGGGGTGCATCATTAATCCCAACGGATTCGAGATGCCAGGGTCTTTGGGATCCGCAATTCCTGTGCAAGCACATAAACATCAAGGAAATGATGTCAATTTGGCTTGCGTTACGTCACTGGATGGACATTATTCACGATGCTCATGTCCAAATCCTATCCGACAATACGACAGTAGTGGCGTATATACGGAATCAGGGAGGCACTCATTCAGTTCCGTTGTTCAATCTAACGGAAAGAATCCTTCTGTTTGCGTTAGAACATCACGTTCTTCTTTCGGTCCGTCACATACCGGGTCGTCTGAATGTGCTAGCAGACTCCCTTTCACGAAAGGGTCGCTTGTTGCCGTCGGAGTGGACTCTCAGCAAACAAGTATTCAATCAGATTTGCTACCAATGGGAACGGCCAATGATAGACTTATTTGCGACACATCTCAACAATCAGTTGCAGACGTATGTGTCCCCGTGTCCGGATCCAAGAGCATTTGCAGTAGACGCTCTGTCGATCCCTTGGGACGGAATGATAGGATATGCGTATCCTCCAGCGCCGTTAATTCAACAAGTATTGCTAAAGATAAAACAATCTCAATGCAAGATTCTGTTGGTAGCATCTCTGTCGCCACAGAGACCGTGGATAAATCTACTCAGGTGTCTGTTGTGGGACCTACCGCGGAAGCTTCCTCCACGAGAGGATCTTCTTTCGCAGGGGAAATCGCGCCAACTCCAACACAACCCGCAAGGTCTCAACCTTCACGTTTTTCCGTTGTGCAGTCCTTCTTGCATGGCAAGCACTTTACAGGACGAGCAGTGGATGCGATTTCTAACTGTAGGAGGACCTCCTCTTCACTAAACTATGCGGCTAAGTGGAAGGTTTTTCGTCGTTGGTGTAGGGATCATTCTGTAGATATATTTGATCCCTCTATACCAGACATTGCAAACTTTCTAGTATACTTGTTTGACGAAATCAAACTGCAGCCTGTTACTATAAAGGGTTATAGATCTATGTTATCTGATACCTATGCACATCATGATAGTTTACAAATTGGATCTAATGTCTCTTTATCGAAATTGGTTAGAACTTTTCGATAAATAGACCCAGAACTCTTAGATTAATTCCTAAGTGGAATTTAGCTTGGGTTCTCCTTAAATTGAAGGAAAAGCCATTTGAACCTCTTGGGACAGTAGATTTCAAATTCTTATCTTATAAGACAGCTTTTCTCTTAGCTTTCTCTTCTGCCAGAAGAGTCAGTGAGCTTCATGCACTATCGGTGGATGATTCTCATTATCGTAGTGTTGGGAACACTATCACCTTCACTACTAATGTGGGTTTTTTAGCTAAGAATCAGGCTCCTAATAAATATCCGGAACCTATTGTTATTAAGGCTCTTCCGTCTTCAGACGGGCGTAGGCCTTTACTCTGTCCTGTTAGAGCACTACGTATCTATAAACAGAGATCTCAGTTTATCAGAAAGGGACGGAAACGTTTCTTTCTGTCTTTGATGCCTAATAGAAAGGACATTTCAGTCCATTCTATTGCTAGATGGATTCAGTTAACTATCCGTACTGCTTATGAAGATTTATCTTCTTCTCAGCAGTCTGTGCTTAAGATTTCTGCTCATGAAGTAAGAGCTCTTTCTACTTCCTGGGCTTATGCTAATAGTGTTGCTATTACAGATTTAATGAAGGCTGCTTATTGGTCTCAGCCATCCACATTTACGAATTTTTATCTCAGAAATATTGAGTCCATTTCTGGAGACCTGCATTGTTTAGGTCCGTTATCTGTTGCTCAGAATGTCGTCCACTAAACAGTTGCAACTATAGTTATGCAGGCTTTCTGTTCCGGCAGTGACTCCGTCCGGCTGCCCTCTTCGCTCTGGGCTATTTGACCCAGGGCAAGGGGAAGGGGGGGGGGGGGGGGGGGGGGTGGCGGGTGTTCCCTTAGGTCACCTGCTTTATAGTGAAAAGCAAGGGAATGCCTCCTCCAAGTCAGTATTTCTGAGTCGCTTCCGGGATGGTTTTAAAGTGTAATATTAATGTTTAATTTCATTCATGTCTTATTTTTAAAGTGTAGCTCGGTGTGAAGCATTTGTATATGTCAAGTGTCAAACGGGCTTTAATATACAATACTCGGACACTTTTTAATGATTATAAAGAGTCTCAATTCTCTGGACTACTTTATTTATTGGCTTGCTTTAAAAATAATTAGTATAAGGGTTATACTGGATGTTAATAGAGAACATGAATGTTATTGTGCTCAATTATTAAGGGTAGTGTATCTTTCTAATTTAATATTAAATAAGAAAGATACATGTAAAGCCTAATACTCCTTTTCTCCTTAAGGGGTTACCTCTTTACTATATAGTTGAGCTTATTGGATTTTCCTCTATGTCCTAGGCCCTCCAGCCTGTTTACTATTCAGCTAAGTCTGGGTCATTGGTACAGTATAAAAATGTTAAAAAATTTATAGTAATTTATATATTTTTTATACTTACCAATGACCCAGACGGGGATGGCCCTCCCTGGAGTTGGGAACTCTTGCCTCCCCGCTGAGTACATAGCGCTGACCAGGCACTGCCAGTAAGAATGATAATTGGCGCCAATTTCGGGACGACTGCGTCACTGTGCATGCGCAGTAGAGGCGTACTATGGAGGTCCTTTAGGACATGATTTCTTTTTGTTTTGGATGCAAATTTTGGGGATTGGGGGGCAAAATTTGTGTTTGGCCCTGGTTTTGTTGGAGTTAGCACCAGCTAAGTCTGGGTCATTGGTAAGTATAAAAAATATATAAATTACTATAAATTTTTTAACTTTCCAAACCGAGAGGCTGATTTGAACCAAATTTTATGTGAGGGCTTATTGGGTCATAAGTATCTAATTTATGCTGATTTTTTTTTTTCCTGTAGCCATATGGGAACCGCAGGAGCTAAAAATAGAAAAAAATTAAAACGCCCATATCTCCAAAACTGCACGGCACCGAGAATTTTTATTTGGTGTGAAGCTTCCTTAGGACCAACAGAAAGAATTGGTAAAAAAAAATTGCCATCGGTTTTATCATAAGGTTCAGTTTCAGGACTTTGGAAAAGTGCTGAGTGAGCACTTTTTAACACTGTAGACAATGGGAAAAACATTAAAAAATCTTCTTCTCCAGATCCAGCAGGCAGAATCTTTTGATATTTGGTATGCAACATTGTAGGGTGGATCTGATTCAAGTTTGTTCAAATCGGCCCCCTGGATTCATATTTGGGCTCAGTATAGAAGCCAGAATTCGAACTTAGTGCATTTCAGGCAAATTTCTTAAAAAATCTTCTTCTCCAGATCCAGCAGGCAGAATCTTTTGATATTTGGTATGCAACATTGTGGGGTGGATCTGATTCCAGTTTGTTCAAATCGGCCCCCTGGGTTTATATTTGGGTTCAGTATAGGAGCCCAAATTTGAACTTACTGCATTTCAGTCAAATTTCTTTGAAAATCTTCTTCTCCAGATCCAGCAGGCAGAATCTTTTGAAATTTGGTATGCAACATTGCGGGGTGGATCTGATTCAAGTTTGTTCAAATTGGCCCCTTGGGTTTATATTTGGGCTCAGTATAGGAGCCCAAATTTGAACTTAGTGCATTTCGGGCAAATTTCTTCAAAAATCTTCTTCTCCAGATCCTGCAGGCAGAATCTTTTGATATTTGGTATGCAACATTGTGGGGTGGATCTGATTCCAGTTTGTTCAAATCGGCCACCTGGATTCATATTTGGGCTCACTATAGAAGCCCAAATTCGAACTTAGCGCATTTCAGGCAAATTTCTTCAAAAATCTTCTCCAGATCCAGCAGGCAGAATCTTGTGATATTTGGTATGCAACATTGTGGGGTGGATCTGATTCAAGTTTGTTCAAATCAGCCCCCTGGGTATATATTTGGGCTCAGTATAGGAGCCCAAATTTGAACTTAGTGCATTTCAGGCAAATTTCTTTGAAAATCTTCTTCTCAAGATCCAGCAGGCAGAATCTTGTGGTATTTGGTATGCAGCATCCTTCGGGGGTGAGATTCAAGTTTGTTCAAGCCATGTTCCTAGGTCCATATTTGGGCTCACTGTGGGAGCTTGAATTGTAACTTTGTTCGAAATGAGGAATTTTCTTAAAAAATCTTCTTCTTCAGATCCAGCAGTCGGAATGGTTTGATATGTGGTGAGTAGCAATCTTTGGGGGGGGGGGGGGGGGGAGGGGGGTTTCAAGTGTGTTAAAGCCAAGTCCATGGGTCTGTGGGAGCCCAAATTATAACTTAGTCAATATGAGGAATTTTTCTTTAAAAATCTTCTTCTTCAGATTCAGCAGTTGGAATGTTTTGATGTTTGGCATGGAGCAACCTTAGGGGGCTGAGATTGAAGTTTGTTCAAGCCAAGTCCCTTGGTTCATATTTGGGCTCACTATGGGAGCCTGAATGACAACTTAGTTCAAAATGAGGAATTTTCTTTAAAAATCTTCAGATCCAGCAGATGAATGCTTTTAATATTTTTTATGCAGCATCCTTAGGGGAGTAAGATTCAAGTTTGTTCAAGCCATGTCCCTAGGTCCATATTTGGGCTGATTGTGGGAGTTTGAATTGTAACTTGGTTCAAAATGAGGAATTTTCTTTAAAAATCTTCTTCTTCAGATCCAGCAGTCGGAATGTTTTGATATTTGGTGTGCAGAATCCTTAGGGGTGTGAGATTCAGGTTTGTTAAAGCCAAGTCCCTGGGTTCATATATGGGCTCCCTGTGGGAGCCCGAATTATGACTTAGTTCAATATGAGGAATATTCTTTAAAAATCTTTTTTTAGATCCACTGGTCAGAATATTTGGATATTTGGTTTCAGCTTTTCTTAGGAGGAGCAGATGCAACTTGTGGAAATCAATTCTCTGGGTTGATATTTAGGCTACCATGTCAGGTGAGCGCCCTCAGGCCCCCTGGGCCTCTTGTTAATCATTTGTGATTGTTCACATACTTTTAAAAACAACAGGGGAAAATGTGGAGAGTTCCTCAGCGTTGATTGAGCAGGCTAAGATCCTAGTTTTAGCCTTACCTTCATCATTTAGCTGTTCGCTCGGACGCAATTGAGAAGATAATTTCTTTGTCAGAGCGAATTTAGTCTCATGGTCTTATGGACTTCAATTTTAAGTACTGTGATGCATCGTCTATATGGAAGGAATTTTGTGGTCGTTTGTACCTTTTAAAATTCTTTCCAGACCTAGTATTTATTTCTCGGTCTTAACTAATGTTAAGTGGTAGTTATTCTGATGCAACGAAGCCTTGTGTCTTCATCTTTACATTTGACTAGGTGGAAAACTTGCCATAGGTCGCTTTAGTCTTCCAAGTTTTTATGATAAGAATCAACTCTCGACTCTTTAGGCTGGGGTCTAATGTACCAACACCAGCAGAAAGAGTACGAGAGGTTGTCCTAGACTCAAATCATCTATAAGGACTCATAGCAAAGGTATAGGTATACCTAAGTTTTTGATGGTAAGCTTTCATTATTGTAGGATTAAACTAAAAGAAAGCATCTATTCTCGACTCTTTAGGTTGGGGTCTAATCGACCACAGCCATCAGAAGAGTAGGAGAGTTTGTCCTAGACTCAATTCGCTTATAAGGGCTCATAGCGAAGGTATAGGTATCTCTCCTATATATAATTCTTTAGGATTGTCTATACAGCCACTTGGATAGGGGTTTCTCGTCAGACTGACTTACTGATCAGACTCCCCTGAGCCAGTGGTTCGAGGCTCTTATAGAACTCGGTCCAGCCGATTTTGACTTTAAGTGGATAATTAGGTTATTTATGATTATCTTTCAGTCGAAAAGCGTACGTTCGGCAATTGTAGCAAGTATAGTTCTTTAGATCACTTGTTTTGTGAACTAGATAATGTCTCATGGGATTTATGATAGGATTCACGTATCCCACTATTCATTTGGCTGGTTCATCTGTTTCACAGAGCGAATTAACCAGCTGTTTGGCTCGCTTTTATCTGTTATCTGATGCATTAACAGCGATAGTTTTATGTGCCGGATGGAGTTGTGTGGAGCGGCTTGGAATGTTAGTGGTAGACGTTTTTTCCCCATAAGGTCAGGTTTGGGCATATATTACGGTTTTCTCAATTATTTCGGACGTGAGTTTATATATTGCGTTACAATCCTGAGTCTGAGGGTCTCTCTATGCACATCAGAGTTTATCAGAAGAGAAGTAACGCTTCTGTTGTCATTATTTTTCAATAGAAGGGACGTTTATGTTCATTCTATTGCTAAATATGTCAGTTAGCTATTCGTACTGCTTGGGTTATTTATCCTCTAATTAGCAGTCAGTGCTTAAGATTTCAGCACATAAGTAAGCGCTGGCTATATCTTGCGCTTATTCTAAGTGTTTGGATATTATATGATCTTATGTGGGATCTCTTCAGGATAGTTAAGTTTTTGGCGCATGGGAATAATAGTTTCCATTATTTGTGTCGCTAGTATAAGGCTTTTGAGTGCATACATTGACGCTCAGCCGTTTTCATGGGAATGAATGATAGTATATGTGTATCCTTCAATTCATTTGTTTATGTTGATTTCATTGAGGTTTTGGGGTCTGCTATTGAGCATTCACCAGAAGCTTCCCCATTAGAGGGTTTTCTTCTTTAAGGGAAGTTTTATTCTTCATGTCATTCTCCGCTCTCAGAGGCATTACGGAGTATGTCAGACGTGAAAGAGCTTTATGGTCACTATATTATTGCTGTCTGCACCAGCATTAATTAAGTAATGTGGGTGAGGAGGTTTCGACATATATTCAAATTCCCCCCTCCCCACACACTCACGCTGTCGCGTATATATTTTTTAATACATACATACTTTGCGTCTGGGTCGTGTTGGATGGCACCGCCATACGCATATAACCAGTTCTGTTGCATTTGTTTCCGGTATTTATTTTCTGATTTTGGAGCCGGTTTATCATACCTACCTCCATTTCCAGATCCTGGTCTCTATTTTGTCGGCTCTCAAATCGCATATTCTCACGTGTTTATAGTTGTAAATACCAAATAGTAACACAGTGGAGAGTGTTTTTTACCAGATTTAATATTACAGAGGCCTCCTGTGAATGATCTTGAAGCGTGTTTTCTCTGCAGAGATTGTTCATCTTATCCCGCTTTTGTATGTATATGTTATAATTGATTTCTCACTGATTTCGTCGTACCTGTATACGGCATCTGCAGTGCATATTTTGTAGCGGATAATGTTATTTACCAAAATCATCACTATAGCCTTGGCTTGTGAAGTGGCATTAAGCACCATTTATTATTCATGAATTAATTTTTTGAGTGCCTGATCGATATTTATTTATATCGTTTCCGGGTTCTGCTTATTGATTCCAGAGCTCTCCCCTCTTTCTTTTGAAGTTATGTTCAAAAAAGGTGGGGGGGGGCATTTTGTCCACTTCTCTGCCTTATGGGGTATGTAACTATTGAGGAAGGTGTTTTGTCCGTACTATGTTCGGCGATCAGCTGCAGTATTATTGTGTGGCGTAGGTTTATGGGAAATTTTCTCTCATTCTCAGTATGCCATAATAATTTTTAGTGCCTAGTCCATACTAATCTCAAAAATGGTTTATTTGTTACATCCTAATTAACATTATTTTATGTTTAGATGTAGGATTTACATAATTGGGATCCATATTAGGATATGTCTCTTCTATTATGATATAAAGAGACATACATGTAAATTCTAATTATTCTAATTTTCTTCATCATGGATTGAAGGATTTGATCTATGTTGATCTACTATTTCGGAAGTTCTAGGCCCTCCGTCTTTTTACGATTCAGCTAAGTCTGGGTCATTGGTTACAGTATAAAAATATGAAAAAATTTATAGTAGTTTATTTATTTTTTATACTTACCAATGACCCAGACGGGAATGGCCCTCCCATGAGTGGGCAGTACTGGGCACTCATACCTCCCTGCTGAATTATTATAATCTTTTTTTCTACAAAGAATGATTTATTGGTGCCAGATTCGGTGACTTCCTGACATCTGCACATGCGCAGAAGGTAAAATGTATGGAGGGTTAGATAGGGCTTCTACTTTTCGGTTTTGCATGCAAATTTGGGGGATTGGGGGCAAAATTTGTGTTTGGCCCTAGATATTTTTGGGTTAGCACCAGCTAAGTCTGGGTCATTGGTAAGTATAAAAAATATATAAATTACTATAAATTTTTTAACTTTTCCCAAGTGGTTCCAGTGAAACCACTTTCATTTTTTGGTCTACTTGTTTGACGAGATCAAACTGCAGCCAGTAACTATTAAGGGTTATAGGTCTATGCTATCGGATACTTATGCTCATCATGATAGCTTACAAATTGGATCTAATGTCTCTTTATCAAAGTTAGTTAAAAACTTTTCGATAAATAGACTTAGAACCCTTAGGTTAATTCCTAAGTGGAATTTAGCTTGGGTTCTTCTGAAGCTAAAAGAAGCGCCATTTGAATCCCTTGACGCGGTAGACTTCAAATACTTATCTTATAAGACAGCTTTTCTCTTAGCCTTCTCTTCTGCTAGAAGAGTTAGTGAGCTTCATGCTCTATCTGTTGATGATTCTCACTATCGTAGTGATGGTAATACTATTACTTTGACTACCAATGTGGGTTTTTTGGCTAAGAATCAGGATCCTAATAAATACCCTGAGCCTGTTATTATTAAGGCTGTTCCATCCTCAGATGGCCATAGGCCTTTGCTGTGTCCAGTTAGAGCTATGCATATTTACAAACGTAGATCTGAGTTTATCAGAAAGGGACAAAAACGTTTCTTTCTGTCTCTGCTTCCAAATAGAAGGGACATCACGGTCCATTCTGTTTCTAGGTGGATTCAGTTGACTATTCATACTGCTTATGAAAGATTATCTTCTACTCAGCAGTCTGTGCTTAAGATTTCAGCGCATGAAGTTAGAGCACTGTCTACATCTTGGGCTTATGCTAATAGTATTGCTATTACGGATCCGATGAAGGCTGCATACTGGTCTCAGCCTTCTATATTCACAAATTTTTACCTTAGAAATATTGAGTCTATTTCTGGCGACCTTAGTTGTTTGAATCCGTTATCTGTTGCTCAGAATGTCGTCCACTAAACAGTTGCAACTATAGGTATGCAGGCTTTCTGTTCCAGCAGTGACTCTGTCCTGCTGCCCTCTTCGTTCTGGGGTGATTGACCCAGAGCAAGGGGAAGGGGTGGGGGGGGATGGTGTTCCCTTATATCACATGCTTTATAGTGAAAAGCAAGGGAATACCTCCTCTGGAGTCAGTAATTCCGAGTCGGTGCTGGGATGGTTTTAAAGTGTAAAGCTAATGTCTATCTCATTTATGTAATATTTTTAAAGTGTAGCTCGGTGTGAAGCATTTGTATATGTCACGTGTCATACGAGCGTTAATATACAATCCTCGGACACTTTTAAGTGAGTATAAAGAGTCTCATTCTCTGGACTCTCTTTATTTATTGGCTTTCCTTTAAGAAATTAGTATAATGGGTTATACTGGATGTTAATAGAGATCATTGATGTTATTGTGCTCAATTATGGATTGGTAATATGTCTTTCTTATTTAGTATAAACAAGAAAGATATATGTAAATCCTGTTTCTCCTTTTCTCCTTGAGATTTTTTGATTTGGATGCAAATTTTGGGGATGGGGGGGGGGGGGGGAGGGGGGGGGGCAAAATTTGTGTTTGGCCCTGAATAATTTAGAGTTAGCACCAGCTAAGTCTGGGTCATTGGTAAGTATAAAAAATGTATAAATTACTATAAATTTTTCCATTTTTAACTGCCGGTTGTCATAATCGGCCGATGCCCCATCACCGGCTGGTTCCGATTGCTGATTCCAATTATCGGTTCATCACTAAAAATTTCATATGGAGTTTTGGTGTGATGTCTAGATACAAGCTATCAAATGTTTCTGAGTTTTGTTGAAAAACATGGCCGAAATTGGCCATCTTCGATTTGGCATATAAATCGTCAAGAATTCCATTAGCAAACCCTACAGGCTGCACCTCTCACCCGATCTTTTTCAAATTTCATATGTAACTTTGATATGATGTCCAGATGGGAGTTATCAAATTTTTCTGCATTCCATTGAAAAAGATAGCTGCCACTGGCCATTTTGGATTTGACATATAAATTGTCAACAATTCCATTAGTACACCCAACAGGCCCCATCCCTCACCCGATTTTTTTAGCTCACCTGACTGAAAGTCAGGGTGAGCTTTTCTTATCACTCTTCGTCCGTCGTCCTGCATGAAGGTGGTGTTTGAGCCTCTTTCTCCTAAACCACTGGCCACATTTTAATTAAATTTCTTGTAAATAGTGGTTATATAGGGGCATTTTGATTTTTATCCAAAATAGGTTTCGGCTCATATTGAGTAGAGGTGTGGGGAAAAAATGGCCAAATTTTTTGAAAATCTTCTTTTAATGAACCACCAGTAGCAGAGACTTGATATGTGGTATACAGAGTCCTTTTGAGGTTTAGAATCAAGTTTGTTCAAGAGAAGTTTGTCGGGCATTATTTGTCTTCGTTATGGGAGGGGCAAAAATTTTGGCCACGCCTAAAATTTCTATTTTCAGAACTGTGAGGTCGATTTGAACCAAATTTGATATGAGATGATAATGGGCAATAAGTAGTTGATTCTTTTAAAAAAAAAATTTTCTCATTGCCCTGTGGGAACCTCGGGAGCTAAAAATAGGAAAGACCTTAAAACTGTCATATCTCCAAAACTACATGCCACAGAGAATTCTTATTTTGTATAAAGCTTACTTTTATCCAGTAAAATAGAATGGTTAAAAAAAATCCCTATCGTTTTGATCACAAGGTACTTTTTTCAGGACTTTGAAAAAATGCTGAGTCAGCACTTTTTAACACTGTAGGCAATGGGAAAAAGATTAAAAAATCTTCTTCTCCAGATCCAGCAGGCAGAATCTTTTGATATTTGGTATGCAACATTGTAGGGTGGATCTGATTCAAGTTTGTTCAAATCGGCCCCCTGGGTTCATATTTGGGCTCAGTATAGGAGCCCGATTTCGAACTTAGTGCATTTCAGGCAAATTTCTTAAAAAATCTTCTTCTCCAGATCCAGCAGGCAGAATCTTTTGATATTTGGTATGTAACATTGTGGGGTGGATCTGATTGAAGTTTGTTCAAATCGGCTCCCTGGATTCATATTTGGGCTCACTATAGAAGCCCGAATTTGAACTTAGTGCATTTCGTGCAAATTTTTTTAAAAATCTTCTCCAGATCGAGCAGGCAGAATCTTTTGATATTCGGCATGCAACATTGTGGGGTGGATCTGATTCAAGTTTGTTCAAATCTGCCCCCTGGGTTTATATTTGGGCTCAGTATAGAATCTCGAATTCGAACTTAGTGCATTTCAGGCAAGTTTCTTCAAAAATCTTCTTCTCCAGATCCAGCAGGCAGGATCTTTTGATATTTGGTATGCAACATTGTGGGGTGGATCCGATTCAAGTTTGTTCAAATCGGCCCCCTGGGTTCATATTTGGGCTCAGTATAGAAGTTCGAATTCGAACTTAGTGCATTTCAAGCAAATTTCTTAAAAAATCTTCTTCTCCAGATCCAGCATGCAGAATCTTTTGATATTTGGTATGCAACATTGTGGGGCGGATCTGATTCAAGTTTGTTCAAATCAGCTCCCTGGGTTTATATTTGGGCTCAGTATAGAAGCTCGAATTCGAACTTAGTGCATTTCAGGTAAATTTCTTAAAAAATCTTCTTCTCCAGATCCAGCAGGCAGAATCTTTTGATATTTGGTATGCTACATTGTGGGTGGATCTGATTCAAGTTTGTTCAAATTGGCCCCCTGGTTTATATTTGGGCTCAGTATAGAAGCTCGAATTCGAACTTAGTGCATTTCAGGCAAATTTCTTAAAGAATCTTCTTCTCCAGATCCAGCAGGTAGAATCTTTTGATATTTGGTATGCAACATTGAGGGGTGGATCTGATCCAAGTTTGTTCAAATCGGCCCCCTGGATTTATATTTGGGCTCACTATAGACGCCCGAATTCGAACTTAGTGCATTTCAGGCAAATTTCTTAAAAAATCTTCTCCAGATTCAGCAGGCAGAATCTTTTGATATTTGGTATGCAACATTGTGGGGTGGATCTAATTCAAGTTTGTTCAAATCGGCTCCCTAGATTCATATTTGGGCTCACTATAGAAGCTCAAATTCGAACTTCTTTGAAAATTTCTTTGAAAATCTTCTTCTCCAGATCCAGCAGGCAGAATCTTTTGATATTGGGTATGCACCATGCTTGGGGGGGGGGGGGGGGGGGGGGGGGAGATTCAAGTTTGTTCAAGCCAAGTCCCTGGGTTCATATTTGGGCTCACTGTGGTAGCCCGAATTATAACTTAGTTCAAAATGAGAAAATTTCTTTAAAAATCTTCTTCAGATCCAGCAGTTGGAATGTTTTGATATTTGATATGCAGCATCCTTAGGGGGGTGAGATTCAAGTTTGTTCAAGCCATGTCCCTAGGTCCATATTTGGACTCACTGTGGTGGCTTGAATTGTAACTTAGTTCAAAATGAGGAATTTTCTTTAAAAATCTTCTTCTTCAGATCCAACCGTTGGAATGTTTTGATATTTGGTGTGCGGCATCCTTAGGGGGGTGAGATTTAAATTTGTTAAAGCCAAGTCCCTGGGTTCATATATGGGCTCCCTGTGGGATCCCGAATTATAACTTAATTCAATATGAGAAATATTCTTTAAAAATCTTCTTTTTTTTAGATCCACTGGTCAGAATCTTTGGATATTTGGTATAAGCTTTTCTTAGGAGGAGCAGATGCAACTTGTTGAAATCAATTCTCTGGGTTGATATTTGGGCTACAATGTCAGGTGAGCGCCCTCAGGCCCCTTGGGGCCTCTTGTTCAGATTTCATTTGTAGCTTTGGTGTGATGTCTTTTCTGTAGAAACTTGAGTAAATGACATGGCTTTACTGGATCTTTGTATTTAGTTCAGTCCCTTTTTGGACAAGTCGAGCTGCAGTGTCATTGACACTTTAAATTACATTGCATTATGTCTATTACAGGTGTCCAAAGTCTGAAGGTGATGACAGTAGAGCTCCAACAATGTGTTTAGTATGTGGTAAGATTCTGTGTTCTCAGAGTTATTGTTGTCAAACTGAACTGAACAATGAGACAGTGGGAGCAGCTACAGAACATACACATTCATGTGGCTCAGGAGTGGGCCTATTTTTACGGTAAATTTCTCTTTACTCACTTCATATATTCACTTGTTCAAAAGAAGCCATCAAAAGCGAGCATGTAGCTTGTGATTCGTATGGGTTCTTAGAAGTGCTTCTTGAATTTTAAACTGAAATTCCATGTCTTTGAAAGTGCTTAAAACAGATTTTTTTTTGATGGTCCTTGATAAATATATTTAGCTAACTGTGTGACTCATTTGGTCAAGTTATGGTATTGTTAAGCATTTTTTGCATAAATTGCATTTTTATTTTCTGTCAAAACAAAGTTTGCAGGGGATCTAGCAATGGGGTCTGTCCATTTGTCCATCCATTCAACCACCCGTCTGTTTGACCATCCATTCATCTGTCCGGCCGTAACAACTGCAGACCTTGGTACCTCAGTCAGTGCATGTCAGATTTGAATGATCGTTGGTATGCTGATGAACCATAATGGGGGAAAAGATATTCACAACGAAAAGGTTTTCTCCAATCATTAGCTCAACTTTGGTGAAGCCAAATTTGAGCTTATGCCATGGCCAGTCGTCTGTCTGTCCGTCAACAATTTCAATACGGCTCGGGGTAGAGGCCGTATTTATGAACCGATCTTTACAAAACTTGGGTACCTTTGTTATGACCGTGGGACGAGAACGAGTGTTTTTGGGTTCGATCCGAAATTCAAGTTGGCCGCTGGCAGCCATTTTGTACAAAATTAGGTGCAATCAGATTTTTGCACAGAACTTCCATATGAAAGTGCTGATTTGAATAATTTTTTGTATGAATGTTTAGTACCATGGGATACATCACATATAATACAGGTTTTTTTCTTGTGCGTAAATTATGCAAATTAGATTAACTTTGATGTATTTAGTGTTACTTTCAGCACTGTAAGTGCAAATGCCAATATGGCTCGGGCTAGAGGCCGTATTTATGAACCAATCTTTACAAAACTTCTTGGGTACCTTTGGTGTCACTGTGGGACGAGAACGAGTGTTTTTGGGTCCTGTCCAAAATTCAAGATGGCCGATGGCAGCCATTTTGTACAAAATTAGGTGCAATTAGATTTTTACACAGAACTTCCATATGAAAGTGCTGATTTGAATAACTTTTTGTGTGAATGTTTAGTACCATGGGATACATCACATATAATACGGGGTTTTTTCTCGTGCAGAAATTCTGCAAATTAGATGAACTTTGATTTTTTCAGTGCTACTTACACACAGTAAGTACACATGTCAATACGGCTCGGGCTAGAGTCTGTATTTATGAACCGATCTTCACAAAATTCAAGATGGCTGCCAGTGGCCATTTTGTACCGAAATTAGGTCTAATCAGTTTTTTGTACACAACTTCTATACGGCTCAGGCTAGAGGCCGTATTTATGAACCGATCTTTACGAAACGTATACAACTTCTATACGGCTCGGGCTAGAAGCTGTATTTATCAACCGATCTTCACGAAACTTCTTGGGTACCTTTGTTATCACCTTGGGATGAGAACAAGTGTTTCTGGGTGTGGTCCAAAATTCAAGATGGCTGCCAGTGGCCATTTTGTACCGAAATCAGTTTTTTGTCACAACTGCTATACAGATCGTATTTATGAACTGATCTTCACAAAACTTCTTGGGTACCTTTGTTTTCACCTTGGGACAGGAACGAGTGTGTTTTGGGGTGCCTTTGTTATCACTCTGCTATGAGAACAAATATTTTGGGGTTCAGTCAGACCCACTCAGGGACTCAAAGATTTCTTTTCTAGTCTAGCATCTGACTGTCACCCACCTTTACAATACTTAACCTATACATTTGTTACAGGCTATGGTCAGTATTTATGTACAGACCGTTACAATACTTTATATGTACCTTTGTTATCAGGTCATTACCTAGATGTTTGTCATTGCTGTGTTACATACTATACATGTACATGTCTTGACAAGTTGAGCTACAGTGTCATTGACACTTTCATTAGATTAACTTGACAAAGTCAAGATAAGCTTTTCCCATCACATGTGTGGAAGTCTGTGAGTCTGTTCACATTTTCTTTAGCACAGGCTACACTCCGTAGTTCTTGTCTGATCATTCCAAAATTTTGTATGTAGGTTCAAGGTCATATCTAGATGAGAACATCCCATTTTGATTGCGATCGGTCAACCAAACCCAAAATGGGCCCCAAACCCATAAACCTTGAGTACAGTCTACAGCTTGTATTTATGAAGTGATTTCATTCTGACTTAGTAGGATGTTTCCGTGGAATGTCAAGATGAGAACATCCTATTTTAGTCTGGTTCAGTTAACTGTGTTGACTGCAGGCGTGTGTTATCTAGATTTCTTTACTGCAGTTTACAGGTCCAATTTATGAAGGGATTTCATTGTAAATTGGTAGGATGACTCTGTATAGTGTCTAGATGGGAACGTCCTATTTTGGCAGTGGTGTCCTAGATTTGTTTAGCACAGTCTACAGTTCATCTTTATGATGCGATTTCATTATAATTTGGTAGGAGAACTTGGTATGATGTTTATTTTGGTCATGATCGGACAACTGTCACCACTCCTTGGGCACGTGACCTAATTTTCTTTAGCACTGTTTACAGGTTGTTTTTATGAAGGGATTTCATTGTTCCTTTATAGGATAACTCAGTATGATATCTAGATGAGACTGTCCTATTTTGGTTGTGATCGTTCAACCGTGAACACCAGACCGGCATGTGACATACATTCCTTTAACAAAGTCTACAAGTCATATTTATGAAATGATTTCATTGTAACTTCGTAGGATGACTCATTTTTTGGAATGATTTTACTAGAACTTGGTAACTTTGATTGACATACTTTAACTGTGAGGGCCACATCAACTTAGGCCTCAGTTCTTAAGTACATTCTACACCTCAAATTATTCATATTGAAAACATAGCATGTAGGGTACAGAACTTAACAAGGTACAGAACTTAACATATTCTCAATTTTCACAAGACTTGTCTTATTTCTTAATTCTTTCATAAACATTGAACATTTAATATCCTTTTCATCAAACATTACACACAGTCAAGTTAAGCGGCAGTGTCATTGAAACTTTCATTGCTAGAGTTACACACTTTTTTTGACTATTTTTATACTACAACCAATGGCCCAGACTAGCTGATGCAAACTCAATATACTTCAGGGCTAAACACAAATTTTGAACACCCAATCCCCAAAATTTGCATACAAAACCGAAAAATTCAAGTCCTATCTGCTCCTCCATAATTTTGTTATCTGCGCATGTGCAGTATCCAGGAAGGTACCGAAGTTGGCGCCAACCATCATTCTTTGTTTGGCCCTAGAGTCAGTAACAATGATCTGACATCTGTGCTTTAAATCTCCTTTTTTGAGGATGCCAAACACAAATCAATGAAAGAATTGGTGGATTCAAGGCTGTAAATGGATGATGGAAGTGAACAACAGTGGTTTCAAACGTTCAGGGCTGTAACTTTATAATAATTATAAACATTATTTCATGTTTCCCATATTTTTATACTGTACCAATGACCCAGACATAGCTGGTGCTAACTCTTAAAATATAGGGCCAAACACAAATTTTGCCCCCCAATCCCCAAAATTTGCATCTAAAACTAAAGAAAACATGTCCTGAAAGGCCCTCCACACTTCGCCCCTACTGCGCATGCGCAGTGTCAAGGACGTTCCGAAATTGGCGCCATTTATCATTCTAAGTTTGGCCCTTCATCAGTTAACATCTGACTGATCTTTGTGCTTTTAAATCTCAGTTTAAATGATGCCAGACACATAAATATTAGTGAAATGGTGATTCTAAGGAGGATAGAGAAGGAGGAGAGGAAAAGAATGTGTGACAGAATATTATCAGGGCTGTAACTTAAAATTTTTTAATGAAATTATGTTAAGTTACCTATTTTCAAGGCAGCAGCCATTTTGTTGTCATTCTGATTATTTAGTTACACTGTTTTTACAAGTGTTTTCCTCTCTCCCTGTCCTTTAAGTTCCCCCTTGCTATTCTCCCATGCTTTTGGCATAGTTTCTGTAATTATTATTACTAAAATTTCTTGGGAGTTTTAGCTGAATAACAGAATGAATTCTGTTCTTTCCCCATGTTTACGTCTTCACCTACGGGTGGTTAGGCGTTGTGTTCTGCATCTACCATCTGATGTTCTGCAGTTTCTTCCCTGGAAGTCTCTGTTTTGCATCAGATAGTGTATTTTTCGTAACTGATTTCGGGCCTGGGTGCCTGGAGTCTTATTTTAGTGTTTTTACACTCATTGTTTACATTTACAACAGCCCTCTGTGTGAGGGGGGGATTTCTAAAAAATAATATCTTTATGTTATTTTAATCATAACTAGATACATTATTATTGTTCGTAAGTGTTGAATAAATTGTTTAAAATATTTTTAAAATTTTTGTCCACACTTAGGCTTGGGATCCATTGGGGCTCAACGTTACTTTTCAGAAACTTGGGCTGTTCTGAAAAAATATTTTTTCAAAATATTTTGATTTCAATTATTTTTTCTATATTAATGGATCATATTATTATTATGTATTTTGATTGCCAGGGGTTAGTGCGAGTACCAGGACTTGTTTTCTTTTCACATTGAAAGGATATTGATCAATTGTTTTAAGAGGAAGTCTTCCTCTGACTTTATTATCATTCTATATGTGGTCAGTGTACTCGCATTAACTCCTGTTCTGTATCGTATGATTTCGATGACAATATGGGAAGCGTATGTCACGGTATGTTGTTGGGGATTTGGACACTCCGGTCCTTTCCCCGCAGGGTCACTCTACTTTATCAATTTCTATTTCAGACGATCAAGATTAGGGTGATGTATCTGTGATGTCTTCCAACTGTGTGCCTCCGTCGTCACAATTAATGAAGGGCTAGCAGAAAAGTGCTCATGTAATACGCCAATTGCCTAAGAGGACCCTAGTAGGTTCGACGGCCTTTGACGTCCGCTAGCTCGCCCGGTGTAGCGTCCATTCACCGGATGGTTCGGCAGCTGGGTTCGTCCGTTGCGGTCTAGAAGGAATTTTGGGGTGATGCGAGCACTATAAAATTAACTTAATGCACACCCAGTGACGGCGGATCGGAGGGAGAATGGAGGAAGCCTTTTAGTCCGGTTCATAGCTCGTTCCGGTCCATCCGGACGGCAAGCGAGAGAGGCCCCTCTCTCGTTCAACAACATCTGGCCCCAGATGTTGTGGCACAAAATGTGTCGCTAGCGGAGCATACGTCCGTCGCTCGGGACGCTCCGTTGTATAGGCAGTCCGCTGAGACTGCTAAGGCTTCCTCTTCTCGTCAGCGAACACGACCGCACCTTGGCTGCGTGACCGCCGATATATTACCAGCTTCGCCGATCAAGGATTCTTCGGCGACCAGGTCACACCATCCGGCAGCCAGGGATTCGAGACCGATGGACTCCGGACGTTCGCATAGGAAAAGTATGCGGGAGCCATCTGATGCGGAGCTGCCCTCGGCGAAGCAGCGATAGACTGCGCCTCCGCAGGTCTCGACGCCGGACATTCTTGTGCACATAGCACAGCTTATCACAGCATCCCAGCAGCCGACAGAAACGGTGTCGGATCGAGAATTATCCGACAGCGCTGGGTCGGTAGCCGGGGACTCGAGGCCTGCAGACTCCGGACGTTCGCATAGGAAGTGTGCGGGAGTCAACGTACACGGAGCTTCCGGCGGCAATGCATCGTAAGTCCGCTACTGCACAGGCCTCGGGAACAGACGTGCTTTCCTTAATAGCACAGTTTATCGCAGCATCCCAGCATCAACTGAATCTGTCGCATATATTTTATCCGACGATGCTGGGTCGGGACGCTCCGCGGAAGCGGGTACGGACGTCCGAAAGTTTCATCCGGTCCGACGGGATACCGAAAGGGATTCGGAGGATTTCAAGCTTTCCCTTTCGGAACAACATATGCTGCGATGCCGGATAAGAAACTGATAGCGTCGGTGGACTTAGAAATTTTTGGTTCGGTTCAGGGACATCGTCCCTCAGTTCCGACATAGTCCAATAATGTCACACAAACTTTCGAATTATTGTACGACGCTATATATATTATTATTTTATGCTTGCTATCCAAGCATTTCTGGTTTCTTGTTCGAAGAGTTATGGAGATGTCTTTCAAAAGTGTGCCTCTGTCGTCATAGTTAATGAAGAGTTAGCGGCAATAAGTGCTCATGGAATATGTCTATCGCTTACAGAGTGACATTCGCTAGCTCACCCGGTGTAGCGTACATTCATCGAATGGTTCGGCTGCCGGGTTCGTCCGTTGCGGTCTAGGAAGGAGATTTGGGTGATGCGAGCACTTTAATTACTTTAGTACTCACCCAGTGACGGCAGATTGAGGACAGATCGGAGGAAGCCTGTTAGTCCAGTTCCGGGCTTGTCCAGGTCCGTCCGGGCTGTGAGCGAGAGAGGTTCCTCTCTCGTCCAACAACATAGGGGACCGCATGTTGTGGTTCAGATATTTTACATTCGGAGCATATGTCCGTTGCTCGGGACGCTCCGTTATATTGACAGTCCGAGAGACTGTCTTTAATGCTTCCTCATCCTCACAGCAGGGCACACGACCGCACATTGGCTACGTGACCTCGAGTATCCGATCAGTTTCGGCATTCAGTGATTCCACGGCGAATAGGTCGCGCCATCCGGTAGCCAAGGGACACGAGGCCTATACACTCCGTTCGCTCGCATATTGGAAGTATGCACGGGGTAACGATCACGGAGCTTCCAGCGGCAATGCATCGTAAGACCGCTTCTCCTCAGGCCTCAGTGACGGACGTGCTATCCGAGTTAGCACAGTTGTTTCGCAGCATCCCAGCAATTGACAGTTTCTCGGTCGAATCAGGAATTATCCAACGGCGCTGGGTCGGTGCGGTCCGCGGTTGCATCAGCTACGGACGACCGAACGCTTTATAGGGTCCGACAGGATGGCGAAAGGGATTCGAAAGATTTCGAGTTTTCCCTTTAGTAGTATCGGAAGATGCCTTTCATATCTTCTGGCATTTCTTCCAGTGATTATTTTTCGGACTTCATTGCTGCGATCTTGGATAAGAGACTTATAGCGTCATTGGACTCGGATTTTTCGATCGGTACAGGGACATTGTCCCTGACTTACCGACGCAGTCCAATATTGTCATTACAACATGTGTTTTATTTTTCGACGCTATATATATATATATATATATACAAGCCTGCTACTAAGCATGATAGTTTAGTTTCTTGTCCGCGTTGCTCATTTCTGCCATTTTATCATTTTTACAAATAGTTTATTTTGGCAGAGCAGGGCATACCGAGAGTTCATATGCGTCTAGACGGTGTGATTAAAGACTGCATATATTCTTTTTCGCCGTTTATGTCTTTTCCAATTTCAATGTTGGGAACGACATTATGTATAGTAGACTTAACTTAGACGCTTTATTATACGTAATCCGCCTTACTGAGGCGTTATCATTACGTCTTCAAGAAAAGATTTACGGGATATTATTCTCAATGTAATTTCTTTTGAGGGCAGTAGTTTGTTCACGTATAACTCCGCCCTTCAGTGGCTGATTGGAGTTGGTTAGACGTGACGCAGCCCTAGCTACATCCACACGCGTGGATAGTAAGGTTAAGAACTCTCTCAGAGTCGCTTCGTTCTCGGAGGAGCTTCTCTTCGACGGCAACTTTCCGGCAATCCATGAATTGCTCGATTTATACATTCTCTTGTCTATCTAGTGTTACAAGAGATTCAAACTGGGGCAAACATTCGGTGGTTGACTCAGAGAGTGCCGCCGCAGTTGCCGGACCCGAGTGTGGCTGTTATGACGGTTGCCAGTCAAACAGATTGGGATATATACTGATCCCTACGGATTCAAAGTGCCAGGGTCTTTGGGTTCCGCAGTCTTTTAGCTATCAGTTTAACTTCCGCGGAATAATGTTTTTTAGGCTTGCTTTATGTCATTGCATGAACATTATTCAGAAACGCATGCCCAAATTCCTGTCCTTTAATTCGACAGTAGTGGCGTATCTCCGGAACCAGGGAGGCACTCTTTCGTTTCCGTTATTCAATTTAATGGAAAGAATCCGTCTGTTGGTTATAGTACACCAAGTTCAGTTTTGGTCCGTCATATTCCGGGTCGTCTGATTGTTTTATCGGACTCCCGTTCTCTTACGGGTCGCTTGTTGCTGTCAGAATGGACTCTCAACAAACAAGTATTCAATCAGATTTGCTATCTATGGGAGCGCCCAATGATGATTTATTTATGACACAGCTTGCTAATCAATTGCAGACGTATGTGTTGGCTTGTCCAGATCTCTGAGCTAATAGTGTTAACGCTCTATTGATCTATAGGACGGAATGATAGGATACGCGTATCCTCCGGCGCTGTTGTTTTAGCAGGTATTGCTAAGATAAACAACCACAATACATTTCTGTTGATAGCATCTCTATCTTCACAGAGATCATGAGTAATTTACTCTCTTGTCTACTGTGGGTCTTAACGTGAAATCTTCCTCTATGTGAGGATCTTTTTTTTTCACTGGGTAAATCGTGTCATCTTTATCACAACCAGCAAGGTCGCAACCTTCATGTATTCCGTTGTGTGGTCCGTATTGCATTGTAAGCACTGTACTGGATGAGCTTTGGACGCGATTTCTTACTATAGGAGATCCTCTTCTTCGCTATTCTATGCGACTAAAGTGGAGGCTCTTCCGTCGTGGTGTAGGGATCATTATGTTCATATTGTTGATCCCTCCATACTACTCATTGCTATTTTTTAGTATTCTTGTTTCACAAGATCTACTGCAGCCTGTTATTATTTAGGTTATAGGTTTATGTTACCTCATACCTATGCACTCTACGATAGTTTACAATTGAGTCTTTTGTCTCTTTATCTAAGTCAGTTAGTAACTTTTTGATAAATAGACTTAGAATCTTTAGATTAAATTCCTATACGGATTTTAACTTCGGTTCTTATTTAGCTAAGTAATCATTTGAGCCTCTGGAAACAGTAGTTTTCAAATTCTGACCTTTTAGACAGTAATTCTGTTGGTTTCTCTTTTACTGTAGAGTCAGTGAGTTTCAAGCACTATCGATGGATGATTTTCACTTTCATAGTTTCGGAATCAATACTTCCGTTACTATTTAGGTTGGATTGTTGCATAAGAGTTAGGCTCCTATTATCCGGAACCTATTATTTTAAGGTCCTTCCGTCTTCGTATGGGCATAGGCCTTTACTCTTTCCGTGTACAGTTTATGTATTTATAAACAGATATCTGTTTATTACAAGGGCGTAAGCTTCTTCTGTCTTTGATGTCTAGTAGAAGGACGTTACGCTCCATTTTATTGTTAATGGATTCTATTAACTATCGGTACTGCTTATGGTATATCTTTGACTTAGCAGTTGTGCTTAAGATTTCGGCTCATGAAGTAAGAGTTCTTCTACTTCTTGGGCTTACATTAATAGTGTCGCTATTATAGATTTTTGAAGGCCGCTCATTGCGCTCAGCCATCCACATTCATGAATTTTATCTTAGAAATATCGAGTCAATTTCTTGAGGCCTCTTTTGTTAGGTCTATTATCTACTGCTCAGAATGTCATTCTCTTAACAGTTGCTACTATAGCTAGGTAGGCTGTCTGTTTCGGCAGTGTCTCCGTTCGGCTGCCCTCTTCGCTCTGGGCTATTTGACCCAGGGCAAGAAAAAAGGGGGGGAGGGTGTTCCCTTGGGTCACCTGTTTTACTATGAAAACAAGGGGATACCTCCTCCGGAGTTAGTAATTCTGAGCTGTTATTGGGATGGTTGTTTAGTGAGAAGTTTAAGTTTATAAAATTCATTCAAGTCTTAGTTTTTAAAGTATAGCTTTTGAATATTGCATATGTCAACGGACATGATTATGCAATTCTCAGACACTTTTAGGAGTATAAGAGTCTCTATTCTCTAGACTTACTTTATTATTGGCTTACTTTAAAAATTATTAGTATAAGGATTATATTGGATATTAATAGTGTACATGGATGTATGAAGCTCAATTTTGGAAGGTGTTGTATCTTTCTAATTTATCATAAATAAGAAAGATACATGTAAGGCCTATTACTTCTTTTCCCTACAGGGGATGACTCTATTTTATTTTATTGAGCGTATTCCATTTTGCTCTATGTCCTTGGCCCTCCAGCCTTTTTACTATTCAGCTATGTCTGGGTCATTGGTACAGTATAAAAATGTTAAAAAATTTATAGTAATTTATATATTTTTTATACTTACCAATGACCCAGACGGGGATGGCCCTCCCAGGAGTTGGGAACTCTTGCCTCCCCGCTGAGTACATAGCGCTTACCAGGCACTGGTTATTAGAATGATAAATGGCGCCAATTTCGGAACGTCCTTGACACTGCGCATGCGCAGTAGGGGCGAAGTGTGGAGGGCCTTTCAGGACATGTTTTCTTTAGTTTTAGATGCAAATTTTGGGGATTGGGGGGCAAAATTTGTGTTTGGCCCTATATTTTAAGAGTTAGCACCAGCTATGTCTGGGTCATTGGTAAGTATAAAAAATATATAAATTACTATAAATTTTTTAACTTTTGGGACCTACGCCTGACGTAATTCTTGCTAATGATTAATCCACTGTTTGTTAAGTGTTCCTTCCCTATCTTTCCATGAACCTCTCCTGTTAAACTCCTGAGCTTTTTGGCTATTTTTAGCTCACCTGACTTTCAGTCAGGAGAGCTATAGTGATCAGTCACCGTCCGTCGTCCATGAACATGGTGTTTGCATCTTCTCCTCCCAAACCGCTGAACCAATTTAATTGATATTTGAGATAATAGTTTGTTATGACATCACAATTTGATTTTGTTCAAATCAAGTTGCCTCGCCCCTCGGTAGGGCCGTGCCCAAAAAGTGTGCTTAAATCTTAAAAAATCTTCTCGTGAACCAGCAGTAGCAGAGACTTGATATTTGGTGTGCACCTTCCTTTTGAGGTGAAGACTCAGATTTATTCAAGAGAAGTTCGAGGAGCTATATTTGTCTTACACAAGTTGGGCTACAGTGTCATTGACACTTTCATTGTTGTTTACATTGACAACATCCTTAAATATGTATTATTTAGTATTATAATACTTTAGAATTACTGTAGGATACATTGATTATGATTCTGGTAGTGTAGCTCCAAAAATTTTGTCCACACTTAGGCTCTATCGGGATGCCCTTGGGCTCATGATGTTCCCTTTGGGAACTTAGGCATTTTCAAAAAAATAGGTATTTTGTTGTGGAGTTTGTAGGAGTGCTATCAATTTCGCCTTTTGATTGTAATTATAAAAGCTTACTGCTCTAAATGCAAGGCGAGGAAGTCTTCCTCGGATTTACATGCTTGTTGCCTTGCCTGTAGTCGATGCACTCCTACGGATTCTTGTCGTACTTGTGTACATTGGGATGACAGACGTTGGAGATGGGTGTCGCGGTACATCGTTGGTGATGAGGTTCCTATGCCAGAGCTCTCACCGCAGAATAATTTGAGTTTTTCAGTTTCTTTTTCAGAGGAACAAGAATATGGTGATGGTATTGTGACACCCATCCAAAGTGTGCAACCATCGTCGCGCTCTGATGAGCAGACAGAGCTGGCTGCTAATATGTTTATGAATATAAAACAAGGAATAAGGCCTCTTATTCCAGCAGCCAGTTCAACCAGTGAAGTGGCCAACCCGATAGTGGGAGCCGTAACATCGGGTAAGTCTGTTGTGGTCAAAGGAAGTGTAGAATTGGGTGGAGCGAATACATCAAAAACTAAAGCTCACCCAGCGACGACGGAAAAGGAGAGGAAGTCTGCAAGTTTCTCTTCGGGAAGCTCGGTGAGGTCTGATAGCCCGCGAGCGGGAGAGCCTTCTCTAACCCAGCAACATTTGGGGCCAAATGTTGTTTTGAGAAACTTGCCTGAGCCGGAGCTAATGTCCACACCCTCTGCTTGGGACACTCCATCTAGACTGCAGCCGGGGTCAGCTACAGTCAAGGCTTCCTCAGCAACTTCAGAAAAGTGCACACGAACGCACGCTAGCTACCTGACTTCGGATATCCAGCCAGCTGCACGAAGACGGAGCTAGTCTTTGCCTGTGAAGTTGGTCCATCTGGTAGCTACCGATCCGAGGCTTCATTCATTGGGACATGCGGAGAAGAGATCTACCTCTAGATCTCCATCCCAGGAGCAGCAAGTGGCATAAAAACAGAAGACCGCTGCGCCTCAAGCCTCTTTAACGGACTTGCTGTCGCAGATTGCGTAGCTCATCCCAGCAAGTGCAAGAGCAGCCTTCCACAGACTCTGGTGGTGAGCTGTCGGGCGGTGCTGGGTCAGTCCAGTCATCTGAACATACAGATGCGGTTGACCGAAATTCACAGCTGAATCAGTAGGATGGTGAAAGGGACAAGGAAGAGGATTACCCTTCCCTTTCGGAACAGCATATGGTAGCATAAGATAGCGATGAATTTTATTCAATACTATCCTGACATTGTTACACCTGAACAAAGATTTCATGCTAAGGAAAGATGCCGTTCTTTCCTTCCCGAAACAATCTTGGATTTAGATGTGTCCCCACCTACGTCATTCAAGTTATGCACGGATGTGATGGAATGTGCTATTTCGTCCAATAGAGCAAGTCTGGACGTGATGTCCTATGCAGACCATCTCACCAGAGCTGTGGAGCAATGTCTAAATGGGAAGGAATTTGAGGACGTTTGTTCCTTGCTAAGAGTTCTTTCCAGGGCAGTCATGTATGCCATGTACAACTCCGCCCTGACAGTGGCAAATTTGGAATTGGTTAGACGTGATGCAGCCCTTGCGTCGTCATCACTTATAGATGACAGGGTGAAAAGCTCTCTCCGAGTCGCTCCGGTCTCCTGAATACTCTATTTGACGACAAGCTTTCGTTAGTCTATGAACAGGTTACAAAGAAAGCTTCCAGTGCACTGCTATTGAAATCTGCGTCTCAACAACATGCTTCTAGGAGTAGGCGAGGTCGTTCCACTTCACAATCACCTATAGAGAACTCCTCGCGAGGGTATAAGAAATCTTCATAGTTACTCTGGAGGTTGGTCGTCAGTATAGCGACTCGGGAAAGGGGCGCAGGTCTGATCGAGACTATAGGTCAGACGCCATTAGGCTGACGGGACGAGGTTTTACACTTCTCCTCCCACAAGCCTCATAAGTTGTACAGGTGATGGACAAGACCTCTGTTACTTTCCAGTTGGCGGAAGGTTATCACGGAAGATCAGTGGGTGAGAAATGTGGTCTCAGAAGGCCTGCGGCTATCATTCCGAGCAAAGCCCCCACTTACAAGATGTCCGCATTGGACAATTCTAGTCACTATTAAAGGCTATAGGTCTGTGTTATCAGACACTTATGCTCATGATGATAACTTGGCTATTGGATCAGATTCTTCTTTATCCAAGCTAGATAGAAATTTCTCTACAAAAAGACCTAGAACCTCAGATTAATTCCTAAATGGAATTTGGCTTGGGTTCTGTTGAAGCTTCAAGAAGCTCCATTTGAGCCGCTAGAGGATGTAGAGTTCAAATTCTTGGCCTATAAAACAGTCTTTCTCTTAGCCTTTGCATCTGCCAGAAGAGTTAGTAAACTTCATGCATTATCTGTTGACGATTCCCATTGCCGATTTGTGGGTAATATGGTACTGTTACCCTCACTACGGAAATGGGATTTTTGGCTAAGAATCAGATTCCGGATAAGCGGCTGGAGACTATTATCATTAAGGCTTTACCGTCCTCGGATAACCATAGACCTTTGCTGCGTCCAGTTAGAGCAGTGTGCATTTATAAACGTTGATCGGGTTATATTAGAAAGGGAAGAAAAAATTTCTTTCTTTCATTGATTCCAAACAGAAAAGATATCTCTGTTCATTCTATCACTAGATGGAGTCAGTTGGCAATACGTATTGCCTATGAAAGTCTATCTTCTGATCAATGTTCTGTCAACCAGATTTCAGCGCATGAGGTTGGAGCACTGTCCACTTCTTGGGCTTATTCTAACAGTATAGCCATTACTGATCTGATGAATTTACCTTAGTTATTTTGAGTCAATCTCCGGGAACCTTAGATCTTTGGGTCCTCTTTGTGTTGCTCAGAATGTTGTCCATTAATATTACACAGGTGTTTAGGCAGTCTGCTCGAGCACTGACGCCATTCCGCTGCCCTCTTCATTCTAAGGAATTGTCCTTCAGAACAAGGGGCAGGGATGGGATGGTTTTTCCCTTATGTTATCTGGCTTTATAGTGAAAAGCAAGGGAATACCTCCTCCAGAGACAGTAGTTTAGCATTGGTGTTGGGTGGTTTTAATGTGTAGCTCGGTGTGAAGCAATAACTACATCTCATTTATTTACTGTTTTTAAAGAGAAGCTCACTGTGAAGCATTTGTATATGTCACGTGTCATACGAGCATCTCTATACAATCCTCGAACACTTTTAAATGAGAATAAAGCGTCTCATTCTCTAAACTAGCTTTATAATTGGTTTTCTTCACCAAATTAGCATAATGAGTTATGCTGGCATTAAATGGAGAAATTATGTAATTCTCAATTACATTGTTGGTGTTATGTCATTCTCTTTTCTTATAAAGAGAAAGACATATGTAATTCCTATGTCTTCTCCTATTCTCCTGTAGGAGCTATTCTTTATCGAAGTAATTGAGAGATTGGATTTTCCTTCAAGTCCTAGACCCTCCAGCCTTTTTACGATTCAGCTAATCTGGACCATTGGTTGTAGTATAAAAATATGATAAATTTAAAGTAATTTGTATATTTTTTAGACTCACCAATGGCCCAGATGGGGATGGCCCTCCCATGAGTGGGCAATCATACCTCCCCGCTGATTATAACATTTAGCAGGCACTATAGAAAGAATGATGGTTAGCGTCAATTTTGGTACCTTCCTGGATACTGCGCATGCACAGATAACAAACGTATGGAGGAACAGATAGGACTTTAATTTTTCGGTTTTGTATGCAAAATTTGGGGTTCAAAATTTGTGTTTGACCCTGAATTATATTGAGTTTGCACCAGCTAGTCTGGGCCATTGGTAACTATAAAAAATATACAAATTACTTTAAAATTAGTATTTTTTCGACACACATTTTCAATTTTTATGGTTTCCCCCCAGGATCAAAGTCGAATACAGATATTATTGGTTTGGAATACATGCATAATTAGAGATTATTAGTGCTGTGAAGTTTTATGGTCTGCTGTATCACATCGTGTTGAGGATCTTCAGCCATAGCCGACAAGTGCTATACTGCTTGAATGAAGGTTTTTAATGAGTTGTGATACAGCATGCTAGAAAACTGAGCTGTACTGATGACCTTTATCCCTGCATTTTCAAAAATACAGGGATATAGTGATGATCGCCATCCATACATCCGTACGCCCGTAATCCCTTTTTTGAGCTATAATTTTGAAACTTATCATACTATAGTATAGAGATGACAAAAATAGGTTTAGTTTGAATTTTTGTCACCAGCTGGTCCCAGTGGCACCACTTAAGACTGAGCTAAAATACTGCTTTCTGATGAAAGGCTCCTAGGATATATAATGTTGGTTGTTTAAAGTGTGTCTATATGTTCCAGTAGGGTCTCTAGATGTGCATAATGGTTTGGAAATTTTGATTTGGCCCCATGTTGCGCCCATACCACCACTTTTGTCATCTGAGAATCGGTTTATGACGAAAGGCTCATAAGGGTTTTAATTCAAAACATTGAAAGGGTGTTTATATGTTCCGTTAGGATCTCTAGATGTGCATAAAGGTTTCGGAGTTTTGAATCGGCCCGATGTGGCGCCTGTACCACCATTTTGTTGTCTGAGAATCGGTTTTAAGCAAAAGGCTCCTAGGGGTTTTAATTCAAAATGTTGAAAGTGTGTTCATATGTTTAGGTAGGGTCTTTAGATGTGCATAAAGGTTTTGGGTTTTTGATGTAGTGCCAGTAGTGCCACTTTTGTTATTAGAGAATGTGAATTGATTTGTGACCATCATGATGGCAAACTGAAAATGCGAGGATACACCTTTGTGTGCTTTGCACACAAATGACACCATTCTAGTTTTATAATATACCTGCCCTTGGGTTTTAATTAAATAGTATGCCTACTAGGCAAAGTGAAAAAGAGGAAATCCATTTTGAATGAAAACAGGCAACAAACTTTTTGTTGCAGTTATTTCTACAGCATGTTCTTTATTCCATCCCGGACTGGTTGGACTCTGCCTTATCATCTCCATGTATCTATCACAAATGTAATTTCGACATCATTCATTGAAAAATGAATGATGTCGAACTTACATTTGTGTCAGATAAGATGTTAAAAGTCTTAATTAATTGATGATTTGTGGATTTAGAGAACATTTTATTGTATAAAATGGAAAAACAGGACATAATTTTCACCCAGCCTCAATATCAGTTGCCAGTATCAGCAGTACCACACTCTGTCTGATACAGAAGGAGATGTTTGAAAACTATCATTTATTATTATTTTATAACTTTTTTTTAGCATTTTATGCCTCAAAAAATGTTGCCTATGACTCCCTTGGAATGAGGGGCCATAAGATATGTTTTTCAAGAAAAAAATGAAAATTTTCATTTATTCAAGAATGTTTTTTGCAAGTATCATCTTCCTTTCATGTTGGGTAATGAGTTCATTCAGAATAAGTCTTCACAGCCTGAAAAGTACATTGCAAATGGTTTCTTAACATATAAGAGTACTATAAAAAAGATTTTAGGAATTGTAGATAGGCCTGCTTTTGTTTGGAGGGGGCAGGGATTTTAATACCACTGATTGTATAACTGAAAAGATTCAGAACAGTCTTTCTGAACTTTCGCAAATTTGTAACTCCCCAATGACTTACTCTCATAATTATTGGTGCTGTAGTCTAAACCAGGACTTCTAGTCACTACTGACACTTGCCGCTCCATGTCTGGTGTCATGGTCCCCATAGCTCCTTGAAAAGTGAGGTTTGCAATCAGACAAGATTTATTTCAGTAATATTCACCTGGCCGCACAGAATAGAGCTTGTTTCTACCATAACCTACATTTTTGAGACAAACATTGGAAAAATAATAAAATTTGAATGTCAATTTTTGTGAATAGCACAGGGTGGTTTTGTCAGTTATGTTAGGTAAAAGGTTAACTGAAGATTTTATGTGCATGTGTAGACAGAAGTGGATAATAGGGGTGGTAGGTTTGAACTAACTATTCTGTGCTAGCTTTTCAGGTTTGTGCACCATGCACTTTTGGAACCTGCTATATTTTTCTCTCAATTTGATAGTTAAAGCTCCCCAAACCAGCCGTTTAGGTAGGGAACTTCAAAATTGTTTGTACAGTAGAACCTTGTGAATTAAATAGCCACTTTGCCTGTGAAAAATAATTGCATAGCCATTTAATTGAATATCCGCTTTGCCTGTGAAAAATATTCATTTAACAGGAGTATTCAATTAACAGGAGTTTGGAATCTTTCCTTGTTCTAGTGATCTGAACATTCACTGTCTTATCTTGTTTGGCAGAGCTCTTTGAGATCTGTCAAACAAAATATGATACATTAAATGTCTATATTGGATGTACTGAGGTTCAGTTCTGTATTATCCAATGAGATTAGGGAATTTGTTATTAAATGGCTGTAATAGTAGGTATAAAATGAATGAACATTTAAAGGAAAACTTGATTTCTATTCCTCAGAAAATTGGCTTGGCACCAAAGAAAAGCTTGAGTTATCTTCACACAAGAAATCGGTTCATAGCCATCCTAATATTGATTTCAACATTTGTAGAGGGTGCTGTTGCTCAGTGGTTAAAGTTTCGGACTTAAAACTGACATCTCTACTGTTCGATCCTGACAAGGAATAAATGTATTGTGTCCTTGGTCAAGGCACTTAAGCTGGATTGCCTGCATTGGTGGACATTGGCACTGTGATGATGCATTTGCCTTCAATTCTAACCCTTCATGTGTGGATTAGTACATAGGGGAGTCTGACAGTTGCTCACTGCTCGGTGGTTCTCTCAGAGTACTGTGGCTTTCTCCACCCATAAAACTCTCCGACACAAGGTGATCTTTGCTGTTAAAAGTGTCATTAAATCTCAATAAACAAAAATCTAAAAAACACACTCTGATCCAAAATAGCTAAAAATTCTCCACTCACAACTTTTCATCACTTTAAGACTGTAACAGATGCCATTTTTTTTATTCATAGGGTACGAGAGTGTCAGATTCTTCTGTTGGCAGGCAAGTCCAAGGGGTGTTTTGTTTCACCTCCTTATATAGATAATTATGGAGAAACAGATCAAGGTCTGAGGTAAGCATTCTTTATGTTCTCCATTCAATATGGCAATTGGATATTTTTAATCAGTAACCAATGGCCCAGACATAGCTGGTGCTAACTCTAAAATTTCCAGGGTCAAACACAAATTTTCCCCCCAATCCCCAAAATTTGCATCAAAAACTGAAAATTTCATGTCCTATGTGGCCCTCCATACATTTAACATCTGCACATGCACAGTGTCCAGGAAGTACCGATATTGCCGCCAAATATCATTCCTTGTTTGGCCCTCTGTCAGATAACAACAAACTGACTTTTGTGCTTTTAAATCTCAGTTTTAATGATGCCAGACACAGATCAATGATGATTATGGTGGATCAGAGGAAAGAATAGAATGATGGAAGGAAGAAACAGTGTTTTTTTATGTTCAGGGCTGTAACTTTATAAATTTTTATACTGTACCAATGACCCAGACATAGCTGGTGCTAACTCTTAAAATATAGGGCCAAACACAAATTTTGCCCCCCAATCCCCAAAATTTGCATCTAAAACCAAAGAAAACATGTCCTGAAAGGCCCTCCACACTTCGCCCCTACTGCGCATGCGCAGTGTCAAGGACGTTCCGAAATTGGCGCCATTAATCATTCTAAGTTTGGCCCTTCATCAGTTAACATCTGACTGATCTTTGTGCTTATAAATCTCAGTTTAAATGATGCCAGACACATAAATATTAGTGAAATGGTGATTCTAAGGAGGATAGAGAAGGAGGAGAGGAAAAAAATGTGTGACAGAATATTATCAGGGCTGTAACTTAAAATTTTTTAATGAAATTATGTTAAGTTACCTATTTTCGAGGCAGCAGCCATTTTGTTGTCATTTTGATTATTTAGTTACACTGTTTTTTAAGTGTTTTCCTCTCTCCCTGTCCTTTAAGTCCCCCCTTGCTATTCTCCCATGCTTTTGGCATAGTTTTTGTAATTATTATTACTAAATTTTCTTGGGAGTTTTAGCTGAATAACAGAATGAATTCTGTTCTTTTCCCCATGTTTACGTCTTCACCTACGGGTGGTTAGGCGTTGTGTTCTGCATCTACCATCTGATGTTCTGCAGTTTCTTCCCTGGAAGTCTCTGTTTTGCATCAGATAGTTTATTTTTGGTAACTGATTTCGGGCCTGGGTGCCTGGAGTCTTATTTTAGTGTTTTTACACTCATTGTTTACATTTACAACAGCCCTCTGTGTGAGGGGGGGATTTCTGGAAAATAATATCTTGATGTTATTTTAATCATAACTAGATACATTATTATTGTTCGTAAGTGTTGAATAAATTGTTTAAAATATTTTTAAAATTTTTGTCCACATTTAGGCTTGGGATCCATTGGGGCTCAACGTTACTTTTCAGAAACTTGGGCTGTTCTGAAAAAATATTTTTTCAAAATATTTTGATTTCAATTATTTTTTCTATATTAATGGATCATATTATTATTATGTATTTTGATTGCCAGGGGTTAGTGCGAGTACCAGGACTTGTTTTCTTTTCACATTGAAAGGATATTGATCAATTGTATTAAGAGGAAGTCTTCCTCTGACTTTATAATCATTCTATATGTGGTCAGTGTACTCGCATTAACTCCTGTTCTGTATCGTATGATTTCGATGACAATATGGGAAGCGTATGTCACGGTATGTTATTGGGGATTTGGACACTCCGGTCCTTTCCCGCAGGGTCACTCTACTTTATCAATTTCTATTTCAGACGATCAAGATTAGGGTGATGTATCTGTGATGTCTTCCAACAGTGTGCCTCCGTCGTCACAATTAATGAAGGGCTAGCGGAAAAGTGCTCATGTAAATACGCCAATTGCCTAAGAGGACCCTAGTAGGTTCGACGGCCTTTGACGTCCGCTATCTCGCCCGGTGTAGCGTCCATTCACCGAATGGTTCGGCAGCCGGGTTCGTCCGTTGCGGTCTAGAAGGAATTTTGGGGTGATGCGAGCACTATAAATTAACCTAATGCACACCCAGTGACGGCGGATCGGAGGGAGAACGGAGGAAGCCTTTTAGTCCGGTTCATAGCTCGTTCCGGTCCATCCGGACGGCAAGCGAGAGAGGCCCCTCTCTCGTTCAACAACATCTGGCCCCAGATGTTGTGGTACAAAAAGTGTCGCAAGCGGAGCATATGTCCGTCGCTCGGGACGCTCCGTTGTATAGGCAGTCCACGGAGACTGCTAAGGCTTCCTCTTCTCGTCAGCGCACACGACCGCACCTTTGCTGCGTGACCGCCGATATATTACCAGCTTCGCCGATCAAGGATTCTTCGGCGACCAGGTCACACCATCCGGTAGCCAGGGACACGAGGCCTGCAGACTCCAGACGTTCGCATAGGAAGTGTGCGGGTGTCAACGTACACGGAGCTTCCGGCGGCAATGCATCGTAAGACCGCTACTGCACAGGCCTCGGGAACGGACATGCTTTCCTTAATAGCACAGTTTATCGCAGCATCCCAGCATCAACTGAATCTGTCGCATATATTTTATCCGACGATGCTGGGTCGGGACGCTCCGCGGAAGCGGGTACGGACGTCCGAAAGTTTCATCCGGTCCGACGGGATACCGAAAGGGATTTGGAGGATTTCGAGCTTTCCCTTTCGGAACAACATATGCTGTTGTGTATGTCATCTGACTTGGTCTCCTACAGCTTCTTTCGTCGGACCAGAATGCTGCGATGCCGGATAAGAAACTGATAGCGTCGGTGGACTTAGAAATTTTTGGTTCGGTTCAGGGACATCGTCCCTCAGTTCCGACATAGTCCAATAATGTCACACAAACTTTCGAATTATTGAACGACGCTATATATATTATTATTTTATGCTTGCTATAACCAAGCATTTCTGGTTTCTTGTTCGCAGAGTTATGGAGATGTCTTTCAAAAGTGTGCCCCTGTCGTCATAGTTAATGAAGAGCTAGCGGCAATAAGTGCTCATGGAATATGTCTATCGCCTACGGAGTGACATTCGCTAGCTCACCCGGTGTAGCGTACATTCATCGAATGGTTCGGCTGCCGGGTTTGTCCGCTGCGGTCTAGGAAGGAGATTTGGGTGATGCGAGCACTTTAATTACTTTAGTACTCACCCAGTGACGGCAGATTGAGGACAGATCGGAGGAAGCCTGTTAGTCCGGTTCCTGGTTTGTCCAGGTCCGTCCGGGCTGTGAGCGAGAGAGGTCCCTCTCTCGTCCAACAACAGAGGGGACCGCATGTTGTGGTTCAGATATTTTACATTCGGAGCATATATCCGTCGGTCGGGACGCTCCATTATATTGACAGTCCGAGAGACTGTCCCTAATGCTTCCTCATCCTCACAGCAGGGCACATGACCGCACATTGGCTACGTGACCTCGAGTATCCGATCAGTTTCGTCATTCAGTGATTCCACGGCGAATAGGTCGCGCCATCTGGTAGCCAAGGGACACGAGGCCTATACACTCCATTCGCTCGCATATTGGTAGTATGCACGGGGTAACGATCACGGAGCTTCCAGCAGCAATGCATCGTAAGACCGCTTCTCCTCAGGCCTCAGTGACGGACGTGCTATCCGAGTTAGCACAGTTGTTTCGCAGCATCCCAGCAATTGACAGTTTCTCGGTCGAATCAGGAATTATCCGACGGCGCTGGGTCGGTGCGGTCCGCGGTTGCATCAGGTACGGACGACCGAACGCTTTATAGGGTCCGACAGGATGGCGAAAGGGATTCGAAAGATTTCGAGTTTTCCCTTTAGTAGTATCGGAAGCTGCCTTTCATATCTTCTGGCATTATCTTCCAGTGATTGTTATTTTGGACTTCATTGCTGCGATCTTGGATAAGAGACTTATAGCGTCATTGGACTCGGATTTTTCGATCGGTTCAGGGACATTGTCCCTGACTTACCGACGCAGTCCAATATTGTCATTACAACATGTGTTTTATTTTTCGACGCTATATATATATATATACAAGCCTGCTACCAAGCATGATAGTTTAGTTTCTTGTCCGCGTTGCTCATTTCTGCCATTTTATCATTTATACGAATAGTTTATTTTGGCAGAGCAGGGCATACCGAGAGTTCATATGCGTCTAGACGGTGTGGTTAAAGACTGCATATATTCTTTTTCGCCGTTTATGTCTTTTCCAATTTCAATGTTGGAAACGACATGATGTATAGTTGACTTAACTTAGACGCTTTATCATACGTAATCCGCCTTACTGAGGCGTTATCATTACGTCTTCAAGAAAAGATTTACGGGATATTATTCTCAATGTAATTTCTTTTGAGGGCAGTAGTTTGTTCACGTATAACTCCGCCCTTCAGTGGCTGATTGGAGTTGGTTAGACGTGACGCAGCCCTAGCTACATCCACATGCGTGGATAGTAGGTTAAGAACTCTCTCAGAGTCGCTTCGTTCTCGGAGGAGCTTCTCTTCGACGGCAACTTTTCGGCAATCCATGAATTGCTCGATTTACACGTTCTCTTGTCTATCTAGTGTTAACAAGAGATTCAGACTGGGGCAAACATTCGGTGGTTGACTCAGAGAGTGCCACCGCAGTTGCCGGACCCGAGTGTGGCTGTTATGACGTTTGCCAGTCAAACAGATTGGGATATAATACTGATCCCTACGGATTCGAAGTGCCAGGGTCTTTGGGTTCCGTAGTCTCTTAGCAATCAGTTTTCTTCCGCGGAATAATGTTTTTTAGGCTTGCTTTATGTCATTGCATGAACATTATTCAGAAACGCATGCCCAAATCCTGTCCTTTAATTCGACAGTAGTAGCGTATCTCCGGAACCAGAGAGGCACTCTTTCGTTTCCGTTATTCAATTTAATGGAAAGAATCCGTCTGTTGGTTATAGTACACCAAGTTCTGTTTTGGTCCGTCATATTCCGGGTCGTCTGATTGTTTTACCCGACTCCCGTTCTCTTACAGGTCGCTTGTTGCTGTCAGAATGGACTCTCAACAAACAAGTATTCAATCAGATTTGCTATCTATGGGAGCGCCCACTGATGATTTATTTACGACACAGCTTGCTAATCAATTGCAGACGTATGTGTTGGCTTGTCCAGATCTCTGAGCTAATGTTGTTAACGCTCTATTGATCTATAGGACGGAATGATAGGATACTCGTATCCTCCGGTGCTGTTGTTTCAGCAGGTATTGCTAAGATAAACTAACCACAATACATTTCTGTTGATAGCATCTCTATCTTCACAGAGATCATGGGTAATTTACTCTCTTGTCTACTGTGGGTCTTAACGTGAAATCTTCCTCTATGTGAGGATCTTTTTTCACTGGGTAAATCGTGTCATCTTTATCACAACCCGCAAGGTCGCAACCTTCATGTATTCCGTTGTGTGGTCCGTATTGCATTGTAAGCACTGTAGTGGACGAGCTTTGGACGTGATTTCTTACTATAGGAGATCCTCTTCTTCGCTATTCTATGCGGCTAAAGTGGAGGCTCTTCCGTCGTGGTGTAGGGATCATTATGTTCATATTGTTGATCCCTCCATACTACTCATTGCTATTTTTTAGTATACTTGTTTCACAAGATCTACTGCAGCCTGTTATTATTTAGGTTATAGGTTTATGTTACCTCATACCTATGCACTCTACGATAGTTTACAATTGAGTCTTTTGTCTCTTTATCTAAGTCAGTTAGTAACTTTTTGATAAATGGACTTAGAATCTTTAGATTAAATTCCTATATGGATTTTAACTTCGGTTCTTATTTAGCTAAGTAATCATTTGAGCCTCTGGAAACAGTAGTTTTCAAATTCTGACCTTTTAGACAGTAATTCTGTTGGTTTCTCTTTTACTGTAGAGTCAGTGAGTTTCATGCACTATCGATGGATGATTTTCACTTTCGTAGTTTCGGAATCACTACTTCCGTTACTATTTAGGTTGGATTTTTGCATAAGAGTTAGGCTCCTATTATCCGCAACCTATTATTTTAAGGTCCTTCCGTCTTCGTATGGGCATAGGCCTTTACTCTTTCCGGGTACAGTTTATGTATTTATAAACAGTTATCTGTTTATTACTATGGGCGTAAGCTTCTTCTGTCTGTGATGCCTAGTAGAAGGACGTTACGCTCCATTTTATTGTTAATGGATTCTATTAACTATCGGTACTGCTTATGCTATATCATTGACTTAGCAGTTGTGCTTAAGATTTCGGCTCATGAAGTAAGAATTCTTCTACTTCTTGGGCTTACATTAATAGTGTCGCTATTATAGATTTTTGAAGGCCGCTCATTGCGCTCAGCCATCCACATTCATGAATTTTATCTCAGAAATATCGAGTCCATTTCTGGAGGCCTCTATTGTTAGGTCTATTATCTACTGCTCAGAATGTCATTCACTTAACAGTTGCTACTATAGCTAGGTAGGCTGTCTGTTTCGGCAGTGTCTCCGTTCGGCTGCCCTCTTCGCTCTGGGCTATTTGACCCAGGGCAAGAAAAAGGGGGGGGGGGGGAGGGTGTTCCCTTGGGTCACCTGTTTTACTATGAAAACAAGGGGATACCTCCTCCGGAGTTAGTAATTCTGAGCTGTTATTGGGATGGTTGTTTAGTGAGAAGTTTAGGTTTTTAAAATTCATTCAAGTCTTAGTTTTTAAAGTATAGCTTTTGAATATTGCATATGTCAACGGACATGATTATGCAATCCTCAGACACTTTTAGGAGTATAAGAGTCTCTATTCTCTAGACTTACTTTATTTATTGGCTTACTTTAAAAATTATTAGTATACGGATTATATTGGATATTAATAGAGTAGATGGATGTATGAAGCTCAATTTTGGAAGGTGTTGTATCTTTCTAATTTATCATAAATAAGAAAGATACATGTAAGGCCTATTACTTCCTTTTCCCTACAGGGGATGACTCTATTTTATTTTATTGAGCGTATTCCATTTTGCTCTATGTCCTTGGCCCTCCAGCCTTTTTACTATTCAGCTATGTCTGGGTCATTGGTACAGTATAAAAATGTTAAAAAATTTATAGTAATTTATATATTTTTTATACTTACCAATGACCCAGACGGGGATGGCCCTCCCTGGAGTTGGGAACTCTTGCCTCCCCGCTGAGTACATAGCGCTTACCAGGCACTGGTTATTAGAATGATTAATGGCGCCAATTTCGGAACGTCCTTGACACTGCGCATGCGCAGTAGGGGCGAAGTGTGGAGGGCCTTTCAGGACATGTTTTCTTTGGTTTTAGATGCAAATTTTGGGGATTGGGGGGCAAAATTTGTGTTTGACCCTATATTTTAAGAGTTAGCACCAGCTATGTCTGGGTCATTGGTAAGTATAAAAAATATATAAATTACTATAAATTTTTTAACTTTTTTGATGAAATTATTTCTTGTTCCCCATTTTTGGGCCATGGCCTGATATTATCATTCTTCCTAATGATATTGCCACTGTTTGTTAAGTGTCCCTTCTCTATCCTTCCTTGAAGCCCTCCAGTTCAACTCCCATGCTTTTGGGGTTTTTTATTGAAATTTTTTTATTAAATTTCTTGGGAGTTTAACGTTTTTCACAGAATGTTTATTCTGTTTATCCCCATGGTTACGTCCTCACCCTAGAGGTGTTTAGGGGTTTGTGGTCATGCATCATCCATCCGATTTATTGTATTTTCTTCTCATGAAGATCTTGCTTTGCATCGGATAGTTTGAAATCTGTTACTGACCTCGGGCCATATTTTTTAGTGCCTGGAGTCTTGTTTCCGGTTTTTCTGTGACGTTGTTTACATTGACAACGCTTCCTTATACATGTAATTTTCCTATGAATTAATCATGATAGGACTAGTATAAGATACATATTCCGGTAGTGTAGCCTTAATTTTTGGAAGTGAAAAAAAAAATTTGTCCACACTTGGGCTCTATCGGGATCCATTTGGGCTCATAGTTCCCTTTGGGAGCTTGGGTTCATGTCAAAATTTTTTTTATTTTTTTTAAATCTTTTTCGAATAATTGTTTTGATTAATGTTTTGATGTATCTTTTTCAGTTATTATTGGGAGTTAGTGCGAGTACTGTTGACTTTCATGTTTATTTAAAATGAAAGCTTTTTGCTCAAACTGTAATTCGAGGAAGTCTTCCTCAGATTCACATGATTATTGTGTTTCCTGTAGTCAGTGTACTCACACTAATTCCTGTGCAACTGTCAATTGGGATGACAAACGTTGGAGACGTGTGTCACGGTACGTTGTTAGCGGCGAGAGGACAATGCCAGTCCTCTCGCCACAGAGTCACTCTAGCTTTTCAGTTTCCATTTCAGAGGAACAAGAACATGGTGATGGTATTGTGGCTACGTCAGATAGTGTGCATCCGTCGTCGCATATTGATAGTCAGGGCTAGCGGCAAAAGTGCTCCTAAATATTAGACAGGGCAATAAACCACACGCCGGTGGTTACAAAGCCCTGTTGCCAGCTAGCTCGACCGGTGAAGCGGTGGGCACTGTGACACCGGGTGTGTCCGTTGCGGTCGAGGAAAGGAAAAAGGGTAGAGCGAGCACTATAGTATCTAAACAGGCTCACTCAGCGACGACGGAAAGGAGGAAGCCAGCAAGTTCGACCGTCAGCTCGGCAAGGTCTGATAGGACCGTGAGCCAGAGAGTCACCTCTCTTTATCAACAACATTTGGGGCCAGATGTTGTAGTACGGAAATTGATCAAACGGAGCTTGCGTCCACGCATCTGGTCTGGGACGCTCCGTCTAATATACAGACAGGGATGCCTATAAGAATGGCTTCCTCGGAAACTATTGAGCACACACGACCACAGCTTGGCTACGTGACATTGGATATCCTGCCGGAATCGCCAAGAAAGGTCCGCTCTTCCGCAAAAAAGTCATATCATCCGGTAGCCAAGGAAATGAGGCCTCGTTCATTGGGACGTCCGCAGAAAAGAGCCATCTCTGACACACGGTCCCAGGAGCAGCCAAGCAACAAAAGACCGCTGCTCCTCAGGCCTGAGGAACGGACTTGCTGTCGCAAATCGCAGCATCCCAGCAAAGTCAAGAGCAAACTACGGCAGCCTCGGAACACGAGCTGTCCGATGATGCTGAGACGGTCCAGTCATCTGCGTGCTCAGATGCAGAAGACCGTGAGGATATTCTGATTCCATCGGATGGTGAAAGGGAAATGGAGGATACGGACCCTTCCCTTTAGGAACAACACATGGTAGTGATGGATTTTATCCGTCAATACTTTCCTGATTTTGTTCCAGAGAATCATAAAAAGCTGCTAGCGTCGTTAGACACAGACTATATCCGGTCAAGGGAGGATGTCCTTCCCTTACCGGTGCAGTCAAAACAAATGTCACAGACCTTTGCTCTCCCTAACGACGCTATATTCAATCTTTCAAGCGAAAAGAAAAAAGGCAGCTTTTTATCTTCATCTTCCGTCCATATACCGTCTATTGGACTGCGACCATTTAAGACGGTAAGGGAAGGTGTACAGAGAGTTCCTCTGCGTTTAGATGAGCAGGCTGAGGACCTAGATTTGGCCTTACCTCCATCATTTTCAATTCGCTCGGATACTATTGAGACGGCAATTTCATCAAATAGAGCGAATTTAGACGCTATGTCTTACACAGATCACCTAACGGGAGCTATGGTGCAACGTCTCAATGGGAAGGAATTTGAGGACGTTCGTACCTCTTTATGAGTTCTTTCCAGGGCTTTAATGTTTACCACGTATAACTCCGCCCTTACAGTGGCTAATTTGGAGTTAGACGTGACGGAGCCCTTGCGTCGTCATCTTTGATAGATGACAGGGTGAAAAACTCTCTTAAAGTTGCTCCTGTATCAGGACATGATATTTTCGACGATAAGCTTTCTTTGGTCTATGACCAAGCTACAAAGAAAGCGTCAAATACTCTGCTTTTAAAGTCGGCGTCAAATAAACCTGCACCTGCAGAGAAGAGTAAGGCAGGAGGTTCTGGACAAAGATCGTTCAGGGGAAACTCCTCGCATGGATTTAGAAGATCCTCTTATAATTACTCGCAAAATCGTCAATTTAGCGACTCAGGTCGGGTGTGGGTCTGGTTGAGGCAACCGGTCAGACACCCCCCAGCTGGCGGGTCAAGGCTCATCACAGGGAGGATGTGGTTTCTCCTCCCGTAGCCCTCGCAGGTCTTACAGGTGATTCAGGACCTGTATTGCGTCCCAGTTGGCGGAAGGTTATAAAGATTCGAGAGAAAGTGGATAACTATAACAGAAGATCGGTGGGTGAGAAGTGTGGTCTTGGAAGGTCTAAAGCTGTTGTTCCGAGCCAAACCACCACTAACACGAAGTCCGCAATGGACTCAACTTCCGCCAAATCCTTCAAAAAGAGAGTCTCTCCTCTCAGAGGTAAGGTCTCTCTTAGAAAAGGATGCAATAGAGGTCGTAGAAAACCAAGAATCACTAGGTTTCTACAGTCACCTGTTCCTTGTACCAAATCCAGACGGCTCGTTCCGACCAGTAATAGACTTGAGCTGGATAAACAAGCTTATCGTAGCTCCAAAGTTCTATATGGAGACCATTCGGTCGGTAAGGATGAGTGAACGACTATGCGGCAAGCATAGATCTAAAGGATGCGTACTTTCATGTCATGGTACATCCAGCATTCAGAAAGTACCTACAGTTTGCTGTTCAAGGGATGGTATATCAGTTCCAAGCAATGTGCTTTGGCCTGAATCTAGCTCCCTGGGCGTTCACTCGAATAATGAACTCGGTAATGTCTTATTTCCGAGCTCATTCGTCGGCGGTAACGTTGGCTTACTTGGACGACATTCTTCAGAGGTACGGAAACAAAGATAGTCTTCAGAACAATGTTCAGAGTCTGCTATTACTACTCCAACGTCTCGGTTTCATAGTAAACAAGAAGAAGTCAGATCTAGCTCCATCCAAGTCGTTCATTCACTTGGGGATGAGCTTCGAGACTCACAACAATTTGGTTCGTCTTCCGTTACCCAGAGCGAAATTAGTCAGTTTTTATGCTCCCTTTTGTCTACATTGAGATGCATTAACAGCGAGGGAATTTATGCGACTGATGGGGCTGTGCGGAGCGGCTGTGGATCTCATTCCGTTTGGTCGCTTGCGCACACGTCCCCTCCAGATATTCTTTACCCAGAACTAGAGTGTGAAGATGCATTCGCTCGAGACCAGTATTGTTTTAACGGACCTGGTAAAACAAAAGGTCCAGATTTGGGAAGATATTCAGTGGTTAACTCAGGGAGTTCCACTGCAACTGCCGGATCCGGCTTTCATGATTATGACGAATGCGAGTCAAACAGGTTGGAGCACGTCCCTGAATCCGACTCGAAATGCCAGGGTCTTTGGGACCCAGAGATCCTAGTAAAGCACATAATCATCAAAGAAATGATGTCAATATGGCTGGCGCTACAACAATGGATTCACATTATAGAGAACGCTCATGTTCAATACTGTCGGACAACTCAACAGTCGTAGCGTACAAAAGGAACCAGGGAGGCATGCATTCGATTCTGTTATACGAACTAACAGAAAGAATCCTTCTATTTGTCTTGGAACATCAAGTTCAACTATCAATCCGTCATATTCCGGGTCCTCTGAACGTAGTAGCAGACTCACTCTCTCGGAAAGGTCGCCTGTTGCCTTCAGAATGGCCTCTCAACAAGCGAGTGTTCAGACAGATTTGCTACCAGTGGGATCAACCTATGATAGACTTATTCGTGACACACCTCTACAATCAGTTGCAGACTTACGTGTCGCCATGCCCAGATCCTCGAGCGTACGCAGTAAACGCTTTCTCAATTCCATGGGACGGAATAATAGGATACGTGTATCCTCCAACTCCGTTAATTCAACAGATCTTGTTAAAGATCAAGCAATCTCATTGCAAGATTCTGTTAGTAGCATCTCTGTCGGCACAGAAACCATGGATAAATCTTCTCAGGTGTCTGTTACGGGACGTTCCCCGGAAGCTTCCTCTGTTGGAGGACCTTCTTTATCATGGGAAGCCATGCACACTGCATCACAATCCACAAGGTCTCAACCTACACGTATTTCCATTGTGCGATCCTTCTTGCACGGCAAGCGTTTTACAGGACGAGCAGTGGACGCAATTTCTAACTGTAGGAGGTCCTCCTCTTCGCTGAATTACGCAGCAAAGTGGAGGATTTTCTTCCATTGGTGTAAGGATCAATCGATAGATGTTTATGATCCATCCATTCCAGACATTGCAAATTTTCTGGTCTACTTGTTTGACGTTCTCAAACTACAGCCCGTCACTATTAAGGGCTATAGGTCTATGCTATCAGACACTTACGCACATCATGATAATTTGGATATCGGATCTAATACTTCTTTATCCAAACTAGTTAGAAATTTCTCTTTTAATAGACCTAGAACACTCAGATTAATTCTGAAGTGGAATTTAGCTTGGGTTCTATTGAAGCTCAAAGAAGCTCCGTTTGAGCCGTTAGACATTGTAGAGTTCAAATTATTGACCTATAAACAACATTTCTCTTAGCCTTTGCTTCCGCTAGAAGAGTTAGTGAATTCCATGCGCTACCAGTTGACGATTCTCACTATCGTAGTGTTGGGAATACCTTCACTTTAACTACACAAGTGGGATTTTGGGCTAAGAATCAAGTTCCTAATGTATGGCCTGAGCCTCTTCTCATAATGGCCCTGCCATCTAATGACAACCGTAGACCTTTGCTGTGTCCAGTCAGGGCTATACGCATATATAAATGCCGATCTGAATTTATTAGGAAAGGAAGGAAACGCTTCTTTCTATCATTAATGCCTAACAGAAAAGATATTTCTGTTCAGTCTATTAGATGGATTCAATTGGCAATACGTATTGCTTATGATAATCTATCTCCAGATCAGTGTTCTGTTAATAAGATTTCAGCGCATGAAGTTAGAGCGCTGTCAACTTCTTGTGCCTATTCTAGCAGTATAGCTATTACTGATCTAATGAAAGCTGCGCACTTGACACAGCCTTCTACATTCACTAAGTTTCACCTTAGAAATATAGAGTCCATCTCTGGTGACGTTAGAAGCTTAGGTCCTTTATCTGTTGCTCAGAATGTCGTCCACTAAAGGTTTACAGCTATAGTTATTTAAGCTTTCCGTTCCAGCAATGACGCTGTTCCGCTGCCCTCTTCGTTCTGTGGTTTGTGACCCAGAACAAGGAGGGGGGGGGGGGGGGTGGGGGGACGATTTTCCCTTAATATCATCTGGCTTTATAGTGAAAAGCAAGGGAAGACCTCCTCTGGTGTCAGTAGTTCCGAGTCGGTACTGGGATGGTTTTAATGTTTAGCTCAGTGGAAGCAATTTTGATGTCATTTATGTAATATTTTAAAGTGTAGCTCGGTGTGAAGCATTTGTATATGTCACATGTCAAACGAGCGTTAATATACAATCCTTGGACACTTTTAATCAGTATAAAGAGTCTCATTCTCTGGACTATCTTTATATATTGGCTTCCCTTCATGGAATTAGCATAATGGGTTATGCTGGCTGTAAATGGTGAATTATATATTGAGTAATGCTCAATTACATTGTTGATGTTATGTCTTTCTTATTTAAATAAATATGAAAGACATATGTAATTCCGTTCTTTCCTATTCTCCTGTAGGAGATATTCTTTTAGAAGTAATTGAGTTATTGGATTTCCAATCTATTTAACATTCAGCTAGGTCTGGGCCATTGGTTACTGTGTAAAAATATGATAAATTCATAGTAATTTGTATATTTTTATACTTACCAATGGCCCAGACAGGGACAGCTTTCCCATGAGTGGGCACTCATACCTCCCTGCTGATTATCATATTTATCAGGCACTGTGGAAGGAATGATATTTGGCGGCAATTTCGGTACTTCCTGGACACTGCACATGCGCAGATGTCAAATGTATGGAGGGCCACATAGGACATGAAATTTTCGGTTTTTGATGCAAATTTTAGGGATTGGGGGGCAAAATTTGTGTTTGGCCCTGGAAATTTTAGAGTTAGCACCAGCTATGTCTGGGCCATTGGTAAGTATAAAAATATACAAATTACTATGAATTTATCATTTCTCTAGTGTTCTCCGTACGTTATCAATGGAAAATACTGAAAAATGAACAAAATGGTCTTCAGAACCTGGGAGCTCTTGGAAAAATGTGATTTTTTCCAAGGTACTGGAAAATCGGGCACTATTTTTGTTGCAACGGGTGCACATTTCAGGTTAAACCATTTCCATTCTCTTCTAATGAACAATGTTTATTAAAAGTGTATCATGAAATGGACTTGTCGATATATGCCCATACAATAAACTCTTCTTTGGCCTTCAATATAAACAGTTTGTTTTTACCTGCTCTCTGAAGTTTTGATAGCTTCATACACTGGATCATACAGGAATGCATCACAGTAACATTGAGATTATTTAGAATCTGAAATCTGTAGCAGGTAGCCTATGGTCTTCAGGTCCTCTTTCCCTATAGGAGCCCAAATGTTAACTTAGTCCAATATGAGTAAGAATTTTAAAAATCTGCTTCTTTAAATAAATCTTTTGATCTTCGGTATACAGTATCCTTAGAGGGGTCAGATTCAATTTGTTCAAATCAAGTCCCTGAGTTGATATTTGGGTTCCCTATGGGAACATGACTTCATTCCTTTGAACTGTTAACTAGCCACAGATGCTAATTATATCCTTCTTTGAACAACTTTGTCAGGTGAGCACTTCAGACTTGTTTTCTTTTTTTTTCATAAGGCTTTTTGCAATTTTGTACAGCCATAGAGACCTTCTGTGGGGCAATAACTTTAGTTCTAATTAACACATTCCAACCAAACTTAAAGAATTAGTACCCTCATGGAAGAAGTAGAACCCTAGTGATTTTCAGGTTTGTTGGCTAAATATCGAGGTCACTGTTATTAAACATAGCACTTTTGGGCTTTCATGCAATAATATTAGGCTCCAGAAAATAAAGCTTCTGTTTCTCAGGCGATTTTTTGTAAAATTTGGGCAGCCGGTTTTTTATTTTATTTTTTATTTTTGTAATTATTTGTTTGGCATTTAAAGTTCATGTTCTTGGTTTGATTTATATTTTAGGCCTCATAATCTACAGAATAGCATGGGTTGTGGGGTATATTGTCCCTTGAGTACAAGAAGCACTCAAGGGACAAATTTATGAATTTGATTAACTTGGGTAAAATATCAGACATAAACCATTTAATTTCTATTTTTTAAGTTTCCATTGGTTATGAAAAGAGAGCATGTGCTGTCCAGTGCTTATGTGAAACAATAAAAGGGGCATTTTCCTCCAAAGTTCTTACATGTACCAACATAGAAGAAACCATAAATCAGTGAATGGAGAAATCTGAAGCAAAATACAAAGGAAAATGCAAACAGGAAGTTGAAATACTAAGGGGAAATGTGTGTCGATGCTCAAAATTCCAATCCGAAAATACTGGCTGAGTAAATTTTTTTTGACCTTGTGGAATATTTTTTTTTTGACTGGGTATTAAAAAGTTTTTACACGGCGGAAATTTAATGATGTGGGCAGTGCCTGAGAACATTGACTTTTTTTAATGGCCTTACTGTAAATGGAACATCGAAAAATTTGTTTCTTATCAACCTACTCACAATTGTTTACTACAGGCTTGCACTACAGTGGAAGTCCCTAACTCGGATAAAATACTCTCTATTTTTGTCTTTCCCAAGCAAGTTGGGAAAGAAAAGTGGTGCAAAAGCACTAATAAAAATAAGCCAAAACTGGGTCGAGTGCAACCGGCACAGACCCAGTACGGGATGCTCTCTCCCAAGTACAACTCCACGACTTCCGTTGCCAGTGCACATATACCATCTCTAAAGACTCATTCTTTTTATAATCCGCTTCGTGTCGAGATGTTTTTGCACGCTTCTCAGTGTTCCACCAGCTCGATGTTTGATGATTACTGATTCATTATACCACAGTGTATCCTTTGTATTCTCAGGAACAGTGTTTTATATTCTCTTTTCTATTATATGTCCATAATGTATATTTATTTGCTCTCTCTCGAGTCGCGCGCGAATTTCGTGTGCCACGCGGTTCGGACTTAGATTTTTCACAATTATTGTTAATGCTTTTTTTGCAAAATTTTCTAATTGTGTTAGAGTTAGGTGTCAGCGGGGTACCACTCCTACAGTGTTTCTTCTTTCTTTTGAGAGTAGTCTTCCTGTTGTGTGGTTCCCGGTCGACCGTCTGGGGTGTTTGTTTCTGTCACCTTTCTCTCTTCTTTGGGGGTGTTCTGTTTTCAGATCTCACCTTCTCTGCTCCTCTCACCTCTATCATGCCCAGGACAATTCCTTGTGGGCAATGTCTGCTGCCAAAGCATGTGGACGATGTACATTCGTCTTGTTCCTCCTGTAATGGGTGTTCGGCCGAGCGGCCGTGTGGTGTCTGTGGAACATGGTCTTCCACCTTCTGGGCGTCAGTAAACCGTGTCGTTCGTTCTCGTGGCCGTGCCTCCCGCTCCCGCGGGAAAGGAGAACGTGGTCGTTCGGGGCCTCCCGAGCCGACTTTGTCTGGTGAGAGTTATTCCTCCTTCGTGGGGGATGTGCAGTCTTTTCCTGTGGTGGATACTGCGGGAGCCGTTGAGTGTTCTGGTGAAGAGATGCCTGGTTCCGGGACTACGGTCCCCCTCCAGTCGACATCTGAGGCTGTCACTAGGGTTGTGACTCCTCCTTCGGAGCCGAGCTGGTGTGCTCTCTCCACTATTTCACCAGCCTCAACGACTCTCGACGTATCTACTACTGCTGCTGGTCCGTCTGCTTCGTTGTCTGTTTCAGCCGGCCTCGGCTTTTCGCTGCAGGGGACTGCCGGAATGTCCGATACTGTAGACGTGGGATATCGGCCTCAGCCTTCCCTGACTTCAACTCGGCGAAGTCGGAAGGGGCTGCCGGCCGAGCCCATCTCTGTGGTCTCTTTGCCGTCGAGCACCACAGTTGTGTCTTTGGATTCGGATGTTCGTAGTGGAAACACTATGAACTCCGTGGCGTTTCTGTCTACTCACTCTGGTCACACGACCAGTTTTGGGGGACCAATGCCTTTTGTGCAGCCTGGACCTTCTGCCCCGCAGAGGTCCGCGGTGACTCTCATGAGTTCTCGCAATATTGATCCTCGGGGTGCTTCGTACCCCTATACACGTCTGCCTTCAGATGTTTTGGCTGCCGCCCGTCGTCCCGCGTCGGGTGTTTTGGAGGATCGTGACCCTTCGCTGGTTAAGAGGGTCAGAGGTGAAGCCACTTTGCCGGTTCGCTCCCCTGTCGAACCGGTCGGTACGGGCAGAGAGCTTAGGGAGGCCCTCTCCTTACTCACTCAGGTTCTTTCTAAGAGCCTTCCTGTTGCTTCCAGCGAGGCTATGGGTGGTTTCCAGGCGCCTCCTCTGGCGCCGCCTCCCGGGATTGGAAACAGGCCGGTTTCCGATTCCTCTGGTGTCCCGACACCATGGGAGGCATCGGCTGGTTTGCCCACGATGGGCTATGTGTCTTCCGACTCTGGGGAGGAGTCCGACATGCTTGAGGTCGAGGGCCAGCAGTCTTCGGACTTGGGGGCGGCTCTTGACTTTGTGTTTGGGTTTCTGCCTGAGCTCAAACCTGCTAACCAGCCGACAGTGTCAGCCTGGCCGCGATCATCGGTCGCGCGCCAACAGCCTATGGAGCAACCTGCTTCTGGACGCCTTCGACCGTGCCAGTCGGTACAGGTGGTTGAAGCTTTTTCAGCATTGGATGCCAAGCTGAATTCCAAGGCTTTGAAGACTTCGTTCTTCACCAGGGTTGACACCTTTTTGCCTCCTGTGTGTTATCGTTCCTACGATTTCGCCAATCCATCAGTCTGCCAGGCTTTGATGGTTCTGGATCAGGACTCCACTTCCCTCGGGCTTTCCAAGCCCAAGTCTGCCGTCATTCCAATGACGACTCTGGAGTCCACGTTGGGCTTATCTAGAGAGATGCTTGGCATGCTTTCTCTCTCAGATCATGTCGTCTCAGCTTTGGCTGCTTATCTGCCTCCAGATAAGTTTGACGAGGTACAGGCTCCTTTGCGTGTGCTGTTCAAGGCGCTTATGCACCTTACTCACACGCATGCCTGTAACACGGCTAATTTGGAATTAGTTTGAAGGGACGCTGTGCTGGACACAGGACAATCCCTTCCCAAGGAGCAGCATGCTACTCTTTGATCTGCTTCTTTGGCAGGTCCGCAACTTTTCCATGGTTCCGTGTCGACGGTCCGGGATGACGTCCTACGTCATTCCAAAGATCAGCTGCTGTTTCGTCAGCTTGATCAGCCTTCTCAGGGAGGCAAGGGTCGTTCCAAGCCTAACAAGTACCCTTCTGCTTCCTCTGTGAAGCAAAAGGCTGGTCCTTCTGCCGCCGCCTCTACTTCTTACTCACGGGGTAAATGTAGGGGTCGGCAGAATCGAGGGAAGTCTCAGGATTCTTCATTTGGCAGAGGAGGTGGTTTCTCCTCTCGAGGGCCTCGTCGGGGCTCGAAATGAAGGTCCTCACCTCGACTCGTCACAGGTTGGAGGAAGGATAGCAGAGTTCGCAGAGCATTGGTCTACCCTCACATCCCATCCATGGGTGTTTGATGTTGTTCGGTCCGGGCTGCGCATATCCTTCCGACGGCACCCCACTCTGTCAAGGGTGCCTCTTCCAACCACAGTTCCTTCAGACGTTTAACATCGAAAACTTTTGTCCACGGAGATTGCCAATCTCCTGGCAAAGGGGGCGATCGAGGTCGTCAAGAACGTTCAGTCAGTGGGTTTCTATTCCCGCCTGTTCTTGGTGCCGAAGAAGGACGGCCGACTCCGACCGGTTATCGATCTGAGTATCCTGAACCAGTCTATCATTGCTCCCAAGTTCAGCATGGAGACTTTCAGGTCGGTCCGCCAATCAATTCACCAGGGAGATTTCGCAGCCAGCATCGACCTGCGAGACGCTTCCTTTCACGTTCCGATGCATCGGGCGTCACGGAAGTATCTCAGGTTCGCTTTTCTGGGGCGAGTTTACTAGTTCAAGGCCATGCCTTTCGGCCTCAACCTGGCTCCTTGGGCGTTCACCAGACTGATGTCGCATATGATAGCGTTCCATCACACACAGTCCAGGGTGACTACTTCGGCATATCTGGACGATATCCTCCAGAGGCATTCCAATGCTGCCTTACTGGAATCGGATGTCGCCACTCTGTTGAGCTTGCTCACGTCGCTAGGATTCAGAGTCAGCGAGGAGAAGTCGGACCTGGTCCCTTCTCAGTCGTTTTGTCATCTGGGGATGTCTTTCCAAACCAAATTCAATTTGGTGGCTGTTCCCCAGGCCAAGGCTGTGATTCTCTCAGCTTTTGCTCTGACTCTGTCCCAGTCCAGGTCCGCGACCGCTCGGAGTTTTCTCCGGCTGATCGGTCTCTGCGGTTCGTTGACGGATCTCATTCCTCTAGGTCGGCTGCGTGTCAGACCTCTCCAACACTTTCTGCTCAGTCGTTGGAGGCCGAATGTAGATTCTCTGGATCAGGTGCTTCCGTTTCTGGACTCTCTGTATCCTCACCTTCTTCCCTGGACAGATGTTCAGTGGATTATGCAGGGTGTTCCACTGGACTTACCCATGTCCGATCGCTTTCTGACGGCACATGCCAGCGATCTCGGATGGGGTGCGACCTTGGATCCTCTCGGTCTTTCCCTACACAGGATGTGGGACCAGGATCAAGCAGCTCTACACATCAACCAGAAGGAGCTTCTTGCTCTTCTTCTGAGTTTCAGGCAGTGGATCCCTCACCTGTCGAATCGCCAGGTCCTTCTACTATCCGACAATTCGACAGTGGTTGCTTACATTCGGAACCAGGGCGGCACGCACTCGCTTCCGATGTACGAGTTAGCTCGGGATCTTCTACTGCTCGCTCAGGATGTTCACGCCGGAGTGGTTGTTCGTCACTTTCCCGGTTGTCTGAACGTCCTAGCCGACTCCCTGTCCCGACAGGGCAGGGTTATTTCCACCGAGTGGATGCTTCACAGGGCAGTGTTCCAGTCGCTTTGCGATCTCTGGGGACGTCCCCACATCGACCTCTTTGCGACTCGTTGGAACCATCAGGTGGACACTTTCGTGTCCCCGTGTCCAGATCCTCTGGCTTTTGCCGTGGACGCTCTGTCACTCGATTGGAACGGTCTAGTCGGCTACGCCTTCCCGCCAGTTCCGATTCTTCCTCAGGTTCTCGCCAAAATTCGAACCTGCAGTTGTCGAATCATTCTGATCGCTCCCCTGTCACCTCAGCGGGTGTGGATCAATCAGCTCCGCTCGCTGATGGCGGCGGTTCCGGCACGTCTCCCGCTACGTCGCGACCTTCTTTGTCAAGGTCGCCCGAGGAGGTTTCACGTCGACCCGACTTCATTGTGCCTTCACGCATATCTTTTGTCAGGTCCTGTCTCCTCCGTAGAGGTTTTTCGAGACGAGCAGTGGAGTGCATTTCTTTTTCAAGGAGGCACTCCACTGGTTTAGCTTATGCAGCTAAATGGAAGGTCTTCTGTCGATGGTGTGCTGATCACTCTGTTGATTATGCCAATCCTTCGATTTCACAGATTGCGGAGTTTCTGGTATATCTGTTTGATTCTCGGGGTCTCCAGCCTTTTACCATCAACGGTTACAGGTCTATGCTTTCAGAGACTTTTTCTTATGTGGGGAAGCGTCGTATCGGCACTAATCCTTACCTCTCCAAGCTTGTTCGGCACTTTCTTTGAAAAGGCCTCGGACATTGCAGCTTACTCCACGATGGAATCTTTCGTGAGTGCTGCTTTGCTTGGGGGGGGGGGGGGGGGGGGGGAGGGGCGCCGTTCGAACCTTTATCCCAGGTGGATATGCATTTTCTCACATATAAGACGGCTTTTCTGATGGCATTTGCTTCGGCCAGACGGGTTAGTGAGCTTCACGCCCTCTTGGTTGACCCGGCCTTCTTTAGGAGCTCTCCCAACAGTGTTACTTTTACCACTGATTGCTCCTTTTTGGCTAAGAATCAGTTACCAGATACTACTCCTCCTCCTATCTGTATCAGGGCTCTTCCCTCTGTTGAGGGTACTCGCCCTTTGCTCTGTCCGGTCCGTGTTATTCGCATTTATCTTGATCGGACACGTTTCATACGGAAAGGCAGAAAACGTTTTTTTCTGTCTCTCATTCCGGGTCGACAGAAGATCTCTCCTCAATCCATTTCTCGATGGATTTGTCTTGCTATTCGTACGGCTTATAGTCGTTTAGCAGCTGGCGATTGTATTACCAATCGTATTTCTGCCCACGAGCTGCGGGCACTGTCTACCTCTTGGGCTTATTCTAACTCTGTCAAGTTGTCGGATGTTATGCAGGCAGCCTACTGGAGAAATGCTTCTACTTTCTCCACCTTTTATTTGCGCCAGTTGCAGGAGCAGTCGGAGGACCTTTTTGCCCTGGGTCCTCTTTCTTCTGCTCAGGCTGTTGTCTGCCATAGCCATTAGGCTTCTTGAAGGTCAGTTTCAGCCTTGTGCTGTTACTGCCCTTTTTCTGTCTGTGTGTCACACAGGCTCATATGTCTCTTTTCATTGTCCTTTACCAATAATTGCAACATTATGGTTGATAAGCCTCGGGACCTCTTCCTTCTACTTCACGGTTCCAGTGCACTGGGGTTATGTGGGGGTTGGTTATGCGATTCCCTCCAGCCTTTTGTCTATTCAGCCTGTAGTAAACAATTGTGAGTAGGCTGATAAGAAATCTAAATTTTATAGTAAATTTCCTTTCTTATTATACCTACCACAATTGTTTACATGGAGGCCCTCCCGTCTTCTTTACGGGTAAAGAATCTTTCCTCCCCGCTGATCACATAACTCTAACGTTTACAGATTCAAAAAGAATGAGTCTTTAGAGACGGTATATGCGCACTGGCAACGGAAGTCGTGGAGTTGTACTTGGGAGAGAGCGTCCCGTACTGGGTCTGCGCCGGTTGCACTCGACCCAGTTTTGGCTTATTTTTATTGGTGCTTTTGCACCACTTTTCTTTCCCAAGACAAAAATAGAGAGTATTTTATCAGAGTTAGGGACTTCCACTGTAGTGCAAGCCTGTAGTAAACAATTGTGGTAGGTATAATAAGAAAGGAAATTTACTATAAAATTTAGATTTCTCGGTCATAACTTTTGTTTAATAGGTCTCATTTTCACCAGTATACAGTTTAGTTACCTCCATTGAAGGGGAAGAATTAAATCAATTGTGCAGTCTACAACCTTAATACCCTCACTCTGATGTGAAAATATCAAAATTTCAAGCAGCAAATTTTTCGCATTATGCAACTAAGACTTGAACCAATTCAATCTTGTTTGACAGAGCTCAATAAGCTCTGTCAAACAAGACTGAAATGGTTAAATTTCAAGTTGCATTGTGTGAAAAATATGCTGATTGAAATTTTGATGCAGAGTTTTAAGTTTGAAGATCATGGGATATTACTACAAATAGAACTTTGTAAAGAATTGGTTTCCTGTTAATAATGTTGGTTCTACATACCACAAGTGCGGGAGCATGGTGGCTCAGTGGTAGACTGTTGGACTTCTGTGCTAGAGATCCCAAGTTCGATCCCCATCCAGGATGACCCACGTTGTGTCCTTAGGCAAGGCACTTTATCCTGGTTGCCTACATGGGGGCACGATGACACCGTGTACTAAAGCGTACTGCATGTCGATGGTGCACATGTCTTCAACCGCTGTACCCCTGCTTGAGCGTAGCTTGAACAGAGTTAGAATGTTGAGGAGCTGACAGTTGCTCGTCGATGCTATGTGGTTCTCTCCAGGTACTTTAGCTTCCTCCACCCGTAAAACTGTCACGATTAGCCATTGTGCATAAGTATGTGACCTTAAACACCAATAAATAAATAAATAAATAATGCAAGTCCACCAACTTATAAGGTTACCTGTAGGCAGGGACCAGCCTAGGGGGGAATTTTAGGGAGACTTCAAGTCTCCCTCCAGAAAAAATAGGGAGACTGCAGAGTCATGTAGGGAGACTTCATAGGCAAGTGGGGAAAATTAAGAATATTCATGTACCACCCCTGCCACCCCTTCATATTTTCAATTTATGGTCCTCCATTAATGTACAAATAATCCAGGTCCAGTTGTCTATGATGCATCTGTGCCAGGTTAAAAAATCACAATGTAATTATTGACTGAAAATCCCCCACTGCTACCTTCTCCTTCATGACCCCTCACCTCTTCTTCGTGCCAATCCCCCATCACCCTCCTGTGGTTGCCTTTCAACAAAGTCTACTAAGCTAATAATTTCCTAAGTCTGAAAGTGTGAACAGGACCAGATGTAAGAAGGTTGCTTGGGAGGTACTTTGTTAGTTAATAAACAAAATACATTCTGGGGTCGAGTATTTTGTAAAAGAAATGTCATTCCGCATCATTTTTATGGCATTCCGGTGTCATTCCGCGTCATTTCATGTCATTCCGATGTTTAGGAGGACCCTTTTTCAAGATCGTCCACATGCACACTTGTGTCCTGTACAAAGCTTTTCTTGACATCACTAAAGCTTTTTTTCATGTGTTTCAATTCCATTCGTGTTTTTCTGGGAATAGACAGCCCAACAGTTAACAGTCGTCAGCAAATCGAAATGAAAATAATGTGTTATAAAATACGTCCGTTGTGTCTACATTTTCGGCATCCTAAGCGACGTAACCTACTTTCAAACTGGGTTGTTTTGTTGAGTCACTTATTTTCGTTTCGACACTTGAAGCACCGACTGGAACGCAACAAAATAGAAATAAAAAAAATCCGCCGAAAGCGACAATGGACAATTGCTTGTCGTGTGATTTCAAATAAATGGACGTTTATTTGACGAATTAAAATGTCCATTTATCACACTCGAGCACATTCGATTTTTGAAAATACTCGTTTTCATGTAAACCTCGCATCACTCAGTTCAGCCTTTTCTCATTTTGGCCAATTTTTAGAGGGCGACTTGTAATCGCCCCGACTATTTTTCTAGGCGACTTTGGGCTTAGAAGGGCGACTTAATCGCCCTAGTCGCCCTCACGGCTGGTCCCTGCCTGTAGGGTTGGTATCCACATATTGATTTTCATGTTTGTCGGTTAAAGTTCAAGGTCTCTGTTATAAAAATTAGCACTTTTTTTGTTTTATGGCTGCTAACATTGCTTTTGTTTATCTAAGCTCAACTAAACATGCTGAAATTATTTGCATATGGAAAGCGAAGTACCCTATTGATTGTTAAGCTGATAGCCAGAAGATCGAAAGGTCACAAACTGTTACTTTAAATAGAAGATTGGTCTCCAGGCAATAACTTTTGTTTTACATGACACACATTCACCAGATGTACAGGGTAGGTACCGCTATGGGAAGTGAAAAATCTGATCAATTTTTCTGTCTGCAACTATAAGTTCAAAGATAATGGAATGGACCTGTTACTATAAATTTAACTTTGTAAAAAATGGGTTTCCTGAAAACAATTTTACTTGTATTTAACCTTTAAGTCCTGAAATTAATTTTATGTTAACAACTACTGTATATACATGTACACAGCTGCAGAGATTTAACAGTGTTTCTGCATTATTGTTGTAAAAACACGGTCAAGATAAATGTTCCTACCAATCGAGTTTCCAAGGAAGGATACTCTTAGAACAACTTTTTCAGAGCACTATAAAAGGGGTTGGTTTGTGGCTGTATCAGGGCTTAAGGGTTAATGTGGAGCAACTGAGCTTACAGAATTATTTTCCTCCTGGAAGAAGAACATTGTCAATTTTCAAGTTTGTCCTTTGAAGATTATTGATGCTAAAAATAACCCTGATGATGGCATTTGTTTTATTCATCACTGCTTAACCCAACTTTCCGAACATTTTTAGATGTGAAAATATGTGAACCCTATCGATTTTTGAATTGGTAACTCTAAGGTCAAAAATCATAGGACTGGTACTATAAATGGAACGTTGTTCAAAATTGGTTTCCAGGCAATCTCACAACTCGACTTGTAGGTCGGTGATTCACTCATCAGATTTGTTTTGTTATAGTTAATTAGAAAGTATTTATAGGTCTTCTCTTCAGATGTCTGGAAATTGATCAGTACTTGTTTACCATGGTAGACAGATTGTTCTTGACTGATTTAATAGTCTCTGATAGCCATTTCTTTTGTAATATTTAACCCATATGTCCCCATACAGAAAATGTGCCCCTTTTATCTTGCTCCAAAAAAGTTGTTCCAAGTGTATTCTTCCTTCAGAACTTTACCAGTAGAATGCATTTATCTTGACAATGTTTTTACATCATTGACAGCCAGCAATAATGTAGAGACTGTTAAATCATCTGCAGAAATTATCATCATCATGTAAATGTATATACGGTAGTTATTAACTGGTTGAGAGCTAGAAGCCACTATCAGGGCTTTTGAGAAATTTGTGGGTACCAGATCAAAAGCCATCTTTTTCCTTGCTCATGTTTCATATTCAATCAAACTCAAATAATATTTTGTTGATACAAATTTGTTTATCACAAATTATTGAAGAGTGCCTGAGGTCACTCTTCAATAATTTGTAATAAAACAAATTTTGCTGAACAAATTTATATCACCAAAAATAATGTAGCCCTCAACCAGTTAACATAAAATTAATCTGTGGACTTTAGGGATAATTGTTGCACAACTTCTTGTTTACAGGAGAGGGAATCCATTACATCTATGCAAGGAGAGATATAAGCAGCTGTTGAAGTTATGGTACACACATGCCATCCCAGAAACAATAGCTCACACTTTGGAATCTAACACAAGCTTGTTGGATGTGGAATGGCAGCATCTGTGATAATGTTTTTTTTTTAAATGTGAGAACACTTCAGGAAAGAAGAAAGTCATTTACCGAATGAGTTTTTAATTATATACTTTCTTTGGTGATGTTATACATTTTTGATATCAGATGTTTTGAACAAGCCGTTTGTTGACAGTGTCAGAATAATGTAAGCAGTTGTAATTCATACTTGGATGAAATACAGCTGGTTCGAATTGTGCACTTTTATCGTAAAGTGGTAAGTTTGTTTTTTCCAAGGATAAATTTTCTAGCATTCTCTGGAAATGCTAATTGCAAGTTACATTGATTTCGATACCTTACTTTCAATTATGGGTTACAGTTTATGCTGCTTTTTATATTATTGAACAAATATTTTTGCATATATGAATCAAATTTTATAACCATTTGGCACCATTGTTGCATGAACATGATTCCTAATAGAAGTCCCTATTGGCATGAATAGGATTCCTGCAGGGCATTGGATTTAAGGAAGGGCCGTGAATTTGACTAAGGGTCTCTCAAGGCCTTGAAATCTTGGAAAATGTGTTAGCAGGCCTTGAACAGCCTTGAATTTTCATGAAATAAAAAAAGTATGCAATCATAGCTGTATTGTTTTATATGTCGTGATTATGAAGGTGTAGTCTTAACTAGCCCCCTCTGATCATTACCCCCTCCTCTCACTTCCCTTGAAGGGAAGTGGGAGGAGAGGGTAATGACTGGATGGTCTTAGTTAGGACAAGTGAAGGCAGGCCCTGAAAATCTTTGAATTTGGCTATTTTAGGGCCTTGAAACATGCAAAAAAGGCCTTGAATGGTATTCAATTTTATCAGTCCATGCCTGCAGGAACCTTGTGTGATGTAACCCAAACACATTACAGTATGATCAGATTGTTAAAAATTAGCAACTGTACCAGATCACTGTGATATCCAGCTAGTTTTGGTGATAGTCTCCAAACAATCAGGGACTGATACAAGATTTTGTATAAAGGAGATGGTGTAGATTGCTATATATATATAGAAAGTTAGCCAACATATTCAGTTTCAAAACTTATTATATTTATATATAGTCTGTTCAACACCTTGCATTTGTTTATCAGTCCAGACTCTTAATTTTTTTTAAACTTGTATTATCATCACTCCTTGGCCCAATAAATAGTACAGGTATGTGGGATGACCTCTGTAGCAGCAACTTCATGGCCTCAACTTCTTGAATACTATTACAGAATCTTTGGCCTGTGCAGAGTGTGTCGCTTGCTTCTAAGGAGACATTCATTTTACATCTCCACGGTATAGGACAGTACACCGTGACAGCATTAACTCCACAATTGATACTGCCATAGAGTCCTCAGACACCTGAAGACCTTTCCTATCCAAGGATTGATCATGGTGCATGTCTTTGGCTTCCACACTCTTAACCCCCTGCACACTGATGTCAAAATATCTAACTTTCACCCAGAAAAAATTTCCCATAATGCAACTAGAAATTTAACCAATTCAATCTCGCTTGACAGAGCTCATTGAGCTCTGTCAAACGACATTGAATTGGTTAAATTTCTAGATGCATTATGGGAAAAAGCATCTCGTTTGACAGAGCTCATTGAGCTCTGTCAAATGAGATTGAATTGGTTAAATTTCTAGATGCATTATGGGAAAAAACAGCTTCCTGAAATTTTGGTATTTTTGACATCAGAGTGAAGGGGGTTCATTGCTAGACAGATAGAAATTTGAGAATCTAAAAAGCCCATGTGCAGCCCATGGGTCACTTTGTAGTGTATGCAATGGTTCATTAGTTGCTGATTTGCTTGTTGGGTCATCATGTTTCTGATGGTCCAGAAAGTCAGTCGGTATGTAGATGATCACCTGATCACCAAATCACACTTTCTATTTTCTCAGTTCAACATGGGGATTTTTATCACATTTTTGCTACACATTAACATCCTGTGGCTTTGTAGTTGTCTCTAGGCAAGACTTGGCTTCCTGTATAGAAACAAATGCCAAGGTTCTTAACTGGTGGAGTCCTGGAAGCCCATATATAGGCTTTACTAAATACTACAGGTTGTTGCTAGACTGTCTACACTCTGTTAGAGAAGCTTCCGTATTGACCCTATTTTATTTATGTCTCATTGCTCAGCTACATTTGATTGGATAGTTTCATTTGGCACTATCCAATGAATTTAACAGGGAAAAATATGGTAATATAAAATCTGTTGTCAAGAAAATGTAGCACTCTGCCAGTTAAAATGTTGCTTGCAAATCTACCAAAAAACTGTTGGATCACCTGTTTTGTTGCAGTAAAAAAATTATCAATGTCAGGTTTTTAAGGGTTAGCAACTGTCTGTACCCTAAAATACTTGTCTTATGATCAGACTGAGAGATTGAAAATGACAGAATAGTATCATAAACATGTACAGTGGAGCTCACTTAGCTGGATATCTCTGACTTGAATAAGCCTGTTAATTGAATATTTCCAAACACAAAACCAATTACCATACCTTCAGTACAAATTTGACCTGTTAATTGAATGTATGTTATTGGGTAAACTCCTGTTAATTGAATAAAAAATGATGTACAATGTCGAGAAATACGCTGACACTCCCCAATTTCCCCTTGTTTATAGACTTATTTGACCTCTGAACATCCAATACAAGTATTTAATCTATGAGCTCTGTCAAACAAGATATAATAGAATAAATGCAAACTTTATCTCTAGAATTCAGGAAAAAGACAAAATCCCTGTTAATTGAATACTACTGTCATTTGAAGAATTTTAATTTGCAAAGTGGCTATTCAATTAACAGTGTTTCACTGTAGTACATACTCCATTGGATATTCATCCTAAACATGTTACACCGATCCTGTCTGAAGTGAAAGAACTTTTCAGTGTCTAATCATAGTTGTTAGGTAGCCAAATAACCAAATCAGACTGTCTGTACTGTGCCTTTAACTACTGTTACATCCTCATGTACAGTAGAACAATCGAAATACAAATATATACTCCTTCCTGCACAAAAACTCTAAAAAGCCTTTTTCCATATAAAATATGTGTGTGACAAGAATCCAACACTGTAATTCCCTTTGTATCCTGCTATGATATTACACCCATTGCTACCCCAGATGGGCAAGTTGTCCATATTGTATTGATCATCAGTCATACGACTACTATTATCGTAGACCTAAAACTTTGAACAGAGTTGAAGAAACATGCTAGGTAAGTTATTTTAGGAAAACAACCTACCAAGCCACCAAGTTCCAGTTTTTATCAAAACAATTACATAATTAGTATGTCTTTGACAGGGTGCACATCTAATGTACCTGTCAAACTTCTAAGGCCACTGGCAGAGTACCTGAAACTGTTACTGTGTATATGTGTCTGTGCAGTGGCGGTGCCAGAGTTACAGAAGTGAGGGGGTACAGCTGGGTATTGCCCACTGCTGCCCGGCAGACTCGACACGCAGCGCCGAGCTGGGGTGAGTTTCATGAGGGGTGTCCCCTCCCAAAGTTGAGAAAATTTTTAAAACTTACGTTGTAAATGGTGTTCTCTGGAGCATTCTCAGACAATTAAAACAGTTTTATCCTTTTGAAACTTATTGGTTAGGTCTTTCAGTTATAGAAAATGTCATACATGGTGACATTTTAACGGAAGAACGCTGTTGTAAAGTGCGAGCACAAAGCACCAAACGACACTCAAATCGAAAATGAAAGTAGGCTGCATTCCAAATGGATGCTTTGCATGCTCTCGCTTCTAGCATTCCTTGAATACTCTTAAGCAGTATGTTTCAGACCGTTTGAACGCAGCACGCCTTGATGCAATTTGGACCCTCGACTCTTGTTTGTTGTTTGCAGCTAATGTGTGTGTGTCCGGGGGGGGGGGGGGGGGGGGGGGGGGGGGGGAGTCCCCACCCCACCCCACCCCCACCCCCATACCTCCCTATGGAGCTGCCACTGTGTACCCTTTATAATGAATCTGTCTAACTGGAATTTACAGTGCCTTAATCACATTAAGACAATCAGCCTGAAAATGTACATTTGAAGTTTGTGTCCTGTTTTTTTTCACTCAAAAAGTTGCAAAAAGTTATAGCTTTCAAATCATTGTTGTGTTCT